>CM074736.1:102585649-103185649 GCA_037367245.1 Phrynocephalus guinanensis | reverse complement strand
TTTTTATTTTTAATAGTGGCCTATAAAACTATCGCCTGTAACTAGACATGGGCACGGAGCGGCGAAATTGTCGTTTCCGTTTTCAGTTATCATTTCCGTTACGTAATGGAAACGGTAATAATAATTACGCCGCTCCAGCTCGAACCCGACCCGAAAAAAAGAAAAATTGGATCGGGTTTTTCATTGTCGTTAATGGCATCGCGGCGATGGCACGATGCCAAGCAGCACAGAAAAAATGTTTTAAAAAGTTAAAAAAAAAAAACCGACTCCCGGCCAAAAAGGCAGGTGAAAATATGCCTGCCTGAGGACACCTACCAGAGGGGTGGTTTCTGGGGGGGGGGTCTCCCCCCCTCTCCTGTCCTGGGCTGCTTGCACCAGGCTGGGGGGGGGTCATCCTCGTCGTCTGTCTTGCTGCATGCCATGCGGTGGGGGATCCAAAATGGCGACCACAATTTTTCTTTTGAAATTGTGGTCAAAAAACACACCAAATCACCACAGAAACATGTGAAATATATTTATTTTAAATGCCTGGATTTTAATAGTAGCAGCAGTGGGTTTTTTAATAGCAATAAAACGTCGTATTGATTTTATTTTATTTTATTTTATTTTTAATTTTTTTAGACCTGCCCATTTGGGCTGGGCATGGGATGGGACCATACAAATTTTTTGAAGCATTCCACCAATGGCATCGCCAGGTTTTTGACTGACACTTCTGGATGTCTCAGAGGGCATAAAAAGCCGAGGCACCTTCCAGAAATCGCAGTCGGGTGTATGGATGTGGTTGAGGGAGGAGGGCTGGCTGCTGGTGCTGGTGTGATCCGATCGAGATTGAGGAGGGAGGCTGGACACTTTAGGATTTAAGTTAGGCAGGCAGGGAGAGAATTGAATTTAGAAAATAATTTCTTTGATTCCCTGCAGCTTTGTCTGCTGAAGGGAATAGCAGTTTATTCTTTATTTCTTCTCTTGCAGTTTGTGAGGATTTTTTTCTGATATTGGATAAAGGGGGAGGTTTGACTGGGAGTGGGAGGTGTGGATTTATTTTAAAAATATATTATATACTACCATTTATTTTCTATTTTCCCAACTTCAATTTGCTTGCACACACACACATTTGGGGTGCAAGCCAAGAACAGAATCTCTATCCTAAGTGATATCCTAACTGTCCACTCGCCTGTCCGCCCGCACCGCTGCCCACCCACCTGCCCACCCGCAGCCGCCCGCCTGCTCGCCCGCCCGTGCCTCCCCCCTGCCGCTGTCGCTGCTCGCCCATGGCCCGCCGCCACCGCCGCCTGCCCGCACCTCCCCCGCCGCCCCGCCCCGCCACCGCCTAGGGAGCAAAAACACCTAGCGCCGGCCCTGATTGCGGGACGCCCCTATGCTCTGGGGGAAGTCAAATCATGCTAAATCGTGGTAGAAATGACAAACGACAAACAAAATGACAAAATGACAAATTTTTGAAAAATTTCGTGACAAACGGAAACGACCCGAAACGGACCTGTTCCGACAAACGAAAACTCGAAATGTCATTTTTTCTGGTTGTGCCCATGTCTACCTGTAACCTATTTTTGCAATTGTGTTTTGTGATGGCCACGCGGCTAACCCCCCTTTTTTGTTTGTTGTTCTGTATCTTTGTTTTTCTTCATTATTTTATTATTTTTGTTGGATTTCTTATTTCTTATATGTGAACCGCCCAGAGTTCCCGTTTGGGAAATTGGTACAGCATACAAATATAAAAATAAATAAATAAAGAGCCACTTTCAAGTTGTTTCCTCCTTTATTGTGCTCCATACCTATTCAAAATGTGAATTCTCCCAGCCATAAGTGGAGATGCAAAGAATGGAATCTGAGACCTCTTTACACAAAACAGATATTCTACTGTTGATTGTTAGTCCCACACAGAAATAGATGAATAAGAACATGCTGAATCACATCACCGTCCCATTTTGGCTACATAATAACCTGTAGTCATACTTGGAGTGCATCCTTCTACAGCTGTAAAATAAGATCTTCCTTAGTTCTAATGGGCATAAATCTAACCTGATTTAAGTTTCAGAAAGACAGGTTTTGGGATGGTTTTACAGAGGAAGGTCTTTATGGAACCAAGTGTAAAATGGAATGGTAGCCTCATTGTCACCAAATATCTTCAGATAGGTAGCCATGCATTGTGGGATGCTCTAGAATCTAGATCTTCTGCATTTTCTTCACAGAACAAACTACTGGATGCTCTGAAAGCTCCATCTCCGTAGTTGTGTCATTCTATGATCTAGAATGGGATATTTTGCTTTCAGAACATGTTCATTCCTATTTTGCTGTTGACCTCTTCTTGCAAGCTTTCACAGACCTCAGGACTTATTCTGGATGCAGCAGTCTTAGTGTTCATTTGTGCATTCATTTATTTGCTCTGGAAATCTATTCCCAATGTACATTCCCATACTCAATGGATTACCTATTCATCTGAAATGAAGCATCACACTCAGAAACCACCAGTGGTCCTTTTTCTGAATTCCGCCCAATATATTTACCATTTGAGCCTGCAAACATCTCCAATGGCACTTATATATACAGATTATACTTGCATTTTCCACCCATCCTCTTGAAGGAGTGATGCCATGGTTAAGTCCAAAGGCAGAGCTCTGTGCCTCTTGTAATAGAGAGTTCTGGAGTTTTTCTCCTTTTTCTTTTTCTTTTTTAATTATTTCATATGAAGTGACATATATTCCTGCTAGAGCCCATTTTATAAACTGTTTAGAAAACATTCTCAGTTAAAAAGCCCAAGGAATCCTTAGATGTATTGAACTTGAAGAAATTCTTTTTTCAAGATTTGTGCTGGATGAATGCTTGAGTCTGGCTGAAATTCCATGTTCTTATATCAGCAGAAAGATCTCTGAAGTTGAAACAGAATTTGTCTGTCATATCTGGAAGCGATGCAAACACCATTTTATATTTCTCTATGTCCATGTTCGGTTCATCATACCATTGCTATTTCTGGCCACTTTTCTTATTGCTTGCACTTTTGAATTATGATCTAGTCCACACTATTTAGATGTCACATTAGGAAACTTTATTGTAGAATCAAAACCACAAGTTATCTTTCTGGGTGTTATTTGCCAAAACCATAAAGCAGTTATGGAGGACAACAGTTCCAGGTCATGAGATGAGATTGAGACTTACCTCTAAAACAGTGGGCAAAATCCTGTTGTGTAACTTTATGCAGGCATAGCCCAGATAGAGTACCAGAAACATTTCATTTAAATTAATGGGCAGTTTTCTATCCTTCTTCCTTGGTTTCAAATTCTAAAGCATCCTAGAACTCCCTTTTGTCCTGTGGAAGACTTTGGGAGCCTTGGGACATTGTAAGTAATAATAATAACAATTTTAAAAATAATAATAATAACCACCATGCAAAATGATGTTTGGAGAGTTACACCACGGAGATTGTAGTCCAAACCATCTGGAAAGCAACAGGTTATGGGAAGCTGAGCTAATGAGGAAGCACTAACAAAGAGTGTAGTAACAGAAAACGTTGGGAAGTATGAACTTTCCAAAGTTTGCACGGTTCCTCATAAGTCCAATGGAAATAAGTTTGTTTTTAAAAAAAGACAGAACAAATGAGAGAGAAAACAAAATTGACAAATTTGCCTATCGAAGCAGAAAACTTTGAATTCTTCACACCTAAAAGCCTGCCTTTCAATCCCTGTGTATCCAAGCTATGTTTGTGATGGTGAATTAGAGTTGCCACCTCCTTGGTTGGACAGGCTCATTTTTATGACAGCTATATGTCACCATGATCCTCACTATACTGAGAAATAGCTGTCATTATTGACGTTTGCCAGCGGAGATGGGTGTACAAATTAAATTAGATCCCTTCACTCTTGTTTGCTCCTGGTCTTTCACAACCTTCTTGCCCTTCCTTATCTCTTTGTGTTTACGTACAAACCCTCTCATCCTTAATTGTTCAGCTCCATCAGCTTCAGTCATCCAAAAGTTTCCTCCTCCCTAAAATGACTTTCCTCATTTTAACTTGTTGCTCCTAATGCAGCAGCCCCTTTCCTTATAGTAAAGTACAACCTGCAGAGCACAGGCAGGCCCAATGCAGCACCCATACAAGCAGCCTAAATGTCCTTTCTCTCTCCCCTACCCCACCCCCATGCAGGACTGGATGAAGCCATCCATGATCTAGGCCAGGCATGTCCAAACTTCGGCCCTCCTGATGTTTTGGATCACAACTCCTAGAATTCTAAGGTTAGAATGCCAATGACAAAGGACTGTGGGAGTTGTGGTCCAAAAACATCTGGAGGGCCGAAGTTTGGACATGCCTGATCTAGGCATTGGCATAGAAAGTTCTCTAAACTGGCCTTAAGTGGGGAAAATCAACAAGAAACACAGAACAACACATTAAATTTAAAAAATCATCTCTGTGTTGGAGGGGCAAAAAAAAGGGATATATTTGCATATGTGGTGGCAATGTGACATAAGAAGGAATGAATGGGTACAGATTTTCAAAGAAAATGGGGAAATAATGGGATCTAATATTCAAATTCCTCATCAACTGCTTTAATGAACATGATTAAGGACAGTCAAGGAAAAAGAGAATGAATAAATTACTATAATGGCCACAGTGGCAAGATTATTATTTGCAAAGAACTGGAAAAGTGGCAATCAAATAAATATTGAAGAATGGTCTAGAGAATTGTAGGATGTGGCAATAAATGACAAATGGGCTTGTGAATTGAAAGTAAGATGTTTAACAGAATGTAATGACTTGTTAAAAGTTTGGAATTTATGTTTCAAGCATATGTTTTGAAATGGGGGGTATACAGTTCTGGAGAGAAAGTAGGCGGGACAAAATGTACATATATCAAAATGTTAAAATTAGAACCTAGCCTCAAAGGTGAAGGTGGCACAGGTGGGGTGTCAGGAGTAAGAACAATGTATTAATCAGATGCAGTGTACAAATGCTGTAGTTTATGTTGCAAGTGTGATATAATATTTTAAAAATAAAAAAGAAAGAAACATAAAACAGCAAACATATAATAAAGAAGGCAAAGACATTGTGGCACCTTAAAGACTAACTGCTGTATTATATTGTGAGATGTCATGGGACAAATCCACTGCTTCAAACATAGGAATGAAAATAAAGACGCTACGTGGCAAACATTTTTACTGAAATCTAAGATAAAGGGATGTGGTGGTTGCTAGACTCAGGTTGCATTTCACAGCTAGTAATGATTTAAGACCCTTGTTTGTTATGCAGTACTTTTCTTTTGAAGCTTTGTTTTATAAAGTGCAACAATCATTAGTGGCCAAAGGAAACAGCATAAAAAGCATGTGTTAATGAGTTAAGAATCATTGTCTGTATCTTTGAAGCTTTTTGTGTAAAGCTGGCTGTAGTTTTGTTGGGAAGGAAAATGATGGAAGATAACACACATATTGTAGTGTTTCGTATGTTGTGATGGCTTAAGAACCCTTGAATAGAGATGGGCAGGGAACGAACATTTTTTCGTTTCCATTACCGTTTGTCGTTTCCGTAACATAATGAAACGACAAACGAAAATTGTGATGAAAATGAAACAAAACGAACAGAACCACGAAAATTGTGGTTGTTACGTTTCGTTTCCGTTAATGGCGACGCACAATGAAATGAGCTGCTTTAAATGTTAAAAAATGCCCTGGACGTCCGTAAAAACGCAGTGATAATTATTTATATTGTCTGATAATACTTACCAGGGGGGTTGGGGTCCTTAAAACGTTTGTTTTTGTCTTCTCCCATCGCAATCTATTTTTCTTTTCCCTTTAAAGTGGATGTCGCCACCAGCCACAAAATGGAAGCAAGCCATGTGATGTGGGATCATGTTCAACCAATAGCATGCCCAGGTTGCAGACTGGGCGGGCAGGTCTGGCAGCCACAGAGGGCATAAAAAGCTCCGGCAGCCCCCGTCCTCCTTGCAGTCTCTGGTGGGAGTTAGGGTGGGATTGCTGTCTCTGCGACTCTAGCTTTAGTCCTGCAGCCTCCCTGTGTGCATGCGTGCTGTGTACCTCTCGGTGAGTACCCTCCTCTGAACTGCAGTGCAGTCACTCTGCGGCTGCCTTGCACCCTGGGCAACGCCCGCCGCTGCCTTTGCAGCCTCCCTGCATACCTAGTCTATACTGTGTCTCTGCCAGCATCCATTTTTTAGTGTTTTTCCTCTGGTCTGGGGCGTTGGGGGATGCCTGCGCACGGAAATGCTTTAGAAATCGAGCAAAAAGCGGGTAGAAAACGAAAAACGAAAAAATGAAAAACGGTAATGAATTTTTTCAAAAATTTCACGACAAACGGAAACGAAACAGAAACAGACCTCTCAACGACAAACAAAAAACCGAAACACCATTTTTTTGTTTCATGCTAGAGATGGGCATGACCAGAAATTTTTTTTTTTGAGTTGTCGTTTTTCGGGACGGATCCGTTTCGGGTCGTTTCCGTTTTTCATGAATTTTTTCAAAAATTTGTCGTTTCGTCGTGTCATTTGTCGTTTGTCGTTACCGCCACGATTTAGCGCGACTTGACTTCCCAGAGCATGGGGTTAGGGGGTAAGGGCTAGGCTTAGAGTAACAGTTAAGGTTAGGGTGGGTTAGTGGGCTGTACCTCTGGGTGCCTCTGGCCCACTAAGAACACAGTGTACTGGCGTATGGGTTAGGGTTAGGGTTAGGATTAGGATTAGGGTTGGTGGGCTTTTTATGCCCTCTCTGGCACATCCAGAAGTCTCAGCAAAACCTGGCCATGCGATTGGTGGAATGGCTCCAAAAATTTGCATGGTCCCATCCCATGGCCAGCCCATCATTGCGCGTGCACAGGTGTAAAAAAATAAAAATAAAATAAAATAAAATAAAATCAATGGAGAAGTTTTGTTGCAAGAAAACCCCACTGCTGCTACTGTAAAAATTCAAGCATTTAAAATAGCTAATTTTTGCATGTTTCTGTGGTGCTTTGGAGGGTTTTTGGACCACGATTTCAAAAAAAAAATTGTGGTTGCCATTTTGGATCCCCCCGCACCACATGGCAAATGGAGACGCCGAAGATGCCCCCTCCCAGCCTGGTACCAGCAAGTCTCAGCAAAACCTGGCCATGCGATTGGTGGAATGGTTCCAAAAATTTGCATGGTCCCATCCCATGGCCAGCCCATCATTGCGCGTGCGCAGGTTTAAAAAAATAAAAATAAAATAAAATAAAATAAATGGAGATGTTTTGTTGCAAGAAAAACCCACTGCTGCTACTGTAAAAATTCAAGCATTTAAAATAGCTAATTTTCACATGTTTCTGTGATGCTTTGGTGGGTTTTTGGACCATGATTTCAAAAAAAATATTGCAGTCGCCATTTTGGATCCCCCCGCACCGCATGACAAATGGAGACGCCGAGGATGCCCCCTCCCAGCCCGGTACCAGCAGCCCAGGACAGGAGGGGGGGAAGGCTGGAGTGGGGACCCCCCCCAGAAACCACCCCTCTGGTAGGTGCCCTCAGGCAGGCATATTTTTGCCTGCTTTTTTGGCCGGGAATCGGGTTTTTTTTAATTTCTAAAACTTTTTTTCTGTGCCGCTTGGCATCACGCGATTGCTGCAATGCCAGGAACGACAACGACAAATCAGACCCAATTTTTCTTTTGTCGGTTCGAGTTCGAGTTCTGGGGGAGTAATTGTCGTTATCGTTCCGTTGCGTAACGGAAACGAGTAAAGGAAACGGAAACGAGAATTTCGCCAAGTCGTGCCCATGTCTATTTCATGCCCATGTCTGCCCTTGAATAGTATTTAATCCATTGGAATGGGTATTAAGCATATGTATATATTTTATCTCAACATTTTCACTCTGGATTCTTGTTCTGTAATTTTTCTCCTCTTAAATAACAACTTTCAAATCTTGTGAAGAGTGTCCTAGTAGACTCAAGTAATTTGATTCGAACTACTGTGTATTGCTGTTTTTCATGACTGATTTATGTCTATTAATTGTTTTTGGTAGATATTGTCCCATTTGTCCTATAGAGCGCAGTGGGGCATTGCTGTAAAAGATAGCATAGAACATATAGGTGCCCTTATTTCCTTGAAGTTTCTATTCACCTTTATAGTCACCATAAAATGTACAGGGAAGTGCAAATGTTGCAGGGTTGCTTCAGAGAGAAATCTTTATTATGATGATTGCCTACAGTGAAATCATCAGCTAGAGCCCACTAGCCAAATGAGAATGCACACATATTTTAAATTATGATGCTTATTCCCTTCTCCACCTGCATGGCGGATTGAGTGTAATCCATCTTTTTACAGAAGAAACAGCTTCTCTTTTAATTTCAGTGATATGTGTGACTTACCAGTGCTAGAGATTCATAGAGAAACCCCACCATGTCCCCTGAACACCAATCTGGAAGCTGTGGCATCATCATCTCTCACACTTTCATATTGTGTCACATTTCGAAGCTACCATTCTGCTTACATCTCGCTTGTTTTCTCTCTCTCCTTGATGAAAGCTGCCATTTCATCAGCTCCTGCACTGAAGAATTCCTCTCATTGTAATGTGAATCTTCTGTGAATGTATTAATTGAAAGAAATTTCTGTCAGAACAAAAAGTGTCAGGAAGCTGAGAAAGACATGTTCCTTTAAAGTTAGGTATGATCTGTGCCATAGGGGTGCTGAGAATGTTTCACACTGTGCCTGTGAGGAATATAACAAGGGTGCCATTTTTCTATATCCTTTCAGTACAATCCTTAGCTTCCTTACACTGGTCTAAGTTGAGATGTTCCTTCCTTATATGTCCTTTGCCTGCTGAGTCATTGCCATTTTTATTCCCATCTGTCTTGCTGACCACTTTCCCCCCTAGAGTGGATAATAACAACATCTGCAGTTACAAGTGATGGGTTAAGACAGTGAAAAGTGATAATGAGCAACTAGCTTTGTGAGGCAAATACAGGAGTGACAGGAAGAAGAGAAATTTCCTTCATATGTTTAATGCAACCATGTTTGTAAAATCGACAGAGAGCAACAAGGCTGAGTCCCATAAAAGCAGAATATTGCAGGGAGAGGAAGAAGAGAGGAAGAAGTGACACTCAGAGAAAAAATAATACAGATTCAGCCATTAACTGGAGCATGAAAAATAAGGTAGACAAGAAAAATGCAGAGAAAGATAGACAAAAAAAATGGAAGGCAAGAATGGAGATGAGATGCTGAAAATGTAAGACTCATTGAGGGAGAATCAGAGAAGGATCACACAAAGGAGTCAGTGACAGAAAGAAAAAAACACTTTTCCTTCTGTATTTTCCTGTTGTTTCCAGTGTATCATACTGTATTTTACAGACCAAAATGCCAATGTGGGCCTTCCATTTATACTGAGTTCTTGGAAACCATGGTTTCCTTGGACATGTCCCAGTTTGTCACTTGGGGCCTTGTCGTGGTTGGATCATCACCTGATAAAATGCAGCCTGACAGTGTCCACCCTCCTCTATGGGGAGCCTGGACACATTAAGATGGTCTGCCTGCACAGACTATTGGATCCAATGAGTTTCCAAGATGCCATTTGTAGGATTTCCACTAAACTGGTTGGCGCTGCTGTTGACACCCTGGTGGAAAACTGGCATGCTGCGGCCACCATGACAATCAACACGATCCCTCCTGAACACCCCTTGGTGTTCTTGTTCAATTCCAGACAGAGTTCAGGCCTCACCATGGGGTGGAGATAGCATTGGTTGCCCTGCAAAACAACCTGTTGGAGGAGTATGAGCAGGGCAAATCATCTCTTTTGGTTATCTCAGTGGTCTTTGGTACCATCAACCTTGGGCAGGTTCTCTGAGTTGGGTTTTGATGGCCTCGACTTGGCATGGTTTCAGTCCTTTTCACCCAGAGAGTACAGCTGGGGGAGGTGACTTCCACTGTAGTCCCTCAATTGTGGAATGCCACAGGGGTCAATCATCTCCCTCATGCTCTTTAATATCTACATGAGGCCACTGGGCAGGGTCCCCATGGGGCATGGAGCTTCCTGTGAATGCACCCAGCTCTGTATCTCCTTTTCTCCATCTGCAGGGATGCAATCCCATGCGTTGAGCACTGCCTATCTGCTGTACTGGATTAGACAGAGGCAAACAGATTGACGATGAACCCAGCCAAGACAGAGGATGTTCAGATGGGAGCTCCTAATGGTTGGGAAATGCTCTCTCATTTGGGGTGTGACTCTCCCCATGAAAGATGAGGCACAGAGCTTGGGTGTCCTGTTGGACCTGGCACTCAAGTGGCATTGGTGGTCCATTCCATATATTTCCAACAGTGGCGGATTGCCTGGCTTTGTGCCTTCCTTGACATTGGGACTCCTACCATGTTGGTATATGAAGTTGCAATGTCATGATTAGACAACTGTAGTGTTCTCTCAGTGGGGTTGCCCATGAGGCTAATGAGGAAACTACAGCTAGTCCAGAACTCAGAGGCCAGGGTACTAACAAGTAAAAGTAGGTATCAGCATATTACTCCTATTCTGGCAACACTGCAATGGCTTCCAATATGTTTCTGCATTGACTTCAAGGCCCAGCTCACTCATTCATCTCAGACAGGTTGCTTGAGCGTGTTGACTCCGAGAGAGGCCTGAATGGTGATGATGAGGAATTGGGGGTTTTTGGTAGTCATCCCCCCTCAAGTATGGAACCAACCTCCTGTGGAAATTTGTCTGGCCTCCTCACTGCAAATATTCAAACACCAATTAAAGATCTGGCGATATAGATTGGTCTTTGACCATCTAGACAACTCCCTGTTGACTAGATGGTCCCTGATCATCTAGACAACTAAGATGCTTGCTAATAATTTCACTCATCTCTGATTCTGTTCCTCTTTTCACTGTCTTTATTATTCACTTGGATTTATTTTTAAGTTGATGATTGTTTATATTGATAATTAGAGATGGGCACGACTTGAAAAAAAAATTTCGAGTTGTCGTTAGTCGGGCCGGTTCCGTTTCGGCTCGTTTCCGTTTTTCGTGAAAATTTGCAAAAATTAGTCAGTTCGTTTTTTCGTTGTCGTTAGTACTGGTTTGGGGAGGGGGTAGCGGGCTCCTGGAGGGAGCTGCAGGAGTCAGCCAGAGCCACAAGTGACGGACTGGCAGACTCTTTGCACCCGCTGTGTCTCACGTACTTGCATGTAGTGCAATGCAAGTAGATCTGGCTTAGGGTTAAGACGGCTTAGCACAACGGCTAGGGTTAGGCTAGTTACGGGTGAGGTTACGGTGAGTATTGGGGTGCATCTGGGTGCCTCTCTGACCCACTTAGAAGGACAGTGTACTGGCGTATGGGTTAGGCTTAGGGTTCGGGTTTGGGCTACGATTAGTGGGCTGTTTATGCCCGATTGGCACATCCCAGAAGTCTCTGTGGTCAACCTGGCCAAGTGGCCATGCGATTGGTGGAAAATTTGCATGGTCTACTCCCATGGGAGAGCCCATCATTGCGAATGCGCAGGTGTAAAAAAAAAATAAAATAAAATAAAATAAAATAAAATCAACGGAGACATTTTTTGCAAGAAAAACCCACTGCTGCTCCTGTAAAAATTCAAGCATTTAAAATAGCTAATTTCCGCTTGTTTCTGTGGTGCTTTGGTGGGGTTTTGGGCAACAATTTCAAAAAAAATATTGCGGTCGCCATTTTGGATCCCCCCCCACCGCATGGCAAATGGATGCGCCCTCCCAGCCTGGTACAGTCAGCAAAACCTGGCCATGCGATTGGTGGAATGGCTGCAAAACTTTGCATGGTCCACTCCCATGGGCGAGCCCATCATTGCAAATGTGCAGGTGTAAAAAAATAAAATAAAATAAAATAAAATAAAATCAACGGAGACTTTTTTTTGCAAGAAAAACCCACTGCTGCTCCTGTAAAAATTCAAGCATTTAAAATAGCTAATTTTCACATGTTTCTGTGGTGCTTTGGTGGGGTTTTGGGCAACGATTTCAAAAAAAATATTGCGGTCGCCATTTTGGATCCCCCGCACTGCATGGCAAATGGATGCGCCCTCCCAGCCTGGTACCAGCAGCGCAGCAGTAGCAATAGCCAAGGAGAGGGGGGCGGGGAACCCCCCCCCAAATAAAACACCCTTCTGGCCTGGTAGGTGCCCTCAGACAGTTTTCGCCTACTTTTAGGGCCGGGAATCGGGTTTTTTTTTAACTTTTAAAAACTTTTTTTATGTGCCGCTTGGCATTGCGCGATGCAAGTAACGAGCACGACAAATCAGACCAAATTGTTCGTTCGTCGGTTCGAGCTCGAAGTCTGGGGCAGTGATTCCCGTTACCGTTTCCGTAGAGTAACGGAAACGAGTAACGGAAACGGAAACGGGAATACCGCTAAGTCGTGCCCATCTCTATTGATAATTATGTTTTTGATCTTGCTTTTATTTATTTTTATTATTGTGATAATTGTTATTTTTTAATTTGATTGTAGTGTCTACTTGTTTTGTTGTTGTTCACTGCCCAGAATGGCTCTGAGGCTAGATGGGCAGTAAGTAAGTAAGTAAGTAAGTAAGTAAGTAAGTAAGTAAGTAAGTAAGTAAGTAAGTAAGTGTGACAAAACCCTGGAAACAGGAGTAATGAATATACAAATCATCAGCCAATCCCAGTAGGAGGGCGGGGAATGGTATGATATAAAAAGGGTGTAGCCTAGTCAGTTGGGGCAGTTCAGTGAGTTGAGTTCAGTTGAGAGTGAGTGCTGGGAGAGAGCACTGTTCTCTGAGAGTTCTGTCAGGCAGTGAGGGCTATACTGTTTACTAGTTATTGAAGACAGGGAGGCTTGTAGAGCTGATTAAATCTATTATATGTTAAAGGCAACGCATACCATCCTCAGATATTGTTATATTTATTATCTTCTCAATAAACTTTGTTATTATTTTTATATTATTCATCTGAGTCTGTCCCAATTCATGAGGCAACGAGTTTAAAAGGTGGTAGCATTATTAAGTGAATAAAAAGTGGCAGCAGTACCATTTCCATCACAGAATTCAGTGTGTAAAAGGGAGGTGTCGTCACAATTTAGTGGCACAGCAGTGGGATGTCAAAATAAACCTGGTTGTGCCTCTGAAAACTCAGTCTGTGAAAGGGGTGACGTCACAGTAAGTAAGTAAGTAAGTAAGTAAGTAAGTAAGTAAGTAGTTAGTCTGTAAAATACAAGCTATGAACTGATTGCTCTTCCAGGTGGTTATAACCAACATAATCAGTGTTCAGTCTTCCTGAGACATTTCTACTTGAGTAGGGATGAAAAGAATATTCACTAAAGTCATCATATTCATCTGCTGAGGCTGTCTCAGCTTGACGAGACATCTCAATAAGGAATGCTCAAGCTTCACAAGATTCCTGGCCTCCAGAAAGAAATGAAATAAAGACTTTTTTCTTGTCATGATGTCTGTGATTTTGTAAACTACTACAGCAGAAAACCTGTGTTCTTTCCCTTTGAAAAGCAAAGCACATCATGACAGATAGAAAAAGGGACAAGGGAGAAAAGGGAGTGTTTTTTTTTTGCAATCTCGCATGCTGTTGTAATAGGTGTGGCTGGGAGGGACTTTTCTGCGCTGACGTGACTGTCAATCTATCCAGCAGTAAGAAATTATTTCTTTCCTGCCTCCAAAATTAAACAGGACCCCTCCAAACTGCACTCTGCATTTGTTTCCCCCTCTGTAGTGGGTTATCATCTATTGGAAGCAACCATGCTAGAGGATAGGATGAAAATCCAAAATGACCTTGACAGATTAGAGTGCTGGGCCAAACATAACAGAATGGGTTTCAGCAGAGGGAAATGTAGGGTGCTCCATCTAGGTAAAAAGAATGAATTGCACAGATAAAGGATGGGAGACAGCTGGCTGGGAAATAGTACATGTGAAAGGGATCTGGGTGTCTTGGTGGACCCTAAATTGAACATGAGTCAGCAGTAGAGATGGGCACGACCAGGGAAAATGACGTTTTCGAGTTGTCGTGTGTCGGAGCCGGCCCGTTTCAGCTCGTTTCCGTTTTTTGCGAAATTTTTCAAAAATTTGTTGTTTCATTTGTCGTTTTTTCGTCTGTCGTTAGTACTGGTTTGGGGGGGGAGCGGGCTCCTGGTGGCACCTCTCTGGGGTGGGTGCCTCCTCTGGCCCGCTATGAAGGGAAAGCGAGCTCCTGGAGGCACCTCTCTGGGGTGGGTGCCTCCTCTGGCCTGCTACAAAATGGCATGCATAGCCAATTGGATATGCATACCAAGTTGAGTAGAGAGGCACCTCTTTTTTGGGTGCCTCTCTCTGTTGACCGCAGGCCCACTGCTAACTGCAGTGTCACAGTGTGCACACTGGGGGAAGGCTCCTCCTCAGTCTGGGTGCTCTGTGGTCCACTAAGAAGGGAACTGTACTTGCGTGTGTAGTGCAATGCGAGTACAGATTTGGCTTAGGGTTAGGGTTAGCGCAAGGGCTAGGCTTAGGGTTGTTACGGGTAAGGTTAGGGTGAGTTCGTGGGGTGCACCTCTTGGTGCCTCTCTGACCCACTAAGAAGGACAGTGTACTGGTGTTAGGGTTAGGGTTCGGGTTCGGGTTCGGGCTACGGTTAGTGGGTTTTTTATGCCCGACAGGCACATGCCAGAAGGCTCGGTCAAAACCTGGTCAAGTGGCCATGCAATTGGTGGAATGGCTCCAAAAATTTGCATGGTCCACTCCGATGGCCAGCCCATCATTGTGCAGGTGTAAAAAAATAAAAATAAAAATAAAATAAAATCAATGGAGATGTTTTGTTGCAAGAAAAACCCACTGCTGCTACTGTAAAAATTCAGGCAGTTTTAAAATAGCTATTTTCGTATGTTTCTGTGGTGCTTTGGTGTGTTTTTGGACCACCACGATTTCCCCATTTTGGATCCCCCGCCCGCACCGCATGGCATGGCGAGTTGGTGAGACGACAAGAATGCGCAGCCCAGGAGAGGAGAGGGGGGAGGCCGCCCCCCCCCCCAGAAACCACCCCTCTGGTAGGTGCCCTCACTCAGGCAGGCATATTTTCGCCTGCTTTTTTGGCCAGGAATCGGGGGGGGGGGTATTTTTAAAACTTTTTTCCTGTGCCGCTTGGCATCGCGCGATCGCTACGATGCCGCCAGGAACGACCACGACAAATCAGACCCAATTTTTCTTTAGTCGGTTCGAGTTCGAGTTCTGGCGGAGTAATTGTCGTTCTTCGTTTCGTTACGTAACAGAAACGAGGAACGGAAACGGAAACGAGGATTTCGCCGAGTCGTGCCCATGTCTAGTCAGCAGTGTGATGCGGCGGCCAGGAAAGACGATAACGTCTAGGTCAAAGGAAGTGATAGTGCCAGTCTATTCTGCTCTGGTCAGACCCCACCTGGGGTACTGTGTCCAGTTCTGTGCGCCTCATTTAAAAAGGATGTTGACAAACTCGAGGGGGTACCGAGGAGGGTGACCAAGATGGTTGAAGGTCTGGAAGAAATGTCTTACAAGGAGTGGCTTAGGGAACTGGGAATGTTTAGCCTTTCAAAAAGAAGGCTGAGAGGGGATATGATAGCTATGTTTAAATATTTGAAAGTATGTCATATTGAAGAGGGAACAGGGTTGTTTTCCATGGCTTCAGAGACTAGGACTCGGGGCAGTGGTTTCTAACTACAGGAAAAGAGATCCCATTTGAACATTCGGAAGAACTTACTGACGGTTAGAGCTGTTCGGCAGTGGATATGCTGCCATGGAGGGTGGTGGAGTCCCCTTCTTTGGAGCTTTTTAAGCAGAGGCTGGATGGCCACTTGTCAGAAATACTGTGATGGGGGTTCCTGCATGGCAGGGGGTGGACTGGATGGCCCTTGAGGTCTCTTCCAACTCTATGATTCTAAGATTCTATGATTGTCAGATTGCATTGATATGTTCACAAGTGTAAATAAAGAACATGTGTTTATTCTTTCTCCTATTAATGTCTCAAAGTGATTTACCGAGGCAGTAAGTGCTGTTAATTAGAAGAGAGGTGGAGTACTCTGGTGAAATTGAAGTTATTGTGCTCTGTGACTCCTTGCACTTCTGCTGCACAACTGGAGTAGTTTTAACCAAAACTTCAAAACTCTGCAGCAGGGAGGAATTGGGTTAGGGTTAGGGTTAGGGTTAGGGTTAGGGTTAGGGTTAGGGTTAGGGTCTAGTCATGATTTAGTCATGCACCTTAAGTTTGAATGGGGTCCATAAAATTTCATGTTGCATCTTCCAGTACCTCCTGTTGATATATGAGACTAGCACCCACAGGATATGTTTGCAAAAACTTGGTTACATGACTATACAATTAGATGTCTGCAGCAAATTAGTAGTCCTGGTTTTAGAGAGCAGGGACTTGAAATATGCTCCCTAGGTCATTTTCTGGCCTCGTGGTTGCATGATTTGGGAGAGAAGATCAATAGTCTTGAAAGCTGAGTAAGGCAGGAGTAAGTTGTCCTTTCCATTCTCAACATTCATTATTATTAAACAATCATAAGCAAGGTTTGTCACAGGACAGGAAACCTTTTTTCAACTCTTGTGTTCTCTTACAATTTTTCATGCCAGTTGTGGCTGTTGATAGTTATAGGAAAAACATCTGGAAACCAATTTTTCCTTGGCCCTCGTAGTTTAAGTTCAGATAGACGAGAGCCCTCAGAGCTGTTTCATCTGGTACATGTGAAGATCTGCATTTATAAGATAGGGCAGTCTTAAAACATCCAGTATGGCATCTGAGCTGGAAATATTTACATGCTCCCTTTGCAACATTAAGTGTTATATATTTTAACTGTAAGAGTACAAAATATGTGAAGCAGCTGTCAGATTTAGTAAGGTAAACATACAAAGTCAGGAAGAGAAATGAAGGCTTAAAGTGAAAAATAAAGGAGAGACAAGATGAAATACTTGTGAATAGGGATGAAAAAGGCCATCATCTTCCATTAAGCTCTTCATAGAAGCATGTTTTTAAAGGACTTTGAGACAATGAGTTCCTGATGGCTCCCAGCCCTTGGATGCTTCAGAAAACTTCAATACTGTATCTAAGTAATATATCTCATTTGTATTTTTGCTTTCCTCCATGAAAACAAAATGTTTAAACTGCGGTGAAACCTTATTCCATAATGCTGTCATATGATCTACAGAACAAAAATTACTAAAGGAGAGTGTAAAAATATCAATTTATCTTAATATGCAACCAACAACACCTAGCTTTGCATTTTTCTTTCAGTCAGATAGTTCAGCTGCTTCTTGGCCTGTGTTTTCTATTACAGTACCTGTTTTCCTAGGTCTTATATTGCAGCAGTGTTTCTCTGTGTTACTGAAGCATATCAGTACTGACACCACTAAGAAAGTTTTCTATCAATATAGTAACTGTTGCCTTGGGCAGCCATCAATAACCAATTATGAGATCATCTGGATTTTTACTGCTTTGTGTTTTTACCCTTTTCAGGGAGAGCTAGTGAGAGAGAATGAAAATGGTTCCATCTACAGTATTTCCAAGCTTTCCCCCCACCCTCCCATCCCTCAGCAAAAGTTGGAAGAGTTGAACAATGGCTGTTTCTGAAATCTGTTTCACATCATCAAACAGAAATACATTGCCAGTGCATTGTACCTGTTCTGCATATATAAATGGTCCAGTAATTATTTGACTCATATGGTTCAGTCCATGACATTTCCAGTTGAAAATGGTATTGATGGCAAAGACTTGTGCCTAACACTCTGAGAAGCAGAATGTCTGAGAATCAGAGCTCCCAACACTGCGCTAAATAGATACTCTATATCAGTGGTTCCCAACGTGGGGATCAGCAATGATTTCACAGGGGTTGCCATGAGCCTGTGAAGAAAAGGCACAAATGGCTTGGGTCTGGAGGAGAAGGGGGAGGAAGGGCAGAAAGAGTGAGTTACAGCTTGAAAGGTTGGATGGGATGTCAGTCGATGGCACCAGAGGCTGTGATTGGCTGAGGGTGCCTGTAGAGTGGGCATGTCCAAACTTTGGCTCTCCAGATGTTTTGGACCACACCTCCCACAGTCCTTTGTCATTGGCAATCTAAGCTTAGAATTCTGGGAGTTGCGGTCCAAAATATCGGAAGGACCGAAGTTTGGACATTCCTACTGTAGAGGGAAGTTCTCTATGGTACCTGCGGAATGGCCTGCCAAAGGGGGCTTGTGGCCTCTTCCACGCAAGGCAAGGTGTCACAACAATATGAGGAACTGTATTAAAGGGTCCTGGCAATAGGAAGGTTGAGAACCACTGCTCTATATAGTAATCTTGTATAAAGAAGCTTCCTATATTCCTAATTTGTGCTCTTTCCTTGTCTGAAAAAAATGGTCTGTGTTGCATGTTCATTGACTCTTATTCAAGACAATAGTGATTTCATTAGATTCAACAGCTTCAGGCACCCAACAAAAATTTAACAATGTTGCTTGTCTCAGGATCAGTCATTTTACCTTGCATTAAAGTTAAGGCACCTATGAGTTTGAATCATTTTTAATTAACTAGATCTTGATGCCTGCTAATCTTCAAACTTCCTGCCTGTAGATCAGGTTAATATTACTGACATGGTTGGGAGAGATAATTTGAAATGCTAACAATCATCAAACTGCTTCTGATTATCATTTGATGTTTCATGTAAAATGTTTGCTGCCAATAACTCATTTAAGTGTCTTTTCACTGATCAGACTATATTTTAAAAGAATTGCATTAGGAATACAATGAACAGACATGAGGAACAGAATTGAATAGCAACAAAATATGTTGAAAACACTGAGGCATTGCTTTGCACTATGTGTCTAGCTTTCACAATAATGATGCTCATTGCCCATTCATACCACTTTCTATATCCCTCAGTGTTTACTTAATAAGATCTTGTGGGCTTTAGAAAGATAACTGAATGATAATAGAAATCGCAGGCAAAGAAAACAAACACTTCCACTTATTGCTAGTTAGGTTCATGGCTGGCATCTTGATACAAGGATTTGGTTTTCAACGAGATGCATGTCTCCAAAAACAGGGTAGCAGGAAACACTTGGGAAAATATTGACTAAACCCAAAACAATTCAGTGAGTGACCTTCATGCTCTTCAGTGAACAGCCGTTGAGAATTAATAGGTTGTGGATGGTAGCAATTCCGTATTCATTTTATATCAACCCAACAGTGTCATGCAACAGACAAAAGCCAACACCTGGCTAGGTAATACGACTATATAAGATAACAGATCTGATGTTGAGACTCTGAAGCTAAATGGTGAACAGGGAGGGCCGCAACTATGGAGATGATTTCTCAAGATTATTGAATTTTCAGTACAATTGAAAAACAGCAAACAACAGAAATCACATTTTGTAGCTCCACAAACACACATACACACAAAACACAACATACACTTTTCATTCAGTTAACTGCTCTACATATGAAGAACATCGTATCAATTTTATGTTCCACAGTTCATTTGTAGTTTATATTTTAAAAAATTCTAAACAAAATGATGAAGACAGTTAATCTTCTAACACCAAATAGGTGTGATAAGTAAAAGAAAGTTAGCCATGAATATTCAAGTAACAGTGCTTGAATTAGGAGAATCGGGGAGAAGTAGGAGGTTCCCTAATGATATGTACAAGCTAAGCTACACTGACTTGCATATCATGTCCATCCATTCTCTTTGAAAAGCATACAAAAAGAATCTGGAACATGAATTTAAAAAACCAACAACTTTAAAAATCTGTATATTTTTAAAAAATCAATTGTGAATGTTATGTAGTAAAATCTTCATTTACTGTGTTAAATCACTACATTCTCATCATTCATTCTTTTAGTTTATTTGTTCAAAAGGTAGTCCTGAGTAAAAATTAAGGCTATGTTTACTTCCTATACCTCCCTTCCAAAACCATTGATAGGATAACCAAACAGTGGGCCAAAGTAAAGGCTCTCCTATATGCAGGGTCTTCCAGTTTTGGAAGATACTTGAGGATTCCAATAATATATCTTAATAAATTTTGCATAATGAAAACTATTATGAGTGGTTAAAATGTTCAGTCTTCATGACAAAGTATATTTCTAGTACTGAAATTATTCCTCAATTATTGGCAAAATTGGTAAGTAATAAAATTGAACACTGCTTCTGCTGAAAAGTTAAACAGTTATCCTCATTGTGTTAAATTCTGAATGTGTGGTTTATGTACACTTTGTTACGCAAAAAGAAATACCAAGTTATCAATGGGTATGTATGTATGTTAGTCTAACACATTATTTCCAAGCTTATGTAAATACAAAGTCACAGTCTCACTTGATGCTTCCTAGTTTTCCAGCTGGATATTTCCATTTTAGTAAATATATGGTTATCAGGCAGACAAATCCTTGATAAAAACATAACATGCATTAAAGTATGGATATATATCCCAATGTTTTTTAAGAAGAAACTGACAGATTGGTGTATATGTTGGAAGAGAAGGAATATTTTCATTACCTTCCCATTCTTTTCTCTAGCTTTTCATGACTTGTAATGACTTTTTGGTATAGGACTGGCAACACATTAAAATGTTTGTTGCAGCATTCAGAAGGTCAAGAGATCAGTTTTACACAATTGATTTTGCCTAAGTCCAGTAGTGCAAAAGATCCATGTTGTTAGTATACGTAGACCAGCTGCAGTGTCTGAATTTACAATTCCTGCAGTTGTGCCTATTCCCAGTAGAAACCCAGGAATATTTTGTTCAATCTAACCTGAAAAAAATTAGTTACAGTAAATAAACAGAATATACAACTTTGAAAAAGTACTGATAACATACTGTATATAATATGTCCCCCCCACCAATGTCCTTCTGGCCAGAAAAAATGGAAAAAACTAGATCAACTGTCTGGTGGAAGGAAAGTTGGGCTACTTTTACTTTTTAAGTGGAGTTGTTTCCTTTTTTTTTCACCAAAAGATCAATAGCTGTCTCAGAGCTAGGAAGAGTAAAGTTTATGTACCACAAATCCCCAGCCATCATGGACACTGCCATACATAGATTTGTCCATGAGAAGTTCAAGTTAACTTCTGCTTTTTTGAGGTCATCTGAAAGTTAGCCATGTCATCATGTACATGTCTGTTGAAATCATACGTATATATGTACAGAATTGCACCCTAAAACTGTTTTATATACTTTATGTGAACATTTATTGTTATTTTTTCCTGAGAGGTCTCTTTACCTTTACAAAGTAAGGTTATTTGTCAATGAAAGAATGGTAGAGTAGAAACCTTTCAGAATGGGCTGTGTCGCTGATCTTGGGGAAAGATATCACATTATACTGATAATGGATACTGATAATATTTAGAAGAAACTTTTTTTCAGTCTTGAAATTCGTGGAAAGTAGGACTCCTTTATAGTATTCTCATTAGCAACTGTTTAAAAAAACCTACTCACAAATATGAATATTACAGAGAAACTATAAAATTAGTAACATTATTAGGCAAACTTTAATTGGCAAGAATTTACTAGAGATTCTAATTCCTAACTTTCTCCTTTCATCTGAGAATCACAGAGAACTTTGTGGGGATTTTTTAAAATAACAACCTGTGTTTATAATGAGCTATTGTTAGAAGCTGAAATCTGAATAGCCTGCATCGAACCACTACTCTGTGAGTAATGACTCCTGTTTTTCATTCGCATATTTGCGTTTTACACACCATCATTTTTATTCTTCAGTAAAAAAATAGAAATTGTGTTACATTGTATTGTAAACCACTGCATCTTGCATCTAAGTCGTAACTTTAATTTGCTGATTTTGTAAGGTTCACCATTCACTCACTTCTTCAAATCACTTCCAGCTCATCAACTGAATATACAATATATATTTAGATGTAATAATGCTGAGTTTTCAAACTTATCTTGTCAAATTTTGTTCATTCGCAGTACTCTTGAAGCCTCTACTTTTGACTTCCAGCAGTGACATTTTAAAATAATTCCAGTACAATATCCATAAAATCATGTTCTTAGACCTTGCCTTTTGTTTTAGTGGTATGCATCCAATGGGGGCATTCCATATTTACATGCCTCATACCTCAGTCAATCATCTTAGCACATTGTAATACCATCCCTTGGTGGCTTCTCCTAGAAAAGATTAAAAATTTGGATCAAAACAATCATTGGCTTGAGATGTTTCTGGCATAATTTGCAGTCATTTCCCATGAGTTCAGCAAAACTCTTAGACTTAAAGGCTGAGAAGCCAGTGGACGTCACCTACTCCTGATCCCACCATGGGGCAACCATGCCTGACAGACACTCTGCAGCCACTGAAACCTGACACTTCAAAACCTGGGCATCCAAACCACTGGATTTGTCCAGATGTAACAGGCCTGAACCCGAGGCTTTGTGTCTACAGCCTTTCTTGGGTCACCTTCCTCCAAGAACTTTACAGTTCTGGGAGACAGTATGTGAACACCAGCAGCACGTTTGGCCAGAGAAGCAATCAAATGCCAGGTTCAGGCCAGGAGTTGTCCCTTTACCAACCATGTGATGGCAGGAGCTAGACCGTTGTACTTGGTGGGAAGAGGTAGAACACAGAGGAGTGATGTTAGAGTGCCTGAAGCTGTTGAATCAGTTCGGTTCAACCAACGTGGCCATGGGATCTATCATGGACATTGTACCTTATGGATGCTTTTCTTCGCAGCTGCCTCCCTAGCCTATGACCTCTTCAGACCATTCTGAACAGATCGTGTACAAAGAGCATCACACACAAAGACAAGCTCGCGTGTTGTTGGAATTCTTTGCGCAATGAATGCATCAGAATCCACATGCATTCATGTAAAATGCTATCAGCAGACTGAGTTCTGGAGTTCTTAAGAAGAGTATGGAGTCCAAAGACATTCGTGTTGGGGTACCTGGATACATTTGAGAAACAAAATTGGTTGTCTAAATTATTCAATAAAGGAAACACCTCATTGCATTGCAATAATGGTATTATGAAAAGAGAAAGGATGGATACAGCAATTCACTGGAACAGTCCCATCACAGACCGCAGCTTTCCCCATATAATGCAAGAAATATGTCACTGTTTTAAAGACTTACCCAATGCTGGAAGAAAAAGTTGGTGATTGTGGGGACATTAAAAGTTTTCTCCAAATTGACTGAATTACAGTACAGTGTGAGGATCAGGAGAGTATTAAATCAATGCTCCACATGACATTGAAGGCTACCAGAGAGATAGGATACCAAGAGAGGCAGCTGCCTTCGCCAGGACCTTTGAAGCAGAACAATTCTTTTTAATGGCCACCTTGCCTTCAGATTCTAACAATAGTTCAATGTCCCGCATGTAGGCTGTTCACTTTCTCTGACAGGTGTCACCAATAGCTTTGGCACTTCCATTTCCCCCCACTCCCACAGCATATAAAGTCTGTAGCCATAGATAACACACACATATTATTTTGAATGGTTAAGTAATTTAACGATTAAAAATAGCTACATTTTCTTTCCTCGCTTAAATATGGTATATTCTTTGCCAGTCCATACCTAATAAAATGATTGTCAGTGATTAATGGGTGATGAGTGACAAGTTTTGAATAAGCAAAAGGAGCAAATACAGATTCAAAGGGACACTGGAATTGCATTATTGTCCCTGTTCCCTAGAGATTTAATGTGGAAATTTACACAGTAAAGTTTTATTACCATATAATTCTGAAGAATACAGTATATGGATTAGTGCTGTGTAATAAATTTGACTCACAGGGATCAAATGTATATACAGTAAAGGCTATTTGTCATATCTTCAGCTCATTTCCTCAATGGCCTTACATAAAAAAGTGTTCTGCTTATATACCGCCCCATACCACTACAAGTAAATGGCCTTACAGAAAAATATGCATACTTTAAACCTCTTTGTAGTGAAATCCAGAAACAAAACTCTTTGTTGCCAATTGCCAAATTATTAAATCTTTCATATAGTATTATTTTTGCCAACCCATTTTGCCACAGTGCTAAAATATAATTTATTCTATAGTTTAAAACTGCTGAGGACGTGGTCGTCCCCATTGTAGCACTGGTCTGGAGTGCAATGTACTTAAAAACTGGATAGGCAGACAAGGCGCTCCAAATTAAACTTGAAAGGATGTGTAGCTCACTGACTACAGTTTTAGAAGTGGATGCTGAGAGAGTAAAAAGGCATAAATTACACTCTCAAATCTGTTCCAAGGTTTGGGTGACCTTGGGTGAGTCACTAATTTTTCTTCTTATTCCTCAAGCATACAATAGTCATAATTCACTTTTGTACAGTATAGGAGCACATAAGGATAAAGATAGCTGGGCCTACAAATTCGAACACAAGGTTCTTTGAGTGGCTTCATTTATGTCACCGTTTCTTCCTTAGCCTGCTGTGGAAATCAAAGCCAATCCTTTGTACAGTACTTTCATTTGGAAGCAACGACTGAAATCCTTTAGAAATCTGTCTGGACCCCTCCTCACTGGAGAGATTTAAATGAACATTGATCCTTCTCAGCTGCTGCGCCCAGACTCTGGAACTCCCTCCCACTGGAGGCAAGGACTACCCCATCTCAGCTGTCTTTCCAGAAACAGGCAAATACCTTTATCTTCATGCAAGCTTCACAGAATGATGGACTACCATTGTGTCTTTTATTTGAATCTACTATACATGGCTACACAGACTTTGTGTTTAAAACCACATGACTTTGTGTTTATAGCTCTCCTTGTGTGATTGCACTGACAGTATGTTAAATCAACTGTTAGTTTTAGTGTTGTCTTCTAATGCTCTAAGATACCCCTCAATTCCCTGTGCTCAAACTGAATATGTCTTAATTGTACTGGATTGTATATTGTCCCACATTACCGTAAGCTGCCTTGGGTCGTTTTCCAAGGAGAAAGGTGGGGTGAAAATACTAAATAATAAAATTTTCTCACCAGGTGAAAAGTAATCCTGACCATCATTTGAAATGCTAAATCTGAATAAAGTAATAGACTCAGGAATACTCCAATGAAACTAGGCAAGGATAAACCATTCCTTCAATGCCATAGGGCAGTGGTGGTGCCCAAGCTGTGATTCAAAACCCACTCATTTTTTTGCAAAGTGCCAATACGGCAATTTAACTTGAATACAGTGGTACCCTAGGTTACAAATGCTTTGGGTGCTACCCTTTGGGAAAGCAAAGATCAAAGAGCAGGGTTGCTACCCTTCGGGAGACTGAGAATCAAAGAGCAGGGTTTTGAATTTCCTGGAACCACAGCACCTTGAAGGGGGGGGGGTCAGCCTGTCACTGCTGAGACCATGCAGCCCACAATGCATCAAATTGGTCTGTGGGCTGGCATTCCAGATGTTATTTGGTTCAGATGGTGTCAAGTGTGTTTGGTAGCAACCAGGTGAAGACTACAAAGACAAATGTGTCGTGCCTACTTTCAAGCATGTTAGTGGGAGTATCGTGGTCTGGGGCTGCATGAGTGCTGCCAGCAGTGAGTTGCTACAGTTCATTGAGGGCACCATGAATGCCAACATGTACTGTGACATGCTGAAGAAGAGCATGATCCTCTCCCTTTAGAGACTGGGCCAACATGATAACAACCCCAAACACCTCCAAAATGACCAACACCTTGCTAAACAAGCTGAGGGTCAAGATGATGGACTGGCTAAGTGTGTCTCCAGACCTAAACCCTATTGAGCATCTGTGGAGCATCTTGCAATGGAAGGTGGAGGTCCCCAAGGTCTCTAACATCCACCAGCTCTGTGATGTAGTCATGGAGGAGTAGAAGAGGACTCCAGTGGCAACCTGTGAAGCTCTGCTGAACTCTATGCCCAAGACAAGAGGGTTGAGGCAGTGCTGAAAAATAATGATGGCCAGACAAAATATTGACCCAATTTGTGCCCAATTTGGACATTGTCACTTAAGGGTGTACTCACTTTTGTTGCTAGTGGTTTAGATATTAATGGCTGTGTGTTGCATTATTTTGAGGGGACAGCACATTTACACTGTTATACAAGCTGTATATGTACTGCTTTACATTGTAGACAAGTGTCATTTCTTCAGTGTTGTCACATGAAAAGATATACTAAAATATTTTATGAAATGTGAGGGGGTGCACTCACTTCTGTGATATACTGTATATGCTATTTTTAAGTAAGGGCAAGTTGAACTGTGAATGTGTAAACAAAATGATGATCTCACACACTTGCCCTTTCTTTGCCCCGTGCATGGACTTACAAAAAGTTATATTGAGTACTTCCCTCTCCTTTGGAGCTTCTTTCTTACCACTCTCCTCATATCACCAACTTGGTTTTGGCCTCCAATACCATAAAAAGTAGATTGAATTTCATACCTTTAAATATTATGTCTGTGACAGGTAGACAGTAAAAGAGTCTATGTGTCAAGGAGATCCCCTGCAAATTTGGGCCCTTGGGCTACTAAAGATGCTTTCGATTTTTCCAATGGTACCCTACAAATATCTAGATGAACAATATTTCCCTCATTCTGAGATGAATGGGTGTCTATATCCCAAATGAAGGAAAACTTAGAGCAGTTGTAGTTTTGGAAACAGAAGAGTCAGAATACTTCTACAAACTTTCACAGTCTAGGAATGAAAGCTTGGGCAAGGGTGGAATAAGGGTGTCCGAATTGCCTTGTTTCATCTTTGAGTTTACATTCAGTCAGGTGAGAAGATCTAGCATATCAGAAGGACTGCTTTTGTTGCGCTAACAGATAATGCAATTTGAAGCCCTTGTGGAGACATACAGCAAATAAAGAGAGTTAGACTGTGTATAACAGGACTTCAGTTCCACTGTAACCACTGACGGTACTTCCCCAGGAGGCCAACCACATACTGTACTTCCACAACTTCAGGTCAAACAGCCTAGCTAGCAGTTCCCTGTTCCTTTTTAAGACACCCTGTTCAGCTTCAAACTTTGACCTGACATTTAAATCTTGTTACCTATTTGTCTGCCTTCTTCTTCTTTTTTAACAGCCTCAGCAGTGACAGTTCTGCTGTCACCTTCCCATGACAGTTCCAAATCTGATGGCTGCTAAAACTCTTACTGGTCTGCTTTTCTTTTCAGGACATGAAGGGAAAATAGGTGGGTTAGAGTTGTTAATTACTGTAGGTAGCCCAAGAAAGAAGAGTCGGATGGGTTGTTTAGAGTGTTGTTGTTTTTGCTGAAATGCCTTGAATTATTTGTGTTCAAAGTAATGTGATTCCCCTTCAAGACGCACAATAAAGGCAAGGTTGAGCCTGCTGCTATCTTTGTACATTCTGCCATGAATGTTTCTGTGCGAAGCCGAGCTGTTTTCCTCAGCAGGGGGGATGGCTTGGCGCATTAATTTAGAGGAAATTGTCAGCTGTGATTGAGATGGGTTTAGAAGAGGATAGACAAATTTAATGATGATGGCTTTTACAAAAAAGAAATGGTTTAAACAGTTTTAAAGGTGGATAAAGATTTTTTTAAGAAAAATTGTTCAGCTTTCCGCCTCTCCTCAAAGGTCCTAATTAACATTGTTTTTCTAACTATCTCCTTCCTTTTCAGCAGGAGTTTCTTTGTGTTCATTTTATAGCTCTGTAGTGTAAAATAGAAAAAGAAACACAGGTAGTAAAAACAACTTTGTTTGAAAACAAACTCATTTTGAAACTCATTATGAAATGCATGGGCATAAGATTCCATGGGCGAAGGTTGCAAGGTTTTGATTTTCTCGGTTTGCAAGTGGCTATCTGGCCATCTGGTATGGATTCTCTGTTTCTCTTTCCACTGTGAATACAGCTTTCTAGTTATTGGAATAGCCAAGGACTCTACAGCCAAGTATAATACCTTCATATGCTCTTATAATCTGAAAATGTGCAAACTAGTAATAGCCAGTGAAAAATAACGAATAAGAATCAGTGTGTGCCATCAAGTCGGTTTTAGGTTATGGGAGGCATGTCCAAAGTCCGCCCAGGGGCCAAATGTGACCTGTTTTAAAATTTTAAGTGGCCCTCAGCCTCTTCTCCCTGCCAGCTCAGCCTGTCACTCATCCCTGCCAGCTGGCCTCTCCCGGTGTGGGCTGGATATGTCAGCTTGCAGTTTTATTGTTTTACCTGCACTCCCTACCTCTGCACTCCTCGACCAACTGACCTACCTACCCACCCCTGGCTCTGTTGCTGCAGTGTCCTCCTCACCTCCTTGCTAGGGAGGGCAGCTTACGCGAGCAGCGGTGTGTCTTGGGTGCACGTGGGCCGATTCCCGGTCCATGCAACAGCCACCGGACCCTTGGACATCTTGAAACCGGAGCATTTGTGGCTGTTGCAGATGCTCATGGGCCACACCCTTTCTCCCCTCCCCCTTCAGGTTGAATAGTCGGTCCCCACACATTTTCACCTCACCAAATCTGGCCCTCCTTGCAAAAAGTTTGGACACCCCTGGCTTATGGCAACTGTTACCAGGGCTTAATAGGTATTGAGTACTCAGAAGTAGCTTACCATTTCCTCTGGGGGCACCTTGGTATTATGCAGCTTGCTCATGGCTACATAGACTAGCTCTTCTCCCCGGAGGCACAGTGGGGAATTGAACTCCCAATCTCTGGCTTTACTTTCAGAGACTTAAACTACTGAGCTATCTAGTCAGCTCACAAAAACAATCAATATATACTACAAGTAACTACTACAAATAGAGCCCAACATTTAAGCAAATAATGGTTTTATCAAGAAGAAACCTATTGGAGGTGTACAAAGAGTACTAAAACTATCCATGCCAGATACATGGAGCTAAAGCCAATACAGTGTGTGCACATGAAATCAAGATTTCTTCTATTCCCTACCCCATCCTTAGATGACACACACACACAAAAAATCATCAGAGCATTTTGCAGCCCAGCTGGGTGCTGGTTTTTGGCAAGCATGGAACCCTCTATGGGAAAAGATCCCTCCCATCCATTCATGCCAAATTTTGCTGCAGCGTAGGTGCACGCTCATTGTCAGATACAAGTCCTTATGATTCCCATCATGAATTGTCAAACCCTAGCTCAATTCATATAGTGTAAAACATTCTTTTGTATCGGCAGGCATTATGTGCAATATTTGTATCATTGCAATGTGCGATGTTCATATATTTGAGCTGTACTTTGATTCTCATATGATTCTCATATGAAAATAACTCCTGTTAATCTCTGAACAGTATGTGAAGTGGTACCCACTCTATTCATGACAGATGAGAAAAGGTCAGTGTATCTGTTCTTTGTGTGGAAATGTTCTTAAGAAGAAATGGATTAAGATGGATTTATTTATGTTTTGGAAGTCCGATTGTTAGTGCCATTCTTTCATAGAGATCCTGGGAAACTATTTTCATTTTAATAATAAAAATCCAGAAATAATGCTGTTATCCTGGTCCAAAGCAAACAATTCCGTATGAGGAGATGTTTCATTATACAGTATCCCTTTGTATTCACTGCCTACAACCTAACAATTGTGATTGCACCACCACAAATATATTACTGCTCATTGTGCAAATATCCACATTCACAGGGAAGATGCTCATATAGCATTTGTTATTAATGTAGGGAAAAGGTCATAGGAGATAATAAAAATTCAGGCAAGCTAAACTTTGACAAGGGATCCTTGCCTTTCATTTGTTAGGAATTATGAATAAGAGACAAGATGCTTATGCGGACAAACGTCCCCCCCTTCAACATGTGTTTTCAGTTAACTGGTGAATTTTACTTACCTGGTCCTGTTGGTGAACTCAATTAAGCTTTCACATTTTCACAGAAATGGCCTTCGGGTAGGTGAGTGATGCTTAGATGGGCGGTGTAAAACACCAATAAATAAATAAATAAAATTAGATGTTACCCAAGAAACTGATCTGAAATTTATCTTATACTTCTTTAACTGTAAACTTTAACTTTAAATGGACAGCCCAAGCAAAAGCTGCCTAGGGCCAATATTCTAATAAGTACTTGAAATGAACGTCTCAAACTCTTTGCCATTTTTAAGTGTCAACAAGACAATTCATGTATCCGTGTAACAACCATTTAACTCTGGCAACCCACTAAGTCCAGCTTTGAGCAGGGATATGAACCCAGATTTATCTGTAGATGCAGGAAGACAGCACCATCCTACATTGTGCAATTCATATGAGAATGGAGTCCTTGACATTCCATCGACACTAGTGGCATGAGGTCTTGTAAAAGTGCAGATCCTAACAAAGATATTTGGACCTAAAGTGTGAGAACCTCAGATGAACAAGTTGTCATTTTCAGATCAAACTGGGCTTCTACATAGCAAGTGTGACTCATAATCATAGAATGTTATGTGTGTTGTTGGAGCAAATTAGTACCCTCTTAGTTGACATCTGCTTTCCTGCTAAATCAGCAGATCTGTCCATTGTCTCAACTCTTACAATGAAGGTCATAGCACAAGACATGGAACTGAGGGAGAACTCTCTAAGCACTTATGGGTGGTGAAGTTTGAAAAGGAGGTCAGACATGCTGTCGTTCTCTTAACTAAACTCACAAAGGAGAAAAGATCATCATAAATTCCCTTACACAATCATGGCGGTGATTAACTTTGCACTGTGAGAATATATCAAAAGCTAGGGAACATTTTTGTGCAAAATGAAGATAAGGAAATTTGTTGCCCTCTATTAAATGGCATAACCCCTTGTTCAATTTTCAATGCAAAGTAGGCGAAGATGAGAGGGAGAATTCCATCCTTCTTGATGCAGTTCTTTGTTCTTTTAGTGACAAATCTAACCACATTGCAGAGAAATAAGAGCAGAAAACAACCATGTGGTTGGCCTGCATACATGATTAAGATACTTAAATGTTCCTCCAGAAAGGAAGGAGCACAACACAGGACAACATCCGTCACATTCACATATAAGAAGTTCCAGGTTTGATACCTGGAATTTACAAGTACTATAGGTAATACTGAACTCACCTAGACCAATAGTTTGATCTGGGGTAAGTCATCTGTATATACTCCCCACAGCAGGTTCTCATGGGTAAGCAACTCTTATCTAAAGAGCACCAATACTGAGATGGTGTAATTTTCTTTAGTGATCAGAGATAGGCAGTAACCAAGTGACAGTGGACATTTTAAGCTAAGATGCACATTGACCACAGAGAAACAAAATGGTAGACAGAAATAAAGTCGCAGTAGACGGACCCAGGCTCAAGCCATTCTGAATGTATCCCCATTATCCTCCTTAATTACAATAATAGCACTTAAGCATTTTTTTACCATTTAACCAATAGGCCATAGTATCAGGTATCAAAACTCAAAGAGAAACTTACTGTGGAACACTTTTAACCAACAAGAATGAACAGCAAGGATTATGGCAGGAGAGCAGGGGATGAAAAATTAGTACTGCACTGAGACCTGTGGATGTGGTGAGCCATGACTAAGGAGCTTCATGAGTACTCCATGGAAAAAGTGCAGAGGAGTGCAACCAAAATGATTAGGGGACTGGAACATCTTCCTTACTATCTGAGGCTGCAGCGGCTGTGCCTCTTCACTCTTGAACGACGGCGCCTAAGAGGTGCTCTGGTTGAAGTTTATAAAATCATACACAGTGTAGACAAAGTAAACAAGGAAAAGCTATTTTCCCTATCGCACAACACTAAAACTAGGGGACATTCCGTGAAACGTTTGGTGCTAGATCTCAAACAAATAAGAGAAAGTACTTTTTCACTCAGAGTATCACTGGTCTGTGGAACTCCATGCCTGATGAAGTGGTGACAGCTTGGATACCCATGGAGAACAAAGGTATCAGTGGTTGTCATTATGGATGCCTAAGGACAACCTCAGGATTGGAGAGGGTAGGATATCTTTCAATGCCATTTGCAGGGAATCATAAGCAGGTGAAGTCATCTTTTGGGGAATACCCTGAAGCAAATGTGAACCGCTGTGTGAGAGAGAATGCTGGACTGGATGGGCTGTGGCCTGTTCCAGCAAGGCTGTTCTGACGTTCTTATGTACCTATCCATCTGTTCCATCAGCCACACCTCCTGGCATCACCTCTGGGGCTGTTGGGTTCCCAGACTATAACTCCATGGATTCTTTTTGTAAGGCTAAACATTCCCAGCTCCCTAAGCCTAGAGAAACCCATCCTGTGCTTTTGGGAGGTTTCTTTCCCCTCCATCCTCCAGGCATGTTTGACCGCAACAAAGGGTGGTAAACCATGTTAATTAGGGTCAGGAGATAGGTGTATTATTGAGTAAACAGACACAGTTAATTGGCTAGTGTCAAAACATTGACAAGTTAGGCAGGGGAAAGCTTCCCTCCCACTGACACCCAATGGGCATTGCAAGCAAGGTTGATTAAATGTCTCAACAAAGAACCCCATGGTCAAGGATATTTCTTTTGGGCATGTATCTGCTTGCAGGCTTCCCACAGGCAAACCTGGTGGGCCTCTAGATGAGTAGAATCCCACCCTAGTTAGGCCTGTTGACTGACACATCACATCTCTTCTTATGTTCTTAAAGAGAAGTAGCTACTGGTAAGTGAATGGTGAACCGTACCACATCATATCTCTAGGGGTCTTATGCTTCTGTCTTTTTCTAGCTACTTGGAACAGCATATAATCCTCTAACTAGGTAATAGATTTCCTTTCTTCCTAATATCACAGAGGCCACATCCCATTATGTTTCCATAAACCGTATGTCCATTCAGTCTGTGTGCATTCATACATAAATATATCTGTTTGTATGTACGTACTCAGGCAAAAAGAGGGGTGTGGATGAGCCTTCTGAGATTTCAGAGGCTGCATAGTAAATTGAAGCAGATCCTCAGCTGATGTAAATTGGTGCCATTCATTGTGCCTTTAGGCCAATGTGACATCTGGCTAGTTCTGCCCTGTGTAATGGGTGATGCTATATGTAGAAGGCCTACCTCTTTAGCAGCTGGTTACTGCCTGGGAAATTTAAAGATTAAGAAACTGATTACTGTCAGTGGCATGCTGGATTGACTCTGCTTTTATACCAATCTGTCCATGTACTTTTTTGTAGCATATGCATAATACAATGGAATGATGGCTATTTAGGTTAATATATTCCGGAATGGGTGTTGTTGCTACTGCTATATGCTGCCATGTCATCTCTGATTTATGGCCACCATGTGAATAAGCTGTCTCCAAAATTTCTTCACTGAGTATACTATATGGCTAATGTAAAGTGCTTATGGGTGTTGCGGGTTAATCAGTGGCATTCAAAGGATTCTGCACATGCTCTGCTGTAGTTGTTCCAATTCCAAACTTTTTATCTTGATATTCCAATAGTCACCCTATCAAACAAACCAGGTCTTGTCATAATAGAAGGGCATGTATAGATTTACAAGCATTCTGTTATTTACTATTTATGGTACTGTATATACTCAAATATAAGCCAAGTTTTCCAGCCCTTATTTTTTCTCAAAAAAAAAAAAAAGCCCTCAGACTATATTCAAGTGAAGGTAGCGGAGGGCTAGTCCTGTTCGTTTTGCCACCTCCTTAGCACTCAGTCACAAGCTGGAACACATACCGTATATACTTCAACATAAACCCTTGGCTTATGCTTGAGTCAATAAGTGTTAATAGTTTTTGTGGTAAAAAAAAAATCCTTGGGTTATATTCGGGTCAACTTATATTCAAGTATATACGGCAAGTTTTAAAGACCTAAAAATTGCAGTACTATACTGTTATTAGAAGTAAATATAGATGAAAAGAAATAATCCCATTGCTAGATGGAAAGTACAGTATCCTAATTTGGACTATACATTTCATTGCTACCATAAATTTAAACCACAGACAAGGCAAACAGCGGGTGCGACGGAGATCATTCCTACTTGTAACTAGCATGGAAAAAGTGACTAGCCGCTGTGACCAAAAGACCACAAGTGGATAATCTGTGACAATCTGGATCAGTAGTAAAGGGCACTCACTGCTCGTTCCCAGGAAGTCGTAAAGGCTGTAGGAGTCGACTTCAGTGTTCCACTGACAATATCTGTACTGTTTCTAGAGGACTATTACACTAAATCACTTTGTGATTTATTATATTATTTCATGGAACATGTAGTCCTAAACCACTGGCAAACTCTGGCATTTGATTCAGGTTAAGCATTCTTTGTCTCAAAATTTACTGAAACAAATAAGAACCGTTGATCAAAATGTATGTGAAATGCTCACATCAAGGGCTGCCTTGTTTGTAGAGATTGGTGTTGGCTCTGGGTTTTTTCCCATAGGCGATAAGTGCAACACCTGTTGCTGCTAGAAGGATCTCTCTCTCTCTCTCTCTCTCTCTCTCTCTCTCTCTCTCTCTCAAGTCCTTGGGGTTCCCATTGCTGACTACATTGGCAGGGCGTATGTTGCCCTTGGCTTGCTGTTCTCCTCACTTCTCCAAACATTCAAGGAGTGAAAGAAATAAAGAATTGGAGCAGCATCCATCATTTGCCCTTTAACTCACCATCAGTAGTGCACATCCTTTGCTCACCTTCAGACATGCTGAGGAGTTTGTTTGAGCCCAGAGGAACTGGACAACTTATTTGACAGCCGTTACAATGATGAGGAAGAGGACCCATTCAGAGATGAGGGAGCACCAAATACATATTGTTCAAGAGCATCTCCAAATCTGGACCCATCATCACTATAAACAAGCATGGGATCTAACAGGACAAAATTACAGGAATCCGTCACGCAGTTTCCATCAGCTTTACACTTGACCTAGCTAAGAGGCTAATGCCTTCTGGACACACTGATAAGAATGTGACAGCACATATGGATCTCTTGAGCCAATTGCCATTTGGTAAATAATCATCTGTATAAAAATACCCAATATGGTATTTTTGTTACCATGTCCTAATATTCTGCAATGAAACCACTAAGATAACTTCAGGTTTTAAGAACATTCAAGTTTGTGCACATACATATACACTTTTATGTGTACAGTATATATATGTATCCAGGAAGATTTCTTGGGTGAAATACATGCACTTATTAAAGCATTTCCTTGTTGTATATATACTATAAACAGACTTCTTTCAAATGAAGTTTGTTCTGCTATAACTTTTCCAAAGGATCGTTCAGAATGCAATCTTTATTTCTAGACTATTAAGCCCTTTTTTAGAACCACAATCCCAAAGGTTTGTCATCAGTTTTATATTCTGGGCTTACCACTATATTTCTTGGGGAGTAGCCAGGGCTTGTCTGTTTGCTTTGTTGTTACTTCTGTTGCTGTTGCTGTCTAAGTTGCAAAAGAGGATTCAAAGTAGGGTCACTGAATCAATGGGAATTTGATGAGTAAATCTTCTCCATACATTCCTTTGATGAGGCTTAACTGCATCTTGTTTTAACATAATAGTTGCAGATACAGCAGGACCTTTTGCATCAGTAAAGTTTGGAGTAGAGTTGACTCACTATATCCCTACTAGTGAAAGGTCCTACTGATTCAATGGACCTATTCTAGCAGAATTGACCGTGCTGGATTAGGACCACTATCTCTCCAGATATAATAGAAAACTATTGGCCAACTTTTGAAAATCTCTTTTGTTTCCACTTATACTAATACTAATACCTAATGTTAATTACACATTGATACAACCCTCTTAAGTTCAAGCTGCCGACTTTTCAACCATTCAACATTGTCATGCCCTTAAAAAAGTGTGCTGCTCATATTCTGCCCCATAACACTTATGGCACTCTCTGGGTGGTTTACAATTTAATTATGTAGGCTATACATCCCCCCTCTCCAAGTGAGGTGTGTGTGTGCACAATAGTCTACGTTAGTACAACAGTATTACTGAGTGGCTTATGATCAGACAGCATGTCTTCAGTTAAAGGTTAAGCATTCAGGGGGCAATGTGTAGCCTGCACACTGTAATCAAAAAATTGTAAACCGCCCAGAGACTACTTGTAGTGGTATGGGGCGGTATATAAGCAGAACACTTTGCTTTGCTTTTGCTTTGCTATCAATCTTGGAAGGCTGGGTGAACCTTGAGCCATCTCAGGTCATGAACACACTTAAGGCTACAGTACTGCAGTTTAACCACTGTGCCACAAGACTCTTTAAAAGATAGACATACACAAAAACTGTGATCGTGTTTATCTCCCTGTTATGGAAAGTGCCACTGGTCACTATGCATCATGAGGCTGTTAAAGGTAAACTTGGCTGGCTTTATATTTAAGACTGCAGGAACATGACAACATGACAAAGAAATCCTTTGGTAACTTCCAGGGGTAACCTTCCCCCCCCCTTCGCTGCCCTTCCTACATTGGCTTGCCGTCCTGGACACCGCTGTTGATTGTTTTATTGTTTTTATCTGTTTTATTTGCTATGGTATAGTGTAAACCTTCCTGAGTCCCCTTTGGGGAAAGAGTGCGGTATATAAGTTTGAAAATAAATAAATAAATAAACTCTAACATAGTTTTATACCGACCTTTTCCAGTTGAAAATAATATAGCAAAAAAAGTCTTTCTTTCTAAAAATGGTGGATCAAAGAGGAAAGGAATCCTAAAAAACATTGCAATGTCACATACAGTATATCTTATTTTTTTTTCCCAAAGAGCTCAGCCAAGAATCACAGAATAGTGGAGAGAGGGGACCCATAGGTTATTGAGTCCAATCCTTTTGGTTGTAAGCCAACCATAATGAAGATGATATCTCTGGGATGCTTCCTTTCAATGAAAAGGGACTCTTTCCTTTAATATGAAGCCTAACAAATGAAGAAATCTGGGAGGTAGCACTTTCGGGTGTCCCCAACCACCAATTTGGAAATAATATGATAGCAAAAATATCTCTTGTCTCCTTCTTTTAAAGGAGCAGAAATGACCCACCTATTCGACTCCAAATTGCCTAACCCTGGTGACAGAACCCTGTTCTTCACTGCACCACAGAGCAGGAGATGAGGTTGCGGGGGGAGGCTCCAAGTAGATTGTGTGGCCCACAAATCGATGCCCCTCCAGCAGACAGGGTCTGCCAGGTAGGCCATCATGAATATTCCGATTCATACTCCACCATTCCATGCCTGAGATAGTCACTTTGCTATACCAGACTGAACTATACCACACCATTTAGGAACATGAATATATTTTTTCTGAAAAGAGAATTCAAGGATCAAGCTTTATTCTAGCAGTTCCCAAACTTTTTTTCTTTTTTTCTTTCTTCCTTTTTAAAATTTTATTTTATTTTATTTCATTTTATTTTTGCAACAGGGACCAGCTTACTCACTATGTGGGCATGGGCATGTACGTGAGGATTGTGTGCCTGATTACAGCTCCTCCCCACACTGGTTTGATCACAACCCAAACAAAAATGGTCATGACAAATGCATGGGGCAGGAAAAATCCCAGACAAGGGGAGGGGGGAACATGCATGCTTGCTTAGGCACATCCCTTAAAAAGGAATGTTGCTGGCTATGTACCCTGGTTCCTGACAGGCCATGAACTAGAACTGTTCAGTGGACTTGGGTTTGGGGACCCCTGTTCTATTCTATTTAATATAGACATTAAATGCTTGATCTTATATAAGCTGTTTCAAAGAATGTTGCAGCATCATTTTTTTTCTGAATCGTCTAAATAAAAGGATTTGAAGGGTACTCATCCCTCCAAAAGTGCCCCAATATATGTTGAAAAGTAAGAAAACCCATTCCCTGCATCTACTACTAGGGTCACAGGAACCCATTAGCTGCTTCTTCTTCTTCTTCTTCTTCTTCTTCTTCTTCTTCTTCTTCTTCTTCTTCTTCTTCTTCTTCTTCTTCTTCTTCTTCTCTTCTTCTTCTTCTTCTTCTTCTTCTTCTTCTTCTTCTTCTTCTTCTTCTTCTTCTTCTTCTTCTTCTTCTTCTTCTTTTTGGCAACTCTACTTGCTAAGTCACTGTGACACCATGGATGCATCGAGCACAATAGTCTACGTTAGTACAACAGTATTACTGAGTGGCTTATGATCAGACAGCATGTCTTCAGTTAAAGGTTAAGCATTCAGAAGAGACTGTGGGACTTGCAACAGGAACGAGTGTTCTAGGATGAGAGGGCCATCCATTCTTTTGCTATCCTTTGTGCTGCCCTTCGATTGGTACTCTGCTTCCTTCATGTAGCACCTCTTATCATTATGTTTTCTATTAGACATCCTTATGGCAACATGGCTACAAAGGCACAGTTTTAAGCCCTAGCACTTTCTCAACTCTTTATTTATTGTGAAAGCATTTTATCTCCTTAAGCAACCTGTTCATTAAAGTCTGGGGAAAGAACTCTGTTTGATTGCTTTCCCAAAAAATAAAAAGATAAAAGTGTCTTGTAGCATCCTATGGCTGCTTATTCAGAGATGAGTCCCACTGTATTCCGTCAGCTTCCCGGGTAACTTTGCTTTAGGAGTAATAGCAGCAACAACAACAATAGCAATACGTCTGTGAAGATTCTCAGTCATCCAGGTGCGTTTATCTGGGAGTTGAGTCATGGCTACTGGACTTCTTTTTTGAGAGATAGAAACGTTTCGCTGTTCATCCAAACAGCTTCATCGGTCTGAATACAGCTAGTGCAAGATACCTTCTTATAGTCAGCTTGACCTCTTGTCCCCTTGTCTGATTGGCTCATAAGATGAACAAAGCCTGAATAGGCTCGTTAGGGAGACATTAGTGTCCATGGCCTTAAGGTAAACAATGGCCTAAGGTGCTGAAACCCATCAAGAATGGGTCATTAGCTGTCAAGAATGGGTCGTTAGCTGTGACCTGGTGGTGAAGGCTCCTTGATTTGCCTGGGTACTGTGGAAAGTACAGCCTGGTAAGTAGCAGCTAGACTATGCCGGAGCCCCCCACCTCTGTTGAGGGAGGGATTTTCAATGCTGACATGAATGGCTTCCCTTACTCCTCTCTCAAACCACCTCTCTTCTTTGTCTAATATGTGTACATCCTCATCTTTGAAAGAGTGGCCTTTTTCCTTCAAATGGAGGTGTACTGCTGATTCTGGTCCTGAGCTGTTACCTCTCCTATGTTGGGCCATTCTTCTGTTTAATGGCTGTTTAGTTTCTCCAATGTAGAGGTCTGAACACTCTTCACTGCATTGGACTGCATATACTATATTGCTCCTTTTATGGTTTGGTATCGGATCCTTTGGGTGGACAAGTCTCTGCCTTAGTGTGTTCATGGGTTTGAAATAAACAGGGATGTGGTGTTTGCCAAAAATCTTTTTAAGCTTCTCCGACACTCCCGCCATGTAGGGAATGACCAGGTTCTTCCATCGGGTCTGGGTCTCAGACTGATCCCTTGTTCTTCTGGGATGGCCCACTGCTTTGTTGAAGGCCCACCTTGGATATCCACAGGTCTTAAGTGCTGTCTTCAGGTGCCTGTCTTCCTTCTTCTTGGCTTCTGAGGAGGTGGGGATGCTCTCTGCTCTGTGGCTTAGGGTCCTGATGACTCCTAGTTTGTGTTGTAATGGATGGTGGGAGTCAAACAGTAAGTATTGATCTGTGTGGGTGGGTTTCCCGTAAACTTCTACTCCTAGGCCACGGTCAGGTCTGATGATGACTGCACAATCCAGGAAAGCCAGCCTGTTGTCTTGGGTGTCTTCCCTAGTGAACTTAATATTAGGATCCACTGTGTTGATGTGGTCTGTAAAGGCCTGTACTTCCTGCGTCTTTATTTTAACCCAGGTATCATCTACATACCTGAACCAATGGGATGGTGTTGTCCCTGGGAAGGTGTTGAATGCCTTCTTCTCCACTTCTTCCATGTATAGGTTTGCTACAATTGGTGACACTGGGGAACCCATGGCACAGCCATGCTTCTGTCTGTAGAAGTCCCCTCTGTACATGAAATATGTGGTGTTCAGACACAGGTCCAGGAGCAGGCCTATCTGGTCTGGGTTGAGGCGGCTTCTGGAGGTGAGGGTGCTGTCTTCTCTTAATCTTCTCTTTACCATTATTAGCGCACCAGTGGTGGGTATGCTGGTAAAGAGTGATGTAACATCAAAGGATACCATGGTTTCCTCTGTATCCAGTTTGAGCTCCCTGACTTTAGAAACAAACTCTTCTGAGTTGTGTATGTGGTGGTCCGTGTGTCCAACCAGTGGGGCTAGGATAGTTGCCAGGTATTTTGCGATGTTATAAGTCACTGAATTTATACTGCTGACAATTGGTCTGAGGGGGATTCCTTGCTTGTGGATCTTGGGAAGTCCATAAAAGCAGGGGACTGTCTCTCCGGGATATAACCGGTGGTAGGTCATCCTGTCAATTGCGTTTTCCTGCTCCAAGAGTTTTAAGCATTCTATTACTTTCTTCTTGTAATTGCTGGTGGGGTCTCTTCTTAGTTTTTCATATGTATGCTGATCATCTAAAAGTGTGATAACCTTCTCGTGGTAGTCCACCGTATTGAGGACGACAGTGCACCTTCCTTTGTCCGCAGGCACAATTGTGATGCTCTCATCCCTGCTGAGGGATGTCACAGCACTTCTCTCTTGGCTGGTGAGGTTGGATGGTGGTGGTTGAGCACTGGATAATGCAGCAGAGACTTTTATCCTGAGTAGTTCTGCTTCTGCTGCTGGCAGATTGTTGCTGTGGATGGCTGATTCTGTCGCTGTGATGAAATCCACAACAGGAACCTGTTTGGGTGTGATGGCAAAATTTAGGCCTTTGGATAGGACCTCTCTCTCTGTCTGGGTGAGTTCCCTGTTTGAGAGGTTCTTCACCCATTTGTCCTTTACATCTCCTGTCATGGTCCCTTCATCCTTCTTCCTCCTGCCAAGCTCTTTAACTGCCTCTTTCCGGCAGAGGAGAAGATCGAACTTCTTCATTTGCCTCTCTTTGCCTTTGCAATGCTGAGCCAGTTGTGCTTTCTGGACAAATTCTATGACTGCATCCACTGCTGGTTTGGATAGGGTGGAGAGTAGTTCTTGGTGAATGTGGTCTTTTCTGTGTTGCAGTGTGTCTAAGGTAAAGTGGACTTGTCTGATCCTCTCATTGAGAAGTTGTTCTTGAGCTCTCTGGAGGATATTGTTAGCCCGATGGCTTCTTACTGTTGATTGTAGGCGGAGGCTTGTTGGGGTGAGACTTTGTTGTCTGCATCTCAAGTTAAAACGTAAGTGGTTCTTGTAGTCTGCTACTTTTCTTGCTGTTCTTTCATATTCTCGCACCAACTTCAGGGCATCTGCCCCAAATTGCATAGCAATACGTCTGTGAAGATTCTCAGTCATCCAGGTGCGTTTATCTGGGAGTTGAGTCATGGCTACTGGACTTCTTTTTTGAGAGATAGAAACGTTTCGCTGTTCATCCAAACAGCTTCATCGGTCTGAATACAGCTAGTGCAAGATACCTTCTTATAGTCAGCTTGACCTCTTGTCCCCTTGTCTGATTGGCTCATAAGATGACAGGGTGACCTACCACCGGTTATATCCCGGAGAGACAGTCCCCTGCTTTTATGGACTTCCCAAGATCCACAAGCAAGGAATCCCCCTCAGACCAATTGTCAGCAGTATAAATTCAGTGACTTCTAACATCGCAAAATACCTGGCAACTATCCTAGCCCCACTGGTTGGACACACGGACCACCACATACACAACTCAGAAGAGTTTGTTTCTAAAGTCAGGGAGCTCAAACTGGATACAGAGGAAACCATGGTATCCTTTGATGTTACATCACTCTTTACCAGCATACCCACCACTGATGCGCTAATAATGGTAAAGAGAAGATTAAGAGAAGACAGCACCCTCACCTCCAGAAGCCGCCTCAACCCAGACCAGATAGGCCTGCTCCTGGACCTGTGTCTGAACACCACATATTTCAAGTACAGAGGGGACTTCTACAGACAGAAGCATGGCTGTGCCATGGGTTCCCCAGTGTCACCAATTGTAGCAAACCTATACATGGAAGAAGTGGAGAAGAAGGCACTCAACACCTTCCCAGGGACAACACCATCCATTGGTTCAGGTATGTAGATGATACCTGGGTTAAAATAAAGACGCAGGAAGTACAGGCCTTTACAGACCACATCAACACAGTGGATCCTAATATTAAGTTCACTAGGGAAGACACCCAAGACAACAGGCTGGCTTTCCTGGATTGTGCAGTCATCATCAGACCTGACCGTGGCCTAGGAGTAGAAGTTTACAGGAAACCCACCCACATAGATCAATACTTACTGTTTGACTCCCACCATCCATTACAACACAAACTAGGAGTCATCAGGACCCTAAGCCACAGAGCAGAGAGCATCCCCACCTCCTCAGAAGCCAAGAAGAAGGAAGACAGGCACCTGAAGACAGCACTTAAGGCCTGTGGATATCCAAGGTGGGCCTTCAACAAAGCAGTGGGCCATCCCAGAAGAACAAGGGATCAGTCTGAGACCCAGACCCGACGGAAGAACCTGGTCATTCCCTACATGGCGGGAGTGTCGGAGAAGCTTAAAAAGGATTTTTGGCAAACACCACATCCCTGTTTATTTCAAACCCATGAACACACTAAGGCAGAGACTTGTCCACCCAAAGGATCCGATACCAAACCATAAAAGGAGCAATATAGTATATGCAGTCCAATGCAGTGAAGAGTGTTCAGACTTCTACATTGGAGAACCTAAACAGCCATTAAACAGAAGAATGGCCCAACATAGGAGAGGTAACAGCTCAGGACCAGAATCAGCAGTACACCTCCATTTGAAGGAAAAAGGCCACTCTTTCAAAGATGAGGATGTACACATATTAGACAAAGAAGAGAGGTGGTTTGAGAGAGGAGTAAGGGAAGCCATTCATGTCAGCATTGAAAATCCCTCCCTCAACAGAGGTGGGGGGTCCGGCATAGTCTAGCTGCTACTTACCAGGCTGTACTTTCCACAGTACCCAGGCAAATCAAGGAGCCTTCACCACCAGGTCACAGCTAACGACCCATTCTTGACAGCTAATGACCCATTCTTGATGGGTTTCAGCACCTTAGGCCATTGTTTACCTTAAGGCCATGGACACTAATGTCTCCCTAACGAGCCTATTCAGGCTTTGTTCATCTTATGAGCCAATCAGACAAGGGGACAAGAGGTCAAGCTGACTATAAGAAGGTATCTTGCACTAGCTGTATTCAGACCGATGAAGCTGTTTGGATGAACAGCGAAACGTTTCTATCTCTCAAAAAAGAAGTCCAGTAGCCATGACTCAACTCCCAGAACAACAATAGCAGAACAATTTCTCAAGTCTTTGCTTGAGAGCAGACCAAAATCATCAGCTTCTGAAAACACGTGGATGAGGTGATGTGTTTTTAAAAGCACTGATTTTGGCTACTACCACTGCCACCACCTCAATTTATTAATCTAGTGCCAACTTTATAGCAAGCTGGATAGCTCTGTATGTTGGAACACCCAGCTGGGAGTTTGACACCTTGCTTTGCCCCCTGGGAAAAGAGCCAAACTATGCCAGGCCAGCCGTGGGCAAACTGCATGATTCCATAGTTTCACTAGAGGAGAAGTTAATCAACTACTGAGTATTTTACATCCACTGTACTGTAAGTCAGAGTAAACAGCACATAATTACAATATTGGTAGTGCCACGCTATATCAAATGAAAAAGAAATATTCTTGTATCACTTGTAAGAATAACAGATTTATTTTACCACAACCTTTCATCAAGTGGGCGGTAGTAATCTGTATAATTTAGCAGCACTAGCAATGTTCATTAAAAACACCACAGATGAGGAAACAATAAGTTAATGCAATTTTTCACTGCAGCTCACTGCAATAGGTTTGTTTTGTTTTGTTGTTGTTGTTTGTTGCCCTGTTGCTGTGTGGCAAACATTAAACATCACATTGTCAAAGCATTGTGTGTTTGTTTTGTTTTGTTTTTGTTTGTTTTTATGAGAATATTTCCCTGAAAATTTCTTCCCAAAATTAGTTTCAACTCTGACAATGAATTTTCTTTCATCCTGTAGTTTTGCAGTGCAGTTTTTCATTATGGGAAATAGTCCCAGAGTAGATTGCAACAACAACAACAACAACAACAACAACAACAACAACAACAACAACAACAACAACAACAAAAAAGATCCAAAAGTTACCAATGTGTTTGAGGTTTTTAATGGTCTCATGCAGAAGGCATACATTTCAGAGAAATCTGAATTAGGGGTATAAAAAGCATGTGATGGGTTTTGTTTTATTTTTTGATTCCAGTGATTGTTGGCATTTTGTGCCTACAAATAAGGCTTCCATGATCCCTGTAGGAACTGATAAATTTTCCAGAGCAGTAGTAGAGAGAAATATTGAAGTCTAGTTGTTGTGCGTCATCACTACCACTTGTCACCAATTTCCTAAGATTAAGTTTGACAATCCTACACTGATTGTCCCTGAAATTTAATCCTCAACAAGATTTGATTTGGTTTGGTTTGGTTTGGTCTTTTGGTACTGCTGTCAATTTCGCATTCTCATACTGGTCAGTTTCGAAACAATTGTGTTAATGAGCTTTGCAGGGGATTTTACCATTGCCAATTTTAGATTTCAGTTGGCTTTACTACTCATTGTAACAGCCTCAGATCAACAAGAGGTGCTGATAAGGAATCAGTCTCTGAACAATATCTAGACAATTTTGCCTTAACTGTATTAGACCTTTGAGTATACTAAACGGTTAGCTACACTGTTAACCAATTTTTACTGATTTTTCTATTTCTGGTACTTATGGGTTACAATCCATTTATTTGGATGCACAAAATCTAGCATGCTTTATTTAGGACAAACGCTTATAGACTGCAGCCTACTTGATCAAATGCATGCTAAATAAAATTCTGTGCTGTTTTTCTTATAACTAAATACCTTGGAAACAACAGTTTCCTTGCCTCCTCTTCCCCCTGTTGTTGTTTCTCCTGTTGCTGCTGCTGCTTCTGCTGTTGCTGTTAATTCTACCTTTCAGTTACATTACCACAAATGTATGGATGTTGAGTCATGGCAACTGGACTTCTTTTCTTGAGAGATTGAAATTTTTTGTCGCTCATCCAAGCAGCTTTGTCAGTCTGAGGAAAGTTAGTGGCGGGTCCTCCAATTTACAGTTCACCTTGATTTCACACCACCCTGGTCTGAATAGGCCAGTGGTGGTGAACCTTTGGCACTCCAGATGTTTTGGACCACAACTCCCAGGATTCCAAACTTGTATTGCCAATGGGAAAGGGCTGTGGGAGTTGTGGTCCAAAACATCTGGAATGCCGAAGGTTCTCCACCACTGGAATAGGCTCATAAGTTGAGAGTGGCCTGAATAGGCTTGTTAGGTGGACAATGGCCTAAATAGGCACATTAGATGGGCAATGGCCTAGGGTGCATGAAAGTCCCACCTATACAATCCTTCCCAACACCTATTAAGTATGGCTCACTAGCTATGGCCTTGCTAGTGGAGGTGTGAATTGCTTCTGATTTGTATGAGGGCTGATGAAAGGGCAGCTTGATAAGTAGCAGACAGATTGTGCCTGAGTCCGACACCTCTATTGAGAGACACAAATGGCTAGTATTCAAGTCTACATACATGAAGAAGACTGCTGGTTTCCTAAGCACATGGTGCTTGTGTCTTTGCCACTTCATCTGAACAGCACCATACATAGCAGTGAGAAATCTGAAGCAGAGGAAGAGTTCACATAAATACGAAAATAGTTTAAGCCCAGAAATGATATCGGGTTTCCATAAATTATTGCGACCTGAAATAGAAATAGAAATATTTGTTTATTTTGTTCTCACAGGGGGAGGGCAAGAAGTTTTATCACCACTAGATGAGATTAAGAGAATTGTTATGAATTTGCAAAAAAAAAAAGTGCAAAAAATGTTTTTGTGCACAACATCGTGCATATGTATATTGTACTTCTGTACAAGACAGAAACTGATGGGAAATTGATTGTTTTAGTGCCTCTTCATCACCAAGCACTTGTTTTCCGTGTGTGTCTGCTGAGCACAATCTTATTATTAACTGATTACAATGATACTTTCACTTGCTGTGGCACTACTTTCCTTTGGGCTAATGCAAAGCTCTCCACCATAACTGATAAGAGGTAGATGAACTGCTTATATACAGGTGATGGGAATGCTAATGCTTTCCTTTTCAAGGGGGGAAAAGGTTTTGTGGCACCTGAGAGACCAACAAATGTTTTAGGGCATAAGCTTTTCTGGTCTAGCATCCACTTCTAGCTTAGCCCTCCCCCCCCTTTTTTTTTTTAAATCCGCCATCGATAATTTGCTGAATCTGATAGCAGTGGCGAGTTTAGAATTTAAGGGTGCGCCTCGCCTCTGCTCTTTTAATATGTTTTATTTTAACTTTTGTTGACTTGTTGGTCTCGTCTCTTATTGCTCTGTTTTGTATTTCCTATCTGTATTTGCTGAATTGTTCAGCCATGTTCGCCGCCCAGAGTTCCCGTTGGGAAGATGGGCGGGATATAAACTCAAGAATAAATAAATAAATAAATAAATAAATAAATAAATAAATAAATAAATAAATAAATAGTTGTGTGGTAAGTAAATACTGTGCAATGCCTAAATGCCCTAAGCACATCTGATCTCGCCTGATTTCAGAAGCTAAGCAGGGTCAGGCCTGGCTAGTACATGGATGGGCGACCACCAGGGAATACCAGGTGCTTTAGGTGCCTGGAGTAGGAACTGGCAAGCCTCTCCAGTATTCCAGCCAAGAAAACTCCATGGACATGGGGTCACTGGCTCTCTATCCTAAGCGACATTTCTCTATACTGTACACATAAATAGGGAAGAAATGAACAAAAATGTCCCACAGCACATCTTACATATAGGGAATGAAAGGAGTAGGAGAGTGGCAGCGGCAATGCTCACCAGCCAAGATAGATTATTTGGGGGGAGAAGGGCAGTAGAAAGACTTTTCTTTTCACTGCTGCCTGGCTTCATAGCCCAACCACTCCTCAGCCAGCTCTGGAAATAATGCCTGGAAAGAAGTGGTTAAAAAATGCCTGTGTAGGCAACCCTTCTGGCATCTTTCTCTGTAAGATACCACCAGTAACAATCCACAGAACCAAAATATTCCAAGGGTGAGCAGAGGAGCAGCTAGTATGTGCAGGAGCACAACAGGAGGAAGTAAGATGTCCCTATCACCTTGTCCTCTTCCCTCCCACCACACTCCCTCTGTTAAGTGTTGCAGAAGGCAGGGGCAGTGTGTGATGGTGCTTCTCTTGTTGCGTTCGACAGTGGGAGATACTTCACCAGCACTGACCGAGTAGCATGATGTAATAATGGCTTTTAAAGGCGTTAGACAAACATGGAGTACTCATACTCATCATATTTCTATGCATTGAAAATAATAAGTCTCTGGACCACAGTCGGTGGAGAGCAATGGGAAATGGGGAAAGGGCCATGATTCACATGTTCTCCTTGTGGACTCCCAGCAGGCAACTAGTTGGCCATGGTGGGAAACAGCATGCTGAGCTTAATAGGCCTGTGGTCTGATCTAGCAGTACTCTTCTTCTTATGTTCTTACATTGACTTCAAAAGGTAAACTTCAAAAGAGAAAGAATTCTTAGGCTGACAGATCTTTGGCCAACCCATATCTGTCCCATTGGAGCAAAGTGGCTTTCATTCATTGAAATGCAGAGAAGGCTAGATTAAGAATTACATTACATTCTGCAAAGGACTGAAGCTGGAGCAAGAATTATGAGTAAGTGGAGGTGAAGTTTGCAGAGGATTCTTGTGTTCTGCGATGGAGATTTCCCTGTTTGCCATTGTTCAGAAAAGGTTATTAGCAGGCTACAGTACGAACCGTCCTTTAGTGCTTGCTCTGCTTTTGTCTGGCTGCAGGATTTTTACAAGCCCTATTTTCTTTGAGAGCTGACAGCATAATGGTCCTGGACAATGCCATATTATCATCTGCATGTTCACTGGGGGAGGGGGCAGACTATTTTAGGAGAGAGACAAGATAAAAGCAATTCACTTGAAGCTGAGTCGCAGCAGCAACAATTTAACAAGGGAATAAGAAAAATGTGTGTAAGAGGTAGAGAGAGATTGAATTTGAGAGAGAGAGACAGACAGACAGAGAGACACAGAGAGAGAGACTAAACATTGTTGGCCAAGTTATTTTATCCCTTCCCCCAAGTGTATTTCACTTTCCCATTTTGTTCTCTTAGTCTCATTTCAGAGCTGGCAGGCTGTAGTCATCTCCTTGTTGATAGTTTCTCAATGCATTGGAGAATCATACAGAAGCAAGCATACTTCCCCTCTTCTACAATGGCAGTGCCTGAAATCTCCTGTTGCAAAAGATATAGTTAACTTGTCTGTAATGTTTTGAAGAGTTCCAAGTCCTTCACATGCATTATAGATTTGTAAACCTCACTGTCCCATGAGGAAATTTTATAGAGGCTAGGTATAATATTTTGAGAATTGTAGATTAATAAAGTAGCAATCCCAATTGTTGGCTATGGTAATACCTTTATCAGAAGTTGGGTTGTGGTGGTGGTGGTGGTGGAATTTGGATTGTGACTCTCACAGATTCCCATTTAACATGGTAGATGTTCTGACCGCCATGTTCTCCATAGTTGGAGGTGGAACAACCCTGTCTGAGGAAGTATGGTTTATCTAAGGCATGCATGTCCAAACTTCAGCCCTCCAGATGTTTTGGACAGCAACTCCCACAGTCCTTTGCCACTGGCATTCTAAGCTTAGAATTCTGGGAGTTGTGGTCCAAAACATCAGGAGGGCCAAAGTTTGGACATGCCTGATCTAAGGCCTAATGAGTTCATAGTATGTGACACTTGAACCACAGACCTCTGTGTATATAGCTCTACTTGTTAGCATTTCTTCAGTATTTATTTATTATTTACACCCAGCCTACATTGTAGGATCTCAGAAAGAGAACATTTCTAAAATGTTCTATAGTGAGATCAGAATCCTTCAGTAGAAATCAAAAAGGAACCAAAAGAAGTGGGGTACAGACAGGCTTTCTCAGTGGCTTTTCCCCATTCCCAGAATTACATTCATATCATTGTTGTCTTCCCTGTTGTTGAGTACTGATGCTGACTGGAGAGTTCAGTTATTTGGGTGCGTAGCCAGCACATTGTGGGTGTGAGTTAGGGGTTTGATTCATTCACTGAGCCTCCTAAAAATAAATCCAACCTCTGTAGCCTTAGGCAAGCTCAGCTACCCCAAAGCACGGAATAGTAAATTACTTCTGAGTATTTTATGCCTACAAATGTTAGAAAATATTAACAATCCATACATCGAAACTGTCTTGACAACATTATTGTTACTGAGTAGCCAGAAAGAGGCCATTATTTGCTGTAGCTTGGATAGCATCTTCAATTGTAGATGTTTTTGCTGGTTCTGTATCAGTGTGGTCTTCTAAAGCACCATCTCCATTTCTGTCCCTCAAATATTGAATTGTTATGGCAGTTAAGCAAGAGTGGACAAACCAGGGCAGTGCAAATGAATGAGTTTAAACTAGAGATGGGCAACTTACACACTGTTTCATCATTTTTAAGCTTACAAAACATGCAACAAAACAGCAAACAGCGTATCGTCAAGAGAAAACAAAACACCATTCTTGTTTTGGAAATGAAATGATTCATCCTAGCCTCTTGAGCCAGTCATCTTGAGAACAGGAGGTTTATTTTTAAACTGATTGATTTGTTTTCCTTTCTTCCCGAGCCTCAGTTGTTGAGATAGCTTATCTCCACTCTTGATCTGCCTGGTGCAGCTAGCCAGGAGCTGAGCTCTTCCCTTCACTGGCTGTGTTTGAAAGTTGATTTAAACTGATTGTTTTGTTTTCCTTTCACAATTACGTAGGACTGTGGAGGGTTTTTAAATATATATATATATATATATATATATATATATATATATATATATATATATATATATATATATATATATATATATATATATATATATATATATATGTTTTCGTAGATTTTCACGGGTATAGGTATGCATGTTAGGGTGGATTCGGGTTTCTTCCCGTGTAGAAATCTGGTTGTTTTGGCGACGTTTCGACGAGGTCTCACTCGTCATCTTCAGGCTGGTGTTCTGGCTTCTTTCTTCTTGAAGCAAAGCGTGATCTCAGTTGAAGTCCTTCTATAAATACTGCTGGGGGGTGTGGTTTGCTTGCTCTGTTGCTGATTGTAGGTTCGTTTGTTCTTTTGTGATTTGCTGTGTGGCTGAGGCGATCGTTAAGGGCTTAACTGCTGGTGGGTTAGATGGCTGTTTAGAGACATCCTGTGTGGGTGAGGTGCTGGATGTGTGTCTATTAGCCTTTTGTTTCTTAACGACCTTGGTGATGGGTGTTCTGGCAGCATCCAACCTACTACAAGACCCTGCTTACATACCTTTGAACACAGACCCCACCACCTACCTGGAAAAAACCACCAAAGCCAAAATAAAAGCCTCACCCTTAAGTGAAGAAATCAAGCCAAGCATCATCCCCAGAGAGAAATCTTCCAGATGCCCCAAGCTCTACGGCCTCCCCAAGATTCACAAAGAAGGAACACCTCTCAGACCCATAGTCAGCTCCATAGGCTCACCCCTACAAAACCTCGCCAAATTTCTTGCCAAACAACTCCAGCCCTATGCAGAATCCATCTCTTCATACGTACAAAACTCGTTCCACTTCATAGAAATTATAAAGAAACAAGACCTACAACCCAATGACCTACTCGTGAGCTTCGATGTTGTTTCGCTCTTCACACAAGTGCCCATTCAAGAAGCCTTGACAGCTATCCACAACAAATACAACCCCCCCAAGCACATCCTAGATCTGACCAACCACTGCCTAACCAACACATACTTCATCCACAATGGACAAAGATACAAACAGATAGAAGGAGCACCCATGGGATCACCCCTCTCACCGGTCATCGCAAACCTATATATGGAACACTTTGAAACCAACGCGTTACAGAAGTCCGAACATAAACCCAAACTCTGGCTCAGATATGTTGACGACACCTTTGTTATCTGGCCACACGGGAAAGACAAACTGAACAACTTTCTCACACATCTCAACAGCCTACACCCCAAAATACAATTCACTATGGAAATAGAAGCCAACAACCAACTTCCCTTCCTGGACGTCCTAATCTACAAAAAACCCGACGGCTCCTTAGGACATACCATCTACCGGAAAAAAAACACATACAAACCGCTACTTAAATGCTCAATCACACCACCACCCTGCACAGATCAACTCCGTAGCAAAAACCCTCATCTCCAGAACCAAACGCCTCGCTGACAAAGACCACCTAAAAACTGAATTACACACCCTCTCGAATGCTTTAATTGCGAACGGATTCCAAAAAAAACACCATCACCAAACTAATCCAAAAAGAAACACCCCCCAAGAACCAAGAAACAGAAGAGAACAACGGCACTGCCCTCCTCCCTTACATCAAAGGCACCACAGACAAAATAAGCAAAATTCTCCACAAACACAATATCAAGACAGCCTTTTGCACCGAACAAAAAATAGCCAACATTTTAAGAAACCCCAAAGACAAGATTGAGCTAGAAAACCAAGGAGTCTACGAAATACCATGCAAAGTCTGCCCAGCCACATACATCGGACAGACAAACAGGAGAATAAGCGCACGCATCGCAGAACACAAGAACGCAGTCAAAAAAGAAGAAAAATCTTCCTCTCTCTTCCAGCACATAAAAACAACAGGTCATGAAATTGATTTTAAAAGAACCAAACTCATCTCCAAAACTGAACACTTCAACAGTCGAATAATCATGGAAGCCATTGAAATAGAGAAACACCCAAACAACATGAATAAACGTGATGACACCTCCCGCTTGCCTGACATCTGGAAACTAGCCCTGGTCAACAGACGAGCCTCTGTCACAAAGACTGACACCAGGTCCAAAAGGACACAAGATGCCACCACCTTCCATCCACACCAAACACAAACCCAGACCCTTCCCACAGATGAAACGAAACCACCATCCAATAACAAAACCACGACTGCACCATCTACCGCTACTCCCCACTCCAGCCACCACATGGAGCACACTTACACATGCCAAAAAAACTTTGGGAGACCACAGACACGCAGCCAGACCAAAATGAATTCACAAGACACAAGACCCCACTCCACCAAAGCCCAGGATGCTGCCAGAACACCCATCACCAAGGTCGTTAAGAAACAAAAGGCTAATAGACACACATCCAGCACCTCACCCACACAGGATGTCTCTAAACAGCCATCTAACCCACCAGCAGTTAAGCCCTTAACGATCGCCTCAGCCACACAGCAAATCACAAAAGAACAAACGAACCTACAATCAGCAACAGAGCAAGCAAACCACACCCCCCAGCAGTATTTATAGAAGGACTTCAACTGAGATCACGCTTTGCTTCAAGAAGAAAGAAGCCAGAACACCAGCCTGAAGATGACGAGTGAGACCTCGTCGAAACGTCGCCAAAACAACCAGATTTCTACACGGGAAGAAACCCGAATCCACCCTAACATGCATATATATATATATATATATATATATATATATATATATATATATATATATATATATATATATATATATATATATATATATATATATATATATATATATATATATATATATATATATATATATACTCTCGGCAAAATTGTTGTTTCTGTTTTCGGTTACTGTTTCCATTATGTAACGGAAACGGTAATGATAATTAAGCCGTCAGAACTCGAACTCAAACCGAAAAAAGAAAAATTTGGTCAGGTTTTTTTTTCTGTTTGTGGCATCGTGGCGATCACGCAATGCGAAGCACAGAAAAAGTTTTTAAAAGTTTTTGTTAAAAAACCCGACTCCTGGCCAAAAAAGCAGGCGAAAATATGCCTGGCTGAGGCTTTGCCACCTACCAGAGGGGTGGTTTCTGGGGGGTCCCCGGCCTTCCCCCCCCCCTCTTCTCCTGTCCTGGGCTGCTTGCACCAGGCTGGAGGGGGGTCATCCTTGTCGTCTCGCCATACCATGCAGTGGGTGGGGATCCAAAATGGCGACCACAATTTTTCTTTTGAAATCATGGTCAAAAACACACCAAATCACCACAGAAACATGTGAAATTTATTTATTCTAAATGCCTGAATTTTAATAGTAGCAGCAGTGGGTTTTTTATAGCAATAAAACGTCGTATTGATTTTATTTTATTTTATTTTATTTATTATTTTTTTAGACCTGCCCATTTGGGCTGGGCATGGACTGGGACCATGCAAATTGTTTGAACCATTCCACTAATGGCATCGCCAGGTTTTTGACTGACACTTCTGGATGTCTCGGAGGGCATAAAAAGCCAAGGCACCTTCCAGAAATTGCAGTCGGGTGTATGGATGTGGTTGAGGGAGGAGGGCTGGCTGCTGGTGCTGGTGTGATCCGATCGAGATTGAGGAGGGAGGCTGGAGGCTTTAGGATTTAAGTTAGGCAGGCAGGGAATTGAATTTAGAAAATAATTTCTTTGATTCCCTGCAGCTTTGTCTGCTGAAGGGAATAGCAGTTTATTCTTTAATTCCTCTCTGGCAGTTTGTGAGGATTTTTTTCTGATATTGGATAAAGGGGGAAGTTCAACTGGGAGTGGGAGGTGTGGATTTATTTTAAAAATATATACTACCATTTATTTTCTATTTTCCCAACTTCAATTTGCTTGCACACGCACATTTGAGGTGCAAGCCAAGAACAGAACCTCTATCCTAAGTGATATCCTAACTGCCCACTCGCCCGCCCGCCCGCGCCGCCACCCAACTGCGGCCTGCACCGCCACCTGCCCGCCCGCTCGCCCGTGGCCGCCGCCCCCCCGCTCACCCCCCCCGCCCCGCCTGCCGCCTAGGGCACAAAAACACCTAGTGCCGGCCCTGATTGCGGGACACCCCTATGCTCTGGGAAGTCAAATCACGCTAAATCGTGGTGGAAACGACAAATTTTTGAAAAATTTCGCGACAAACGGAAATGACCCGAAACGGATCCGTTCCGACAAACGAAAACTCAAAACATCATATATATATTAGACATGGGCACGACCAGAAAAAATGACATTTTGAGTTTTCGTTTGTCGGAACGGGTCCATTTCGGGTCGTTTCCGTTTGTCGTGAAATTTATATATATATATATCCTTCCTCCTGCAGATCAGCTGATGAGCTTATCTCTCCGATCTCTCTGTGGAGCAGCTAGCCCTTAGGTTCCCTGCTTGTTTACAGAGGTTTCGTTGTTTGAAAGGTTTAAGGAAGGTCTTTGATTTAGAGCAGTGGGCTCCTAGTTAAAAATTTTTAAAAAGCAAACACAAACATGTGCACCATCATTTAAGATAACGGGAGGAAATTACACCGTTAGGCATGATATTTTCAATCTCCTGAGGGGTCCATGAAATATTTATTTATATTTATTTATTTTTCTATTTATAGCTAGCCCATCTGTCCAATGGGAGGATGTAAATTCCTGTGCTCATCTGTTTTTTCACCCAGCACGTTGTTAGTCTGTGGAACTCCCTGCCACAGGATGTGGTGATGGCATCTGGCCTGGATGTCTTCAAAAGGGGATTGGACAGATTCCTGGAGGAAAAGTCCATCACAGGTTACAAACCATGATGAAGATGTGTAATCTCCAGGCTTAAAACAGGGGTACTTCAAGGGCCAGATGCAGGGGAGTGGTATCAGGAGACAGATATCTAGTCTCATGCGCTTCCAAAAGCATCTGGTGGGGCCACTGTGAGATACAGGAAGCTGGACTAGATGGGCCTTTGGCCTGATCCAGTTTGGCTCTTCTTCTGATCTTATGTTCTTATGTTAAAGAGTTAAAGTGTGGTTCTCCCCTCACCAGTTTTCTACCCTTTTTCTGCAAAGTGTCTTTTCCCTTTTCCAAGCAAAGCAGATGCACACGCAAGCAACTACAGAAATGCCAGCTAATTTTTGGAAAAGACATAAATAATCCATTTGATGCTTATAGTTTTTCCATGCAGCAAGGGAGCAACTGCTCTGCCATTATAATTTTGTGCAGTTCTGCACCAAGCCCCAAAAACATTCTTGCAAATGAGAGAATTCATATTGCTATTGACGGAAAATGTCTTGCTGTCACATAAGTCAGAACAGTTTCTCATTCTTGTACACATGAATTATACAAGCAAGGATTTGCATCCTTACCATGGGTTGATCAAGCAGCCTTCCCTTATTCAGACAAAGATCTTGCTATGGCTCAGTGTGTTCAAAAAGCATATTCCATTTCTCAGGTGTCTTTGCTCCACAAGGGCAAATATATATAAAGACAAATGAATCAACTAGACTGACTTCCATAGCTGTGCAAAACTGTGTGCTTGGCAAAGGACTTTTATTGTTTGGGACAATCTTTAAATATTAACTGCTATATTTTAATCTATTTAAGTCCATTTCGGTCTGGAGCTCACATTAAAATATAACATTTTGAAAAGAACCACGTTTTTCTCTTCTTTATTTATTTATTTTTCCTTGCTCGGCATGACTACCTCTTCTAAAACTACATTTATATTATGTTTCTCAGATTCTCCTGAACAAACTCACTCTGAAGTAATGTTAGTGATGTTGATAGAATTAACTTTACAACAGGAATAACTGGGACTGCAACTGTATTTAATTCCCAGTTTAGGCTTCAGTTATAATTTGTGAAGCATGCATTCCTTTAAACAACCACATGAAGCCACCATGTGGTTACAGGCAAGCAAGAACTAATTTTTATAGGATATCTCCTACATATGTTAGTCCCTTTTCACTCAATTCTGTGGAGCAGTTCCCATAAGTTTGTGGCTATGAGCAATTGTTCCTAGCTGATAAAAATCTAGAAACTGTTTTTTCATTATATTTCACTAGCTATTTACAACATTACATCATACTGTATATGCCTAGCAAGTATAGAACACTATCTGTTATCAGGTTGGCCAATTGAAGAGAACTGTGATGCCCAGTTAAGTTAGTAATGCACTCATCTTTTTTTTTAATGTACTAATCGGGGCAAAAAGTGTAATGTTACATATACTGTAACATTTTCCTATTTTGTCTGAAAAATATCCCTGTGAGGTAGATTGGATTACATGGACATATGTAGACAAAGCATTGAACATTGGGTCAGAAATTCCAAATGTTGTTTGGAATCTCTACTCCTAGAAACAGTGGAGATTGGGAAAGCTAGGGCACAGGAAACACTGAGTTATGTAACATCCATGATCTCAGTGATCTTGTCATATTTTAGAAGCTAAACAATTATAAGTCTGTTCAATGTTTCAATTGGAGGCCACCCAAGAATACCATTTATAAGAATGGAGGGGTTAAAGAGGATTCTGAGGAAAGAGGGGACCCAAAGCAGCCTCTTCGATTGGCATACTGTGGCAACGCTCTAGCTGCTACAGAGGCAGGTGTCTAATCCTCTATGGGGCAAAACGTGTAATAGTAAAATGGTTGTCATCAAGGGGCAGCCTCTCTGGGCTTGCTGAGATTTAAAGATGAGTCCACAAGCTTCAACTAGGTGGATAATGAAACAAAGAAAAAAGTAACACTTTTCCAATTGCTTCTGACGCAAGAGCTTAATATTAAGGAAGGAAGGAAGGAAGGAAGGAAGGAAGAAGGAAGGAAGGAAGGAAGGAAGGAAGGAAGGAGGCTCAAGTGGTGGAGTCTGTGTTTTCTATGCAGAAGCTCCCAGGTTCCATTGTTGGCCTCTCCATGTACGGATAGGCCTGAGAAAATACTCCTGCTTGAAATTATGAAGAGGTGCTGCTATTCTATTCATAATTAATAAAATTGGGCTAAGTGAATTCAATGAACTGACACTGTATGGCAGCTTTCTTTCCCAGTTCTTATACTATAAGCTACCATCTTCATGTAATATTGTTCTTACTGCTTGCCGTGCTATTTGGAAGACTCCATATAAGTCACTTTCCTAAGAGTTAATATCTGCAGAGTGCAAAACCATCATTTGGGTTTAGAATGTGCATGTTTCTGGGAGCTGTGACACTGTTGTGGTGGTGATGGCTAAGGTGCAATGAAGAAACGAAGAATGGTTTACTTTGACAAGAGAAGAACACTACTTCACCTTGACCACTTAGACCAGGTCTCAGAATGTATGTATGAGTAGTGCTTGAAGATGTCAAGGTCCTGCTCTTAACTTCAGCTAAGGACCAAGATCGTGTGATTCTGGCCAAATGGAAGCACATTAGAAAAGAAATCTTCTTTTTAAAATATGTGCTGAGGCATAATATTTTATTATTTCTGCAATGCCATCAGTGCACCTTATGGAACCCAGAGTTTTATCAAGACAGACAGAGAGTTTACGTTCAGATTATTCACCTGCTCCAGATAGATGACATGGGGCTTGGACACAGAAGGTAGGCACTAGATGCCATACCTTTATTAGTGGTGCAGAACAGTCTATATTCCTTAATGATTTAAGGCAGGGTGTGTGACATGTGCCTCCCTGGAGACCCAAATGCAACCTCTTAGCACCACTGGGGCCTCTAGCACCCTTATACCCCCCCCCCTCAGGTTTTGCCACAGAACATCTCCCAGTCGTATCTACGCTTTGCCTTTTCCAAGGGTATTCGTGACATCCCTAAATCTGTTATTTTTTAATTAGCACTAGAGGGTACAAAAGGGCTTGTTCAGCAAAACTCCTAAGTTTTGTAAGACAGATAAGGGGGGATGGCTTCACCCCCCTTCAAGGTGTGTGTGTGTATCTGTGGCCCCTTGATCCCTGGAAATCCCCTTGATTCAACCATAAAACATTTTTGTCATATTCTCCAAGTTTAACAATTTACCCAGTGATCCCCCTCATTGGTATAGAATAGCGCATCTTCCTTTTGATAATTCAGTAGCTCAGTGTCTGGGACAAATACACTTTCCTTGTCTGACTCTGGACACACACACACACACACACACACAAACAGATTTAAAGGGCTTGTCAATCAAGGAGCAGTTCAGCAGGTGAACCTGCCTGTATGTTAAATGTTTTATTTTTTTGGGGGGGGGCTGTTTGGCTGTGTTCTAGAAGTTATTCTTCCTGATGTTTCACCAGACTCTGTGGCTGGCATCTTCAGAGGGCAAGGAGCTCAGGGAACTAGGAGTTCTCTCTGTGCTCTGGGGTATAGAGTGAGTTAGACTGTGGGATTTTAAAGTTGTGGGAAAGAGGAAACTTGTCCTATGCAGGAGAACAGCTGCTAGTCATTGCATTGTGATGGACGGATTAAGAATTTTCACTGCAATGAAGGGTGGCAGCAAGCCTTCTCTGTAGTTCATAGGTGTCATCAGCTGTTCTATTGTGTGAAGAGATCAAGGGAGCTTGTGGCAGGGTGGCAATAACTGAACATTGACCTTTTGCAGACTGTAGTTTTCAGTACTGGAAGCCAGGCTTTGTTGATTTTTAGACTTTCATCTTTTTTGTTGAAATTTTGCTGTGGTATTAACCACACATGACACATTGGTGGGTTCAAGCAGGCCGAGTCCTGTGCAGTTCTCCTGACTGAGTTAGGCATGCCCAAGTATTTTTTTATTAGTTACAATAACCAATCATCACAGGGGGTGGAGACAGGCCTACCTGCCAAAGGTCAGGTAAGTTGGTGAATTCCTAGGAAGCCTTATCTAGAGTGGGAAGGGGCTTGGGCTGGTCACATAGCTGAGGTATAGAAGCCTTATCTAAGGATCACAGGCAGCTTGTTTTGTCCTGCAACCCCCTCTCACAGGCTTCCTGGCGGATCGGGGGGGGGGGAGATACAGAATAAGCTGGCTTCCTGAGTATATGGGCTTTAGCTATGGAATTCATTTCCTTCCATCGAGGCCTCCCCGCCCAGATAGAGAGGTTTAATGATTCCCAAAGGCGTTACCCATGCAGGCAGCTGGGATACTGTCCTCCACCCCAAGGGGACATCTCTATGGGGATTTCAATGGCTGTGTAGTCTGACACAGTGATTGGTAGTGTTGTCCAGTACCTCTGTGTCCTGGAAGATGATTTCATGTTCAGTTTGTTTCAGGGTGTGTTCAGCTACTGCTGATTTTTCTTATTGTTTTAGCCTGCAGTGTCTCATGTTCTTTGATTCTGGTCTGGATGCTGTGCTTTGTGGTCCCAATACAACTACAAGGTATTCGGTATACTCCTGCAGTGGCAAGTGGGTTCCTTTTGTCCTTTACTAACCATAGCATTTGTTGTATTTTTGTGGTGGGTCTAAATACTGTTTGTAGGTTGTGTTTTTTCAACACATTGTCTATGCGGTCTCTGACTCCTTTTATGTATAGCAGAAATACTTTGTGTGTTGGGGCCTGTTTTTCTTCTTCAGTTTGGTGTTGTTGTTTTTTCAGTTTGATGGCTCTTTTGATTTCATTCTTGGAATAGCCATTTGCCTGTAGGGCCCAATTCAGGTGGCTAAGTTCAGTGTAGAGGAATTCAGCTTCACAGTTTTGGTTTACGTGGTCTTCGAAAATACATTGCCTGTATGTCTTTCTGTGTTAGCCTAATTCGCTTATTTCATAGCATGCATTATCCATTCTTTTCTCAGCATTCAGTTTGTCTTTATCTATTTTGTTACATCTCTGCTTTCCTGACGTGTTCATTGCTGGTATCAGGGTGCTGAATCTAAGATTAATTTGAAACAGAAATGTTTTCAGTGACTTAACAACGCTTAGCACCATTTCCCACCTTTAGCTGATTGTCTCTTTTTGGAACCGCCAAATATCTCCAGGCAGCAAGGGGTTGCTCATTAAGTAGAACTGCTTCTATTACAACAATAGGAAAGGAGTGTGTGGCATTGCTTCAAACAATCCATCCTGACAGTTTGCAGTCTTGGCCTGCCCTCTGGAGACAGTTTTTGTAATGAAATCCTATTTGTTGATTCCACATATCTTGCAAATAAGTTTACAATTGCTAAATCAGTGGTACATGAAGAGCTTATTAAAAACCTATTAATGGTAACCATATAATTAACATTATAACAAGACCCTGTGTTGACTCCTCGTATGAGCGCAGGCACTTCCTTTTTAAAGAAAAAGGAAATAGAGCTTCTGTACTGAGTAATTGTAGCTGTGCTGCTGTCAACTGTTTATTCTGAAGGCCTTGGTTGATTCTGGTTTAATCAGCTTCAACAAATGCTTTTGCAGGCCATTTCACTTTTTTAAAAAGCATGAAGTAGGGAACTGATACCAACTACAGGCATGCCATACAGTAAACCCCTGTCTATCGCAGGGGTTAGGGACCAACCCGACCCACGATCATTGAAAATCTGTGATATGCGGATGCAGGTCGGGTCGGGCCAGGGGGCGCAATGTTTAAAATGTCTTTAAGCAATGGAGACAGCTTTTAAAACCTTTTCCCCCCTGCCTCAAGGCCTTACGGGGTACTGTGGTCCCATGATATAGTGGGATCGCAGTATATGAACCGCAAAAGGGCGGGGGACCACTGTATTCAGATTTAGGGTACAATGCCCACTTATGCATCACACACAAAATGAAATGCCTCTGCCTCCTGTTAAATAGGATATATTATCACTGTGATTGGAGTTTTTGTAAGGACAAAAAAAAACTGGGCCTCTTATACTTCCACTGCATATAAAGACAGGTCTTTAACAGACTTCCACCCTGGACACTCTAACTTAGAGTGGTCACTTTTTTTGCAGCCCTTAATCTTCTGCCACCACCTCTACTTTCTGATAAGACAAATGAATTGTTGCTGCTAGAAGACTTCCCAAGGGACCATTCACCTTTTAGATAGATCCCAGGGATATTTTTTTAAAAGCAGGAGACCTCTAGCTAAATTCAGTTTTTATTTATTTATTTATTTATTTATTTATTTATTTATTTATTTATTTATTTATTTGGACCCACCAAAGTGCCCAAGCCTGCTCTGATGTTTCCATCTGGGCAACTAATCCTAGCCTTTAGAACCTGAGCAGGGTGGAGTCAAGGAAAGTGATGGAAGGTAGAGACTTTTTTGTTGCCCTTTCCATTCCTGCTGCTCTGCAATTTTGAATGTGCTCTGGAATGTGTCAGGAAAATGGAAAACACGAACAGGAAGAAAGAGAATCAAATTTTCTTGCTCTTTACTCTCCCCTTGGTACCACAACCAACATAAAAAGTAGATTAAAAGGAACAGTGTCTCTGGTAGTTTGGAGAAAGAAGATGGCGGGGAAGAGGGGCTTCATTCCCTTACACCTAATGGTTTGAAAAATAACTTTAGGTAATTTTCTCTTAAACTTGACTTAGATACAGAACTACATTTTATAGAGAGAGTTGGGGTCAAAGTAAATGACAAGAGCAACTCCTACCCTCACAGATAATATAATATTCTTATAATAAAATGACTTTCTTGCCTCACCTTCATCAAAGTGAACAGACCACCAATTCACATATTTACCTCAGCATATTGGCATGAATCCTATTGCTAGTCCCATAACCTAGGTCCATTGAACCAGTGGAACTTTTATGTGAGTTGATGAACCATTCAGCAGTCTATTCAGTAGCTGTGCTCTAGCTGGGATTGGCAATATTACTTAGACCGTTAAGTTAAATTGTGACTCTTCACAGGCCATCATTTAGAATTCAATTCTCAGGCCAAAAGTTCAAGCAAACAAATATGAACTAAAACCTAGTAAGAGGGAATGTGGCCATCCCAAACTCAGAGAAAGGACTAAATACTGAGACCCCCTAGGTTATCAAGGGAAGTTGGGCTTATCAATTAAGATAAGTAACTAGGACAACCTGTGCCTTCCTTACTGAAAATATATGATTATCCTATCACTTCCTCTATCCATACTCAGAGAAACTCTCCAGAGAGAAGTTGTAGTTCCAAAATCTACAATCATTATTTAAAATATTTTTATAGGAAACATGAGGGGAGGGGGTTATGCCTGATATTCTGCAGAACTGTTGTGAAATGCATTGCCACAGCATGATCTTATATTTTATAAGTTGCTTTTGGTTTATTGTAACATGTAGCACAAAAGGGGGTAACCAAAGTATGGGCAAAATAAGCATGTCTTATTTGCATAACTGGATTGAAAACTATATATAAATGATAGATAGTGACTGGCCAGTGCCAGACTAGAAGGTGTCAATATTTGAAAAGGTCAAATGATAAAGCCAGATTTGCTGTTGTGAAAGCAAAAGTAAACCATGCTGCTTATATACGATCCCCATGGTACTTAAAGCACTTTCTGAGGTGGTTACTTCACGTCTGTTTTGTCTCTGTTAGTGTTGCACTTAGGAGTGGTACAAAAAAAGTTACTTCATGTCCGTTGTGCAACTATTGAAATTTGTCTTGACCACAGCCCCAAAACAGGTGCTAAGTGCGACAATACTGTACCTGGTGCTGGGGTAGGGTTTTCCCTTGTCACTCTTTGTTCCCGCTTTCTGTTCCAAGACAAGACATCATGTAGTAATGACTGTCATGCAACAAAACATTTGTTTCTCTCAGAATACTGTCCGGTTTTGTTTTGTTTAGTTTTTGTTTTTTGACTTTTCAGAAGTGAAATATTGAAAAAGGTTTCTTTAAGCGCTTCCCCCCCCCCCCCCCGAAGGGGGGGAAAGGAAGCTAGACAAATTCAGAAATTCAGTGTTTGTCACAGTACCAGACTGTGAAGTAACACTTGTCATGAGACAAGTTATCATCACCATGGGAACACTGGAACAGGGACAAAACCATGTGATCACGACCAACACTGTCACAGTACAAAACTAGTTGCGGAACAAAGAAGGACATGAAGTAACCGCCTGACTGGTTTACAATTTAATTATGCAGGCTACACATTGTCTACCTTCCCTCCAGCAACTAGGTACTCAATTTACCAACCTCAGAAGAATGGTAGGCTGAATGAACCTCCAGCCAGCTACCTGGGAGTAGAACCAGATTGTGAGCACAGTTTAACTGCTGGGCCATGGGGCTCATCCTTACCCCTATTTTGTTGCAGATATTTATAAATATATCAATAATTTCATAATTGTAATGGCTTGCAGAAAATACAGTCCTTATCCATCATAAATAAAGAATGAGATCTTTTGCAAACCTGATGAAATGTTACCGCACCATGCACATGATTGGCAGTCTCTAATCCAGCATATAATAGATTATTAAATTGCAGGTCACAGCCGAGGTGCATTGTTAGCAAACTTTGCCAGCCGCACAAGGGGAAGTATGGAAGTAAACTGTTTGCATAGATGCTGTCCTAGTTTTTGCATGACCATTCACTAAGCAAGACAAAAATATTCAAAATATTGTGCTCTATATATAGCATTTGGTGTGATGTTTGGTGTCACTCAGGATTTACAGAGTTGTCTTTCTTATCAAAAGAGGAAGAGGGGGGAATATTATATGCAATGTCATTTGTCATTCCAGACTTAGATACTCCATTTATAAACATTATATGAATGTCAAAGCAGAGAAAGCAAGAGAACATCTAAGAGGAAGAGGAAAAAATTCTTAAGTATCAAATCAGCCCACATGAGAAAGGATGAAATTATTTCCAAAGAGTTGTGGAAAACACCCAAATATGATAAATAACCACAAATAATAGGTAAATAAATAAATAATTGGAACTAGTAGGTACTATGTGGCTCCATATGCTACCTTATGGAGACTTTGTTTAGGTCCTCCAATAAAGTACTTAATCTTAGATGTTTGAGCACCTATTTTCTCATACCAGAGCAAAGTATTCTGCTTATAGACTGCCCCATAGTCCTTAAAGCACTCAGTACCAAGGACTGCCTATGCCCTCAGAGACTGTATGGGGATTATACACAAACATATCATTTCCCTGCTGGGGTTCTGGGTGTAGTACCTGGGGGGGATATTTTACTGGGCCCCAAAGTGCTAAAACCCCTTGCTGTCTTATTGTAAATGCTACCACAAGAAAAGGCTTATCATGGGGCAGAAAAGGGAAGAAGGTAGTTCACAGAATGAGAACAACCACAGAACTGAACCTTCTCTAAGCAATTGATCAGGGATGCTCGTCTTTCCAACCATACCTCACTGAATGCCCATACCCTCTCTACTTACATGTACACTAATTCCAGAATATATTCCCCTCTCCCTTTCAGAGCTGTAGTCTACGCTTACATATGGCTCCTTGGACTCATTCCCATGGAACACCTGGACCTCTTAGTAAACATGTTAAGTGTATTATTTTAGCTTCCTAAAGTGGGAGCTGAATCTGGAAGAACATCTGCACTAAAAATTGGCGGGGGGGGGAACCAGGGCTTTAGCAAGGCACAGATGCAAGGGCCAAATAATCATACTGATTTAAATTGGAAAAGATTATACAACATAGGGATTTGTCCTACTATTCGCATGAAGAATGTATGGGAGACGGCACTGCATGTGATTTCTCTGTGTCCAGTTTCTCCATGTTTGCATGCCTATCTGAAATGCCTCACTACAACAAACAACTAGAGATGGGCACGAAATGAACTTTTTTCGTTTCTGTTATTCGTTATTCGTTATGTAACGAAACGAAACGAATAATGAACATTGTGATGAAATTGGAACGAACCGAACAGAACCACGAAAATTAGGTTTGTTATGTTTCATTTTTCATTAATGGCGACGCGCAATGAAATGAGCTGTTTTAAATGTTAAAAACCTCCCTGGACATCCATAAAAACGCAGCAATAATTATTTATACTGTCTGATAATACATACCGGGGGGTTGGGGTCCTTAAAACGCTTGTTTTTGTCTTCTCCCATCACGATGTATTTTTCTTTTCCCTTTAAGGATGACAAAATGGATGTCACCAGCCACAAAATGGAGGCAACCCATGTGATGGGATCATGTAAATTCTTGGACAACTTCAACCAATAGCATGCCCAGGTTGCAGACTGGGCAGGTCTGGCAGCCACAGAGGGCATAAAAAGCTCTGGCAGCCCCCATCCTCCTTGCAGTCTCCGGTGGGAGTTAGGGTGGGATTGCTGTCTCTGCGACTTGTTATTTTCACTTTAGGTCAGCCAGGCAGGTGTGTGTCCGCCAGCTGTAGCCTGGCTCTTAAGGGAGAGAAAGAAGAGATTTCTCTCTAACTTCAGTCCTGCAGCCTCCCTGTGTGTGTGCATGTGTACCTCTCGGTGAGTACCCTCCCCTGCCCCACAGTGCAATCACTCTGCGGCTGCCTTGCACCCTGGGCAATGCCCGCCGCTGCCTTTGCAGCCTCCCTGCATACCTAGTCTATACTGTGTCTTTGCCAGCATCAATTTTTTTTAGTGTTTTCCCTCTGGTCTGGGGCGTTGGGGGACGCCCGTGCACGGAAATGCTTTAAAAATTGCGCAAAAAGCGGGTAAAAATGAAAAACGAATAAACAAAAAGCAAAAATGATTTTTTCCAAAAATTTGCAAAAAATGAAAACGATCCGAAATGGACTCCCTCAACGAAAAACGAAAAACCAAAACGCCATTTTTTATTCGTGCCCATCTCTACAAACAACAGAGAAGCCTGCCTGCAGCTTGGAAATCTGGCCATGTTGCTATGGGGATTGATGGGAATTGTAGTCTTTTTTTTAAAGTTACATTTCTAGTCTCATAGACTCCACTCTCCCAAGTGCCTTGCTTGCCCTTCCCAACTGCTGCAGAATTTCTTCTTTGGGAGCCACCTCCTGTCTGTGTCTCTGCTTTGTCTGACTTTCCCAAAGTCTCCTGGGTGTGGCTTTGCCCCTCAAAGCTGTGCAAGCTTCCTGCATCCTTACCCTCTTCTGTCCATTTGTCTTACCTAACCAGCAAAGTCCTGCATGCAACTAGGTGCCTGGCACGATTATTACAAGCAAAGGGAATCTCACAGGGGAACCAGACCAGTTAACATGTTAAACCAAAAGGAAACAGCAGGCCAGAGTGTTCCACGCTTTGGCATAAAAAATTGATGATTTAATATTTTATTCATCAAATTCTTTTTCCCTTTCACATTCACTCCCCCTCCCCCAAGATCATGCCCCACACCCCTTTGCTCCTTGTTCCAGAAAATGATGGCTGCATTATGCAGTTTTTCCTTTAAGATGCCTTCCGGCCTCCCCGTTTTAAATGCAACCATTGAAATGTTTTTCCTCCTGGCAGATTACCTTTTAATGTGCTCTGCTTTCAACTGCACTGCTTTCCTTCAGCTGGGTGGACCATATGTAAATACAGTCTCATTTGGAATTAGCAATGCTAGAGAGAAAGAAAATGTGCTGGGATTTTTATTTGCTCACTCAGCAACTGGAGCAGCGCTCCTGCTGCATTTGGAGGAACATAAGTGAAAGCTGCTAGAAGGAACTGACACCTTCGAAAATCTGTCTGTCATGTGCAGATGCTTCACCATTCTTCTAACACAATCACTCAGTTTTTAAACATATCAGAAGGCATGTGCCTGAGCTAAAATAGGGAAGAAGGATCTTGAGAGGTTCAGAGGCCTGAGATAACTTTCCCTCTAGCTGGACCCCGAGACCTATTCTAGTGACTTCATCACCACCCCAAAATTTTTAGGATTTTGTTTTACCAAAGCCACCCTGTTGCCAATATCGTTTAAAAACTTTTAAATTTGGGATGCCCTACGCACACTCTAGTGTGCAGCACAGGATGTTTTATTACCAGCCAGCCTTTATCTTACATTTTAGAAAATGAGTAGTGTTGAGATTGGAGGAGAGCAAATTTTGTCCCCATTTTCAAAAGGGGGGGGGAGAGGACCCAAGTAATTTCCACCCAGTCAGCTTAACGTCTATTCCTGGAAAGATGCTAGAACAGATTATTAAGCAGACAGTCTGTAATTATTTTACAAGCAATGTTATCATTACTAGAAGTCAACACAGGTTTCTTAATAACAAATCATGCCAGACTAATTTGATCTCTTTCTTTGACAGAGTTATAGGCCTGGTGGATGAGGGGAATGCTGTGCATGTTTATCTTGATTTTAGTAAGGCCTTCAGTAGGGTTCCCCATGACATACTTACAAAGAAGTTAGTAGAATGTGGGATGGATAATGCTACTATTAGGTGGATTTGTAATTGTTTGACTGATCATACACAAAGGTTGATCATAAATGACTTCTCAGCATGGAGAGAGGTGACCATCAGGGTGCCCTGGGTTCTGTTCTGGGTCTGGTGCCATTCAACATCTTTAATAATGACTTGGATGAAGGAATAGAGAGTAGACTGATTAAATTTGCAGTTGATACCAAATTGGGAGGGGTGGCTAATTCCCTAGAAGATAGGACAGAGAGAACAACAGAGAGAAATGTAGGGGCCTGCATGTAGGCAGAAAAAAATGAATTGCATAGATATAGGATGGGAGACACCTAGCTAGAGAATAGTATCTGTGAAAGGGATCTGGGAGTCTGCGTGGACCACAAATTGAACATGAGTCAGCAGTGTGACGTGTCGGCCAAGAAAACCAAAGCAACTCTTGGGTGCATCAATGGAAGCATAGTTTCTAGAGCAGGCATGTCCAAACTTCAGCCCTCCAGATGTTTTGGACCACAATTCCCACAGTCCTTTGTCATTGACAATCTAAGCTTAGAATTCTGGGAGTTGTGGTCCAAAATATCAGGAGGGCCAAAGTTTGGACATGCCTGTTCTAGAGGAAAGGATGTGATAGTACCATTCTATTCTGCTCTGGTCAGAGTCCACCTGGAGTAATGTGTAAGGTTCTGCGCTCCTCAATTTAAAAAGAATGTTGACAACTTTGAGCGGGTCTAGAGGAGGGTGGCCAGGATGGTTAAAGGTCTGGAACATATATTTTACGAAGAGCAGCTTAGGGAACTGGGAATGTTTAGTCTTACAGAAAGAAGGTTGAGAGGGGATATGATAACCATGTTTAAATATTTGAAAGAATGGCATATGAAAGGGGGGTCTGCCTTGTTTTCCATGGCTTCAGAGACCACGACATGCAACAATGGTTTCAAACTACAGGAAAAGAGATTTCATTTGAACATTAGGAAGAACTTCCTGGCAGAGTTGTTTAGCAGTGGAATATGCTGCCATGGAGGGTGGTGGAGTTTCCTTCTTTGGAGGTTTTTAAACAGAGACTGGATGGCCATCTGTTGGGAGTACTTTGATGAGGGTTCCTACATGGTAGGGGGTTGGACTGGATGGCCCTTGATGTCTCTTCCAACTCTATGATTCTATGAGATCCTAACCACTCTTTCAACAATACCTCTATCCAGGAACCACTGGCTCCTAACTGGGGTGTGAAATGTCGCTTGTACCACTAGACAGGATTGTTTGTGTAACACTATTCCATGGTGTCTGTGAAGATTCTCAGTCATCCAGGTGAGTTTATCTGGAAGTTGAGTCATGGCAACTGGACTTATTTTCTTGAGAGATCAAAACATTTTGCCACTAATCCAAGCAGCTTTGTCAGCCTGAGAAAAGTTAATGGTGAATCCTCCATTTTATAGTTCACCTTGATTTCACATCACCCTGGTCTGAACAGGCTCATAAGTTGGATAATGGCCTGAATAGGATCGTTAGGTGGACAATGGCCTAATGTGCATGAAAGTCCCGGCTATGCAACTGTCCCAACACCTATTAAGTAGAGGTAGGCACGAACCAGAAAACCCATGGTTCGTGTTCGTCTGGTTCGAGCCCACCCTTGGTTTGGATTGGCTTTGGGTTCGTATAAATTTTTAAAAACTTTGTACAAACCCGAACCGATCCGAACCCGTTCGGGTTCTTACCGCCAGCGGCCCGGCACTGCCATGGCCCGCAGGGAAGATCCCTTTAGAGAGAGCCCCGTTCCCACCTCCGCATGTAGAGGTGAGAACGGGGCTCTCTCTAGGCAGTTTTCCCTGCAGCCAGTGACAGCGCAGCCACTGTCATCGGCCACGTAACAAAACAAACCTAACTGAGCCCCCCTTTTTAATTGGTTTGTTTTGTTTTAAATTTACCCCAGGTTCATTAATCATTTCGTTACGTAACAAAATGATGAAGCTGCTTGGGTGACTGGCGAAACATTTTGATCTCTCTCATGACTCAACTTCCAGACTATTCCATGGTACATTTAGCCTTGTGTTTAGCCCAGTGGTTACCAACATTGGGTAACCCAGATATTTTTGGACCACAGCTCCCAGAAACCCAGGCCAGCACTGCTGTTCCTGAAGGCTTTCAGGAGCTGCATTCCAAGAACACCCAGGTTACCCAAGCCTGGGAATAACTGCTTTAACCTGATTGTGCTATTTTAAATGTCTCACAGAATCCTGTGCTCTGAGTTCTCCTGATTGTGAATGGATTTCCTTCTACTTTTCTGATTTGCATCACGATTTATCAGGTTCATTTGTTGATCATGTTTCAAGTCAATTTGCTGAAGACACTGCTGTGTGTGCACAGTTTGCATTTAGCAATGTTTTATTGATAGTGCTTAAACATGCCTATAATTATTGTTCATGGTGATTTAATCAAGATTTTGAAATGAGATAGCACAAAGTTAATTCATGTGAACACTTGAAAGTTGTGGAAACTTTCTAATTCATTCCTGGGTAGCTGTGACACCGTTGATAAAAGAGTGATGAGTTTTGATAAGACATTCATATCAATTTTTCAGAGCATTCTCTGCCAAGATCATGTGACCTTCTTCCCCAGCTGTCAACATCAGTGGTGAGACTAAATTATGCCAAGATATTCTCAATGTCATTAGCCCCACCCTCAGTGATGCAGGTGGCCTCGGGATCTCCCAGCACTAAGTCCATGAGCTCCAGGTTGTAGGAAGAAATAAAAGTTATTATTTCTAAGAACAGGCAAACAGAAATGGGGCTTTATCTTATGGGTGTGTGGAGGGGTGTTTGAATTTCCTGCACTAACCCAACTGTTGATATCCTTTCAAGAAGGGACCTTTGGTCCTCCTGGAACTTCCTATGTTTCTATAGTTGGCACTTCCATCACCTGCACTGTAGCTGAGATTGATTGGCATTGCTGCTTCCATTGGATTGCATGAGTGGCAAGGTCAAAAAAGCAGAGCTGCATGCTCTAATAATACTGCCATGGGGCCCTCAGCTGTGGCATCTTCCTCAACCAAACAGGGAGTATTCAGGATTTCTACCTTTCCTGAAGCACAAAACTGCAGGGCCCAGGCCTCAACAGCCTCATTCCAGATGTTCTCCTCCTCTGAGGCCTCTGCTTCCTCCCCCATTTCCCTGGAGGGAGTCTCTGAGTTCTCCCTTTCCTCCTTTAATCTGGTCACCTCCTCCTCACTCTCAAGGTGTCCCATATTAGTTGACTACTTCTACAATGGCTGTTGTTCCTCCACTTTACCTGCCAGGGGCTTGGGAGCTGAGGTCACCCTAGTAGTCTGTCCAAAGATGTGTTTGGCCATCCCTATACACGTGCAGCGGATTTTTCTGTAGTCCCCCGCCATTTTGCGATTCATATATTGTGGTCCTGGTATATTGTGGGACTGCAGTATATGAAGGCAAGCCCCCCTGGGGTAAGATGTGTGGGTCTATTTGAGGCCTTCTGGACTTAACTCAGGCATGGCAATGCCCCAGGCAGGCCTCCCACAGGCTTCCCGGGCGTGTCAGAGGTCCCGGAAGTGGTTTCCGGTGAAACGGAAGTGGCTTCTGAAAAACCGGAAGTGCTTTCCAATTCACCTGAAACCACTTCTTGGGCCTCTGACAGGCCTGGGAAGCCCATTGGAGGCCTGTTTGGGGCAGCACCAGGCCTAAGGTAAGTGTAGGAGGCCCCCAAATGGATTTTCCTTTATGGCGGGTCGGGTTGGGTCCCTAACCCCCGCAATAAGCAGGGGATTACTGTAGCATCCATTTTCCCCCAGATATCTAGAAGATGAGTCATGGCAATTCAACTTCTTTTAATATGAGATAGAAACATTTTGCTACTCATCCAAATTCATCCGTCTAAGGAAAGTTAGCGGCAATTGCTACTGTACTACCTTTCTTCATACTGATGAAGCTACTTGGATAAGTAGTGAAATATTTCGATCTCACAAGAAAAGAAGTCCGATTATCATGACTCAAGTTCCAAATAACCTCACCTTGATGACTGAGGATCTTTACAGACATATTCTCCCCAGATGGTATTTTTTCCCCATTGGAAATCAGAATGAGTTATTCAAAACTGATTTTGAATCAAAATTGTTTTCCCATAAGTGTATCTTCTCCTACATTAGGTGGCCCTAAACAACCCCTGATTTAAAATACTGTACTGATTTAAAATACTGTAGATCATATAAATAGGTCATATACTGCACCATTCTCAGACCATTGCTTCAAGGTCTATTTTATTTTATTTTAATGTATTTACTTATTATAATATTAGCCTGGAGGTCTACCAAGAAACACAGTGGTACTCCAGTTTACAGACATAAGAACATAAGAAGAGCCATGCTGGATCAGCCCAAAGGCCCATCTAGTCCAGCTTCCTGTATCTCACAGTGGCCCCGCCAAATGTGTCTGAAAGTGCACAAGACTAGATATCTGTCTCCTGATAGCACTCCCCTGCATCTGGCCCTTGAAGTACCCCGGTTTTAAGCCTGGAGATTACACATCTCCATCATGGTTTGTAACCTGTGATGGACTTCTCCAGGAATCTATCCAATCCCCTTTTGAAGGCATCCAGGCCAGATGCCATCACCACATACTGTGGCGGGGAGTTCCACAGACTAACAACATGCTGGGTAAAAAAATATTTTCTTTTGTCTGTTCCCACTCTCCCAGCCCTCAATTTGAGTGGATGTCCCCTAGTTTTGGTATTTTGTGCGAGGGAGAAGAGTGTTGCTCTATCCACTTCACTCATGCCCTGCATTATTTTGTACGTCTCAATCATATCCCCCCTCAGGCGCCTTTTTTCCAGACTAAAGAGCCCCAAATGTTTTAGCCTTTCCTCATAAGGGAGGTGCCCCAGCCAGTAATCATTTTAGTCACTCTCTTTTGCACCTTTTCCATTTCCACTATGTCTTTTTTGAGATGCGGTGACCAGAATTGTACACAATACTCCAAGTGCGGCCTTACTGTCGTTTTGTACAGACACCTCAGGTTAACATACTATAATTTTCAGGTTATGAAAGGAAGTCCACCCGGAAGTCTATCCAAAATCCATCCAAAAAAATTCTGCAAAATCCTGGGTTACAATATATTTTTTCTATGTAAAATCCTGGGTTACGAAAAAATTCAGAAGACTTCTCTTCCCAGAGTGCATTGCACCCCATTCGGATCTGGGTTACAACAATTTCCACTTTACAAAGTGGCCCAGGGAATGAATTCATTTTGTAACCTGGGGTACCACTGTACAATTTTATTTCATGAATAGCTACATCAGAAGACAATGGCCAAATCCTCTTGGAAACTAAAGATTGCCCCACCAGTTAAAAGGCTTTCAACTGAAAGCTGCAGACTGTACAGGCAACTGCATGGGCATATGCTAATAAACACTATAAACATCCCTCCTTCACATTACTCTCTCACACACAAACACATCTCAGTGCCAACATACTTCCCCTTCATATTTCCACACCATTTCCAGTTTATCTCTGAGATACATATCCCAGTGAGCGCCTATCTCTCAGTAACTGGCTTTTTTACCTACCACTACTATGTTATCAGGTTGAGATTCTCTGGTAAACCAGAGAATAGCATTTCCCAAGAAAAAAGGGTGTCTTATTGGATTTAGGACCATGTGTGAGGTAGCCAAAAGGTAAATGTAGCACTTGAACTGCAGGCTATGAATCCTTGTTCTTAATAGCTCTGTAATTTTGGTTCTCATCCAGTAATTGAAATACCAACAACATGGCATTATCCTCATCATTAGCACAGTCTTTCACTTATTTAAAAATTAAAAATCCAATATTCAAGTATGATGGTTTAAAATAAAGCAAAATAAGCAAATTAAAATGCAATTTATCCAACCATGTGGCCAAAGAGATTTTACATGTCATTGCAAGTCATTCCCAGTACATAGCATGCCATATAAATGTCCGTTTCTGTAGCATGCTTGTCTTTGTGTATCTGATAAGAGAGAGAGAAGGGTTTTGTATGTTGGTTTTGATACAGTGACACATACAGAAGACAGCAAGAATGGCATGCACACTGTACACAAAATGCATGGCAAAACAGAAATGGTTTCATTGCTGTGTGTCTGTACAGAATGGCCTGCCATGGAGATGAATGAATCCCTGCTGAAGCGGTCTCTCTATCTTTGTGATCATTGCTTCTCATTTCTTCTATATCAGTTGTAATGGACTACTGTACAGGAGCACCCAGTTTATATTCCAAATGTAAATGAGCACATTAAAAGTGAAAATACATAGTTTCTGCCTTATAGTAAACTATTAAGGACACAAGGAATAGTTGAGTGTTTCTCATTCACACACACACACACACACACACACACACACACACACACACACACACACACACACACACACACACAGTGTCCTGACCTGACACATTAAGGCAATCCATTAAAAAAGTTATAAACTAGTGCAAGAGGTTTTGCTCCTGTGCAAAAGGAAAAAGGAGGGACATTTTTGTCCCAGAATTAGAGCAATTGAAAGGGAATTACCCCTCATAATTTGAATCCAAATAAAGCTTGCCCTGTGTACTTTGAGTGACACTCTAAGCCAGTGATGGTGAACCTTTTTAGAGACTGAGTGCCCCAAACTGCAATTCAAAACCCACTTTTTTTGGCAAAGTGCCAATAGAGCAATTTAACCTGAGTACAGGTGGCTGTGAAGGGGCAATTTTGGGTGTCCAGAGAAAGGGCTCCAAGTGCCACCTTTGGCACCTGTGCCATAGATTCACCAACGCTCCTCTAAGCCATTCCCAGTTAGGTCCATGACAGTACTGGTGAATTTATTCATCTCTATGCAGACCTCATAACTACAAATAATGTACTGCAAATGGGCAAGGCCCAGTCCTAGCTTGAATCAGGCAGGCAGGACAGAAGGGGGCCAGTAGTAAGTTTGGCAAGCAGTGTACTCTGTTTTATTTGTGCTGTTTCAATTTATATTTTATCTTTCTGCCCTCCAGAAGAAAGGCATCGTAGGTTTTCTAAATTGGCCACCAAGAAGAGAGTGAAGGGGTAGTTGTATAAGAGCAGTGGGCACAATCATCTCCAACGCCATCATAAAATTGCTGTGGCCATAGACTGGGATGGTTTAATCATTGGCTTTGCCGCAGGAAAGGCAACAAATGATTGTTTCTCTTTTATCACCAGCTCAGTGTCTCTCTTATTCTAGTCCTTTGCCACCAACCAGCAACTCTCTTAGCACTTCTTCCTGTTTCATGAATACCAGATTTAACATGAGGGACCTGTGGACCTCCCACTCCATCATCTTAACACTGGGCCCTTTCCTCTGCCTTGGAGTCACCTCAGAAACACAGGGATGTGGTCCATCACTGTCAAAGCACAGCACATGTTCATTTACATGCTCCTTTTTGATGAAAAGTCAAAGTTTCAAAATTTTAGGGGAAAGTTGCAAAATGAAGAAGAAGAAGAAGAAGAAGAAGAAGAAGAAGAAGAAGAAGAAGAAGAAGAAGAAGAAGAAGAAGAAGAAGAAGAAGAAGAAGAAGAAGAAGAAGAAGAAGAAGAAGAAGAAGAAGAAGAAGAAGAAGAAGAAGAAAGACAGTAGCTCCCATAATCTTGTGGTGGGGTGAGGGGATGTTTTCTGTTTTTCATTCTCAACCAAGAAAATGAAATAAATGAAGGTGTCTGTGAAGATTCTCAGTCATCCAGGTGAGTTGCCATGACTCAACTTCCAAATAAGTGGTGTGCATCCCTAGTAATCTGGATCACTGGAATACATGACTTTTCTTGTTCATTGTGGAAAAGACGCTTGCTTTTAAAAGTGTTTCTTGTATTCACTAATAATTAAAAAAATACTTTACTGAAAGTTAATTTCTTATTCAGAACATTTGTTGAGAAAGCAGTTTTATCATATTAGCATATTTGCCAGGTTAATGTAGTGTACTTAATAAGATAAATAAAGGTTGTCATGATGTTTCAGGCAAATTTTAACAGGAGAATTGAAAGCCATTTTGAAAGCCCCGATCTGTCAGCATTTGACTGGTCATGCTGAAATTTTAACTCTTGGTCTCCAATGGGGCATTTCACTCATCGTTATGATTTAATAAAAGAGTTAACACTAAAAAAAGCAGATATTGTAGAATGGAAGTCAAAATCCTCTGAGGAGGGCTGCTGCCAGTACAGAATGGGGGTACAGAAATGCAGACATTTGTTTATAAGATGGTTGAAGCTTAAATTACTTCCATAGCAAGTAAAATATTACTTTGCTTGCAATATTTAGATTTTTTTACTCATGTAACCTTCCATCTTATTTCTGCTTTAATATTCCATTTACTAAAACACAGAGGAAATCATATTTAAATATGTTTAGATACAGGCACCCCTCACTTAATGACTGAGTTCCACTCAGACAAGTAGGTTGTTAAGTGAATTGGTCATTAAGTGAGGAAAAGCTTAAGGCAGGTGTCTTGTGGTGGGTTGAGGCTGCCTTCTTTCCAGGTAGGCCAGAGCAGGGAGACTCTATGGGGCCACGGGGGAAGCAGAATCAAAAGGAGGGAAAAATAGAGATGGAGACAGCCAACACTCTGTCCTACTCAGGTCATTCTCCTCCTTGGCAGAAGCATTATTATGATCACAGTAACACCCATCCCTTGGAAATAGTGGAGGAAGAGGAAAGTGGAAGGACAAAGGATGCCACAACCCCGCTTCTTCCCCTTTGAGCTGCTAACAAGATAGGTGCAGGCAAGCAGAAGCAGAATTGATGCTTCAGCCCATGTCCAGGCCCAGGCTATTTGGGTTGGAACAGCAGGTTCTTCAGGCAGCAATTAGGTGGCAGTGACAGCTTCGGCTACTGCTGAACACTTTTTGATGGTTATATAAGTCTGAGCCATCATTAAATACGTTGGTTGTTAAGTGAGGAGTAGCTGTATACTTTCATTCAAACAATGCCTTTCGAAGCATATTTTTTATTATTGTTCAATTATTCATTTTTGATCCTTTCTATTTCTTTTGCACCACCCAAAGTGGTTTACTATTTGAATGAGAGAAACACCACAATGATATTAGAATGAAACATCCATAGGAAAGTATGGTTGAAATCCTGTTGCTTTGCTTAGTAAGTTGCAGCCAGAGTAGGTCCACTAAATCAATGGAACTTAGAGATGATTGATTCAGTGGACATTGCTCTAGTTGTAACTTATACTGTACAGCAGGATTTCAGCCACCTCCTCACCAGTAAAGAAACTTTGTCATCAGCCAATCCACAGCTAAAGGTCTGCCTCTATCTCGATAAAGTGAAAATGTCTATACCACCTGAAACAATGAAATATAGATCCATCCCTCTCCCACTTGCCTCCTCAAACCCCTGTTCACGTGTATTCCCAGCTTCAGCCCCTTTCTCTAAGCAACCTTCCTTTTCTTCCACACTCGTATGGCAAAAATGATGATGATGATGATGATGATGATGATGATGATGATGATGATGATGATGATGATGATGATGATGATGATGATCCTAAAACAGGCAAGAAGCTCTCAACTTATGTCCTGTCCTAAAGCTTGCAGTTTTAGAAAGTGCATAAGAACATACTGTAAGAAGATAAGAAGAGCCATGCTGGATCAGGCCAAAGGCCCATCTAGTCTACCTTCTTGTATTTCACAGTGCCCTACCAAATGCCTCTGGGAGCACACAAGACTAAATATCTGTCTCCTGATACCACTCCCCTGCATCTGGCCCATGAAGTACCCTGGTTTTAAACTTGGAGATTACACATCTCCCATCATGGTTTGTAATCTGTGATGGACTTTTCCTCCAGGAATCTGTCCAATCCCCTTTTGAAGGCATCCAGGCCAGATGCCATCACCACATCCTGTGGTGGGGAGTTCCACAGACTAACAACTTGCTGGGTAAAAAAAAATATATTGTGCCTGTTCTCACTCTCCCAACCCTCAGTTTGAGTGGATGTCTCCTAATTCTGGTATTTTGTGAGAGGGAAAAGAGCCTCCCTCATCTGCTTTACTCGTGCCCTGCATTATTTTGTACATCTCAATCATATGCCCCCTCAGGCACCTTTTTTTCCAGACTAAAGAGCCCCAAATGTTTTAGCCTTTCCTCATACGGGAGGCCCCCCTTCCCAGTAATCATTTTAGTTGCTCTGTTTTGGAACTTTTCCAGTTCCACTATCTATGTCTTTTTTGAGATGCGGTGACAAAATGTTGCAGCCCCTTCAATAAGGACAAATCAACTGAAATGTTTCCAGATGAGGTATGTGTAGGCAACTAGATGACTAGTTTGCAGTGGTTACATTCATTCTTTGCTAAATCACCATCAGGCTGATGCTTTACCAAAGGGATCTTCTATGTTAGTCTGTTGGCAAAGCCAATAAAGAAACAAAAAATCTAACTAAACAAGAATGAATCCTCTGACACAGCACTAAGACATGGCATAAATTTTCATTGACAGGGTATAGCTTTTATCCTAACAATCTACAGTGTATGCACCCAGTCTACTAATGCAGTACATGCAACTAGGGCTATACTTATATATTTATTTATTTTGTGCATTTATTGACTGTCCATCTTCCCTAAAAGGAATATAGATTCTCTTTGAAGGAAGAGTTGCAAATGGACCATATCAAGTCCAATTACAAAATGCAGCAAGACATCTGCGATCGCCTTCAAGTTAGCCATGAATGATCATGCATGTTCACTCTAGGAGCACTGGAGTTAAAGAAACAGCAAAAAGGAGTAAGCACCGTAGGAGAAGGAGATTGACAACTGAATGTCCCCTGATGCCCCAAGCAGTTCAACTTTTGGAGAAACTGTAAGGAGGGCTCAGCGTAAGATCACTTGGGTATACATTGCAGCCTGTGGCTATTTGAGTGATCCCTTCATATTAATTAGAGCAGTGGGACTGTGCCACTGTTAGGCTAACTCTTGAAATACAGAATTTTTCTCTTTTGTTTTGGTCAGCTTACACTTTTTCATAACACTATCAAGATTATTGGAAAAGAATGGGAATGGATGAATATGTTCTTTCATGTGCAGGATTTGTTTGAGCGGGTCCTAACAGCATGTGGAACTCTTCCCTTCTCTGCTTTTTCTCCTCTTCTCTGTTTTGGTGCACCCCAGGCTTGATGCTCCAGTAAGCTGGCGAAGAAAAGAACATCTGATTATTTCTCACTGCAAATCAGCAAATGTTAGAGTGTTGGTGCCTTTGGTCACCACTCAAACCAAATCCTGTTGATAGCCTGCCTGGGCATATTTCAGGGAGGTAGATTACCAAGTAGGACTATCATCTACCTAGCATGTCCATTTTGGATTCTTTGCCACGCAGTGCTGCCGCTTTAACACTGAGAGTGGAGTGACAGACTATTCTTTTGCTGTTGCAGAGCATCCTCCAAACCTGAAAAAAAACACATGATGGTGAGATGAGCCCTCTATTTAAGATCTACCACATTCCTAAAATTGACAGTGCTACTCAGTGCCTCCAACCCCCCAATCCCAGGGCATAGTCCTTTGTTTTCCACAGTCTCCATCTTTGATTAGTTTTTTTTTAAAAAAAATGATCAGAAATGTACAAATGCATAAAGGTAAAGGTAAGGGTCCCCCCCACATGCGTACTACTCATGATTGAGTCTAGGGGCGGTGCTCATCTCCATATTCAAGCCAAAGAGCCAGTGTTGTGCAAGTCCACCTTCCTGCTTTTTACGGTGGCACCTATTTATCTACTTGCATTTACATGCTTTCAAACTGCTAGGTTGGCAGGAGCTGGTGTTAACAGAGGGAGCTCACTCTGCTGTGTGGCACCCGGGATTCGAACCCCCAACCTGCCAACTTTGCAGCCAACAGTTTCGGAACCTTAGTCCGCTGAGCCCCCCACGCCCCCACAAATACATAAACCTGGTCACAAATAAGTTCCACCTACCCTCAAAACAACTCAGAGGGGGGTGGGTCTGTCTGGATGAGAAACATTTGGACACATCATACTCCAAGTACGTGCACAAGTTCTTTCTGTGCTCTATGCTAGCAGTAGGATGCATAATTGTATGCCGAAATGCGAGAACAGCAAGTGATAAACTTGATAATTGGCAAACTCTACAGCTATCTGCCTGTAGCTACACAGTGCATTTATCCCTGACTTGAGGGCAAGCATAGGTATAGGGCCCGTGAAGAATGAAACATGGCAGCTTACAGAGATCAAATGTGCAGCCAAGTAGATGCAGTGCAGATGCACCCTGTAGTAATAGTTCATGCAGAAGTACCTCCCAGAAACAGAGATACCGCAGGCTGTTAAAGCAATAAACAATCAGGTAGAGTGGTGCAGCCACAGGGTTTGATGAGAGCTTGTGATGAGTGTTGACTACTTTCGGTTTCATATAGGTACTGAACATATATACTGTATTTTTCTTTGAAAAATGGCTTATTTGAGCCATTGACTTGATGTTATATCTTCCTGTAAAAGTCCAAAAGCAGGGAAGCATTTGAAAAATCCTCATGTACGACACTGAGGGCCATGGGACACAATCATAAACCCACTTCCTGGCAGGCAGCCATGGGCAGGTTACGGGTAATCATTAGCAGAGTGCTCTTGTGTTCCTAATGGTTTCTCCGCCTTGCCTTTTGCAGGATGATTGGTTTCTCTCCCATCTTAATATTATACACTATAAGCAGCTGCATCCATAGTTAAATGAGGCCTCTGCTGGTATTTCTGGAAGTGAAAAATATCCCAGACAGACCCAGGCCTGTTTCTCCTATTCACACGGTCACAAATAAGGCAGCTAGTTCATTACTGCACACACTGGTATAGGCAGAATCAAAGTATGGGGGTGGCCAGGATGGGTAGACAAGCTAGATACTCAAGAAAACGGAGAAAGATTGTGTGGGTAGCAAACCATCTCAGTAGAAGAATGGAAGGGAAACAGATCAATGCAAGAGATGGAGGAATGAATCAATAAGAGAGGGTGGCAGGTACAACTGAAAGATAGAGAGGAAGGTACTGAAGAGGGGTGGGAACAGATAAACTAGGGCAAACCCAGTGTGCAGGGATGGAGAGACAGATAACATAATGGGAGGGGGGGAAAATAAGGGCGATGGCATTAAGAAGCTAACACAGCTGTGAAACAGACCATGGGTGGGAAGTGTCAGCATGACAGAATAGATTGCTACAGCCAGTAGATTGATTTCGTTGTTAGATATATTGCAGGTCAAATGCAGCCCTCACACCCCATTGCCTTCACATCTGGAGGTTTTTTCCCCCTCTTCAACCTGCCTGTCAGCCCCCTGCTGTGTCTTCAATTTTTATTTCAGTCAAAGCCCCTCATATTTCAATGCAGCAAACCTGCAGTAGCCTTGGAGGGAGAGGGAAAAAAGCAACAGGTGACTCTGTTTCTATCCTTTGTGTCCTGTTGTCTCAGCGATCCTTTGTTAGAGGAAGATATTTTTTTAAAAAGGCTTCAAATTGCAAGGATTATATTCCATCTCCAGTTTCCTCAGTGCGAAATTCCTAATTGATATTTCCCAATGCACAAGGCTAAAGATGACTGGGCCACTTTGGCTAATGAAAGTCTGAAGTAGCCTGCATAAATTCTAGATTGTACAGAACAATGTTGATGAGTTTAGACATTTCAAAACAAAGATGTTTTGCAAAAGCTTTGGAGAATGTTTTACTCCCTCCCTCCTTCCCTCCCTCTCCCTCTCCCTCTCCCTCTCCCTCTCCCTCTCCCTCTCTCTCACACACACACTTTTTCATCATTAGCTTCTCTTTCAATGCAGACTCCACCAGCAAAACTCTCTTTTCATCCCTGGAAAGCCTGCAGACATAGAGACCACATTTCTCCTGCTATGTGAATTAGTTGTGTCATGCCTGTGTTGGCATGCCTCCACTCCCTTCTTTTCTGGAAGACCTTCCTCTTTAAAGAAGCCTATGGTGACCTTATCAGTTAGTTTTTTCCCCCTCCTTTCCCCTCCCTATTTATCGCCGCCATCTTGCCCTCCGCTGCTTCTCGCTCGGAGGCTCTTCCACTTATTTTATGTCTTTTTAACATTGTTAGCCGCCCAGAGTTCCTGTCAGGGAAGATGGGCGGGATATAAGTCTTTAAATAAATAAATAAATAAATAAATAAATAAATAAATAAATAAATAAATACCTGCCAAATGAGGAGATCAGATGTAATTTCACCTCTTTTTGAAGGAACCATGGTTTTCAGTTGCACTCACAAACAAACCAAAGTCACAAACCCTAATTTGAAACTGGCTTGTTTCTAGGGACTAGAATTTAAGCAAACTACACTTTCCTGAGTTTGCATGTGATAGCAAAATGCAGTCTACCTGCAAGCAAAATAAAATCTTCCAGAACATCTTCCCCTTGTGCATGTAGAGAAGTACAAGGTGCACAAATTCTAGACTCACTCATGAAATTTTCACCTAGCCAGAAAACATTCCATCTTAATATCTTTCAAGCAGTCCCTCATTTTCTGTACTGCAATATAGGGACACAACTAAGAAAACCCCCAACGAGGAATTGTGAAATCTATAATAGCATTTGTGCTCAATGTATCTACATATCCCTTAATCTTAATCTCACACTCCTCTTCATTTTATTTAACACTCTTGCACATATAGTTTGTACAGACAAGAAAGCAAAGGGTTACTCGAGAGTTTACAATTAAAGGTTTAAAGTGAAGGTAACTGTAAATTTTCTATTGTGCTTGTGAGCAGCTAATTGCAGTTGCCATGATTACAATTCAGAATGATAGATTAGATGCAAGATCATTTAATTTAATACAGATCTCATAGAAATCAGATCTATCAAAGGAAGTTGGGGAATGGAAGTTTCCCACCTGCAGCTGCTTGAAAACACACAGCCATCAATCCTTTGTGGAAAGTCAGGATGCTCCTGAATAACATTTAACAGGGCTACTCCCATTTAGTACAAAGATCTCGCTTAATATCTCCAGCTACTTCATCTAAATTCCCACCTAGGCTGTGGGTAGCCATGTTATTTTCTGAAGGTGAAAAAGAGGCGGGGACAAGGAGATGAGGCAGGAGAATCATTTTAAAATGATTGAACTTCGAAAGCTGGAAATCTTAATTTTAGAGGCACAGGGTACAGTGCTTTGGGGGGAAACAAGTTGAGGAGCCGGGTAGCCATCGCAAAAAACAAATACAAAAGTGGAACAGGTGGTTTGGGGAAAGGATCATGGAAGATATAAAAACTATCTGTGTCCATTTCGGCACTTGGAAGTAAAGCATTTCTATTATGTTACATCCATGTCCAAATTTGAGGAATTAGCAGGCATGTTGTATCTACACAAAATGTTTGGAAATGTTCTTTATCTGGCTTTGAAGGTATGCATAGATGGGCTGTAACTGAGTGGAAAGACAAGTCATTTTGCATGGGAAAATGTCATTGTAACTTCTAGATTTCCCCACACACCGGTACAACCTGTGGTTGGGGGTTTGAGAAGATGTAATTCAAAAAAGTATTTTTCCCAGATTTTGAGAAGAATAAGCTAATGGTTGACAGATTTGGAGAGTCGTGTTTCTAAAAAAGTAATGTTTCCAAGCTTTGAAAAGATTAAATGTTTAATTCCCAGCACCTCTGGGTAAGGCTGGGAAACACTGCTAACAGTGCTAAGTAAAAACCTGGAGAGCCCTTTTCCGTCTGCCTGCTAGGCTAGATAGATGAATGGTCTGACTCAGCCTAAGGCAGCTTCCCATGATTGCAGGTCCATCATTGCTCTGCTTCTGCCATATCTGGAATAGTTCTGCTGTCTTCAAAGAGCCAGCCTCAAAAGAAAGGTTAAATCTCTTCAAGCCTTCTCTTTTGAAGGAAAGATACTGTACAGAACTCAGCAAGCCTGGTGCATGTGCTGGGCACATCCTTAGCAAGGCCTTGTCCTATTCAGGCAGGCTCCTCATGGCTGTGATAGCATTGCCTTATCCCCATCATGGCAGGGACGGCCATTTTACAAGAGGCCCTTGTGCTGTTCTGCGCAGCAGCCCATTAATGCCTTGGAGCATCCAATTAAAGAGCAGAGGCAAAATGAGCCTCTTTCTACTTCAGAGCTGAGGGCTCTCTTGCCTCCTGGGGCACTTGAAAGCAAATGACATTTCTCCTTGGAAATTCCCATTTTTCCCTCACACACACCTCAATTGCTCTTCCTTTCATTGCTCAGCAGGTTCATGCAAAGGTAAAGGGTGCAGGACAATATTGCTCTCCCAACCTGGGTGGCATCCAAAGCTGGGAAATGTTGATACAAGCCCCAGTTTTGATACAGCAAAGGCCCAGTCGTCTGTTTTAATTTGCTCACTGACAAAGAAGGGAGGTATAGAGAGGTCTCACCAGTACCGTTATGTTTACATGCAGGGGGAAAGCACCCCCTTCTTGCATCATATAGAACTCTCTGCCATGCATATATCATCGGTCTTCAAAAGGAGACTGTGCCTCCATTTATAATTTTGCTTTCTTATGCCTACTTTCCTCTTCTTTTCCCTCCATATTCCTTTATGTCTCTTTCGTCACTGATCGGAATGCATTTGTTCCATCATCTTCACTTCTTTCCATCACACAGTAACATTTCCACGCTGTGATTTCAGTAGACCATAGCGGATGCCTGAGGCAATGAGCTGGAGATCTAAAGTATGTACGTGGATTAAGGTAAAATGCTATTATCAAAGCCTTGAATTACCTTGTTATTCAAATTCATGGGATGGCTGTGTGCCTTTATGGCACATTGCCTCATAGCAATAATGTTTCCATCACCCCCCAGCCCGGAACTTCTTCAAAAGCAAGAGGACTGCACAAGTCCTTTTGAATATCTGAAGTTCTACTCAGCCTGGATCCAAAGATTAGCTTTATAAACTACATAGTACATATTTTTTTTTTTTTTTTCTGAATATTTTTCATAGGATACTTCAGTGGTTTAGGCATCTGGCTGTGGAGCCAGAGGGTTTTGAACTAGGACTCAGGGCAGTTGTTTCAAACTACAGGAAAAGAGATTCCATTTGAACATTTGGAAGAACTTAATGATGATTAGAGTTGTTCGGCAATGGAATATGCTGCCACGCAGGGTGGTGGAGTCTCCTTCTTTGGAGGTTTTTAAGCAAAGGCTGGATGGCCATCTGTCGGAAAGACTGTGATGGGGGTTCCCGCATGGCAGGGGGTTGGACTGGATGGCCCTTGAGTTCTCTTCCAACTCTATGATTCTAGGATTCTATGAATTTGATTCTGCATTGCACCTCCTTGACAGGAGCTAGGCTTGGTGACCCATAGGGTCTCTTTCAGCTCTGCATTACTGAGATTATTGTTATTACGATATAAATACCTTTAGGGCAAAATTACTTGTGATGGTGTAGAGGCTGTCAAGCAAAAGAAACACACCACAAGGTCAGTTGACATGACCACATTCTTCATGAGATGGGGCAGGTATGTTTGGCAGCCAGGAATGTTTATTTTGCTGTTCCCCCTGGAGTCCTCTCTCATTGCACCTATCCATCCAAACCACATTCATTTGTCCAATTGGTCTACTATAATATGTATTCCGGTGGGAAATGGCAGTGTGCAAGTGATGAAAATTGCAGATAAGTATCATGATTTCATTTCTTAATGTGCTGAATAACTGGGTTGGAGACATTTTGTTATTAGATTCTTTGTCAACACTAAAAGGGATAATTTGTATTCTCAGAATGTTCAGCTTTTTCATATTGCAGGCACGCAGTTAGGATACCAGCATTCCCAAATCATTGGGGAAAGTCACAAATAACTTAGAAGTCTGATCCTAAAGATGAGAAGCTCTCTTTTAGATTTGAATAAATGTTTCAGCTATTCATCTTGCAGATATAGTGTATTTTTGTCTTACAGCCAACCACAGCTTAGTGGAGGTTATAGTGGGGGACACAAATGTGTTGTCAGGATGTTTGGGTGTGACTCCATTACCTATCTGCATATTATTGAGTTCAAGGATCTACAATACATTGGCATCTGATGGCCACACATACAGTGGAACCTTGTATAACAAACAGCTTATATAACATAAAATCTGTACATCATAAAACATTCTGGAGATCTGGGAAATTTGCTTAACATAATTGCCTATGGGGAGAATCTGTACAACATAAAATGTGATTACTCCGTTTTCAATGCATTCCTATGGGAATTTGTATAAAGGAAAATCTGCTTAACATAATTTCATTTGGAACGAATTAATTCCTTTATACAAGGCACCACTGTATTCTACTCCTGGAAAAGAGGTGATGATAGGTTACAAGAATCTAAAACAGCCTCACTTTAAGATTGGTGCCATGATTTATAAACTATCTCATCTTATTAGGCCCATGCAGCATTATTAGCCCATAGCTATGGTAGCTGAACTGTTGGGAACAATGCATTTTAAGTACTCAGTGAAAAAACTCACATGCATCTTGAGGTGTTTTAATGATGTTGCTTCTGCTGCTAATCACCATGATGATGGTGGGGATGGCAATAGCCAATAATAAATAAATAAATTGTGTACCATCAAGTTAGTTTTAAAGGTGATCCTTCTCAGGGTTTGCTGGGTGTAAAGTATTCTGAATCAGTTTGCCATTTCCTTCTGGGGTTCTTTGGGACCATGGGGCATGCCCAGGACCATCCAAGCTGGCTTGTCACCAGTAGACGCAGTGGGTTTGGGGGCTTCCAACCTTTGGTTCCACACCCAGGTGCTCAAATCACTGATCTATCCAGCCAGTTAAGAAACATTATTTATTTATTTATTTATTTATTTATTTATTTATTTATTTATTTATTTATTTATTTATATATATGAAGGAAGGGAATGAATCTGCCTTGGGAGGATGGGAAGCCCCAAAGATAGATAATAAACAAGAGGAGCTAGTAGAAACAGTGAAAGAAGACCCCTGGACAGGGGAATGGGTCACCTTCCAATTCCCGTGGTAAGTGGCAGAACGGGAGGGGAAGGGAGAAAAAGGCTCAAAAACCTCCATATTGGGGTCAGACGGCAAGGAGAGAGGAGCATAAACTGACTTGGCACTTCTTCAAGCATGAGGCTCGGAGGAGAGAACAGCAACGAGAGCTCCGTTTGCATTGGGAACCAATGCAGTGCTACCCGTGGGAAGAGCCCTGGGATGGAATGGATGCTTTGGGTGCTACTGGGTCTCGGTAATTCTCCCCAGAGGGGATTTCAGGTGAGTGCAACCCCCTCCATGGAGGACTTTGCTAGGCTTAATTTAGACTTGGGCAGCAAGCTGGAATGCTGGGCTGGGTGGTACATCCCGATGTGTCACCCGGGCAAAAAGAAAACTGCTGGGATGAGACAGAGCCCCTTATTAAAGCGAGGAGCCATATGAGGGAAGATGAAACCGGGTTTCTTACTGTTCAAAATAAATGTTTTGCAAAGTTCATCCCCATGAGTGGTCCTGCGTTTGTAGCGGGTAGAGATGGGCACAAATCCAAAAAATGGTGTTTCGGTTTTTTGTTGAGAGGTCCATTTTTTTAGAAACTTTTTTTGAAAAAAATTGATTTTGTTTTTTGTTTTTTCGTTTTTCATTTCTACCCGCTTTTTGCGCAATTTTTAAAGCATTTCCGTGCACGGGCGTCCCCCAATGCCCCAGACCAGAGGGAAAACACTAAAAAAATTGATGCTGGCAGAGACATAGTATAGACTAAGTACGCAGGGAGGCTGCAAAGGAAGCGGTGGGTGTTGCCCAGGGTGCAAGGCAGCTGCAGAGTGACTGCACTGTGGGGCAGGAGAGGGTCCTCACCGAGAGGTATGCACGCACACACACAGGGAGGCTGCAGGACTGAAGCTAGAGTCGCAGAGACAGCAACCCCACCCTAACTCCCACCGGAGACTGCAAGGAGGACGGGGGCTGCCATAGCTTTTTATGCCCTCTGTGGCTGCCAGACCTGCCCAGTCTGCAACCTGGGCATGCTATTGGTTGAACATGATCCCATCACATGGCTTGCCTCTGTGGCTGGAGAAATCCATTTTGTCATCCTTAAAGGGAAAAGAAAAATACATCGTGATGGGAGAAAACAAAAACAAACATTTTAAGGACCCCAACCCCCTGGTAGGTAATAATTTCAAATAGTTATCGCATTATTGCTGCATTTTTATGGATGTCCAGGGCGTTTTAATACCCAAGGAATCAATATTAGGCATCTGGGAGCCATTTTGGGTTGATGTCCCCTAACTCCCCTTAAAGGAAAAAAATACAGCGATCTGAGAAAAGACATAAATGCACGTTTTAAGGATCCTCAACTCCCCCTGGTAGGTATCAGACAGTATAAATAATTATTGCTGTGTTTTTATGGATGTCCAGGGTGTTTTTTAACATTTAAAACAGCTCATTTCATTGCATGTCGCCATTAACGAAAGGAAACGTAACGAACCCAATTTTCATGGTTCTGTTCATTTCGTTCCATTTTCATCACAATTTTCGTTAGTCGTTTTGTTACATAACAGAACGAATAACGAATAATGGAAACGAAAAAGTTCATTTCGTGCCCATCTCTAGTAGTGGGAATGGAGTCAAGAGGAGCGGGAGGGACATAATATACTGCCCATATGGCTACTGAGCTACTCTGGGTGGTGTACAACAATAAATACAACAAAGGTAACATAGTAATGAAATAAACAATCTAACATATTAAAACAAAAGAGATTATATATAACAGCCAATAAACCTCATAACCACAAGGTAAACAAAACAAGACCAAAACATTTCACTTTATAAATGCTCCGGCTGGTCCCATGCTACATCCTCCCCCTCTCCATCAGTTCAACAATAGTTGAAACTAGTGTGAACAGCACATTTTAAGTACAAGGTGAAAATCATGCATATGGAGAAGGTATTCCCTACTTGCCTAGCCAAGTCCATTCTGAATTGGCTGTGGACTTGAGTACATTCCCATAATACTCCTACAGGATCCTTCTACTAAGATTTGTAATTTTTAATTAAGTGCATTTAATTGTGGATGTTCTGCTCTTTAATTAATTTTCTCTTTCATTTTCTGTTTTTTTAGGAGGAGAGATATTATGTTTGGAGGCAGGCAGCAACATTCATTTTTCACAAATGCATTAGAACTGGGGAAAAATTCATTTACTTTATGTTTTAGTTCAAACTACTCTAGTGCCCATTTTGTGCATTGATATGTGGATTGGAATACATACTATTTGTCAGTTTTCAGAGTTCTCTGAAGACTGCAATAGATAAATGATCAAATAATGTATAGGAAGATGCACACATTGAAGGAAATGGTACAATAACACACAAATTAGGGAAAGCTGATTACAACAAGGAATACGTTACTGAAAAGGCAGCATAAAAGCCATATAGTAGTAGTGGAAGCTGAAAATATGTTTGCAGTGATCAGCACTACATACAAAATATGAACAGGTGTTTGTATATAGAAAAACAGTGTACATTGTCCTCCACATTAAGGGGTTGGGGTTGCGGATCACAGGCTGATGAAGGGTGCCATTCTAGGGTGATTAGGAGGAAACGAGATGGAACAGAATTTGCTTTAGAAAATTTGGTGAAAGTGAAATAAACAGTGTCCCTCGCAGATGGCCCAGAAAAAATGTTTTAAAAAGCAGGGGAAAGGGACAAAAATAAGGGAGCCCTAGCACAAACAAAACTTGGGCAACGATTCTTTGAAGGCCTAAGTATGTGAAAAAATAATCCCACTGTAGGGCACTAAAATGGTATTTAAGGGAACGAGTTGGAAAAATGTCTATGAGGACAACATACAGTAAGTGGTCACTAGGTCTGTATTTACTAGATGCATGTACTGGTGTACAAAACGATGGTAAGGGGTCTCATGCGCTCCCAGAGGCATTTGGTGGGGCTACTGTGAGATACAGGAATGTGGACTAGATGGGCCTTTGACCTGATCCAGCATGGCTCTTCTTATGTTCTTATTGTGTACAATTCTGGTCACCACATCTCAAAAAAGACATAGTGGAACTAAAATGATTACTGGGCTGGGGGACCTCCCTTATGAGGAAAGGCTAAAACATTTGGGGCTCTTTAGTCTGGAAAAAAAAGGCGCCTGAGGGGGGATATGATTGAGACATACAAAATAATGCAGGGCATGAGTCAAGTGGATAGAGGGACGCTCTTCTCCATCTCACAAAATACCAGAACTAGGGGACATCCACTCAAACTGTGGGTTGGGAGAGTAAGAACAGACAAAAGAAAAATATTTTTTACCCAGCGTGTTGTTAGTCTCTGGACTCCCTGTCACAAGATGTGGTGATGGCATCTAGCCTGAATGCCTTCAAAAGGGGATTGGACATATTCCTGGAGGAGAAGTCCATCACAGGTTACAAACCATGATGGAGATGTGTAATCTGCAGGCTTAAAACCAGGATACATCAAGGGCCAGATGCAGGAGAGTGGTATCAGGAGACAGATATCGAGTCTCATGCGCTCCCAGAGGCATTTGGTGGGGCCACTGTGAAATACAGGAAGGTGGACTAGATGGGCCTTTGGCCTGATCCAGCATGGCTCTTCTTATGTTCTTAAGTTCTTATTGTGTGTTTGGGTGCATTGACAGAGAGGCAAACAGCTTAGCAGATGTGTCTCCATCAGTCTCACTGAGTGAATCATTTGAACAACTCCAGTAGACTTTTACCTTGGCTAGCCCTTGACTATCAGTATAATTCTGGGAGTGAGAGACTGGTTCTTTCCTACATTGCGTTATCAATAAGGTATGTGACAATAATACTATACAGTTCTGGTTTGCTTTGTTTTGTTTCTTTCTTCACTCTACTGGGACTTCCCAGCAGCCAAGAACTCCAAAATTTCCTGGAGCCCCTGCAACAATCAAGAAACCATGTCATTTTTTCCTGCCTTCTTAGTGTTTTCTCACATGGAGGTTTTGTTACGTTACACAGGAAAGACAATGCTACACACCATTCAGTGCTTTGGTACTTCTGCACCAATTCATCAGTTAGTGATTAATAGTGCAAATTGCCTGTAAACTGCATGTTTAGGCGACAAATCCCATTTCTGTTTTGCGACTTCGATTGTTCTATAAGACCTGGAGTTGGAAAAAGAGCTATTGCTATGTTCAAAATGACAACAGTAATGTGGAAGGCCCAAGATAACAATAGCAACTCAGTCTTTAATGAAATATTTCTTCTATTCTTCCTTTGTTAACAACTGTGAATGTCCAGTTGGGTCAATATTTGAAAGCACATCATTTTTATTTATTTTTATAGTCAGCAAGGTAGGTAATCTAAGTATATCCAGCAGAAAAGGGAACAAGGCTCTTTTGTAAGGTGATTTAAAAACAGTCACAGTCATGTTTTTATCTCTGTTTAGTCCAGGGGGGAAATCAAGAAACCTCAACTGGGAATTTTCTGACCATACTGTGGATAATTCAATAATGAATGGCCTTAAAAGACATTCGGTAATGCACCATTGATCTGAGTGAAAAGCTGTTGATTCAATAAAATGCATAAGCACACTGGAATAAAGTTCCACTAGGGAAATGATAGAACTCCTTTCCCACTGAAACAAAGTTGGCTGGATGACTGAAGCTATGCTTCTAAATATCAAATGAGCTGGTGGATGCAATAAATTCTAGTGGTTCTTTTAAGAAATATCAGAAGGGATGTATCTGTATTGACTATAACATTTAACCCATGTGAAGGAGTCCCAGTGGGGCCCAGGATTGGGCTTACTCCTGTGCCATCAACACTGGTGCACTAAGGGCTTAATCTGGGAAGATGCCAGTAGCAGTGGGGATGCAGATTCCCAGGACACCAGTGGAGGTCAGCAGCCCAGAAAGCCTAGGTGCTTTAGAATTTTTGGGAAACATTGAGGTGGATGAGGCTCAAGATGGATCCAGACAAGAGGAACTGTGGTAACTTGGATGGACTAGGGAGGAGGAAGTGTCCATGGAGTATATACACAGGAATAGAGAAGGACACCAGGTCAGTGGTGGGAGAACCAGAGCCTAAAAGTGGATAGGAGAAAGAGGACAATGGTGTCTGGTGGTGGAAAGGAGAAGATGAAGAATGGGAAACTGGTGCATTGGCTCCAGAGTGTTCTCAGCCTGAGCCTCTCAGAGAAGCCCTCCAGACCTTCTCCTTTGGTTGGCTTCATTGGCATCATTAGACAGAGGCAGTGCAACTATCTCCCCTGATTCTGCCCCTGCAACTTTCACACCCACACAGTTGTGTCAATGGAGAAGACAGCTTGAATGTTTCTGCCATTTGGAAGCAGATACTTCTGTCTACAATAACCAAAGTGTTGGCAACTGGCACATTCATCACATGGCTGCAGGCAGAGACATGAGGACAGTGGAGACTTTGAGGGTACATTGTAAACTTGGGAGAGGTTAAAGTAACTGTTCCCCATTTTGGACCACTCTTTAGGTCTTCGAAGAGAGAAAGAGTTAGTAGTCTGTTAAATGAAGTTCAGTTGTTCATAACTTTGGATCCTACCTTTATATCTGAAGCAGTGTGACCTTCAGATGTCCTCCTGCCTATAGAAGACTTGGGGGCATGCACAACCTTCTAAAGAGGTTGTTACTATATCCAGTGTTCAAACTTTCAGCTTTGTATAGTTGTATGGCTGGATGTCAGTTCACGTTAGTTGCATATTGCACATTTGTTTGCATTCTCTCCCTCACAAAGGTTTCCTGAAACCTGCTCCACCCATCTGGCTGGATTAAGACATTTAGGTGCCCTAAAGTACTGAAAAGATTATGGTGCCCCATACCACACAGTGAGACCTCCAGTTTGGGGTGGGGTGGGGAATGTATAACACAAAATGCACGAAAATACAGAAATTTAATTGTATAGCATGTGACAAAAAAGAAACACATGTCATATGTAAAAGCATATGCACAATCAAATTAGTGTCTTCAAACCACATGTCACACTCACACTTTCACACTTTGGTTATTGTAGACAGATTTTTTTCAGAATCTGTAAACTGAAAAGCTAAAACAAGAGCTTAAAACCCTTTTGGGGTGTTTTTAACAGTGGCTGTTATTTGGCTTGCTCATATAGAGCAGAGGCTGTCTAAAAGACCAGTACCTCTTTTAACCTTATCCCCTTCCAACATCCCAAAATCCAGAAGTAATTTTAAAAAACAAAAAACAAGCACCAAGTGATGTGACTATTGATTATTTCACATAAAACATGAGTTTTCTTGCTAGATCAGTTTTTCTTTTTACTTTTTTCATTTAAAGAAGGTGCATCATTTGTTCCATGGTCCATGGTAAATCTGGCACTGAAAAAAACTCTGTGCTGCCCCATTCCCATGTTGATGCCCTAAGCATGTACTTATTGTGCATGTTAGTTAATCCATAGCTGCCAACATGTTAGCTATCGGAAAACAGGGAAAGTGTTGAAAGAAAAATCCAAAGAGGCAGCTTAAAACAAAACAGTAATTAATCACAGAGAGTGCTTGAGCTTGCTTTATTCTTGGCTGTTGATATCTAGATGATGCAACAAATGCAATACACAACTTGGTGCAGTAAATTTGCTTACCTATTAATCTAATATAGGATCTCCATATCAGCTCATTCTACAATGCGCTGGAACATTATCCCTGCTAGACATCCCTAAACGAGCTTGGTTCAGCTAGAATAGTTACAGACTAAGCGGCACACAGTGGGAACTTCTCTCTCTCTCTCTCTCTCTCTCTCTCTCTCTCTCTCTCTCTCTCTCTCTCTCTCTCTCTCTCTCTCTCTCTCTCTCTCTCTCTCTCTGTGTGTGTGTGTGTGTGTGTGTGTGTGTGTGTGTGTGTGTAAACAAGACCAAAGCTGTTACTAGATTAAACTAATTTAAGTACCATTGATATTACAGAAAACTAGAAACACAGGTCTCTTTTCCCAGAGCATATTTAATAACCAGGATTCACATATAAATATTTGTTTTGCATACGTATATTTACGGAGCAATCCCCTGGAATACTGACAGAGCACTCCAGCTTTGGAGATCTGATTTATCTAAGCCAGTGGTTCTCAACCTGTGGGTCACCAGATGTTCCTGGACTGCAACTCCCAGAAGCCTCCACCACTCACTGCACTGGAAGGGGTTTCTGGGGGTTGCAGTCCAGGAACATCTGGGGACCCACAGGTTGAGAACCACTGAACTAAGACCTTCTATGTTCTTACTTACTAGCAGGGCAAAAGTCAAGGGGGAACCCTTTCTCCCTCTGCTTTCCCTGCCCCCCTCTTTTAGGACAGGAGCCTGGGGAGGGGTGGAGGGAGACTCGCTGCCATTTGTAAGCAATAGGAAGGAAATATTGTACACCAGCTCCAGGGACTATATATTGTTTGCCTTCTGCCAGGGCAAGTGGATGGGAAGGCTGTAGAACCTGTGAGCGTGTAGCTGGTCCTGCTCTGCGCATTGGCATATGGCCTGATGTGCCCCTACCATGCTTGAAGGCCGCTATGGTGGTTTTCATCGTGTTGGAGTGGGGGGGGTCAGAAGGGGGGATCCTATTGGAAGCCAAAGCACAACATCATGTAACAAATAACCTGAAATCATGCAGGGAACTAGATAGATGTATAATCAGGTAGGCTCAGTTATTTTGTCCCATTTTTCCAAGTAACATGGTGAGATTCAAGTTGGTATTCTCAGGTCCTTCCTGAGTACAAGGTCCTTCCTCCTTGTTCTAGGAAAAGAGTATAATTCTTGTTCTGATCTGTTAGAGAGCCATTGAACATCGGGTATCTTCTATAAGGGATACATCCCAGTGCACATAAGCCACCACTGGGGCTTCTGAAGTAGGGTTCTTTGTTTGGCCTCTCCCTGAATGCCTTTCCTGAATCAATGAATCTGTTTTCTATTTATCATGAACTGCACATATCTGTAGTAGCAACTCTTCTTGATAGCACTTGGCCCCGGCTCCCTCTTCATATAGATAGTAAGTTCAGCTTGCCTTTCTATGCCCTATAGAGATGGGCACGAAACAGAAAAATGGTGTTTTGGTTTTTCGTTTGTCATTGAGAGGTCTGTTTCGGTTCGTTTCCGTTTGTCGTGAAATTTTTGAAAAATTTTGTTACTGTTTTTTGTTTTTTCGTTTGTCGTTTCTACCCGCTTTTTGCGCAATTTTTAAAGCATTTCCGTGCGCAGGCATCCCCCAATGCCCCAGACCAGAGGGAAAACACTAAAAAATGGATGCTGGCAGAGACACAGTATAGACTAGGTATGCAGGGAGGCTGCAAAGGCAGCGGCAGGCGTTGCCCAGGGTGCAAGGCAGCCGCAGAGTGACTACACTGTGGGGCAATGGAGGGTACTCACCGAGAGCTACGCAGCGTGCATGCACACAGGGAGGCAGCAGGACTGAAGCTAGAGGTGCAGCAGAGACAGCAATCCCACCCTAACTCCCACCAGATACTGCAAGGAGGACGGGGGCTGCCAGAGCTTTTTATGCCCTCTGTGGCTGCCAGACCTGCCCGCCCACTCTGCAACCTGGGCATGCTTTTGGTTGAACATGATCCCAACAAAATGGCTTGCCTCCATTTTGTGGCTGGTGGCGATATCCAATTTAAACGGAAAAGAATAATACATCGTGATGGGAGAAGACTAAAAGAAACGTTTTAAGGACCCCAACCCCCTGGTAGGTTATCAGACAATATAAATAATTATCGCTGCATTTTTATGGATGTCCAGGGCGTTTTTTAACATTTAAAACAGCTCATTTCATTGCGCATCGCCATTAAAGGAAACGAAACGTAACGGCCACAATTTTCGCAGTTCTGTTTGTTTCGTTGCATTTTGATCACAATTTTCGTTTGTCGTTTTGTTGCGTAACGGAAACGACAAATGGTAATGGAAACGAAAAAATGTTCGTTCCGTGCCCATCTCTAATGCCCTATTCTCTATCCCTCCCTCCCTCTGCATGCGTGCGCATGCACGCTTGTGCTTCATTGTCCTGTTGCTGAGCCCAAAAAATCAAGAAGGGACAAAGTAAAGGTGTGTGGTGGTGGTGGGGAGGTATAGGAAACCCATGGCGGCAGTGGTGGCCTCTGGATTTGCAAATAAAATCATAAGCCATGTGAGAAGAAGATAAGGGACTGTTTTCTGGACAACACCTTCTTCCTTCCCTGTAGATTCTTGCCTCGGTCCTCCAATAGTTGTATCTAAGTCACAATTTGGGACTGGAAATGTGTATGCATATTGCGTCAGGAAGGAAAGAATATGTGTGTGTGTGTGTGTGTTTCTGATGGAGGCACCCTGCATTTCTGAATTTGTGACTGCTTTGCTAGTCCTGAATATATTGTATTGCCATATATTGTATTACCATTTTAAAATTCTCTGACAGGTGTTGAGAATCCTAGTTAGTTAGTTCTTGCTTTCCAGTGTGTCTTCCATTCTGGGCAATAGTCAGATGTGAGTATGTCCATTAGTTAATAATTTAATTACTGTTCTCGTGTGAACATAGCCCAGTACAGATTTTATTTTCTTTCCCTTCTGGGAGAAGAACTTTCTTTCTGTCTCTGAGAACATGTTAGCACTTTCCTGTGAGATGCTAAAAAAGAAGACAAACCTGATTTTTTTCAAGGACAAAAGCCTGTGATAATGCATTATCTTGGCAATCGACAATAATGGTTTCAAATTGTGACAGTAGATTGAGACTTGTAAAAACCAGGCATTATTTATATATAAAGCACTTTTTCACTTGAGCCTGACAGCATGTTAACTCTTACCGTGTACACATCTTTGTTGTCTTCTTCCTTTCCCCTCTTTTTTGTTGCCTACATTTATCTGTCTTGAAAACAATTAAAAGAATTTAAGGAGCTGGCAAGATCTGTGACAACAAGCTGCAATTGTAACTATTTGGAATATTTTAATTTAAATATTTAATTACAGAAAATATCACTAAGTGCTATTAAATAGTGCTATTCAATATCTTTATTAATGACTTGGAGGAAGGAATAAAGAGTAGGCTGATCAAATTTGCAGATGATACCAAATTGGGAGGGGTTGCTAATTCCCTAGGAGGATTGGATGAAAATTCAAAAGGACCTTGACAGATTATTGTGCTGGGCCAAAGTTAATGGACTGGGGTTCAACAGAGGGAAATATATAGGATGGGAGACACCTGGCTGGAAAATAGTATCTGTGAAAGGGATCTAGGAGTCTTGGTGGACCACAAATTGAAAATGAGTCAGCAGCGTGATGCAGCGGCCAAGAAAGCCAACACAATTGTTTGTTGCATCAGCAGAAGCATAGTGTCTAGATCAAGGGAGGTGATAGTACCACTCTATTCTGCTCTGGTAAGAACCCACCTGGATTACTGTGTCCACTTCTGTGCACCTTAATTTAAAAAGTATGTTGACAACCTTAAATGGGTCCAGAGGAGGGCAACCAAGATGACTGAGGGTCTGGAAGAATATCTTACTACGAGGAACAGCTTAGGGAGATGGGAATGTTTAACCTTACAAAAAGAAGGCTGAGAGGGGATATGAAAACTATGTTTAAATATTTAAAATGATGTCACATTGAAGAGGGGACTGGTTTGTTTTCCGTGGCTACAGAGACTAGGATCCGGGGCAATGGTCTCAAAGTACAGGAAAAGAGATTCAGTTTAAACATTAGGAAGAACTTGATGACAGAGCTGTTCAGCAGTGGAATATGCTGCAACAGAAGGTGGTGGAGTCTACTTCTTTGGAGGTTTTTAAGCAGAGGCTGGATGGCCATATGTCGGGAGTAATGTGATGGGGGTTTCTGCATGGCAGGGGGTTGGACTGGATGTCCCTTGAAGTATCTTCCAACTCTGTGATTCTATGTGCCCATGCAGATGCACAGCTTAGAGAGAGAACACTGACACTAACCAATAGTTCCTTCCCTTTGTCTGAATTAAAAAAGAGACCTGCTTCTCTGCTCAGCGCTTTTTTCCTCTGCTGAATATGTTGAAGTCTGTTGCTGACATTTTACCAATGTCTCAACGTGAGTTCGTGAGACTAAGAGTCAGTTAAGATGAAAAATAGTAGACTAATCTAGGGAAGAAGAAACTATTTTTCTCTGTCAACCTATGCACTTCTCATCTGTAGGTAAAATTCAAAACTTGGCAATACTCTTCATAGTATCTGTGAAGATTCTCAATCATCCAGGTGAGTTTATCTGGAAGTTGAGTCTTGGCAACTGAACTTCTTTGTGTGACATATTTACATCTCCCAGTCCTGTTTCTACTGGCATTATAGCTCCATCATAACATCTGAAAGCATAGCTATACTGTATATGTGGACAGATTTGAGTGCTATATGCTCAAGAAGGGAGAAATTCAAATCTTGTTTTCACACAAAAAAATTCAGAACCTCATTGTAGGGAAGTGACTATTGCATTTAATTTCTTTTGCCATCCACCCACAAGAAAAATTATTTCCAGTACTCCCCAACTCAACCCCCACAACTAGACTGCCAATATTATTCTGGTTATACATGGGCCCATAGAGTGGCATGTTAATTTTCTGTATGTTCAGAACATTTATTGCATGCATGCCTATTCACTCAAGCAGGCCTATACCCGAAGTTTGCAGAGGCCCATCTCTATTACCAGTTTACCTTGCCATGCTCTTTCTCCATGTTCATGGACAGAACATGTGTGTATAAAACAAATCTTACTCATCTATACAGTACTATACTAAGTGGCCGCCAATGCATTGCAAAGAATCAAGGAAGGTATCCATTACCAACAAAAGAGGATACAACTTTATATAGCATTAACATTGGTATGTGCAAATTTATACATGGTAAATTTCTAGAAGTTAGCCAGAATGACAATCCTGTGTTGCAGCGAAGGCTTTGTTCAGATATATCAATGCAATACAAATTCAGCTCTGTTTTCTGCATTGAGAGAGAGAGAGAGAGAGAGAGAGAGAGAGAGAGAGAGAGATATGGGGGGGGTCATAGAGTAAGTACATCTCCAATATTTGGCAGGGGGAGGGAAAAAATGATCCTTGGTGCCTCCATGGGTGAGAACAGGAGCTGTGGCTACCCTCAGAGCCCTTTCCAGAAAGAAATAACAAAAGGGCAGGCAGCCAAGATACTCAGTGCATAATCTAATCAAATAGTTAGGCTTCACTATCTCCCAGTCCCCTCTGGACTACCCCCAAAGTCTAAATAATTAGAATGCAATGGTTTTTGATCAATCACAATATCTTATCATCAGTACCAGCTGAGTTTGGATTTTTTAAAAACACAACTTGCAAGAAAAGGAAAGCACCATGGTTCTGGTGCACCCGAGGAAAATGAGTTGTTTAAAGAGGCAGCAGAGGCAGAAGCAGCTTGCTTTAAACTCTGTGTGATGTATCCGATGGGAGCCGTAGCTAGGGTGGAGCAACTGACTCAGGGTGTTGAAATTTACAGGATACAAATATGAACTATTGGAAAAAAGCAAGAACATTCCCATGATCCTGGCATTTCTTCCCAGAAAGGTGTGCACCCTGGCTGCTCCTACCCAGGCAAAAGGGAACATGAAACATATGGGCTCAGCATGGAACCAACATGGCTGTCATGTGCTTAGTCCCAGGCATTCCACCACACTCCTCTGTCCTTTGCCCATGTATGCCAATCTCGTATGATCGAAGGCTAACCAACAGGGCAAATGGATAGTTACCACTTTGAGGTTTTTTTCTCTCTACTTGGGGAGAGATGGTTGCTGCAATCACTCTTTCTCATCTAGTTTCTGCCAATTCTCTCCTTCTCATTCAAGCCCAAAGGCTGCAACTGTTGCAGTTAGTAGGAAATACAGCAATGCAGTCACATAACTCTGAACACTGCCATTAGAGATGTCTGCACACCACTTCTATCATTGCCATCACCATCACCACACTCCATCTTTATCACCACGTTCAGGGTTCAACTGCAAATCTCAGATTTTTAGAGCAAATATGTCCTTGGATGATCTTACAGTAGAGAAGGACTCACACTGGGAAAGTGATGGTTCATGATGGTTCGTAGTTGGTTGTTATTCACAAACTGCAAACTTTCATGAACTTTCTGATGAGACACACTCTTGTGTGGTTTGTACAAGGAGCACCTGGCTAAAGAGCACTTTCCTGAGGAGGACTTGCTTTAGGGAGTTATAGCTTGTATTTCCAAAATCCAATCTTTGTCAAATTTGGAAGGGGCGGAAAGAAGAGTTAGATGAAAAACGAATGTGAGTCTGGTGTCCCTATCTGGCATGGGGGCCATTCTAGTGCTCTTGAAAGTTCCAACTTGCATGTAACACATATTGTAGAGTAAAAATTGCCAATGCTGATAATAATTCAGTGTTTCATTTCATTCTGGCCAGGAACATTTCCCTGAAGCACCCTGAAATGAACTACAAAACAGCATCGGGAGTGGGGGGTGGGGGGGCTGCTTCATGATTCATTGCATGTCCATCTCTATTTTACAGTCAATGTTTTAAAAAGTTTAAAAGACAAGAGAATTAGTTGCTGTTTGTTTTAGCATGTTTATCTCAATCTCTTCTTCTGCTGTAGAGCTGAAAGCAGTGTGTCTGGGCTCTCATGTAATCTCCGATCCTAATACCAACAACATCTTGACATACTTAATTTCTGCTGCCCAGTCTTTGTATAAAATAATATTTTTGTCATGGTTGATTTGCTCCAAGGCTGAGTTAAGCAGAGTCCTTTGAACTTCGTAAAAGAAGGGATTAAAGGAACACTGTCTTTAGAGAGTTTCTGCCATGTTCCTGCATCATAATGCAGACTTGTTTGATGGTTCAGGAAGACCTAAGTTGCCATAGACTTTTCACAGAAGCATGGATGTTTTTCAGGGATAATATCTGTTCTGCGAAAGGCACAGAAGTGATCAAGCATGGCAATGTGGGTATGTCATATATACTTGCTTTCACTTCAGCAATATGTTAATAACCCAACAGAATACAATATATCAGCTGAAATGTGCATATCTGGCTTAATATAATGACTTTTGATGCTACATTGGGTTTAATTATATTTCTAAAAGGCATATTTTGATTAGTCAGTGACATATACCTGTCACACACCGTGTCAGGATTACTGCAACATGGTTTGCATTGGACTGCTGGACCAGAATGCTAGGGCAGACAGTTGACTTGAGCCACTTACAGGGGGGAAAAGAACATGTTCATTGACTAGCAGCTTTACTGGCCATCACTCTGCTTCCAGACACAATTCAAGGTACAGTGAAGCCTCGTATAACAAACAGTTTGTATAACAAAAATCTGTACAACATAAAAAAATTCCAGAGATAGGGGGAAATTGCTTAACATAATGGTCTATGGGGTGAATCCATACAACATAAAATGGTCACAATTAGGGATTACTCTGTTTTCTATGTATTCCTATGGGAAATTTGTATCAAAGAAAATTTGCTTAACATAATTTCATTTGGAACAAATTGATTCCTTTATACAAGGTACCACTGTATTGGTTATGACTTACTAAGCCTTATATGATTTAGGACAAAACCACCATAGCCCATATATTCCTGCCAGGAATTCTGGGCTTCCCTTAGACTTGTGGATCTCACTGTCAAGTTGGACTTAAGTCACTGCAGTGACAACAGCCGGATTGGTTTTTTGTTTTTAATGTCATAGACTCTGAACCCACCCCATCCCTCCTTTTTTTCTGTAGAAAAGAGCTTGTTTTTAATAAGGACTCATCCTTCAGGTGTAAGGCTCATAATTGGTACTTGGCACCAAGACTTGGACTTTGGGACATGGTACCAAAGATTTGGACTTCAGGCTTGTACCTCAAGACTTGCAGATATCCCTGCTTAGCCTCAATACTATCAGAGCCACATCAGGTGGGGAGAAACAGCCACTCAGTGGTGGATAGATCAGTAGTATCTGGTGTGGAACCAGATGTTGGATTTCTTACCGTGCCTATCTCACAGGGGCTGGACTCAGTGATCCATATGGCCCCTTCCTGCAGTTCTAAATGGTGGTGACGGTGCTAGTGGTGGTGGAAGAAGAAGAGGAGGAGGAGGAGGAGGAGGAGGAGGAGGAGGATTGAACTCTGGAACATTCTGCCATAGGAGGCTAGCTAGCACTTTGTCTATTTCCCTTCTGAAAAGCAAACACCTTTTACCTCCCAAGGTCAGTAAAATGAGTACCCAGCTTGCTGGGGTGGGGGGCAGTGTGTAGCCTGCATACTGTAATTAAAACTGTAAATCTCCCAGACTCTACTTGAAGTGGTATGGGGCGGTAAATAAGCAGAACACTTTGCTTTGCTTTTATTCAGGCATGCCTTTTGGCATGTCATGTTGTTCTCTCAATGAAAGGGAGTTAACTTCAGGGTGTTAGCTCTTTGTTGCTCTTTCCTGCTCGTGTTTTCAACTGATCAATTTTGATATTATATTTTAATCAAGTTTTTGTTGTTAAGCTCTGTGTTTTAGTGTTGTTAGCCCTCTTGAGCATCATTTTTGGTGGAAAAGTGGAGTGTAAAAGTTATAAATACATTTAAAAAATAAATATTCATTCCTTCTCCAACCTCTGGCCCTGCATATGTTTTGAACTGAAACTCAATCAGCCTCGCCAATAATCAGGAATGACAAGAGTTATATATAAAAAACATCAGGGGGAAATGCAGCTTTAGAACTTAATGAGTGAACCTCTGGAGAGCCTGTTAAAAAGAGGTTTAAACCCCCTTTTTATATCAGACACTGTGTAGGAGGTAAAATGCATTTAAGATTACACCCACTGCACAGAAATTGTCCCCATTTATCACTTCAACAAAATGTGCCCACATATTGCAGGAGAAATTATACACTCAATATATACACTCAACAGTTCTTGTGTTTGGGTGTTCACTGGAATTAAAGAAAGGCAGGTGCTGTTGCCAAGATAAAGAAAAAGGATTGCTTGAATCTGAATTTAAAACATCACCTTTGTCCTAATGTTGATGTTGAATGCATATATAAATAAAAGCATGGGGGAATTTAGTGGCATGCTGAATTAGATTCAGACTGAGGTTTACTCATTATGTTTTGCTTTAGGTTTTTTAACATACAGCTCCTCGTACTTTACCCTATGGTACAGTTGGTTGTATTAGAGATCTCAAAAATTGTGCTGGCTCCTGTTCTTTCAAGTTTCTAGCCTCCTTTTATTTTAAAATACTGTATCATTCCTTCTTTCAGAAGAGGATTGCAAGTCCATCTTGAATGCTGTGATTTTATTTATTTATTTATTTATTTTTATTTATTTATTTATTTATTTAGAATATTTTTACCCCACCTTACGGATAGTCACCAACTGATACAAGATAAGGCATGGGGTATTGTGGATCATAGAAAAGTGTTGCGGATTTTGATGTTGTTTTTCCTAGAGTTCCCTGAATCTGCCAGCCAGCATGGCCACTGACTGATCACTGACCAAGCAGGCTGTGGGATTCTGGCATATACATTTCACCAATGTAATATTTCCAGATTCTGCTACCAGCTACTAGGGACCCGAGCCTGATTTGAAAATGCTGGCTTCCTGTGATATCAGGTGGTATGAGTAATAATAACAACAAAGTGTGTAAAAACCCCAGCGCCGTAAAGCACGAGAAAGTCCTTGTCAAGAAAATGCCACATCTCTAGGATGCTTTCCTTTACTGGTAGTGATGGGAATGACAATTTATATGGCTTTATAACTGCTGTTTATATGATCAAAGATGGCGACGCTTATGCTCTCTTGCTGTGCTCTCTTGCTCATATGTTATTCAAAGCCCGCATTTAACCTGAGTTTCGTTTCCTGCGCCTGTGTAAGCCTGTGCCTGTGTAAACAATTATCTCTGTGTGTGAAACTATCCAATTAACCAGACTGTCCTTGTGAGGGATGCGCAAGGCAATCATAAATCGCTGGCTGACAGCCGGTTCTCGTCTCGGGCAGACACGAACTTCAAAGAAGGCTAGCATCATGGCGCCATGAGTATATTTCTCCTTTCTACTTGATTTGTAACTATGTGTATGCTCTCCCGTCCTATTCGATTTGTGACTTGCAGCTGGGGCGTTATCAATTTTGGGAATGGGAGGGGCTAGGAGTGAAGAACTCTACAAAACACCTATGTACCCTTTGTCCGGCGCGCCAGATTTTCACGGAGCTGACTCCGCTGGTGGCCCGCTACGCTAGCGAAATAATAAAAGTCTTTCTCTGTTCATCTGAACCTTGGCATTCATTGAGCTCTCGGCACACCCCGAACTGCGGCGTAGAATACCAACATAGGCTACAGTAGCGTTAACTCCTGCTGCTGTTCCATCCACGTCAGGGCGTCGTGCTAATGTAAATGTTTGTGAAAGAAATGGAGAGGGAGGTGGTAGGGAGAGTCGAAGAAGGGAAGGGAGGCTCTTCAGCTTGAAACATTCTGTCAGAATATAAAATATGCTGATGTATAGGAGAGTTAGGCGGACACGGAAACCATAAATCCAAGATAAATAATTTATCCTCTGCGAACACATTTCAGGGTGTTGGTTTTTTTTTTAACACATCCATTTGTTTCTGGAATGTAGCAAAGTGAGCCTAGCACTCCCTGACAAAGCTCTCAAATGATGCCTTTTCTAGCAATGGTGCTGACTCTGTCGTTCCAGCTGGAGTCTTGTTTTTTCTCCTCCTCTCTGTGCTGTCAGTTTGCAAATGGTGGATTTGACTGTTGGAAACCAAAGGGGGGAGGAAAAGCACTTTGCCCAAATCCGGCACCCGTTCTTCTTCCACATAAACATATCATCCACTCGTTCCACTCTCAGTGTTAGCAGAGGAAGCAACTGCTGTTTTTAAATGTTTAATGAGAAATGTGTTAACAATAATAATGTTGTGCTGGCCCAGCCATTCTTCAAAATTCCCCGTTCTGCCTAGCAGCAGGAAAGAGGAAATAATGACATAACACAGTGAGTGAGAAAGAAGAGCTTAAATCAAGAGTGTGGTTTTTTTTCTTTTAGAGAAAAGAAAGAGTGAAATCTTTTTGAAATAGTGACTTGCCATGATGGATAAGTAACAATGGGCTTCTTAAATATAACAGCTGCCATCGTATATAGCAAGAAGGAAGGAGAGGGTCTGAACGAGAGGAATAAAAAGAGTGACAGCCTGATCCTAACCATACAGGATTTCACTGCTAGTTTTGCAGAGCTAATATAGGACTGAATAACGCCATTTTCACATCTAGGAGTTCCCTTAACCGAATGGAAAAGAAAATGAGAGATACAGCAGCCAAACTCCTCTCCACATTCTCATTCCGTGTGTTTTTTCAAAGTAATATACAGTACATTTAGAATGCATTATTCACGGATGCAAAGTTCAATAGATTATTCTTTCCAGGTTAGTATGAAAAATGTATTCTTGTATTTTTCTTTTGTTCAAGTATCTCGTGTGTCTTTTATTCATCCCAAACAAACTGATGCACCACTTTGCTGGCGATGCAAAAACATTATTATAACACAGTCTCTAGGATGCGCTTTATGAATTTAAATAGCAAAGTACAAGTTATATTTAAAGTTCATACTTCCTCTACCCCTCCTTTCTCTAATGTCCAGGCTATTTATTGGTCTGATACAAGTTCCTTAGGTCTCTATTGTTGCATCAGGGTTACAGTATAAATACTCTGACATCAGACATTTATGTGCTATCGGCCTGTCCAAGACCCATTATTAAGTGAATCATTGGCACAGCAGACAGTGCAAGAGCCCCATTGTTCCCCATTGTCAGGTTGATTGAGACAACTGCCTTAGATGGCAGATACCAGGTGCAAGCAATGTCTGCAGGAGTATCAGGGCTGGGCCTGACTCAGGAAATGTGTAGAAATGAAATGGTGGAATGTGTTTTTGTTCCAAAATGAAATGAAATACCATTTTTTCTCCTCTAGGAACAAAACAATTCATTGTAGAGGAACCAAAATGGCAGGGGAGTTTCCTCAAGCTCTTCTCTGTAAGCCCCTGGAGTTTGGAGAGGTTTGAGGGTCAGGCGACTGAGTTACAGTAGACCCTTGTATAACAAATGGTTTGTATAACATAAAATTTGTACAACATAAAAAATTCCGGAAATAGGGGAAATTTGCTTAACATAATCACCTATGGGGCAAATCTGTATAACATAAAAATGGGATCACCCTGTGTTCAATGCATTCCTATGGGAAATTTGTATAAAGGAAAATTTGCTTAACAATTTCATTTGGAATGAATTAATTCCTTTATACAAGGTACCACTGTATTAAACTTCACAGAGGGTCCCCCTAGGAAAAAATAATTCTAATTGACTTGGGAAACCGCGAATAGCCCACCTGCAAGTGAGCAATTAGCGGCTTCCCAATTAAGTTAGATTGATTTTTCCCTCTCAGTGTTTGCAGAGGGAAAAATTAATTCCCCTTTGGAATTTAATAACTCAGCCCCCTGACCCTCCCAAACCTATGCAAATTTCGGGGGCTTACAGGGAAGAGCTCGAGGAAGCTCCCTAGTGGTTTTGGTGCCGAAGATACATGGCTGTGATACCTATTTTGGACTACATATTTTTATATACTCCAAAATAGTGATCGCAGCCATGTTTCGCTCCAAAGGGGGTCCCCCTAGGAATGAACAGGCAAGTTTCAGGAAGAATCGATGTATACTTGACCATATCTGATGTTACAGCTTCTTAAGTACCAGACAAATGTGCTAATATGCCGAGGAAGACCACCACCTCTGTAGCTGCACCTGAACCTGGCCTGAATACCACATATTTCAAACCAGAGGGGACTTCTACAGACTAAGCATGTTGTGCCATGGGTTCTCCAGTGTGCCCCAATTGTTAAATCATCTTGCGGAAATGCACATGGCATCCTCTTCTCCTGCATTCTTTCATGAACCAGACACAGTCAGCTATACAAGTGGCAAAGAACACAAGTAAAATTGATAGTAGTTGTGAGTTTTTTGGGCTGTTTGGCTGTGTTGTAGTTTTTCTTCTTGACATTTTGCCAGACTCTGTGGCTGGCATCTTCAGAGATGTAAATGTGTGCATGTGTTCCTCTTCCTAGTGTTTTCCCACAGGTGTGTGGTCCACTTTTCAGATCCTGAAATACCACACGACAACACCCATCTCACTGGTTCAGGTATGTAGATGATTCTGGGATGAAAATCAAGACCTCAGTCCTTTACAGACCATCAATGCAGTGACCCTAATATTAGGTTCACTTGGCTTTCCTGGATTGTGCAGTCATCATCAGACCTGACCGTGGCCTGAAGCAGAAGTTTACAGGAAACCCACCCACACAGATCTTACTTACTGTTCGACTCCCACCATCCATTACAGCACAAACTAGGAGTCATCAGGACCCTAAGCCACAGAGCAGAGAGCATCCCCACCTCCACAGAAGCCAAGAAGAAGGAAGACAGGCACCTGAAGGACTTCTGGTGGATGATGCAGGGCTGGGAAGCTGGCACAGTGTGGCTGAACCATTGCCCATCTCTGCTTCCTCTGTTTTCATAAGCTACCTAGTAGAGATGGGCATGAATAAAAAAAATGGCATTTCTGTTTTTCGTTTTTCATTGAGAGGTCCGTTTTGATTTGGTTCCGTTGTTTGTAAATTTTTGGAAAAATTAAATTTTCATTTGTTGTTTTTTCATTTTTCGTTTCTACCCGCTTTTTGCGTAATTTTTAAAGCATTTCCGTGTGTGGGCGTCCCCCATGCCCCAGACCATTGGGAAAACACTAAAAAAAGTTGATGCTGGCAGAGACACAGTATAGACTAGGTATGCAGGGAGGCTGCAAAGGCAGCGGCGGGCATTGCCCAGGGTGCAAGGCAGCCGCAGAGTGACTGCACTGCGGGACAGGGGAGGGTACTCATTGAGAGGTACACATGCACGCACTCAGGGAGGCTGCAGGACTGAAGCTAGAGTCGCAGAGACAGCAATTCCACCCTAACTCCCACCGGAGACTGCAAGGAGGACGGGGGCTGCCAGAGCTTTTTATGCCCTCTGTGGCTGCCAGACCTGCAACCTGGGCATGCTATTGGTTGAACATGATCCCATCTCATGGCTTGCCTCCATTTTGTGGTGGCGACATCCATTTTGTCATCCTTAAAGGGAAAAGAAAAATACATCACGATGGGAGAAGACAAAAACAAACGTTTTAAGGACCCCCAACCCCCTGGTAGGTAATAATTTCAAATAATTATCGTATTATCGCTGCATTTTTATGGATGTCCAGGACATTTTAATACCCAAGAAATCAATATTAGGCATCTGGGAGCCATTTTGGGTAGATGTCCCCTAACTCCCCTTAAAGGAAAAAAAATACAGCGATCTGAGAAAAGACATAAATGCACGTTTTAAGGACCCCAACCCCCCCCCCCCCGTAGGTATTATCAGACAGTATAAATAATTATTGCTGGGTTTTTATGTGTCAAGCCCCGCACACAGAGCACACACACAAACAGGGTTCAGTTCTTTGCCAAGATCTTTAGTGGAAAGCCAGGCAAGTTCAAGTCCGTTGCTAACAAGCAAGTGCCAGAATCCAGAATCCAACTCCCAGCAATTAACAGTCCAAGTCAAAACCAGAATATCTCACGGAAACCAGACGCCAAACCCAAGGGAACAGATCAAGCCGTGGTCAAGGAAGCCAGTCCGAAATCAGGAAACAAAGCCAAGGAACGTGGTTGCAAGTTCAAATGACATGTTGCTCCCACAGAGAGCTCAAGGTGAGCTTACCAGCTTTATCCCAAAACAGGGAACACACCCTTAATTCTGGAAAGGCTCCTGCTAGTACTCAGGGCTTCCCGACCTGATTCCCCGTCTAGCATCAAAGACCCTTTCCCTAGCTCTCCTGGTAGCACGTCTTTGCAGAATCCTGCTCATAGCCGTTCTAGGGGGGAGAAGATATGTTTTCAACTGAGTCATCAGACCCAGCTGCCTGCTGACTTGAGCTGCAAGGCTCCTCCAGCAGCTCTTCACCATTTAACCCCTCAGAGTCAGGTTCTGTGACAGGCAGGGTCCTGGCATTATGGTTGTCCAGGGCATTTTTTAACATTTAAAACAGCTCATTTCATTGCGCGTCACCATTAACGAAAACGAAACCTAACGAACCCAATTTTCGTGGTTCTGTTCATTTTGTTCCATTTTCATCATGATTTTCATTATTCATTCCATTACGTAATGGAACGAATAACGAATAACGGAAATGAAAAAATGTTCATTTTGTGCCCATCTCTACTACCTAGTTAACCCTGATCCAGGCAGCCAATGAAGTGAAGGGAATCCATATTTATGTTGGGGACTGGCAGCATGAAATAAATTATAATTATTAAAGGTAGCCAAATTCAACAGGTCCTGGAGAAAATTTGTCTCCACTGCTGCAATAGAGAAAAGCATGTTGTTTTCCTTCAAATTCTCTGAAGCTGTTTCATACCAAAAATCAGCAACAGACACCATGTCTAAAGCCAGTATTTTCTTGCTGACTTGAAATTGGGTTTCTCCTGTTGGCCCTCTATAATGTAATTGAAAGTAGTTCTTCCCAACCTGTGCTGCAGCTAAAGCTGTGCTCACGACCTGGGGTTCAATCCCAGGTAGCCGGCTCATGGTTGACTCAGCCTTCTATCCTTCCGAGGTTGGAAAATGAGTACCCAGCTTGCGGGGGGGGGGCAATGTGTAGCCTGCATAATTAAATTGTAAACTTTGCTCTGCTCTCTGGACTCCATCCCTTTTAGGTGCTTTTTTTTTCAGGTTCCAGGGGCCCTGTCAGGGCTTTTGTTTTTCCAGGGCCTTTGGCTGTGTGCAAACAAGGCTACAACATGAACAGACAACTCTGTGGCTCCATTTATAAAGACTGTTTTAAAGCTTGCAAAAATGAAATGGTTGCTTTATTTTGTTTGCTTGGGATTCTTTTCCCCTGGTTGCCATTGGAACTTGGTAGTGTAGCTCTTAGGGTTGGTTTGGGATTGGGGTGGAGCTGCATGATTTCCTATCCTGTGCTAGATATTATTGCACAGCAGGAAGAAAATCAATTTCAACCAGTCTTTTGGGAAACAAACATTTCACTTTGCCCCGAGATGGATGTAAATTATGTTCATCTTTTGCAGCACATTCAGATATCACATTTTTATCATTACTCTGTGACTGCAACTAAATTCAGGAGTGTGCAAAGAAAGAAATATTAAATTATAATTTTAATTAATTCTGCAGCCCCAATCATACTTTACTTGTCTGACAGTCTTATTGAAAATAATATTATTTACCTATGAATGAATATGCTTAGAATGAGAATATTAATATCACATATATTGATGGGTAATCTGCCTTTGCATTGATATAGGTTCAAGACCTCAAGACAATAAGGTGCCTGCATGGAAGCTAAAGGGAACGAAAAGTGCTGGCAAGGCCATTTTCAGAGTATCTCCAGTGATTAGCCCCTGGTAGTGATGAAAAGAACAATAACTGACTTCCTTATTCTCACTGATAGGGACTCAGCATTTCAAGGTTTAGGAAACACTGCCTTAGTAAGCATGTGTCAAGCTGGTCTCATGTAATCAATTTACTCCAGGCACAGATGGGTGCTTGCATGTCCTTTCATAACTCAACCTTCTGGTCCTAGAGAAGATGCTCTCTTTCTAGATAGGAAAGAGAGAGAAAAAAACTTGAAAAAAGGCACCTGAGGGGGGCTATGATTGAGATGTACAAAATAATGCAGGACATGAGTAAAGTGGATAGAGGGACACTCTTTTCCCTCTCACAAAATACCAGAACTAGGGGACATACACTCAAATTGAGGGCTGGGAGAGTAAGAACAGACAAAAGAAAATATTTTTCACCCAGCGTGTTGTTAGTCTGTGGAACTCCCTGCCACAGAATGCATTCAAAAGGGGATTGGACAGATTCCTGGAGGAAAAGTCCATCACAGGTTACAAACCATGATGGAGATATGTAATCTCCAGACTTAAAACCAGGGTACTTCAAGGGCCAGATGCAGGGGAGTGGTATCAGGAGACAGATATCTAGTCTCATGCGCTCCCAGACACATTTGGTGGGGCCACTGTGAGATACAGGAAGCTGGACTCGATGGGTCTTTGGCATGATCCAGCATGGCTCTTCTTATGTTCTTATGAGAATCATGTGTAGGCAGTTTCCCCCAGTAACAGGGTCTCATGTGGTCATAGCATGACAGTATTTTGGAGCATCCTAGACATGAAACAGTTGAGAAGGTTGTATAGATGTCAAAGGAAACTTATTTCACCAGAAACATAGATGGCCTGAATCTTTGTATGCACAACAGATGGAAGAGTCATCACTGAAGCCCTTTATCGAACAGAATAGTGTCCAGATGAATAATGTACAGAATTGGAGCTCCGCTGTCCTTTCATGTTGAATTAGCAGATCTTTGCCCCCCTGCATTTCGGGGGTAGTAACAATTCCCACTGACAGCAGCTTCCTATGATACCAGAGGTCACTAGCTCCCTTCCCTCCTTTATTGGTTGGCCATGCTCAACTGCGTGACAACTTGACATGGCAGGGTTTATACCTTCATCTTCACCCGCCAGAACAGATTAGTGAGTTAGAGCAGTGGAACTGCAAAAAGATCAGCAAGAGGCAACTAGAGAGCCCCCCCTCTGTGATCCTATCTTTTCAGACTCCTGGCAGTCACGCTCTCATCCCCTCACTTTGGAGTCTGGGGGTGGGGGTGGGGAATCAAGAGGAAGGCATGGGAAATCTGACTGAGACGCACGTAAATCTAGGACTGTAGGTTTCCTGCTGTGCTGAAATGTATTTTTCAGAGCTTGATATTTGCTGATGTTTTGCCTTCTATTCCTCGCCTCCCCAACATATGCATATGCATGTGCATGAAAAAAAACACACACACAAACACACAATTTTCTTGAAATAATTAATTTTGAGCTGTGAAATGATTACCTCACATTTTAATACAGAAATTCCAAGTTCTGCAGATTCCCTCTACCCCATTGCCAGTTACAACCAGCCAGTCATCCACAAAACAAGACTTTACAGAGGAGAATTTCAGTCACAGCTGTTTGGAGTTGCTCCATCTTTGTTCTGTGGAGCAAAGAATCATTTCAGACATCATTCTGCTCACACTGGTTTGTTAAGATGACCACCGCCCCTTGGTGGCCACTGATGACTAAGTTGCTAATCAATGCACTATATTTATTTATTTATTTTAGAGTATTTTACCCTACCTTTCTCCTTGGAAAAGGACCCAAGGCAGCTTACGGTAATGAGGGATAATATACAGTCCAGTACAATTAAGACAATTTGATTTAGACAAATTCTGAATTCTGACCAAAGGTAGCAAGATTAAAGCTGATTTTTCCCATACATCAAAAGCAATTCACACATCATCTGAATCAGTCCAGAGTGAGTCTGTGGTTATCTCAAGGTATTTCCTAAAGCTTTATCAATGATTCAGGGTGTCTGGAAAAACTGGTACATTGGGGACCTTGGAAGCATCCTTACAAGGGCTATTTTTTTTTCATCCGTGCCCCATCTCCGCCTCTCTTCTGGCAAAAGAAAAGAAAAGAAATGTACCACATGGAAGCCTACAGGCAGGGGCATATCTGGGGGCCAGAAGGTTAAATCTGCCCCATGTGCAGCAATCTGGGGGTGCCTGGAGGGGGAGCAGGAGGAGGAAGCTGTGCACCCTCCTGCCACCCAGCTGTCCTCCTTTCCCCTAAGGTTTGGCGATGGCACCCCCTCCAACACTGGCACCAGGAGAGTGGCGAAGCAGGCAGGCCAGAGCACGATGGCCATGGTGTCCTCCTGGTTGGAGAAGTGTAAGGTGCCCACGCACTACTCTGTGTGTGTGCGTGCACACACACACACACGTACACACTCGCCCACCCGCCCATGCACACACACACACAACCCATGCCCGCAGGGTCCCCCCCCCCCGTTGCTGGCTGGGTGCGATGTGGGGGGCATCAGGAAAGAAGGGCACAAAAATGAACTTTGTCTCCAGGTGCTCCAAATCCTGGCTACGCCTCTGCCTACAGGGGAGGATAGTAATTTTTAAAATAAGTCACTGCCCCTTAGCAGTGTTTAACATGCCAAAGTACCCATTTTTCAACACTCAGCGTAGATGTTTAGTCACTTCTAGTTCCTGTAAGTGGATATGTTTAAAATGTTGGCATCTCTGTAGTCCCTTGAAGGTACAGGAAGTGGGAGGGAAAAGAATGATTGCCAGAGCCACCAAAGTCCTCCAATTAGAGATGGGCACGACTCAGTGAAATTTTTGTTTTCATTTTCGTTTTTTCATTTCGTTTCGCAACGAAAACAAAAACGAAAAAATTTTCAGGAGCAAAACGACAACGGAAACGAAATGAAAAATTTTGCTGTGTTTTTTGTTTTCGTTACGGCAGACACATTGCATTGAAAAGAATGCTAATGAAATGAAAATTTTTCATTTTTGTTTTTCGTTTCGTTTTGTAACGAAAACGAAAATGAAAAATGTGCAAAAACCCCCCGAAAAACAAAAACGAACCAAAACGGACCCCTAATCGAAAAACGAAAAATGAAAAATTATTTTTTTGAGTCGTGCCCATCTCTACCTCCAGTCATACCCTATGTATGAGGAGAGAATGAGTGTGCTCTTTTGATTGACAGATCAAGCTTCCCATTTGGGGATAGCATTGCCAGAGTTGACTTTTTTCGTTTCAGATCCTAGTGCTGCTGAGAAAGAAGCAGAACAAATACACCAAAGGTCCTTGTTGCATTTTCACGACACATTATTTTATTTCATTTGACTTTTATACTGCCCTTCTAGTCCTAGGACTACTCTGGGCGGTTTACAACATAGAATAGCATAACAAAATACAACAAAGTGAACACAGTTAAAAAACCAAAATACAAAGAACATAATATGAGCTAAATATACATAAATCAACAACAATCAACGAAAATAAAGCCAAAATGAAAGTAAATATAGCCAGAAGATTGCTAAATAAAAACCTGGGGGGGGGAGAGAAGATATGCTAAGATGTGCATGAGAGGCCATATGAAAAAGAGGAGAGGACGCCTGTTGTTTTAACAGTTTATTTATTTATTATTATTTATTTTATATATTTTATACCACCCATCTTCCCAACGGAAGATGGTTAACAATGGCAGTAAATAAAAACAAATATCGAACATACAGTACAATAAACATTGGAGGGAAAATAAAATTTTAAAAATGAAATCAAATAATTTGCAAAATTATTTCTGTTGTGAGAAAGAGGGCAAAGAGTGTATGGGTTTTGCATGGGAGCAGGGCCCATGTATTTACAGTATACTGTATGTAATGTCACTTTTGGTTCTATTGTTTTATTCCTCATCCCTTTGCAGCCCACTTTCTTCATCTCTCTCTCTCTCCCTTCCATACTTATTCTCTGCCCAACCTTTTATTTTATTTTATTTCTCATTTCCATTTTTTTCACCCCTTTGCAATTCTCCTTCCCTATCTTGCAGGTTCCCATTCTTACCCATGCTCTTATCTTTCTCACTCATTCCTTCCCCCAGCTCACTATATGACTGGCTTAGCTTTGCTAAAAATTGCCTGAAAAACCATTCCACAAAGCAGATGAGGAAGATACAATCTTTTTGTCTTCTTGTTGTTGTAAATTTGCCACTTTTTAAGGTATATAACACCTCTCGCTCCACCTCTCATGAAGCTGCAAATCGCTGAGAATGATGGCAAAATAAAATAAAATAAAAACCCACCAGGATACTGGCATAACCTATCAACCAGAAATTTGTTTTTAATCAAACCCAGCATCCTACTTTGATTTTGGGCTCAGAAGCATCAGCCAGCAACTCAGAAATCAGAAAACATGAGATCTGGGGGAAATGAGTTTGTTTAATGCTTGATGCATAGGGGAATTTAGTGAGTCTGTCCACTCTCAGCTTAATTAAGAAAATAAAGCACATAGTAACAACCCTTTGGTTTTTGATGGGATCAAATGGTGGATTAAGAATGAAGAAACATCTGAAGTTCTGTTGGCAGTGCTGCTGCTACTTGATTGATTGATTGATTGATTGATTGATTGATTGATTGATTGATTGATTGATTGATTGATTGATTGATTGATTTTTGTACTTGTTGACTGCCCGAAATTCTGGGCGGTGTACAACAAATTGCCAAAATAAACAATTTGCCCAAGAAAACCTCCCCAACAAAAAATCAAATAAAAACATAAAACAAAACAACAGACAGCAATTGCATGGCAGCAATTTATTCCTTTATTGAAAAGGATATACAGTATACTGTATATTTTATTTTTATTTTTATTTTGTACTTGTCACATTCACAATTGTCTCCTATTCAACAAACAGAAATGCAGCTCCATTTTGTGGCTCATCTACTTTGAAGAGATTCCAAGGCTGGTACTTGGAGTCCTTTTAAAACAATCTCTGAAGAGCTTTATCTTGAAGTAGCTTAAAATCATTCTGGTTCCCACAAACAGTGAACCAAGTGTTCTGGCTATTTATAAGCAGGTTTAAAGCACTTTCTGACATTGCTTCATTGCACACAGTGGCCTGAACTATACAAGAAAGGGTCAGGGCATGAGCCATACAAAAAACATGTCACTAGGCTCAGCACCACCCACACTGTTCGAGACCAAAGTCTTGCCCTGTGCATCAACTCTTGACACTTTCACCCTGCTGGCCACTCTGTGGTGTGTGTGCACATTGAAACATAAATTAATTTCAGAAAACGCAGAGTTCTTGCCATGCAAGTTTAGAAGTGATTCCCATCACTGAAATTTAGCAAAAGCTGGCTTGGAAGATGCAATCAATCCCTCATCACTATTTTTTATTGAAATGTCACCTTCTCCTCAAGACTAGAACTCAAAGCAGCTCAGACCAAGATGAAAAGATACATGTAAAAATATTGCTAAAAATAATACTACTAAGTGTTTTTTTTAAATGTAAGATTGAAATATAAATGGATTAAAATCAATTAAAAGGAAAGCAATAAATAGTAATGTAGCATCAACCTTTTAAACCTTTTACTTGGCAGGCAGTTTCACAGCCTGGAAGTGGCCATCAAGAATGCTCTGTCTTGTTTCCTCCACAAATGTATATCTGAGGGCAGTGGATCTGAAAGGCCACCATCCATCAGAAAGTGCATGCATCTTTGAATGAGCTATGGAAGAGCAACTCTGTTGATTGTCTCACTGCTCTCCTGAGGACACCAGATGCCATCCTGGTTAATTTGATGTTGGATGACAGCATGGATAATTAGTTAAAGTGTTGTTGTTTTGTTAATGTAATATTATTTTATTTTATTTTATCTTTTAATTTTTTTCTCTGATTGTTGTACATCACCCGGAGTTCCTTCAGGAAGATGGGTGGTATATAAATAAATAAATAAAATAAAGAAATAAATTAAATAAATAAATAAATAAATAAATAAATAAATAAATAAATGCATACATACATACATACATACATACATACATACATACATACATACATACATACATACATACATACATACATACATAAACAAACAAACAAGACTTCATAGACAGAAAACACTATAGATAAATAATTGAAAATGTGATCCAAAACTGAAGAAGCACCAAAATAAGAAAAAGATAGGAAAGCTGTTTACTTTCATTCCTCAGGTTTTTTAAATCCATGTTTCAAGAGCAGCCTAGTGGCACAATGGTTAAACTACAGTACTGCAACCAAACATAGTCTCTAGACCCAGGTTCAATTAGAATGCACATGGATGTTAGAAAAAGCATGGTGTCACCACCAAAAAAATGGTGTCCTTGGTGTAACGTTTTCCTTCTCTCCCCACATTCCCCCCACTCAAGTAGCCTGCTTGAGTTTCACTCTGCTTTCCATTCTCCAGAGATCAGTAAACTGAATACCTAGCTTGCTGGGGGAGGGGGGGAAAGTGTAGCCTGCATGATAAAATTGTAAACCACCCAGAGAATTGTAAAGTGCTATGGGACTGTATATAAGCAGCACACTGCTTCCCACCCCCAAGGTGGCCTTTAGGGATGGGCACAAAATGAAAAATGTGTCCTTATGTAACAAAATGAAAGGAAACAACAACAACTAGGAAATGGTGCGGTTTTGTTGTTGTTGTTGTTGTTGTTGTTGTTGTTGTTGTTGAAATGAACTATTTCTTCTGTCTGTAAGCCACTTGCGGGAGGGAATTTAAAAAAAGCTCCGGGCTTTTTAAAAAAAAACTTTTTCTCCCTCCCCCAAGCCCACCCGGCCAGCTGATTGGGGCTAGGGTGGGGGAGGGAAAACCTTTTCCTCCCCCACCCCAGCTCCCATCAGCTGGCAGACAAGGCTTGGGGAAGGGAAAAAGTTTTTTTTTAAAAAAAAGCCCAGGGCTTTTAAAAAAACTTTTTCCCCTCCACCACTTTCCAGCCCCCTCCCACAAACCATTTTGTTAGTGGTTTGCTTCATACAATTTTTTTGAAAAAATTCTTATGAAACAAAATGAAAAAAAAATGTGGTGGGGAAGAAAGGAAATGAAATGAAACTTTTTTTTTGTTTCGTGCCCATCCCTAGTGGCCTTGTTTGCCTTATGTCGTGTTTGCAATAACAGATAAAAGAACAGAACACAGAATTACGCTATACTATATTCTCCATGAAGATGACAAAAATAAGTTACTTCATTACAGACATCTTGTAATGCCTTGAAACATGAGCATTTATGGTTTTTATTATTAACCATTATCTCAGCAAAAATACTGTATCTACAGCTGGATCCTTTGTCCAGATCATCCGCGAGACGAGTGAGTGTAGCATCCCAGCTGACAGAGGCATTTCTTTGGACGCACTCAGGAGGATCTATTGCCTCTGGACTTACAAATTATGTACAGGATATGTGTGTAGAAGAGATACAAAGGGAAAATGGTTGCTTTCTATAGGAAGAATACTGGGAACCAAGATAAACATTTGTGCTAAAACAAGAGAAAGCTAGTGAAGGAGATGTTTGTTTGTTTGTTTGCTTGCTTGTTTAAGTGAATGTTTTTGCTTATTTGCTTCAAAACTATAAGTTTTCACAAAGGGAAGGGGTTTTTATTGTTTTTTACTATCTGCAACAGAAAGTGCCTTCTACGTGGATAGGCATAGGGTTAATTTATGATACAAATTTATTGTGCTGAGTAAGAAAACAATAAAATTCGCAATAAGTCTAGAATAGCCACTGTGCATGTTTTCACGGTTTGGCTGGTGATGAGTGATGTCTTCCTGCTTGAATCTGCTTGTGATATTGGCATTACTCGGGGTCAAAGGGTTTGCCAGATCTTGTGCTTTTCTCAAAATTTCCACAAGTCAATCCCTTGAGCAGAACTATGTCATGTTTTTTCATAAAAGTATAGAGCTGGGATTACGAGCATCATCAAGTCCAACACCCTGACAAAGCAGAAAATCAACAGCTAAAACAGTACAGTAGATAGCTGTCCAGCATCTGTTTAAATAATTTAATGAAGGAGGGGCCACTGCCTTCAGTGTTGGTCCGTTCCGTTGTCAAAGAACTCTTATTGTCAAGAAGTTCTTCCAAATGTTGTCAAAAATGGACTCTCTTGTGATGTAAATCATAGTTGCTACAGGTCCCGCCCTGTGGAAGTGTATAAAACATGATTGCTACATCTTCTACAGAATTACAAAGTGGTACCTTGTATAAAGGAATTAATTCGTTCCAAATGAAATTGTGTTAAGCAAATTTTCCTTTATACAAATTCCCATAGGAATGCATTGAAAATGGAGTGATCCCATTTTTATGTTGTACGGATTCTCCCCATAGGCGATTATGTTAAGCAAATTTCCCCTATCTCTGGAATGTTTTATGTTGTACAAATTTTATGTTATACAAGCTGTTTGTCATACAAGGGTCCACTGTATTTTAGATATATTTAAGAATGGCTATCATACCACCTTTCGGGAGGGAGTGGAGGGGGGAAATATGAAACAATACCAACTCCCTACATTTTTTCTTGATTTCCAGATTCTTTACCCTCTTAGTTGCCCCCTACCCCTTGGGCAACGTTTTAGCTTGTTGATATCCTTCACAAACTATGGTGGCCGGAAATGGATATAGTACTATCTGTGAAGTCTGACCAAAGCATAAGAGAGTGGCATTACTAGTCCCCTTGATCTTGTACTTGCATGATACTTGGCAGTATTGCACTTGCTTCTCCAGCCACCAACCCCCACCCATGATGCCAGTTCCTCATGCTATTGAATCATGTTGATTGTGGTATACGAAAATCCCTAGATCCTTTTCACATTTACTATGACATCTGTCTCCCCTCCTGTGTTTTTACATCTTATTGTTCCTGCCTAAATATGACCTTTATGTTTTTTTCTCTGTTGAACCCAATTTTATTGGGCCTGTTCTTCAATCTCCTTAAGTCATCTTGAATCGTGATTCTATTTTAGTAATTAGATCCTCCATATTATCACTAGAAGATCTGATGAGCATCCTCTACTCACCATAATCCAAGTAATTTATGAAAGTGTTGATCAGCAACAGGACCAGACAGAGCTGTTCAACACCAAGATGATGAGGATCTATTGGTGAGCACTTCTTGGATACAAGCCATCAACCGGCTATGGCACCCAATAGAGATGGGCACGAAACGAACAATTTTTCATTTCCGTTTTCATTTTTTTTGTTTCGTTACGCAACGAAACGACAGACAAATTTTATCTCTAAAATGAAACAAAACGAACAGAAACACCAGAAATATTGTTGTCCGTTTCGTTTTCATTACAGCAATACATTGAACTGCTTTAAAAGCTAAAAAAAACCACAAAAAATTGAAATAAATGGTAACAAAACGGTAACAAAACGAACGAAAACGAAAACAATTTTTTGCAAAAATTTGCAAAAACGGAAACGAACCGAAACGGACCCCTAAACAACAAACGACAAACAAAACACCATTTTTTTTAATTCGTGCCCATCTCTAGCACCCAACAGTAACATCAGTTGATCCAGATTTTGCCTGCTTAGCTGCAAGAATATCTTGAAGGGCTTCATGAACAGCATTGCTCTAATCAAGATACACTGCATCTACAGCATCCCTATCATACACAAAGTTAAAAACATTAGTCTGATATTACTGTACTTGTTTTGAGAAGCACATGCTACTCTTAGCAATCACCTTTTTATTTTCCAAATGCTCATAGACTAGTTGGTTCTACAGTGCATTCCAGAATCTTGCTTATTTTTCATGTGAAACAGGCCAGCTGGAAATTGCCCAGATATATTCTTTTGCACCTTTTAAAAGACGATGACAGCATTTGCCAACCTCCGGTGTTCACAAACCTTCCCTATTCCTCCACAAGTTCTCAAGACAGAACTTACTACACTAGGAAATAGCTTTTCTGGCCCAGGAGACTTCATTTAAAGTTTCCAGATGCTTGTACTCAACCTTGTAGGCTCCAGATGCTGAGCCCTGTTTTATTGCTTTTGGGAAATGACACAGAGGTGTTCAGCACTTCTGTCTTCTCTCTGTCACACATTATTATTTCTTCACTCTCCCCATAAAATGAAGCTACAATTTCCTTGTTCTTTCTCATATTCCAGACATAGCTTTAAAAACTCAGACCTTTTAGCTATTGTTGATCTTTCTTTCAAGTCTCTGAACTCTTTTTGGTCTTTAGTCTTCCTGACCTTCTCCCTGTGAATATTGCCTATTCATTTGTGTTCCTCATTGGTGGCTCACCCTTCCTTCGATTTCTTATAACACTCTGCTTAAGTCCTAACTCATCTCATACTTCCTGTTGCAGAACACTTTTGCAGCCACCTTGCTTTCTTTACAGGTACGCCACCTCTCTCTCTCTCATTAGAATAGTTTGTGATTATGCTCATACTTCACCATTAAGCCACTCTCATTGTGTACTCCCTTTTCTTGGGACTTCAACCAGTATTTCCTTCAGCTTATTTAAATCAGCTTTCTCATAGTCCAGAATGGAGGTTGCACAGCTCTACAGCCAGGACCGGTGCTAGTTTTTTTTTCCCCTAGGCGAGGGGTGGGGGGTGGGGCAGGGGGCGGGATGGAGGGTGGGGGTGGGCAGGGGTGGGTAGGCAGATGGTGGGGCGGCGGGGGCTTGGCGGGGCAGGGGGGCAGGGGGCAGCAGATGGTGGGGGATGGCAACAGGCAAAGGGGGTGGTGATGGGCGTGGGGGGCGGCGGGCAGGCGGCGGCAGGCAGCGATGGGCAGACAGCGATGGGCGGCTGGCGGGCAGTGGGGTGACGGCCAGCGGTGGCCAGCGGCAGGGGGTGCGGCAAGCTGTTCAGCGCCCTCTCTCCATTTTGGCACCCTAGGCAACTGCCTAGTTCACCTTAATGGAAGCGCCGGCCCTGTCTACAGCTTCTCTTTCCTATAACAAATTCCAAGAGTTATATTCTCACTTTCACCCAAAGCTCCCACTGTTCCTATATCGTACTGAATTTAATTCAGTTACAGTACTACAGTACTCTAGGAAAAAATCCTTTTTGTTCTTTCTCTGGCCATCTTCCTGTTTCCATTTATATGGAAACATTTCCCCCCCCTTTAATATTCTGTCCACTTCAGGAGAAATATGTAAAAGATGGTTAGCAAAATTAAACAGCATTAGACTACTTTGGTATGATAGAGTTGATGTGTGGAAATTAAAGGCATTATAGACAATGCATGTGAATTTTTGTACTATATAATACTGTTTAGGAATGTGAATCCTGCAGCTTCTTGTTCTCTTCAAGGATGAGAGGAAAAACTATACCCCTTTCTTCTAAGTTGTGAGATTTCCTCTTGCAGGGTCTCTCTGGAAAGAAATCTTGAAGGAAACCTCATGGGATTTCTTGCCTGTCTTGCAGCATTTTCCACACAAGAGAAAAACACTCTTTGAAAGATGATGAAGGGCAATGACAAAGGCCTAGTCCCAGTGCAAGTGCTCAGCTGTAGAAAACAGAAAGTAATACGTAGTACTTTTCCAAGTAACTCTGATCAACTCCAGCAGACCTTGTGTTAACCACAGCTAGCTTCTAGTGCAAGAATTCTAGCGCTTTTTCTTTTCTTTTCTTTTTTTTCTTTGACCGCGATCATACCTGCATTTTCTGTGTAGTTTACCATCAGCGAACTACACAGTAAAAGATCACGTGCTAATCAGGAAGAGAAGCAAATTCTCCTCCTGGCCGACCACGCCCCTTGAACAGCAGTTTCAGCGAAGTTTCCTAAACTACCACCAGGGGCTTGACTTAGAAACTTCACTCGAAAATGCTTACTTGTTTGCTTCTGTTGCAATGACAGGACACTGAAAATACACAGTAAATTCAGTTTCTCCCCTTTCTACCTGGTTTAAAAGACTGAGCCTTGGAAACTGGAGCTGGAAAGTAGGACAAAATGCATAGTACACAGGTTAGGACAGAACCAGAATAGGAAGGTACGACGCAGAGGAGAGGACACCAACTGCTCATTAAAAACCATGTGACCGCTCCCGAAAAAAATACGCAGGAAATTTAAATACGAAGGAAACCCAGGTATGACTGCGGTCTTTCTTTCTTTCTTTTTCTTTTGAATAATTGACTTTTGCACATACTTCAGCTCTTCACTCCTGCCCCCATTCAGTACTTGTGTCTTGACCAAAACAAAAACATAAAACAGGCCACTTTAGGAAGAGAGTCCTGAAGGAAATCATTCTGTATTTACCACACCTCTACATATATTTTCAGGCATAAAATGTATATTAGTTGGTGCACAGTTCTTAGGCCACACCTGTTCTAGGTAGTACAGTGCCCCATCCCATACAGAACAAAGCATAGCCTATATTAATACTATGGTCTATCTATCCTGTGTAAGAGTAATTGGTAACACCCACTGCAGGGCAGGGAGCACTACAAAAGAAGCACACAAAAAAGAAAACAAGCTTTCTGCTAAGTATGCAGTATCTCTTCTGTTTAGTGCCCCATCCTGTATGAAAGGTTTACACGCAGCAAAACTGAAAGCTGAATAAGAAGAGAAAAAGCCATTTTGTTAAAAATACTACAAAGGATTTGGCTGTTTCCTTCACAGAAAAGGAAGGGAGGGAGGGAAATCAAGAACCTGAAATGTGCTTAGGAGATAATGGTGGATATGAGAAAAGTCTCACTGGGACCCCTCAGCATGGTTGGAACACCAGTAATCACAGAGGACAAATTATAAGATGAGAATGATGATATCCTGAGAGATCATCACATGAAAATATTACTGTCTCCTAGCTAAGATACTATACAAAGCAGATCTGAATATATAATGTACCTTTTTTTCTGGCATACTTGGGAGCTTCATTGCCAACTTCAGGTCAATGGTAGGGGATAGTACGTCTAGAAGACTAAACAGACAGGAAGAACCTTGGTTGTCTTCTTTCAGAGCTCTAAGAATTCTAAACATGTGTTGGGGACAGTACATAAAACACATGAATATAAATTCTCTCTCTTTCCTCTGCCCATGCTTTTTGACCTCCTATGTGGTAAATTGCCCTCTGCTTTGTTTCTTTCTTTTCCTGCTCTTTCTGCTACTTTAGGGCTTTAGTTTTGTCATTTTCAAGTCCAGTAGTGCAGCTTCCTTGAGCTCTTTGGAGAGGGGGCAAGATACAAATGAACCTAATAAATAACAAACAGCCCTATTCCCCAAAGTTTCTGTATCTTCTACCAAAACATCTAGCATCTTTAATACTGTATCCTGCTTCTGCTGTGGGTTGTGTTTTTTGTCGATTATGCAAACTCTTCTATGTTGTAAGATTTTTAGAAACACTGCAATTTGACACTAACCTACTTAAGACTAAACCACTCTTTTCATTTAAAACACAGAATCATCAAATTGGATTATTAGAAGGGACCCAAGGGTCACTTCCAAATTTCCTGCCTAAGCAGGGCATACAGCATCACTGCAGTGTCGTTTGGGACACCGCAATCATACACTGTTATTAGGAAAGAGATAACCTATTGCAGCTTCGCGGTGTTTTCTGTCAGTGATCTGACATCTTTAGTTCCATGTGGTTTTCAGCAATATTATAGTTCTGAGCCAAACCATTATCATACTTTAAAGTTAATGCATTATTATCACTTGGGATTGCCAATGATGCATAGTAGTTCACAAAGGAATAAGCCTGTGAGGTGTAAAGAAGAAAAACCCAGGAGTCTAGATTTAAGTTTTTAAATTGTTTTATATAACTTTGTGTAATCTGACCTTAGGTCTAGAAATATAGGGGTGGCTAATAAAATGTTTAAATAAATAAGGAGTTTGTGTTGATAGCAATGGTGAAGGACCATTGGCAGCATCAAAGGGTTTCATTTGCCAACTGACATGACAAGTCGGGGGGGGGAGTGACGTAGCACAAAATAGCAAGCAGTATTAAGCCCCCCAAAATTTGGAGAAGTCCTTAGTCATGCTTTTTTAAAATCCCAGTTCCACATATACATTCCTTTGCTTCATTAATCTGGGTCCCGTGAGCTTACCTCTTCTCATTTCTTTACCTGTTCAACATCAGCCTATCCTAAAGCATGTGATGACAAATGAAAGATCCTGAAGAGAACCATGTTGCCCAACAGTTTGTTCTAGAGCAGCCCCAGAAACTCAGACTGAGATGAAGATTTGTTTAAGCGTATAAAACGTCAGCTCCATCCCTTTCCTGGTTTTCTGTTTGCTATTTGTGTTTAAGAAGCAGACATGAGGAGAGAGGCCCATAGGCTTTTTAAATGAAGTGACTTGTCAAGTCCATGGCTCTGGCAGGGATCTAGAAGGCAGTAAATTTAGCAGCCTTCTTTTCCAGTGACAGCCTGTCATGTGCTTTGAAACATAAATAGTGCTGGAGACAAATCGGGCTGCTGTTTTCCTATTAAGCTTTGCCCCACTGGCCTCCTGGCCTGCTGGTGGCATTTCCACCCACCGTGTGCCTTGTTTCAGAGACTAATGTACCTCTCTTTCCCAAAGGCTACAAGAGAACGTTCAAAATTTGTTTTCACTAATGTCTTTGCCCTGTGGTATCATTAATCACACGGTAGAACAGTCTTCCGCAGAGATGGAAATGTTTGAATTTTTAACTACAATTCCCAGAATTCCACAACTGAATTTCTCTCCCTTGCCCAACACTAATAATAACTAGTGTCAATATGACTGAAGAATAACTATGCACCTTTTAAATAAAACAATGGCCCATATATTTTCATTTCCCAACCCAATTCTGCACTGTCTTCAACCCACCACACCAATGTGGAAACAATGGTCAAACTGATCAAGATACAAAAGATCTCTGACTACATTGTTCTGCTTTTACAAAGTGAATTTGTAGACCAAGATGCCCTTCATGGCCACTATCCCCTAGGGCAGTGATGGCGAACCTATGGCACGGGTGCCAAAGGTGGCACTCGGAGCCCTTTCTGAGGGCACCCGACATCGCCCCTTCACAGCCAGCTGTATACAGATTAAATTACTGTATTGGCACTTTGAAAAAAAATTAGTGGGTTTTGAATTGCAGTTTGGGCACTCGGTCTCCAAAAGGTTTGCCATCACTGCCCTAGGGTTATCAGGTCCTAGGGTGCTAGCAAGAGTCTCAGGGAATTGCTATGAAGATCTTGATATCCAGACATGGAAAGCAATATTTTGATTTAATGCCTGCACCCCATCTCCACCCATACCCAGCTGCTCAAGGAATCAGTGGTTCAGCATGAAAGTGCTTATGTCTTGTGCTGGCGCAGCACTGACACACATGGGTACAGCTTGCTTCTCTCCACTTGCAAAATCTCCATGTGGCATTCATACAGTTGAAACACCGAAGGCTTCCAGACTCCCATGGATAATTTAGTTTGAGAAATGGTTTCAATAATTTTTCCTTTGAAACAGATCCTTACCTAAGATAGATGATTAAGCTGGGATAATTTGCATGCCTCCTTGCATAAACAAGCTAATCTCCAGATAAATATCTGGAGAGGTGACTGTTGTGATGTATTGGCCTTGTTACAGCAAGAACAAACAGTTGTAAAGACCAACAAGATTGTCAAAGCACAGTTTGTTTTATCTTGGTTTTGGCTGGAGTAATGTATTGTAGTACATGGGTATAATACAACATTACACCTGTGGTAGCTAGAGTTGCACCAAGAATGACATGTTATTAGTGAAGCCCTTCAACTGGTGCATTGTACAATAGTCGCAATAGGAACTGTGTGACTGATTGTAAAAGTACGTAAATTGCACAATTTCATGTTGCCTCAGTGTAACACAGTGTTGGCAAATTTATGGCATGGGTGCCAAAGGTGACATCGCCCCTTCACAGCCACCTATATTCAGGTTAAATTGCTGTATTGGCACTTTGTGAAAAATTAGTGGGTTTTTTTATTGCAGTTTGGGCACTCGGTCTTTAAAAGGTTTCCCCTCACTGGTGTAACACTCAGCAGATGTCTGGGGATATAACTTTAGATCCAGACAAACAGGATTTTGGCCATTATGCGTCAGTGCTCGTATATGTAGTAATTTGTGTAGCTGAACTTGAGAGTAAATGCACATGCATATCTGAAAAGTTTCCCTTGTTGTTCTTGCTTCCTTGGATGCTATTTTCTATCATTATGCTGATAAGAATAAAATTTAATCTAAAAATTGGTATTGGTGGTTTTCTTTGTAAGTTGCCAATGCACCATTATAAATTGTCAATGCACCATTATAAATTGTCAATGCATCATTGTAAATTGTCAATGCATCATTGGTGGTTCATCAAAATTGCCACGCTGAGTTAGTTATATAGCAAAAGGTTTATTAAAGACAGATAGAGATACAACAGAACACAGACAATACAGAGATATATGTTAGTAGGCATCTTAGCTTAAGGGTCCAAGAGCCCCTTAAGGTTCCAAGACATGGCACAGGCACATCTGCCCTGCAGTCCTGGACAAAGGAGTAATGGCTTCTCCATGGTTTTTATACTCTTTTGCATGGTGTACTGACGTATTTAGTACGCATCATATTCTTGGTCTATGGCCATCTGGCTACAGACACTAGAATGACTTAACTCTATTTTGTTTGATTTCAAGTTGGTTCCTTATTACTGGCTAACTGCCATATGTTATTCTTAGCTAACTGACTCTTTGGTGCCATGAGATAATGTCAACAATCCTAGATGATGCGCTATCTTGTCTCCTGTATTCTGGTGTCTTACGTACTGTAAGAGATTGTCGCCCACGGGTGTGAGATATTGTGCCAAGTTCCCAGTTGTGATGCCAAGTTTGCTAGGTCAGTTTGACCTTATACCCTGTGAGCTCATTTGGGTCTACTTATAATATATTTTGATTTTGAGACATGTTAACCCGTTCCTATCAGTCCTTACTTTTTCTCTTCGCGAAAGTTGAAAAATTGAATAAAAACTATTTTTGAAACTAATGCTAAGAAGTATAACACTCAATTGCTTAAGCCTTTTGTCTGCTGGATGATTTAAGACCTTCCAGCGGCCATTTTACTTTAACTGCGTTGCTTTATTATGTTTTATTTGTCATGGACCTAATTGATTGTATGTCTCCTGTATAGTTATAACAGTATAGGTATTGTCTATATTCATGAATGAGTAAATGAATGGACCTTACTATTCTGACTTGCATCTAGGTGTATCTATTTTCTTTGTGGGTAGGTATAATCTAATAGCTGATTTGCTTGAGGTGACATAATGCTTTTTGTTAACAGTAAGGAGGTCTTATTTGCTTAGGACCTAAGATTGCCATTTTTATAATCACAACTTCCCCCATTTTTTTGCATACATTAAAATCATAACACAAAATTCATTTAAAGTCTCCTTAGAGGGTGGCATTTGATTGACACTTTTAAAAATAAATGCACAGGCACATCTGCCCTGCAGTCCTGGACAAAGGAGTAATGGCTTCTCCATGGTTTTTATACTCTTTTGCATGGTGTACTGACGTATTTAGTACGCATCATATTCTTGGTCTATGGCCATCTGGCTAAAGACACTAGAATGACTTAACTCTATTTTGTTTGATTTCAAGTTGGTTCCTTATTACTGGCTAACTGCCATATGTTATTCTTAGCTAACTGACTCTTTGGTGCCATGAGATAATGTCAACAATCCTAGATGATGCGCTATCTTGTCTCCTGTATTCTGGTGTCTTACGTACTGTAAGAGATTGTCGCCCACGGGTGTGAGATATTGTGCCAAGTTCCCAGTTGTGATGCCAAGTTTGCTGGGTCAATTTGACCTTATACCCTGTGAGCTCATTTGGGTCTACTTATAATATATTTTGATTTTGAGACATGTTAACCCGTTCCTATCAATGCTTTTAAATAATTTTTAGAAATTGTTTTGATTCAGTGGCAGCATTAATTTCATGACTTTTTCAAATGTATTTCCATATTATAGCTTTCTGTCTTCCTGTGGTTTCTAATGAAATAAGCAGTGATGGGGCAAGGGTAGTATAATTCTCCTCCAAAATGTGTACAGGTATATCTTTTTATAGACTATGGGCACTCCATTTTTAATAGTTTTCATTGCATTATGTACTAAAATGGATGTAAAAATATTGGTAAAACCATACATTGGTATATCCAGGAAATAAGAAGCTGTTTCTAAATTAGTCCATGTGTTTTATTTAAAAGGGGGAAGGAATGAAATACTGCATCACTTTAAAGATTAACAAATTTGTTTCAGTGTCAGCTTTCACGGATAAAAGTCCACTTCCTCATGCATTCCATTTCCTCCATTTTTTCATTTCTTTCTTTCTTTCTTTCTTTCTTTCTTTCTTTCTTTCTTTCTTTCTTTCTTTCTTTCTTTTTCTTTCTTTCTTTCTTTCTTTCCCCCTTTAATTTAGTCAACATGCTGAGACAGATTAATATAGGTGTTTTATTGAAGTAGATCATGCTGTACTTTCTGGCTATGTTAAACATGAGGAACATGATAAAAAAAGATGTGAGGTCCCTATTTCAGCAGCACAAATACATTTGATTATAATAGGGTTCAAAAGTAGACTTCTGAAAGTCAAGCTGGTAGGGAGCATTTTCCAGTCCCATTCTGCACTCTCTATAACCTACTTTCCCTACCCAGAAAAAGCCTCCCACATGGACAGGTGACTCTATATATTTTTCATTTGAGTTTTAAAAATTCTTTGAAGGCATTCATCAATTTTGGATTATTTTTAGACAACAGTAACATTAACAATCTAAACAGTATGCTCAACCATCTGCATTCCAAATACTGTATCTAAATATTTGCTTGTGACAGATATAAATTATAAAAATGCCAATTTAAATTGTATGCTGAAATACTCTTAATGTATTTGTTATACAGGTTATTTTGGTTGATTATAGAATTAGTTTCTAGACTCTTAAACAACCTACAGTAATCTCTCCCCCCTCCCTCCACCCCGAGTATTAGTTACTGTATGTCTCCTCTTTTCAGAAGTTCCTGCTTCAGCCAAACTCTTGTGTTCTTTTCCCAATGAAAAATGAAGCCAGAGACCTTTTCAGGGAAGGAGGGAATGTGTTGTTTCCCTGGTTTGTGTTCCCAGTGTGTTCATCTGATTGCATCAATATATCAGTGCACTTTTCACACCGGGATGGAACAACAAACACACTTTGGTAGGACCTATTCATTTTATAAGTATAGAATGGCATAGCAAAGGTACAGAAAAAAAATCCTGCAACACTCATGAGGACACATAGACAAATGTTGTAACTGTTCCTTTGGGATGTTATTATTCAACATCACATACAAGTAGTGCAGAAAAGAAAAAGGTGCTTACGTGTTCTCTGGAGAGGCATGGGTGCCTCTGGCATAACTTTGGAAATCCCTTGTTTGGTTTATTTTGTCTGCTTGTTTTCTTTTTATCTCTCATTGCACTGTTGTTGTTTTTTATCCTATGCTTCCTGGCCTCTTTTTATTTAATTTTTCTTAAGCACCCTCCAAGTTGTTCTACATTACTTTAAGCTGATAACTTTCTTCCTCTCTAATGATCCACGATTTTCATCTGCATCATTTTTCATCACCTGTACGTTTCCTGCTCCTGTAAGTTCCACTCTGGCTGTTCTTGTTCTGTAGTTACTGAGCATTTTGAATCTGTTTTCTAGTCATGGTTCCTCATTGTTTGAACAACCAGTTCTAGAGAAGCTCTAAACTTTACTGCTGTCATTGGAAACTGAGGCTGATACATGTATCAGAAAACATGTGTAGTTGATCTTCCCTATGACCAGGAAGATGGTGACTTCATATCTCACTTCTAGTTCTGGCCAGATCACTTCCTGTTTCTGTTTACTCAATACATAGGATGGGAGAATACTAGCCCCACACCTTTTGAACCTGTTGTGGTCATGTATGAAGGGAGACAACTGAAGAGGAAATAATTGTCTGCCTGTGGAAACTTTCAAAATCAACTGGAACCCTGATTTTCCTATGTCCTGGCTCATATGACCTAGAGAGCCTCCACATAAAACAAAAGCCCTGCTTTTTATACCCATTGCATGGTACAAAAACAAATAAATTCTGATGTGGACAGGACTTGTGTCCTGCCTCTTATGTTCACATCTCTTGGGTGAAGAATCTTTTAAAAACATGTATGTCGACATCTTCCTGAGACTATTAGATTCTTGTAGATTTCAAGGAACACTGGAGGGTTTTAAAATGGGTGAGACTGGTGATGGAGTTCCAATCACCCTGTGGAATGCAGAGGTCACCCGGCCAGTTGATATGATGCTGTTCCTTTTACAAGCCAAATATTTACTCCAGCTTTAGACTAACTTATTCCTTTTAGACCCTGAGACTGGCTTACATTTTATGTAACAGCATCTCTGTTTTAAAATATCTATGCCAATAAAGGTGAATTGAATTGAATTGAATTGAATATGATGACTCCATATAGCCTTGCCTATCACAGTGGAGAACTTGTCAGACTCTTGTTATGTTCCTGAACTAAGGGTGGTAAAGAAAGTTGGTGAACAAATGAAACAAGTGCAGGAGAAATCAGTGATTGATCTATTGAAACACAGCTTAGAACTTGTCATCAAGCTTATTCAGAGGTGTTGGTCCAACAGCAATATTTTCCTCCACAATTGCATCCTTTGAATTTGGTTCTGTGGAGCATTTTTGGTCGTGGAACACTTAGTGGAATCCTTAGTAAAACTGAGTGAAGCATTTGAGATATAAGGATACAGTCAGCTATGACTGCCATTACATATATCCCAGAGTCAATGTAGGTCCATCTATAGAGGTTTCTATTGGTTTGCTTTCCCATTTGTGAGAACTAACATAATCAAGAAAAAATGGACCTAACATTTCTTTAAAAGACCCTTCTTAAAGAAATGAATTGTACTACTACTCCTAAAGAAGTTTCCCTCTGGACCGAGAAGGTCTCCAGTTGAGAAATAATCACAAACATACCCTTCTGGTAAGGTACTTCAGCCTGTGGTAGCCAGTGATATCTAGCCACTCTTGAATTAATCTAGTTTTCTAGACTCGTTTCAGATATATTCAAATCTGTCTTGGGCACTGAAACTGAACAAGCTTGATAGAAAGCTCTTCAGGATGTGGCTTGTAAAGACCAGTATAGAGCAGTGGTGGTGAACCTTCAGCACTCCAGATGTTTTGGACCACAACTCCCACAGTCCTATGACACTGGCAATACAGGCTTGGAATTCTGGAAGTTGTGGTCCAAAACATCTGGCATGCGGAAGGCTCACCACCACTGGTATAGAGTAGGCATGTCCGAACTTTCTCAGAATTGTGTGGATTTATTAGGCATCTCCAGGAGCATTCCAGCCATCCCTCCTGATTAAGATCTCTCTGAAGTATCGCACACTATGCACTTAGAACAGGTTTAACACAAATTGTGGACCTACAGTTTTAATGGTTATCTCAACTAACTCTGTGGACATAGGAAAGCTAATATGATGCCCTACATGCAGTCATGGCTAAAGAATTCTGGAAATTATGCCCTCCAACGTTTCTTAACTCTAATTGTATTCTGATTACTTTTTTGTCTAGAGACCTTGACACTAGAGATGGGCACGACTTAGCGGAATTCCCGTTTCCGTTTCCGTTACTCGTTTCCGTTACGCAATGGAAACGGTAACGGGAATTACTCCGCAAGAACTCGAACTTGAACCGACTAAAGAATAATTGGGTCTGATTTGTCGTGGTCGTTCCTGGCATTGCGGCGGTCCCGCGATGCCAAGCGGCACAGAAAAAAAGTTTTTAAAAGTTAAAAAAAAAAACGATTCCCGGCCCTAAAAGCAGGCGAAAACTGTCTGAGGGCACCTACCAGGCCAGAAGGGTGTTTTATTTGGGGGGGGGGTCCCCGCCCCCCTCTCCTTGGCTAGTGTTACTGCTGCGCTGCTGGTACCAGGCCGGGGGGGGCCATTGTCTTGTCTGCCTTTGCCATGCAGTGTGCGGGCGGGGGGATCCAAAATGGCGACCGCAATATTTTTTTTGAAATCGTGGTCCAAAAACCCACCAAAGCACCACAGAAACATGCGAAAATTAGCTATTTTAAATGCTTGAAGTTTTACAGTAGCAGCAGTGGGTTTGTCTTGCCAAAATACGTCTCCGTTGATTTTATTTTATCTTATTTTATTTTATTACACCTGCGCATTCGCAATGATGGGCTCGCCCATGGGAGTGGACCATGCAAATTTTTGGAGCCATTCCACCAATCGCATGGCCAGGTTTTGGAGACTGTACCAGGCTGGGAGGGCGCATCCATTTGCCATGCAGTGCGGGGGGATCTAAAATGGCGACCGCAATATTTTTTTTTAATTGTGGTCCAAAACCCCACCAAAGCACCACAGAAACATGCGAAAATTAGCTATTTTAAATGCTTGAATTTTTACAGTAGCAGCAGTGGGTTTTTCTTGCAAAAAAACGTCTCCGTTGATTTTATTTTATTTTATTTTATTTTATTTTTTTACAACTGCACATTCGCAATGATGGGCTCGCCCATGGGAGTGGACCATGCAAATTTTCCACCAATCGCATGGCCACTTGGCCAGGTTGACCACAGAGACTTCTGGAATGTGCCAATCAGGCATAAACAGCCCACTAACCGTAGCCCGAACCCGAACCCTAACCCTAAGCCTAACCCATACACCAGTACACTGTCCTTCTAAGTGGGTCAGAGAGGCACCCAGAGGTGCACCCCAATACTAACCCTAACCTCACCCGTAACTAGCCTAACCCTAGCCCTTGCGCTAACCCGTCTTAACCCTAAGCCAGATCTACTTGCATTGCACTACACGCAAGTACATTTCCCTTGGAGCGGGTGCAAAGAGTCTGCCAGTCCATCACTTGTGGCTCTGGCTGACTCCTGCAGCAGCATTTGTGTGCCATGCAAACCATGCCTGCAAGTGCTGCCTGACTGTGTCTCACCGACTGTTGCAGGGAAGGCACCCCAAAGAGGGGTGCTTCTGCCAGTCTGCTGCGTCTGCAATATGCATATCCATAGCATATGGCTATGCATGCCCTTTTGTAGCAGCGCTGGCGGGTGAGGATAGGAGGCACCCACCACAGAGAGGTGCCTCCAGGAGGCCGCTACCCCCCCAAAACCAGTACTAACGACAAATGAAAAAATGAAAAATGAAACGACAAATTTTTGCGAAATTTCGCGAAAAACGGAAACGAGCCGAAACGGGCTGCCTCCGACACACGACAACTCGAAAACGTCATTTTCCCTAGTCGTGCCCATCTCTACTTGACACATCTGTAAACATCAGGACTCTTTCTAATTCATTTGTTTATTAGCTCTTGTAACCCACTCTAACCCGGAATAGGCAAGGTTGTTTTGGGACAAATATGCTTAAAATGAAAGTGTACATTTATCAGACACAAATATTTAGACTGAAATGATTCACTTCCAGATATTAATATATATCTAAATAAAAAATCTCATAGCAGCTTTCAGTGGTTGTTGTTTAAACATAATACTTCTTAGACTGCCTCTCTATACCTATGTTTGTCATTTTTATTTAGATTCTGTGTATTCTTTTTCCTCAAATAATTAAGTATGGTTTTCTGTTTCAATGCAATTTATGTGCATCCGCATCTACATGATTTGCACCAAGAATCGGATATACCACTGATACAGCTCTAACCTGCAAGATTTATAGTGGCGCACTCATCCACTCTGCTGTCATCTATCAGATGGGTGGGGTCAGTATGGCAACAGTTTAAACCACAACTGTCATGACAGGATAATATTACGGTGTCTTGATGATATGATTTTCTGTACGGTATTTCCCCCCTTTGTCTATATTTAAGATGGCAAAACAAAAAGCTTTTCCGTTGTCAGTTAACCCATGTGACATTTTTAAAAAAAAACGGCAAATCCTAAAGAGCTTCATTTTAAAGGAATTTGAAATAATAGGTTAGGGAGGAAAATGCATACTGAATTTTTTTCTTGTCAAATGATTCTGTTGAGAGGAAAATCCATAGTAGGAAAGTTAGCTATCCTCATAATTGTCTTTCTGCATAAGGGAGTGTACAAACTTAAACTGCAGCATAAGCTGCCATGCCAGTTGGAACTCTGCATATTCAGGATTCAAAATCTCTCAGAAAGGACAAATATTCATGTGTATTCATGTCAGATTCTTGTGGAAAGGTTAAAACGCAAAACATGGACATCAGAAAAGGGAAGCTGTGTGGATTCTTCACCAAATGCCTGCTCGTGGAACCTCTTTTGAACGCAGCCTAGCAATGGATCAGCAACCAGTGGAGCTGATATAACAGGGGAGTTATGGGATCCCTGTAATGATCCCCAGTCAGAAATCTGGCTGCTACATTTTGGACCCAATGAAATTTCCAGAGACATTTCATAGGCAGGCCCACTTAGAGTGCATTACAGTAATCTAGCCAGGATATAACATGGAATGGGCACAGCTGGCGAAACTAGTTTGAAAAGCACTTCTGGCCACTGTCGCAAACTGGATATCCAGGCTCAGAGACAAATCTAGGAGAATCCCAGAACTGTACACCTCTGTTTTTATAGAGACTACAACCAGCACAGGCTGCATCCCTGTTCTCTGATCTGACTTTTGATGTGCAAGGAGCACCTCTGCCTTGTCTGAATTAAATTTCAGTTTATTCACACTTATCCACTCCATTACTGACAGAGCCAAAAAAAGCTACTTCAGATTTAGATTGCAAGGAGAGATCGAATTGGGTGTAATCCACAAACTGGTGACACCAAACCTCACAACTCTACATAACCTCTCCCAACACTTTCATATAAGAACATAAGAACAGCCTTGCTGAAGCAGATCATAGCCCATCCAGTCCAGCATTCTCTCTCACACAGCAGCTCACCATTTGCTTCAGGATATTCCAAAGCAGATGTCTTTGCCTACTTACGATTCCCTGCAAATGGCATTGAGAGATATCCTGCCTCTCTCTCCAACCCAGAGGTTGCCCTTAGGCATCCATAATGATAGCCATTGATACCCTTGTTCTCCATGCACTTGTCCAATCCTTTCTTAAAGCTTTCAAGGCTGACAGCTGTCACCCCTTCTTCTGGCAGGAAGTTCCATAGACCAGTGATCCACTGGGTGAAAAAGTACTTTCTCTTATTTGTTTGAGATCTAGCGCCCAAAAGTTTCATGGAGTGCCCCCTTGTGCAATAGAGAAAAAAGCTTTTCCTTATCTACTTTGTCCACACCGTGCATGATTTTATAAATTTCAATCAGGTCACCTCTTAGGCACCATCATTCAAGAGTGAAGAGGCCCAGTCTTTGCAGCCTCAGCTGTTAAGGAAGGTGTTCCAGTCCCCTAATCATTCTGGTTGCCAGAATGCTCTGCACTTTTTTAATTTCCAAAATATCCTTTTGGAGGTATCGTGACCAGCATTGTACACGCTACTCCAGATGGGGCCTCACCATAGATTTATAAAGAGGCAAAATGACACTTGCTGACTTATTTTCTATACCCTTCCTAATGATTAAATAACACAGGAGACAAAACAGAACACTGAGGGAACACTCTGGCCAAGAATAGAGTGTCAAACAGGATTTTTCCAGCACCATCTTCGGAATTCTTCCCTCTCCAAGAAGGACCACAGCCATCATAAAGCACTGCCTCAAATTCTAATTTGAGAAAACAGGACAGAAAGATACCATGCTTGATGATATTGAAAGCCACTGAGAGGTCCAACAGAACCAACAGGGATGCAGTGCCCCTATCCAGTTCCCAGTGTAGGTCATCCACCAAGACAAGCAAAATAATCTCCATCCCATGCTGAGGCCTGAAACCAGATTGAAATGGATCTGGATAATCTGTCTCATGCAGGAACACCTGAAACTATGACGCCATGACTAACTCAAGCACCTTGCCCAAGAATGGAATATTAGAGTGGTTGGTAATTATTGAACATTGTGGCATCCAAGCAGGGCTTTTCAACAGTGATCTTACTATTGCATCCTCATTTTAGAGCCCTCAAATTTGTTGAGCCCAACAACCTTGATTTCTAGCTCATATATGAGAAACATTTCTCTCTCTTTTGGACTTTAGTTCCCAGAATACCCACCCAGCATTGCTGGCTATTCATAACCTGCACCTGACCAAGGCAAATTGATATTACCACCACTGTTGTCTTGAGAGAAGTTTCTCTAACGTCACACATAACTTTCAGATTTTATGTTGTCCTTTCCTGTCCTATACAAACAAGATATAAAAAGTTTGCAGTGCTGTCTAGAATCGTAAGTCACATCCTATACCAGAGCTCATAAAAGTGACTTTTTTATCAAGTATTTCATGACACTCTCTACCGACAGAGCCTCAGAGTTGAAGGTCCCTGGAAGTAAAATTTCTCAGAGTTCTAGTCCAAATATGTAGCACTTTCTGTTCTCAGCATTTCACTGTCAGGTGCATCATTTACTACCTTTCTTTTGGTCACCTGTTTTTTCTTCCTTGCTTGCCCGGTCCTTGTTCATTCCTTTGTCTTGTTTTCCATTTTCACAACTCTGGGTTTCCTTTCAGCACTTTCCATCCTTTTATTCATTTACCATCTGCCACTTTCTACTTACCGGTATTTTGTTTGTTCAAGTGGAATTCAAAACACAACTCTTCAGCTAATGGGAAGATAAAAATGCCAACCTCCTAGAAATCTGTAGTGAGTGAAGAAGAAAGGGCTTATAAACGGAGACTTCAAAGTTGGAAGAGGAATTTTTTTTTAAAAAACCCAGCTGGAGGTAAAACACAATGATGCCAAAGGCTCTATTTGCTATTTTGTTTTTCTGAAGTAACATCCAGGGGAATGTAAGGTGGCAAGCTGTAAAAAGACTTAGGTGAACAAGACCTTAGACTACACATGAAAAGTGCAGAAAGAACAGAACAAAAAGCACCCACTGTACAGCACAGGAATCTGCTGGTGAAAACTTCAAATGGCATCTTTTGATAGGCAGTCATTTCATTTCTTTGTGTCTTGTTTCAAGCACAGGGTGCCCAACATAGTCCCACAGCCCCTTCTGCTCTCTACTCCACACATCTACAAATGAGACTGAGGGGAGTGAGACAAAAAAAACAACAACCCAACCCAACCCAACCAAACCAGCAGGAGCTCTGAGATGATATCCAACCAGAAGATAAACTTTAGAGTCTGAACTATAAGTGCATAACAAAGAAGAAGCAACAGAGCAGGGAAAGGGAACGGAAAAGTTGGACACTATATAACATTCGTATGAGGTTGAATCTACGACATTCTCTCTCTCTCTCTCTCTCTCTCTCTCTCTCTCTCTCTCTCTCTCTCACACACACACACACACACACACACACACACACACACACACACACACACACACACACACACACACACACCGTGTATGTGTGTGTGTATGTAACGTTATTGAAAGGGATAGTACTTCAGCAAAAGTAAAAGCACCAGGTCTGTTAAGTTCCCCTGGCTGGCTTCTTGCTGAACCACATAGGTGAGAAGCCATTGCAAAATGAGAACATAAGGATGCAAACTCTTTATGTATATGGGGCAAGTTGTGAGTTAAAGACACTATATTCTGTACTGCAGTGTCTGTTTTTACCAAGACACACAATGAATGTATGTGTGGGGAATAATTTTATTTCTTGTGTGTCACCTGCACCAAAACACTCTCTCTGTCTCTCTGTCTCTCTGTATAGAGAATAGATAATATGTAGCATGGGGAGCATATATGCTGAATCTTTGATTGATATATCCAGAGCCTGTAGGTGAGGCCATCTGATTTCTTTCTTTACCATTATTTCAGTTCCTTCCTTGCACTGGGCAGTTAGGGGAAGAAAGCAAAAAAAATGTTCTGCTTAGAACTAGAGATGGGCACTACTTGAAAAAAAAATTTTTGAGTTGTCGTTAGTCGGGCCGGTTCCGTTTCGGCTCGTTTCCGTTTTTCGCGAAAATTTGCAAAAATTAGTCGGTTTGTTTTTTCATTTTTTCGTTGTCGTTAGTACTGGTTTGGGGAGGGAGTAGCGGGCTCCTGGAGGGAGCTGCAGGAATCAGCCAGAGCCACAAGTGACGGACTGGCAGACTCTTTCCACCCGCTGTGTCTCACGTACTTGCATGTAGTGCAATGCAAGTAGATCTGGCTTAGGGTTAAGACGGGTTAGCGCAACGGCTAGGGTTAGGCTAGTTACGGGTGAGGTTAGGGTGAGTATTGGGGTGCACCTCTGGGTGCCTCTCTGACCCACTTAGAAGGACAGTGTACTGGCGTATGGGTTAGGCTTAGGGTTCGGGTTTGGGCTACGATTAGTGGGCTGTTTATGCCCGATTGGCACATCCCAGAAGTCTCTGTGGTCAACCTGGCCAAGTGGCCATGGGATTGGTGGAAAATTTGCATGGTCTACTCCCATGGGTGAGCCCATAATTGCGAATGCGCAGGTGTTAAAAAAATAAAATAAAATAAAATAAAATAAAATCAATGGATACTTTTTTTGCAAGAAAAACCCACTGCTGCTACTGTAAAAATTCAAGCATTTAAAATAGCTAATTTCTGCATGTTTCTGTGGTGCTTTGGTGGGGTTTTGGGCAACGATTTCAAAAAAAATATTGCGGTCGCCATTTTGGATCCCCCGCACTGCATGGCAAATGGATGCGCCCTCCCAGCCTGGTACCAGCAGCGCAGCAGTAGCAATAGCCAAGGAGAGGGGGGCGGGGAAACCCCCCCCCCAAATAAAACACACTTCTGGCCTGGTAGGTGCCCTCAGACAGTTTTCGCCTACTTTTAGGGCCGGGAATCGGGGTTTTTTTTAACTTTTAAAAACTTTTTTTCTGTGCCGCTTGGCATTGCGCGATGCAAGTAACGAGCACGACAAATCAGACCAAATTGTTCGTTTGTCGGTTCGAGCTCGAAGTCTGGCGGAGTAATTCCCATTTCCGTTTCCGTAGAGTAACGGATACGAGTAATGGAAACGGAAACGGGAATACCGCTAAGTCATGCCCATCTCTACTTAGAACTAGATTAGTTGCGGAGAGCTACTGGAATTAGGTAAAGAAATGCATGAAATTATTAGACTGGAGTGCAGTCCTAGAGAGAAACTTTGCCAATTGCTGTGAAACAGAGAATGTGGATGCAGCATTATTAGTGTCGCTTGGTTGGATAAAGTCTAAGGAAGCCTGCAGTAATGATCAATATACAGTAAGATTATCTGAAGGGTATATTCCCCCAGGTAAAGAAGGTTGGTAAAATGGTATATAACCAGAATTTATGTGATCTCTCTAACAAAAAGGTCAATTTTGCAAAGATCAACTGTATTTATATGCTGGATAGTCTTGCCTTAGTAAAGTAGTGAAGAAATACCCATCACTTGGGATATATAAAGCTATACTAAGAAAACATCTGGAGAATACACAGTGGGGAGCCATCTTGAGTTATTACAATAAAGAATGCCAGTAAGCAGGTGGTATGTCTATTTTTCTTAGCGAGTAGTGCAAACACAGCAATTTCCCTCAAGATTATTTAAAAAGTGTCCACCTCCCTTCAGTTCCCTTTACAGCAGTAAAATAGAAACACAACAAACACAGTTCCTGCTGGTTCTTTTCTCTCCCCAACCGGCATGAGCCTGATAATGCTGCCCCAACAACCAAACCTCTATTTTTCTTCATTTCCTTCTTCCTTGGCAATAATGTCAAGTCACTTAGATTGGAGCCAGGCAGACCCCTATTATCTGTTTGCTGAACTGAATAGCACAATTCATGAAATCACAGGATAATAGGGTTGTAAGGAGCCTATAAGGCCATCAAGTCCAATCCCCTGCTCAATGCAGGAATACAAATCAAAGTGTATCTGACATGGTTGTCTAATTTTCTCTTGAATGCCTCCAGTATTACTGTTCACTACCAGTCAAGGTAATTGGTTCCATTGCTGTAGTGCTGTTGCAATTAAGTTCTTCCTGATAGTCAACTGAAATCTAGCTTCTTGTAATGCGAGTTCATTATTGCGTGCCCTGTACACTGGGATGACTGAGAACAGATCCCAACCTTCCTCTGTATGACGTTGCTTATAGTATCTGAAAAGCACTATCATATGTCTCACCAGTCTTCTTTTGTAAAGGCTGGTCTTTCACTATTTCCTCACATGGCTTGGTTTCCAGGCCCCTGATCATCCTTCCTCCTCTGAACTTGTTCTAGTTTGTTGGCATCCTTCTTAAAGTGCAGTGTCTACAACTGGACAGAGTACTCTACATGAGGCCTAACCATTGTTTAATAGTGGTGGATAGTACCTTGTGCATCTTCATTGTCTATAACTGCCTTGTCGTCGCGAAGGGGCTTGAGTAACTCAGAGAACCAGGAGCTATGTCGTGCAGGGCCACCCAAGATGGACAGGTCATAGTGGAGAGTTCTGACTGAATGTGGTCCACCTGGAGTAGTAACTGGCAATCCAAGTATCCCTGCCAAGAAAACTCCATGGACAGTAACAAAAGGCTAAAAGATGTGATGCTGGAAAATATGCCCCTCAGGTCGGAAAGCATCCAACATGCTACTGAGGAAGAGCAAAGGACAAGTACAAGTAGTTCCAGAGCTAATAAAGTGGCTGGGCCAAAGCTGAAAGGACGCTCAGTTGCAGATGTGCCTGGAAGAGAAAGGAAAGTCCAATGCTGCAAAGAAATATACTGCATAGGAACCTGGAATGTGAGATCTATGAACCAGGGTAAGCTGGATGTAGTCAAGTATGAGATGGCAAGAATAAACATGGACCTCTTGGGCATCAACAAACTTAAATGGATGGGAATGGGTGAATTCAGTTCACATTTACTACTGTGGGCAAGAATCCCATAGAAGAAATTGAGTAGTCCTCATAGTCAACAAAAGAGTGGGAAAAGCTGCACTCGGATACAACCAGTGCAGCTGATAGAATGATTTCAGTACGATTCCAAGGCAACCCTTTCAACATCACAGTAATCCAAGCTTATGCACCAACTACTGATGCTGAAGAGGCTGAAATTGACCAATTCTATAAAGACTAGAAATGACACCAAAGAAAGATGTTCTTCTCATCATAGGAGATTGGAATGCGAAAGTAGGGAGTCAAGTGATAAAAGGAATAACTGGCAAGTTTGGCCTTGGATTTCCAAATGAAGCAGGGCAAAGGCTAATTTTTTGTCAAGAGCACAAGCTGGTCATTGCAAATACTCTTTTCCAACAACAAAAAAGGTGACTCTACACATGGACATCACCAGATGGACGATACCGGAATCAGATTGGTTATGTTCTCTGCAGCCAAAGATGGAGGAGCTCTATATATTCAGCAAAAATGAGACCTGGTGCTGACTGCGGCTCAGATCATCAGCTTCTTATAGCAAAAAATCAAATGTAAACTGAAGAAAGTAGGGAAAACCACTGGGCCAGTCAGGTACAATGTAAGTCAAATCCCTTATGAATACACAGTGGATGTGAAGAATAGATTTAAGGAACTAGATTTGGTGGATAGAATGCCTGAAGAAGAACTATGGAGGCAGCAATGGAAACCATTCCAAAGAAAAGAAAATGCAAGAAGGCAAAGTAGCTGTCCAACGAGGCCTCACAAATAGTGGAGGAGAGAAGGGAAGCAAAATGCAAGGGAGAAAGGGAAAGATACAGAAAATTGAACACAAAGAATAGCTAGGAGAGACAGGACAGCCTACTTGAACAAACAGTGCAAAGAAATAGAGGACAACAGTAGAAAAGAAAAAAACCAGAGATCTCTTCAAGAAAATTAGAAATATAAAAGGGGCACTTTGTATAAAGATGGATATGAGAAACGATAAAATGGTAGGGACCTAATCGAAGCAGAAGACATAAAGAAGAGATGGCAAGAATACACAGAAGAATTATACCAGAAAGATCTGGATCTCCCTGATAACCAAGATAGTGTAGTTGCTGACCTCTGTCCAGACAAAACTGGATATAGAACAACTGACTGATTTAAAATTGGAAAAAGAGTGTGACAAGGCTGTATACTGTCACCTTGCCTACTTAACTTATATGCATAGTACATCATGTGAAAGGCAGGACAGGATGAATCACAAGCCGAAATTAAGGTTGCCATAAGAAATATCAATGACCTCAGATAAGCAGATGATACTACTCTGATAGCAGAACATGAAGGGGAATTTAAAATCTTCTTAATGAGGGTGAAAGAGGAGAGCAGAAAAAATAGACTGAAGGTATACATCAAAGATCATGGTCCCATCACCTCCTGGCATATAGAAGAGAAAGAAATGGAGACAATGACAGAGTTTATTTTGGGGGGCTTCTTGATCATTGCAGATGGTGACTGAAGTAATGCAGTTAAAGGTCTGCTCACAACCTATGTTCAATACCAGATACCTTGTAGTTGTGGCCAGGTATATATTGGGACCACAAAGTGCAGCATCCAGACCAGAATCAAAGAACATGAAAGATACTGCAGTTTAAAACAACCATAAAAAACCGCATGTCCTGAAACGAACTGGACATGAAATCCTCTTCCAGGACACAGAGGTACTGGACAACACTACCAATCACTATGTCAGACTACACAGGGAAGCCACTGAAATCCACAAACATAAGCACAGTTTCAAAAAAAAATTCTAAAATCAACAAAGCCTGGCTTCCAGTACTAAAAACTACACCCTAAAAAAGAGCAAGTTCAATGATTCCCACCCAGCCAAAAGCACGGGTGATCAGTTCACACAAAAGAACCTCTAACAACACCCATCAACTACAGAAAAGTATTGCTGCCACCCCTGGTGGCAGTGAAGCTTCTTAATCCCTCCATCACAATGCTGCACAGGACAACTTTCCTCTTCCCCACAACTTTAAAACCACACAGTGTCACTCACTCTATACCCCAGAGCACAGAGAGAACTCCTAGTTCCCTGAGCTCCTTGCCCACTGAAGATGCCGGCCACAGAGTCTGTCGAAACATCAGGAAGAAAAACTTCCAGAACACGGCCAAACAGCCCAAAAAACTCACAACAGCTAACAATTATCATTGTTCTTTATCTTCTGTGCTAAGATACTGTAAGGTTTAATGAGACCATATGCATATAATGCTATGTTATTTCATGTTATGGTATATTATGTAGTGACCTGCACTGACCTTAATAGGCCTTCCAAGATAAGTGAGATAGTTCAGGAATGGTTTTACCAATTCTACACATTCCCCATCCCACTAAGCTTTCATGGCTGAACAGGGATTCAAAACCAAGTTTCCTGATTCCTAGTCAATCACTCTGTCTATCACCCTAGGCATCTTTGTAACACCTCTAAATACTGCATAAATAAGTGAAATGCTTATAAATAAGTAAGCACACACTATTTAATGGGGTTACAAAGATATCCAGTGTGATATAGTAGATGGAGCATATAGAGTATATGCAAGGATGTGTTCAAGTAAATGAAGGGCTAGGAAAGACCACATCTGTAAAAGCAAGTGTTTTGCTACCCACCCTAAAGTCTTATTTTATGAAATAGAAAGAAATAGTGTTTTAATAATTTATTTATTTACCTTCACAGTCAGGTTGAATATGGCAGTTGCTTGGAGAAGCAACAAATCTGTCTATAACTCTCCTCAGACTGAGAAATGTTGTTGACATATATTTTTTTTTACCCCGCAGCTATGGCAGAACAGTTATTTGAAAAAAAAAAACAAAGAAACAAACAAATCTCTACTCTGCAATTCCCTGCTTATGGATGGTTTCACTTGAGACTGTTCTTGGCCAGTTATGGCCTCTGGCAGGAGACTGGAACAGCAAAAGTTTTTGCTTTCTAAAGGGGCAAAGGATGAGACTGAGGGAATAAGAACTCTTTAACTCTCTGTGGACTTGAGTTCATACAGGAAGACCTTTGCAGACCTTTCAAAATAATGAGTTACAAGGGACAATTTTACCTGTAATGCATTACATTTTTGCAACACGGGTATAAGAATGTTGAGGTTTTGTCTAATAAGTACTGTTTTCTCTCAGTGTTCTTCTTATTTTTTAGCTTCCTTTGGAGGGAATTTTTGGGGCATGTTCCTTAACATTTACCCCTTTTCTTATTTCTTAATAAGAGAGCAAGTAATAATGAATGTAACACGCTACGTACTGAACAATGGATTATGAGTAACATAATGGTAATAGTAACTTTATGAATGTGTAGTGTTACTTGAAATTGTAACAGCACCAATCATGATTTTCTAAAGTAACTTGCCAAGTTATGCACTGAGTAAAATGTGACTGACATCTACAAAAGTGAAAGGGATATGAGATTTATCTCTGTAAGTTTTCTTATTCTTATTACAGATACTTTATCAACATTTAGATTATCTTTTCCTGCTCTTTACTTTCAGGCCAGAAACTGTGAGGGTAATGTGTGATTGAATAAAGGAAAGTAACTGCCTGGCTATACAAGAGCTAAGCAAGGCTATCATCTGTCTGTCTGTCTGTCTGTCTATCTATCTATCTATCTATCTAAAATGTTTTTACCCTGCCTTTCTCCTTGAAAGGACCAAAATGGCTTACATCATTAAAAGGACAATATTTAAAAAGCTGAAACCAATAAGTATACAAATATTTTTAAAAGAATTAAACAAGTATTATCTTAAAAATGGCAAACAAAATTGGTACTAAAATACTGTACATTTAAAGGCAGGGATGGAGACTCTCAAGTTGCAACTTTCTATCAAGTCCAACCTATCAAGTCATACTGTAGTGGCGAGTTAGACTTGACTCTGTGGGGGGGTTGAAAGACTTGGATTCAAATTACGACTCAGACCTATTTGTCTGAGTCAAGCTGTTGAGTCCCTATTAGTAATGGGCCTTTGTACTTCCTGCTGCTGCTAAATTATCGTCCTCAGAACCAGCGGGCCCAGCTTCCCTTCCAGGGGTGTGTTGCTGCCTCCGCCCACAGATATGCCATTCAGCTTGACAGGCCAGTGCATGCACAGAGGCAGAATCTGGTTCTGGAAAGCAAAGTAAGCCTACTACCTCTGTGCATGACCCAGCCTATCAGTTGGATAGTATACGCAGTCTCAGTCTTTGGGTCTGGGTACAAGTTCCTAGCCTCGGGGAGAGGGGTCAAATGACTTGAGACTTGGACTTGAGGCTTTGAACTCAAACTCAAAGACTTGGATTCAGGACTTGGACCTGAAGAGTTCTTGACAAGCCTATTTAAAAGTAACAGTGCACATTATGATGTTATGGAGATCACCGTAGGGTTCTCATACATTGGAACTGACTTGATGGCATATAACAACCATGTGTGATTGCTTTGACTGGGTCTCATTGTATTCCTCCGAACTGTGGTCTTGTGGCAGAGAATTCTAAGTATCTCACCAAATGACAAATCCTAGGAATCATTAAAATGAAACCATAATACTTCATATTGTATCAGACTGATATGTATATCAATCATGATAACAGATGACAAAGAAAACACAGAAGTGCCAAATTCGTATTTTAGCTCAGTTTTTCCCTCAAAGGAGAGACTATGACCCTCCAGACAAATGTGAAGCGCAAGTGGAGGAGATAGGACTGAAGCTGGAGATAGGTCAACAACTAGTCAAGGAATACCTTATAACCTTGGATGAATTCAAATCTCCAGAGCCAAATGAACTCCATTCACATGTATAGAAGGAACTGACTGAAGAACTCTCATAACCATTGTCCATTATTTTCTTGAAATCTTGGCAAATGGGTGAGGTACTAAATGATTTTCCAAAAGGGCAAAAAGGAGAAACCCATGAACTACAGACCAGACAGCTTGAGATCAATCCCAGGGAAAATTTTGGAACAGGTTATTAAGCGGTCACTATGCAAGCACACAGAAAACAATGCAGTAATAACTAGAAACCAATATGGCTTTTTCAAGAACAAATCCTGCCAGATTAACCTCGTCTCATTTTTTTGCTCAGGTAACCTCCCTGGTAGACAAAGGGAATGTTATAGATCTAATATATCTAGATGCCAGTAAAGCTTTTATCAAAGTTGATATCCTGACACAAAACTGAGTGGATTAGCTAATACCCCTGAAGACAAAAATAAAATTCAACAGGATATTGATAGGCTTGAGCACTGGGCTGAAAACCAGAGAATGAAATTCAACAGGGATAAATGCAAAGTACTTTGCCTATGAAAAACAAAGCAAACACACAGTTAAAAGATGAAGGTTAACTGGCTCAGCAATAGTACTAGTGATAAGGACCTTGGAGTTATTGTAGATCACAAATTTGAATATGAGCCTACAGTGTGATGTGTCTTCAAAAAAGGCAGGTGCTATTTGAGTCTCTGTTAATAAAATATAATCTCCAAATCCCCAAAAGTGCTAGTTCCGCCCTGGTTAGGCCAGTGCCAAATAGTGCCACATCTTGAGTCCTGTGTCCAGTTCTGGACACCACACTTCAAGAAGGATGCTGACAAATTGGAACAAGTTCGGAAGAGGTCAACAGGATGACTAGGGGACTGGAAACCAAGACTTATGAGGAAAGATGGAAAAACTGGGCATGTTTAACAATGAGAAAACGATACTGAAGGTGGACATGATAGCACTTTTCAAATATTTGAAGGGCTGTCCTACAGAGGAGGAGCAGGATCTGTTCTCAACTACCCCAGAATACAGGACATGCAACAATGGGCTCAAATGGCAGGAAGCTAGATTTTGGTTGAATGTCAGGAAAAACCTACAATAGAGATGGGCACGACGGTATTCCCGTTTCCGTTTCCGTTACTCGTTTCCGTTACTCTACGGAAACGGTAACGGGAATTACTCTGCCAGACTTCGAGCTCGAACCAACGAACGAACAATTTGGTCTGATTTGTCGTGCTCGTTACTTGCATCGCGGCGACCGCGCAATGCCAAGCGGCACAGAAAAAAAGTTTTTAAAAGTTAAAAAAAAACCCCGATTCCTGGCCCTAAAAGTAGGCGAAAACTGTCTGAGGGCACCTACCAGGCCAGAAGGGTGTTTTATTTGGGGGGGGGGGTTCCCCTCCCCCCTCTCCTTGGCTATTGCTACTGCTGCGCTGCTGGTACCAGGCTGGGAGGGTGCATCCATTTGCCATGCAGTGCGGGGGATCCAAAATGGTGACCGCAATATTTTTTTTGAAATCGTTGCCCAAAACCCCACCAAAGCACCACAGAAACATGCGAAAATTAGCTATTTTAAATGCTTGAATTTTTACAGTAGCAGCAGTGGGTTTTTCTTGCAAAAAAAAGTCTCCGTTGATTTTATTTAATTTAATTTTATTTTTTTACACCTGCGCATTCGCAATGATGGGCTCGCCCATGGGAGTGGACCATGCAAAGTTTTGGAGCCATTCCACCAATCGCATGGCCAGGTTTTGGAGACTGTACCAGGCTGGGAGGGCGCATCCATTTGCCATGCAGTGCGGGGGATCCAAAATGGCCACCGCAATATTTTTTTTGAAATCGTTGCCCAAAACCCCACCAAAGCACCACAGAAACATGCAAAAATTAGCTATTTTAAATGCTTGAATTTTTACAGTAGCAGCAGTGGGTTTTTCTTGCAAAAAAAAGTCTCCGTTGATTTTATTTTATTTTATTTTATTTTTTTACACCTGCACATTCGCAATGATGGGCTCGCCCATGGGAGTGGACCATGCAAATTTTCCACCAATCGCATGGCCACTTGGCCAGGTTGACCACAGAGACTTCTGGGATGTGCCAATCGGGCATAAACAGCCCACTAATCGTAGCCCAAACCCGAACCTTAAGCCTAACCCATACGCCAGTACACTGTCCTTCTAAGTGGGTCAGAGAGGCACCCAAATGCACCCCAATACTCAACCTAACCTCACCCGTAACTAGCCTAACCCTAGCCCTTGCGCTAACTCGTCTTAACCCTAAGCCAGATCTACTTGCATTGCACTACATGCAAGTACGTGAGACACAGCAGGTGCAAAGAGTCTGCCAGTCCGTCACTTGTGGCTCTGGCTGACTCCTGCAGCTCCCTCCAGGAGCCCGCTCCCCCCCCCAAACCAGTACTAACGACAACGAAAAAACGAACCGACTAATTTTTGCGAAATTTCGTGAAAAACGGAAACGAGCCGAAACGGACTGCCTCCGACACACGACAACTCGAAAACGTCATTTTCCCGAGTCGTGCCCATCTCTAACCTACAATAACTGTTGGAGAAATATGGCAATGGAACCAATTATGTTGAGAAACCGTGAGTGCTCCAATGCAGGAAGCATTCAGGAGAAATTTAGACAACCACCTGGAAGACATCCTGTGATTTCGATTCCTGCATTGAGCAGGGGATTGGACTTCACGGCACTGTGGGCTCTGTCCAATTTCATTATTCTATTATTCTAATCTAAATAATTGCACAGTGGAGGTATGCCTGTATGTTTGCTGGATCCTTTCAAAATGTTACACACCAGAGACTAAAAAGAAAAAAAATGTTCTAATCAAAGTTTTGTCAGTCCCAATTAATATCGTCAAGCAAAGGTATTTCGACTAGGGTTTTGCACACACACTTTGATGCCCTCAGCTAGTTTTAGCTGGCAAAGGAAATGTGTGCCAATATAATGAATAGAAATTTCAGAGGCTGTGGTGTTACAACAGAGATTTGAAAGGGAACATGGGTCTCCGAGGATGGGTTTTCCTGATGCCTCTATCCAGTTGTAGTCAGCTGATACTGCATCAACTAAACACTGAGGAAATGTGTCTCTGGTTTTGGATATAGTCACATGATGTCTGGAGCCCAGATAATCATCTTAGGTCAGAAATACCTGCATTTCATAAGAACATAAGAACAGCCTTGCTGGAACAGGCCACAGCCCATCAAATCCAGCATTCTGTCTCATACAGTGGCTCACTATTTGCTTCAGGATATTCCCAAGCAGATGTCTTCACCTGCTTATGATTCCCCGCAAATGGCATTGAGAGATATCCTGCCTATCTCTCCAATCTGGAGGTTGTCCTAAGGCATCCATAATGATAGCCATTGATACCCCTGTTCTTCATGAACTTGTCTAATCTTTTCTTAAAGCTGTCAAGGATGACAGTTGTCACCACTTCTTCTGGCAGGGAGTTCTACAGACGAGTGATCCTCTGGTGAAAAAAATACTTTGCCTTATTTGTTTGAGATTTAGCACCCAAAAGTATCATGTAATGCCTCCTAGTTCTACTGTTGTACAACAGGGAAAACAGTTTTTCCTTATCTACTTTGTCCACACTGCATATGTTTTTATAAACTTCAATCAGGTCACCTCTTAAGTACCGTCATTCAAGACTGAAGAGGCCCAGCCTTTGCAGCCTCAGATGGTAACAAAAGTGTTCCAGTCCCCTAATCATTCTGGTTGCCCTCCTCTGCACTTTTTCAATTTCCATAATATCCTTCTGAAGGCAGCAAGAGGCAAAATGACACTTGCTAACTGATGTTCTATATCCTTCCTAATGACCCCTAGCATTGAGTTTGCTTTTTTCAATGCTGCGGCACACTGGATTGACACCTTCATTGAGCTGTCCACCAGGACACTAAGGTCCCTTTCCTGGTTTGTTGCAGAGAGTTCAGACCCCATCAGTTTATCAATGTATTTGGGTGGGGGTTCTTTTGCCCCAGCGTGCATCACTCCAGTCTGTACTTACTAATGTTGAAGCTCCTTTGCCACTGGTTTGCCCACTCCCCCAGTGTCAAGAGATCTCTCTGGAGCTCCTCACAATCTCTCTGTTTTACTACCCTGTGTAAGAGTGATTGTGAAAGGTTCAGGGCAGAAGGAAGTAGTTATTCACATAGTACATACAGTAATACCTTGGTCAAAGAGCATTTTGTAAGACAAGCAAATATTTCTTCTAAATTTTGCCTTGATCAACAAGCAATGCCTTGATACACAAGCACTGGAGCAGGTTACATGATCACAAGTGAGCCAATGGTGACTGTCCCTCCCTCCCCCTGTTGAATTGTGGATGATTGTCTGGAATGTTCCATCCCAAGTAACCTCCAAAGCAGTGGGAGGAAAGAGGAATAGATGTTTCCCTTGCACCAGCCAGAAATGTGCAGGTTAGGGTTTTATTTTTCTTTATACAGTATTTATATTTTTATTTAATTTGTTTTCAACATTCTTATTTTTTCAAAACATTTCAAGTCATGGGGATATTGTCAAGGGTTTATAAGGCTACAAATTGCACTTTATTATTGTCACATTAAAAATACAGAGTCATATCCAGTTGTTAGTCCCAAGCAAAGCAGGTTCCACAGCCAGGTACTTATGCCTTGGTGTGGACATGGACTTCTAGCCAACTTCTTTTGTGAGTTTTGGCATTTTTTGTGTACAGTATGTGGTCTATGGGCCCCCAGAACAAATCATCTGAGTTTTCATGGTAAAAATTGCTTTGGTATAAGAGTGTTTTGGTTTACAATCATGTTTCCGGAACAGGTTGTGCTCATAAACCAAGGCATTACTGTAATTATACTGTGAAAGGCACTTCCACAAAATGTGATGGTGAACAGGTTTAAAATTGCACTAGATGAATTTATGGAAAATAAGGTTATCATAAGCTACTTAGCTTATATGTACAACATACGTAGCTTATACGTCTGTGAAGATTCTCAGTCATCCAGGTTCGTTTAACTGGGAGTTGAGTCATGGCTACTGGACTTCTTTTTTGAGAGATAGAAACATTTCGCTGTTCATCCAAACAGCTTCATCGGTCTGACCAATGAAGCTGTTTGGATGAACAGCGAAACGTTTCTATCTCTCAAAAAAGAAGTCCAGTAGCCATGACTCAACTCCCAGTTGATACGTAGCTTATGTGTGTAGAACATTCTAAGTATCAAGTTGAAGGGAAGACACAATTTCAGCACAAGAACATAACATACATAAGAACATAAGAAGAGCCATGCTGGATCAGGCCAAAGACCCATTTAGTCTTGCTTCCTGTATCTCACAGTATTGATCTCATGTCCTACTTTGGGGTGTCCAATAGCAATTGGATGGTTATTGAGAAAAAGGCTGCATGCTGTCCTAGAATTCCAATAGAGAAGTAATGCCCTCTGAGAAACAAATAGTAACCATTCTTATATAAACTTGGAAGCATTCTGGTTCCCATTCTGCCCCCACCCCCACCCCCATAACTGCATTTTTGTTCACAATGTATTTTGCATTGCAGGAATTTCATAAAGAATCCAAAGCAGATGCAGTAAGTCCTTTGGCATGTAGGAGAAGGCAAAGGGATTTCATCCACCTGTCATCATAATAAGTCTTTAAAATCTTAACAAATATCTTGTCTTATTTGGCCAAAGCTTTCATGTACTGCAGTCCACTTCATGAAATGTTTCCTGGGTGGGCAGGTGTTTACATATGCTGGGGAATAGGGGAATGTAAGAGGAAATGTGAAAATTCCTTGCTGCAAGCACATTAGACACAAGTAGACATGAGTACGACTCGGCGAAATTATCGTTTCCGTTTTCGGTTATCGTTTCTGTTACGTAACAGAAACGATAACGATAATTAAGCCGTCAGAACTCGAACTCGAACCGAAAAAAGAAAAATTTGGTTGGGTTTTTCGTTTCCGTTTGTGGCATTGCGGCAATCGCGCAATGCGAAGCACAGAAAAAGTTTTTAAAAGTTTTTTTTTAAAAACCCAACTCCCGGCCAAAAATATGCCTGCCTGAGGCTTTGCCACTTACCAGAGGGGTGGTTTCTGGGGGGGTCCCCGGCCTTCCCCCCCTTCTCCTGTCCTGGACTGCTTGCACCAGGGTGGGGGGGGGGTCATCCTCATTGTCTGTCTTGCTGCATGCCATGCGGTGGGGGGGGATCCAAAATGGCGACCGCAATTTTTCTTTTGAAATCGTGGTCAAAAACACACCAAATCACCACAGAAACATGTGAAATTTATTTATTCTAAATGCCTGAATTTTGATAGTAGCAGCAGTGGGTTTTTTATAGCAATAAAACGTCGTATTGATTTTATTTTATTTTATTTTATTTTTATTTTTTTAGACCTGCCCATTTGGGCTGGGCATGGACTGGGACCATGCAATTTTTTTGAACCATTCCACCAATGGCATCGCCAGGTTTTTGACTGACACTTCTGGATGTCTCGGAGGGCATAAAAAGCCGAGGCACCTTCCAGAAATCGCAGTCGGGTGTATGGATGTGGTTGAGGGACGAGGGCTGGCTGCTGGTGCTGGTGTGATCCGATCGAGATTGAGGAGGGGATACTGGAGGCTTTAGGATTTAAGTTAGGCAGGCAGGGAGGGAATTGAATTTAGAAAATAATTTATTTTATTCCCTGCAGCTTTGTCTGCTGAAGGGAATAGCAGTTTATTTTTTATTTCTTCTCTGGCAGTTTGAGGATTTTTTTCTGATATTGGATAAAGGGGGAGGTTCGAGTGGGAGTGGGAGGGTTGGATTTATTTTAAAAATATATTATATACTACCATTTATTTTCTATTTTCCCAACTTCATTTTGCTTGCACACACACACATTTGGGGTGCAAGCCAAGAACAGAACCTCTATCCATTCCTAAGTGATATCCTAACTGCCCACTCACCCGCCCGCCCGCGCCACCACCCGCCTGCGGCCCGTGCCACCGCCCGCCCACTTGCCTGCCTGCGGCCGCCGGCCACCCATTGCAACCCGCCACCACCAAAAATGACCCGAAACGGACCCGTTCTGACAAGCGAAAACTCGAAACATCATTTTTTCTAGTCGTGCCCATGTCTAGACACAAGTTGTGTTCTTTTGCATAAACCCTGAGCTCAGGACCAGAATCAGCAGTACACCTCCATTTGAAGGACAAAGGGCACTCTTTCAAAGATGAGGCTGTACACATATTAGACAAAGAAGATAGGTGGTTTGAGAGAGGAGTAAAGGAAGCCATTCATGTGAGCATTGAAACCCCCTCCCTAAATAGAGGTGGCGACCTCAGGCATAGTCTATCTGCTACTTATCAGGCTGTGCTTTCCAAAGTACCCAGACAAATCAAAAAGCCTTCACCACCAAGGCCATAGCTAACGACCCATCCTTGATAGGATTCAGCACCTTAGGCCATTGTTCACCTTAAGGCTATGGATACTATTGTCTACCTAACGAGCCTGTTCAGGCCATTGTTCATCTTATGAGCCTATTTCAGACCAGGGTGACAATAGGTCAAAACTGACTATAAGATGGAGTACTCACACTAGCTGTATTCAGACTGATGAAGCTGTTTGGATGAGCAGCAAAACGTTTCTGTCTCTCAAAAAAGAAGTCCAGTAGCCATGACTCAACTTCCAGATAAACTCACCTGGATGAGTGGGAATCTTCACAGACATATTCTCACTAATGGTTCACTAACATTGGGAAAGATCAATAGCAGCCGCCCCTCATTTTCCCACTTGTATTAGTCCTCTTTCCTTCTCCTCCCTCCTCTTTCTACCTTTTCCCCATCCCTTCTCTTTCATGTACATCTGCAACAGAGAGCTTCTCCTTTTTCCCCTCACTACTATACTGGTTTCCTCTGTTTTCCAGAGGAGAAGAGATGGCACTCAGGCAGAGGATGAGGCTACTCTGTCCCCACCTCACACAATAGTGTTCAACTTCAGTTCCGTCGATAAAGAAGACCAGAGAACCGGGAGTGAAGTGATTAGCTTACTCTGTGGCCAAAGTAGGGACCCATGTGTTTGAACTAGCAGAACAAATCAATTTTCTTCAAAATATCTGCTTTTACTTGGAAAAAAGCAAACCTATCATGTTGAACAAGTAACTCAGAATTCCTTATTTGATGACTCCTACTTGCATGCAGGGAACGCTGATAGGTTTATTGAAGTAAATGGCATCTTTTTCTTCTCCTAGGCAGAGAATTTGAAGGTGAGGAAGAGTTCCTGGAGATATGGGGGATAACGCGAGAGCAGTCGGGCAAATACGAGTGCAAAGCTGCAAATGAGGTCTCCACAGCAGATGTCAAGCAAGTCCGAGTCACTGTGAACTGTAAGTACCTTTAACTGCTCATGGTGAGAAGGAAAAGTTAACCATGCTATGTAGGTGTGATGTCAGTGGGATGGAAAAGTCTGTTATTTCTGATCAAGGAAAGGCCCTTCATAAAAAGAGGCAGCATAATCTGTGGGTGGCAGTGTGAGAGTGGGAAGACCTATTTTGAACTCCTTGCTGAGCCATGAACTTACTTAGTGGCTGACTCACTGCCTCATCCCTTAGGACAGCAATCTCTACACAATGTGAAACTAATTTTTTGCTTACTCTTATAAATGTGGGGTCTGTCGTGAAATAATATGTGGGCAACAAAAAAGAAATAACGTACAGGCAAAATTTTTTTAGAAAAGCCAATACCGCACAAGCACTTATAAGGGCAAAAAGGCAGCAAGAAACCTCAGTGGTTCCAAAGTCTGAGCAAATGTATGGTACAGCTGGAATAAAATAGCATAAGGAAAATTTCACCAATTAATATTGTGTTTGAACTGCACAACTGAAAATAAGAGAGTTGCACAGTATGAAAATAAGAGAGAGATACAGCTACTTTTTACTACCTGCTAAAAGCCTGTGCTTCAGACTCAGCCGGTGTGTGCAAATAGAGGAAGGCTAAGCCACTATCACCCTGCAAAGAAAGGCTTCCTGGGACGGGACCCCAAAGCCTCCATGGGCTAGGTTAGGGTTAGAGATGGGCACAAAATGAAAAACAAAATGCTATTTCATCATTTTGTTACATAACAAATTGTTTCATTACAAAACATAACTGTAGAATGCATTTCATGACAAAAGAAAACAAATTGCCATTTTGGCAGTAAAAACGAAGCAATTTGTCCCCCCCAAATTCAAAGAGGTTTGAGTTTTAGGGGACTGAGTTATTCAACTCCAGAGCAGGTCCCCCAGGAAAAAATTAAGGGAATCGCTTAAGGAAGCCCCCCCCCCCCCCCCGTAGGGGGACTATTAAGCGCTTCTCTCAATTAAAAATGATTTTTTTCCTGGGGGACCCGCTTTGGAGTTGACTAACTCACTCCCTGAACCCCAAACCACTCCAAATTTGGGGGGCTTACAGGGAAATGTCCAAGGAAACTACCCACCAAATTTGATGCCTCTAGGATCCAGGGGAGCCATTTTATAGACTAACGAATTGCTTCATTTTGGTTTGTTTCATTTCAGATATTTTTTAAAATTATTTAATAAGACAAGACAAAGCAAAAACAAAATGCTATATTTTCATTTTGTGCCCATCTCTAATTACCTTCACCCTCATTTGGCCTGAGGTCATGTTATCCCCAACTTAAGATATAATGAAGTAGCATTTCTTTTTCAGTACCAAACCATGTGCATTATCATTCTAATATACCAGAGAGTAGATTTCAGGGCTATGGGACTTTTAATTTTTATTGGGCTCCTTGGACCCATATCCTCAATATTAACAAATTCCTAGCCCAGGAATTATCCTTTAACTATATCTAGTTAATGGCTTACTTTCACCCTGCAGCTCTCCGAAGTTTAGTTTAGGGCTGGGAACAGGAGTCACTTTCCTGGGGGCATCTGCCTTGGAGGACTATAACTCGGATGCCCCAAATGCAATCTTTGCCAAACTTAGAGTGGGTGGGAAGGAGGTTCAGCTGAAGATTCACTATGAGTTTAGCATATCTGAAGTCCCAAGTCCCATGGACCATATTTCATCTGAAAGTTCATAAAAGTACAGTGGTGCCTCTTAAGGTGCCTCTATTCCTGGAAATTTCATTCATCTTACTTTTTTTTTCCTATTCAGGGCCATTTGTTTTATGAGGTACTACTGAACTTGGTTTGTGCCCATCTCTAGGCTAGATATTTATCTGCAAGTGAAAAGTGTATTTATTTACTATTATCGTAATTCCAGACAGAATTGCAAAGGAGTAAAGGCAATGAATACAGTAAGATGCACATTTTTGTAAACATGTAAAGGATTTGCATTGTAAACTGTTATAGTTCTCTTGCAAACAGTTGTGTGGCATCTGGTTTATTGTTACTAAATCAGTTTTATTTTCTCATATGGAGAAACAGTAGTTCTGTGACATTCAAGAGGAAGTGCAATAAGAAAAAAACATGACATTAAGTAAATGTGAAATGTTGTAATTGCCGTCTTCTGAGTGACCATATCTATTGGCTAATGTGTATCACATTTTGTTGCTTATTTTCTTTTAATCCTTCTTGCCACATTTTCTGAGGTGAAGTGCACTTTTTATATTAAATAGCCTCAGTCTAATGAGATCATTATATAAGACCCCATTCTTTAAGCAGGCAGAACATATTTAGCCTTCCAGAGTTAGAGAGATGAAAGCAGCAGGGAATTCCATAATATTATTATAACAAAGGGCCCAGCCTAACTCAGCTCATCCTTAATTTTCCCATAGCTTGAGAGGACTTGTCATCAGGTAGAGAAGTTGTAGAGAAGTTACTATTTTCTATTTATGCATACATGACATGTAAGTGTTTGGTGGCTAACAGTAGAGATGGGCAAGAAATCTGTTGAGTGTCACATGTCTATTCAACCATTCAGTATTGTATTCTGACTGCTCAAACCTCTGCAAGAACTGAAACACACCCAAACATTAGTAGTGATCAAAATTTGCACTCCACATGAAATTCCAGATAACATGTACAGAAGTACATATATTCTTAAAGGCATGAACAAACCTGTTTTCTCTTGGGTGAAAGAACTTGTAAAATGCATTAAACTGCATACAAAATATAAATATTAAATGTGTATAAAATATGTATGACTATTCAGATATAAAAAATGAGGATAACTACAAACTAATGTGGGATGGAAATGACTGGAAAAAATCAAATAAATCAATATTGACACATTAGTCCCTCGGCCCGACCAACATGGACGTTGTGGGCGAACTCGCTTTGTGTGGCCACCCCTAAAGAGGCCCGGAAAACTTCGATCCGTAACCGGGCCTTCTCCGTGGTTGGCCCGACTTTATGGAACCATCTTCCAAGCGAAGTGCACCTTGCAGAGGCCCTGCTGGCCTTTCGTAGAGCTTTAAAGACCCTGCTCTTTCGTGAGGCCCTTGGTGATCTAGCTTAATCCTGTTGCTCTCCCCCCCCCCCCGCTGCCATCTGCTTAATTAGCTATCACTGTTTTCAGCTGGGGTGCATACCTTGTTTTAAATTGTCTGCATTGTATTCTTTGTCTGTTTTATATTATTAGGCTGACCTGGCTCAGCCCTTGTACACCGCCCAGAGTTCCATTAGGAAGATGGGCGGTATAAAAGTTCCCATAATAAATAAATAAATAAATAAATAAATAAATAAATAAATAAGCAGAAACGTGTACTGCTTGCACACAGACAATTCAGTATGGGTGATATATATTGGATATTGGAACCTTTATTCACCAGCAGAAGCACCAGAACAATGCACCAATATGGCATCTTTACACATCAGTCTTAATCTGGGATAAATAATTGGTCTTTTGCATTGCTGATAGAACATATCTAAAAAGTGATACTTGAGTCTTCCTCCACACACAAAGGTGCCACCCTGGCCATCACTACCTAGTAGGACTTTGGCAGTAGTAGAACATCTTCTATTTCAGCATAGGGAGAACACAGGGAAAGTAAATAAACCGATTCATGATTGCTGATTTTTAAGTTCAGAAAGGCCATGAGTAGGCACAAACCACAATTTTTCTAGTTCATCCCTATCTCTAGTGCTGAGCCCAAAAGCTCTGATACCAGTGGAAAGAGAAGGTGGTCCAATGCTCTTCTTTCAGAACATCCTGGGTTTTGTATCCCCAGGAAACCCAGAGAAGCATAGCAATTCCATTGAGATTTCAGCCAGCGTTCTGAGAGTCAGTACAGAAAAAGTGGGATCCCATTACCTGTGAGAATCACGACTGATGTGGGTGTTTCGTGCTTCTGAGAAGGAAGCAAGGAGTGGCACAGAGAGGAGTCTTGTATTGACAGTAGGCTGGAGCAACACAAAAAGAAAACAGAAAAAAAGAATCAAAGATTCCTCTTTATTTTTAAACCACAGGACATATAATAAGGAATTTGGTTTTGGATAAATGCCTAGATGCCATAAGCACATCTGATCTTGCCTGATTTTGAAAGCTAAGCAGGGTTGGGCCTGGTTAATACTTGGATGGGAAACCACCAGGGAATACCAGGTGCTGTAGGCGCTTGGAGTAGGAACTGGCAAGACACTCCAGTATTCCTGCCAAGAAAACTCCATGGACATGGAGTCACGTAGAGTTGGTCATGACTGTAACAATACAACACACACACACACACACACACACACACACACACACACACACACACACACAATGTACAGCCTGAGGTAAAATGTCAGCAAAACTATCTGACAGGAAGTAGGGACTGTGTAGTTGGAGGAAGTGCCAGAGGATAGGGGTAGACTGATGTAAAAATTGAGGGCACTTTGATGAAAGTGAAGTACTGAATAACAGAAGATTCCTCATAAAACAACAAACCACTAAGACTACATAACAAAACATACTAAACACAGTAAAAACAGGGAGGGCTGTGGCATCTCAGGCAATGCCCAGAAACTCAAGCAAATGCTTACAACATCTGCCCCACTCAGTTGGTCATCCTCAGTGAACTGCGGGTTAGAGAAGGAGAGGAGGCAAAGATATTTAACTCCTTTTGTATAGCCTTCCTGGCAAAAGGGACAGAACCCATTGGCTCATCGTTCCAGGTGAGATCCACTTCATATTAACCCCATAATACTGTAACTAGAATGTAGACCTTGCCATATCTCAACATAGACCTATGCTATTCCCATATAGGCCAAGGTGAAAGCAATATGATTTGAAGAATTCATCTGGGGGTGGGTTGAGGAAGAATGACATAGCAGAGTTTGGTTAGAACAACAGAACTAAATGGATCTGCCTCGTTTCTCTGTCCATCCCCTATCTTCTATTCATACAGCATTTATTCATTTTTGGCTACTGATAGTCCAGTCTCTATTAGCATGATTTCAGTATGCACCCTAAAGCCTAGTTGAATATTTATAACCAGTGGGAAAGATAATGAGGCCAAAAATATCATAGCTGGAAATGTCTTCTTTTGTATCTAACTAAGTTTATGTAAGGTTGGAAAGGGAGAAATTTACATCAAAAATAGATTCAAAACACATACATTTTGACTCTCACTAAAGGCTTTTGTTTGTTTGGAGCTCATTGTTGCACATTTTATTTAGCACTGGTTGGGAATGAAAATGCGCAGCACTAAACATAACACTGCAGATTGCAGATCTAGCACATAGCTAAACTTTCTGATAGGAAAAAAAATAAAGATCTGAATAATCTGACATCTGTGATAAAAACACTGGATATGATTCCTAACAAACCACTTTTCCTGTTATCTAGAGAAGTCTGTCCATTGCCAGGGGTGTTTCTGGCCAAGGATATTCACCACTGGACAGCTTAATGTTCACCTGTTTTGTGCACAATGTTGTTTTGTGTGACATAAGAGCCAAGTTGGCACAGTACAGTAGTTATATCAAGGGAGCCTGTGGCCCTCTACCAGTCTGACTTCAGGTAGTCTGCTGTAAAGAAAAAGGATTAAGCCATCTATCTATTTTGTCAATCAAGTATGTACTTGCAAGATGATACAATAATTCATATTTTTTGCATTGAAAAGCAGCCAAAAATGAATACAACTTTCATATTAATTGGCCTTTTTATAAAATGTTTGCAGCCATGTCAGATCAATAGCATCAAAATATCAAAACACTGACACAATCATAGTTTTAGTATCTCCTTAGCTTTCATCTCTCCTTCCTCTTCTCCCAAAACTGCTCTTATTATCTCTTTCTGTTGTATCCCTTCTTTAAGCATTATCCCATGAAGACATCACTATACCAGGCAATTTTGCTTAGTTTAACTTTTGGCATGGTTTAGAAACAATTTTTGTCATTAAGAAGCCCTGAGGACTTGGTGGCACCATATCAGTTCTTTATTCATGTGGTTGGCAATATTGCTTAGGATACCTTATGCTGCCTATGCAAAAGTGTGGGTGGTGTTGCATTATCTGCACAAAGCATGCTGCATACCTCCTGATATGCACCAGAATGAAAGGACAGTAGCTGGAGGGCATTTAGAGCAAGTGGACTCCCCTTGGTAGGCCTCTCACCCATCTTGCTGACATCACCAACTGCAGTGAATTGGTATTTCCTCTCTGAAATTGGCTATTTAATCCTTCTTTTTGATCCACCCAGAAGTTGGACATCGTCCTGGCTACTTAATATTTGAGAGTGAATTAGTGATTAATTTTTGGCAGCTTCAGTGTATTTTGCCTTCATCATCAGGTCTTTTTGCTTTGTACTCAAGGGTAGATAACCGTAGCTGTTGACTAACTGATTGGTTTGAATCCTCCCATTCTAGCTTCAAAACAGGTGCACTGCTTTTAGATGTACAGTGACACAAGCCAGTGTTTCTCTCCTGCAGACCCTCCAACTATCACAGAATCTAAGAGCAATGAATCTGCTACAGGACGACCTGTTACACTGAAGTGTGCAGCCTCTGCTGTGCCTACACCTGATTTTGAGTGGTACAGAGATGATACTAGGTAATTATAATGTTTCTTCCTTCTGTTCTCTCTAATGGCTGGTTTAAAAACTGAGTTCATTCTACAATCATGGCTACCCTATTCTCTTTCTGTCTCTGTCTCTCTGTCTCTCTCTGTCTCTCTGTCCATCTCTCTCCCTCCCTCCCTCCCTCTCCCTCCCTCCCTCCCTCCCTCCCTCTCTCTCTCTCTCTCTCTCTCTCTCTCTCTCTCTCTCTCTCACACACACACACACACACACACACACACACACACACACACACACACACACAAGCAATCCTTGCATTCAACTCCCCTGTCGCTCATCATTTTCCTCCTTTCGCCTCCCACTCACCAGCTGCTTTTTTATATTCTTAACCTGAATTGGCAGCAAATGTAGGTATATATGGTACCTGTGAGGTGAACCTTCCCATTGCAGATGCTAAAAATACCAACAGGCCTACCAGCAAGATTTTGTACAATTCCTTGGTGTTGCTCTTAAATGCCTACCTAAAGCATGTAAGGGCTAGGGGTAGGCAGTGTATGTATTTATGAATAAATGAATGACATTTATGTTCCACCCTATATCTCAATATCTCAGTGCAGAATACAACAATAATAACAATATAAAACATTCCAGTATTTTCATACCATTTAGAAACATTAAAACATTGAACCTGTATAATACATTTACTATAAACCAACATAAGCCTTCACGGCTTATTAAAGCAATTACCTTTATTCTCTTTGGAGAGAAAAAAAGTGTTTTTCTCCAAGGGAAATAAAGTCTTGTGGTGCAGTGGCTAAACTGTTGTACCACAGTTATAACTGTGCTCACAACCTGAGGTTCAATTGCTGCTAGGAGGCTTAAGGTTCATTCAGCCTTCCAGCCTTCTGGGCTCCATAAAAATGAGTAACTAGCTTGCTTGGAGTGGAGGGGCATCTGTAACCTACATAATTACTTGCAAACCTCCTAGAGAATGCTGTAATTGTTATGGGCCGATATATAGGCAGCACACTTTGCTTCTGCTTTTGCTATTTTTACTTGGCCTCAACGTGAGGTTAGTGTCAGCTTCAGCACAGCCTCAAAGGGGAGAATATTCCATGAAATATGTATTAGAGCCAAGAAAATTATTACCCATCTCTGTGTTGTTGAACCCCATTATTTTTCAACACCATGTGCCCTGGTTAGATTTCCCAACCCTGCTCTGGACCCAGAGAAAGCCATGGGAAGTCTTGAATTTGGATCTTATTTATTTAATTTAGTCCATTTCTATCCCACATTTCTTCCCAAAAGGGAGCCTGAATCTTTTAGTCATTTATTCTGCCAGAACATAAAACAAATCACAAGGGTAGGGTTGAAAATTGGGGGAGGGGTATTTAAGTGCCACACATGTGTCCCTTTTCTGCTGCTAAACTCTCCCTGGGGTGGGGTGGGGGGAATGTTGGATAAGGGGAATGACTCTCCAGACACATGCTGGGAGTGTAATGTGAATTGCACCTGAGATATGTGACAAGACAGTCTAACAAACTTCAGAGGACTCAGCCTTAATTCAAAAAGAATGGAGGAAGACAATACAGCCAAGAAGGAAATACTTGCATATTCCCATATAGTACATGCAAGCATTGTACACTTGTTTTCCCAAAATTGGATAAGATTTATTTTATTGAGATTTAGCCTTCTTTCTAATCATATCTCCAGCCCTTATCTTATACCATATTTGTCTATCTGCCAGTCAGCATTCAATTACCGTATATACTCAAGTATAAGTTGACCCGAGTATAAGTCGCGGCCCCTAATTTAACCCCCCAAAACTGGGGAAATGTATTGACTCGAGTATATGTCTAGGGTGGAAAATGCAGCAGGGCCTGGCAGCTCCTCCTCTGTTAGCTGGGGGAGTGGTGTGTGATGTTTAAAATGATTTTTAGCCACTGATGCAAGTGCTTGGGTCAGTGGCTAAAAGTTATTTTAAACATTGAGCACCGCTCCCCTGTGATGCAGAGGGGGGTCATGAGAAGCGGCACACAATGTTTAAAATGACTTTTAGCACTTGCCTCAGTGGCTAAAAGTATTGACCCGCATATAAGCTGAGGGCCCCTTTTTCCAGCCCAAAATTAGGGCTGAAAAACTAGGCTTATATTCGAGTATATACAGTAACTCTACACTTTCTCATCTTTGTCACTTATCACTTTGGGACAATACAAACTGCTACAGTACAAACCAAATGGTTACTGTATTTATGAGTTTCTTTTCTGGATTCTCAGGATAAATAATGCCAATGGCCTGGAGATCAGGAGCACAGGGAGCCAGTCTTTCCTGACCGTGGCCAACGTCACTGAAGAACATTATGGCAACTACACCTGCGTGGCGACCAACAAACTGGGGATCACAAACGCTAGCCTATTTCTTTACAGTAAGTATGAAAGCGGGGAGAAAAGAACTACTTGGTTTCACAAAACATTGCACCCTTACAATGATGTAAGGATTCCCCCCACAGATATAACAGAATCTGTATGAATGTGAAGATCACAAATGCCAGTTCTAAGATGGAGGTCTAACTTTCTCCTTGATGAGGTCAGATGCTTCAGAGGATCAGAGTGGCCCTTTGAGCAATGTGAAGTGGAGGGGCTGGGAGAAGACAGAATCACAAATTGGTGGAACAGCCCCTTCTCACAGGTTGTTTTGTCCCATCCCACAATGTTGAGGGCTGCCTAGATGCCCCAATGACATCTGATCTAGCCTGATTTTGGAAGCTAAGCAGGATCAGCCCTGGTTAGTACTTGGATGGGAGACCACCAGGGAATACCAGGTGCTGTAGGTGTATGGAATAGGAATTTGCACACCACTCCAGTATTCCTGCCAAGAAAACTCCATGGACCTGGAGTCACAAAGCGTTGGTCACGACTGTAACGACACGACACATACAGTGTTGAGCAGAGTCATGTGGCAGCTTGTTCACCTTTCTTTTATGAATCTTGAAGTTGATGTAGATTGAAGTTGACTTCTATATGGTCCTAGACCAGAGTATTTGGTCACAAAACAAAATATAAGTCACAAGTACTACAGAAGTCAATTATGTGCTCAGATTTGCAAAGAAACTAAAAGGCTAATAAAATAAGGTATCTTGGCCTGCCCTTGTTCTTCCAGGAAAATATTTATCATCCAGATTGCTAGAATATTTATACCATCAGCTTTTGTGCTTCACACATAAAATATCTGACTACTTAGTAAGTTTGTGAAGGGATTAAAGAAGAAAAGAGCTAATAGAGAGAGACAGCAAGGATTACAGAAAAGAAAAAAATTGGGGCAAATAATAAGAACAGGTTAGTTTTTAACTACTGGAACAAATAACAGAAACTAGTTACTTGTATAAAGGAACTTTCCCAGCTGTGGGAGAGAAGATATTGGGAATGTTGTTTCTAGGTCCCTGATGCTCAACCCAGCATTACGTGCATCCTTTGGGAGCAGAATGTTGGGTGTATAAAGTATATCAAGCTGATCAAGCTGAAAAGTTTTACCTCTAGGAGCAAATTCTTATCTTTCAACCTATTATATGTTAAAGATGGAAATGGGCTGAGAAATCAACTGGGTTGGTATTCTTAATGTTTGCATTTGCTAGGCTCTAGTTTATGAACTTTCTTATCTCTTAATTGTTCATAAACGATTCTGAAAAATGGAATCAACATGATATCCAAACTGAACAGGACCTTGTTTATGGAATCTTCCAGGAAATCCCATCAAACCTTCAGGTTGTAACATATAAATAATTTCTCTTGGGCATTATATAAAAGGTGTGGGATTTTTCTTTTTAAGGTCTTTATTGAATTCAGATAACCCTAAAGGCAAAATCAATAAATAGAAATAATCTAAATGAGCTTGCCACATATCAACTCTGAGAATGTCAGAAATTAGAACAAGCAAAACAAATAAACTCAGAAAAGGCAAGGAGATGGATTTATGTTGTTCCTGCACATAGGTAGACTGGGTGTGATGCATGAGTGAGCTGAGGTTACACAGGAAGTCAACAATAAAGACCCAATAATAAAAAAACAAGTAAATAGGAGTCAGTTCAGGTTTTGTTCTTGAGCTTTAGAGCAACATTGCCCACCTGGTGCCCTCTGAATATATGAGACTACAATTCACATCATCCCCTGCTAGCACATTGGGTCTGAACAGAGTTACTAACATGCATACGTGCAATAGAATCAAATCTCATGGTTAATTTTTTTTTCCATTTCTTGACTATTGAGACGTTCCTCTTTCACTAGTTCACTGGCTATACTGTAATAATTCAGAAGGGATATAAGGATAATTTGAAGGAACATGAACAAGAATCTTTTGAATAAAAGAATCTCTTGAATCTCGAGAGATAAGAATATCTTGAATAAGAATAAGAATAAATTCTCAGTGTGTATGTAAATATAATACAGGTCTGTATAGTATAATCTTAGGACATGACATATCGTGAAGGTCAGTGTAGTACAGTGGAGCCCCCGTATCCATGGTTTCACTTATCCATGGTCTGAAAATATTAAAAATGTTAAAAGGAAACAAAAATCCAGAAAAACTATTTTCATGTGTGTTACAGAACCAGCTACTAGAGAGCCAGAGACCATACTATGAATACTTGTTGGTGAATAATACATAGCATGGTCTCTGGTGCCTCTATTGGCCAGTTCTGGAAATGAATGTGAAAATGATTTTTCTGCCCCCCCCCCCTTTTATGTGGTATTTGGTAAAAGGCAGCAGAGACATGCTATGTACTATATAGCATTTACTGTTGTCCACAGTTTTCAGTATCAGTAGGAGTGTGTGCAGCCAATCCCCAGCAGATAGGGGAGACCTACTCTATTTTATTTGTGATGACACATAGCAACCTCCAAGTTTAGTAAAACTGAACTGTTCAAAGCTTGTGGTACTGCAAGGATTGTAGAAAGCCTGTGTGCCTTCATCTCCCCACAGCTCTGCACTGGCATAATGTCTGGAACAGATTTTTTTCAGATCTCCATATTGAAGATATGCACAGGTTTCTGGTGAATGACTGTTGAAGCATGCTCCCAGTGGAGGAGAAATATGTACTGGCGGAGCAATCCTAATGGATCTCAAAGGGATAAAAAAAAAGTAGGCCTATCATCTTATCCATAACTTTCCACCCCTTCAGGATGGAATGGAGTGGCTTTGGATACACTGGTTCCAGAATGCAATATCATAACTTTCTATCACAGTGATGGCGAACCTTTTAGAGACCGAGTGCCCAAATTGCAATTCAAAACACACGATTTTTTTGCAAAGTGCCAATACAGCAATTTAACCTGAATACAGGCAGCTGTGAAGGGGCAATGTCTGGTGCCCACAGAAAGGGCTCAGAGTGCCACCTTTGGCACCTGTGCCATAGGTTCACCAACACTGTTCTATCATGTCCAACAATTAGGCAGGAGAACCCGTGGGACTAGATTTCCACCCATGGCAGCCTGAGGCTCATCATCTCACATGGAATAGAGGCAGGCGGAGGCAGATACTTGCTAGATCATAACTGCCTCCAGGTCTTCATAGCAAAGAGAGTAAGATCACACTCTTAGATAATAAATATCTACAAAGAGCAACGGGTATCATGGGGTCCTTGTGATTTCTACATCCTTAAGGTTTAGGGAGCATCTGAAGCCACCTGGGAAGTACTAAGAACTTTTTGTTTTGCTTAACATCAACATTTGATTAAGCGTGTATAAAATGTAAATCTCTATTTGAAACAAAATGTGAGTCCCCTGCGACTGAAGAGGTGCACATTTCTCTAACTTTCAAGTACGGAGGGGGAGAAGCAGAACAAATCTTACATGTCGTCCATGGAGACAAGAAAAACCTAGTATTCCTCTGTTAAAGAAGCCTATAATTGGAAGCCTGCTAGTCTATAATTGGCTATCATTAAGCTTCAGAAAGAAGCAAAAAGAAGCACAAGCCAGTGTGAAATACCCCTCCAAGCCTGCTTGGCCTCACATCCAAGAACAAACCGGAGAAAGAGATACAACCCTCCCCTTTGGAGTGGTTTTCTTTTCTGGAATCAAAGGAACTGAAGCATTGGGGGAAAGCCTTTTTTTAAATGCTCTTTAATAATGAGCAAATTTGTTCAAAGATGTCCTCCCCTTTGACAGCGAGAGAGAACTTTGGTGCCAGAAGGTTCTGTGCTGGCTGACAAATTACAGAAGCTGAGTTTGAAACTGCAAAATTGTGCGGGGAGAGGCAGGTCTAATTTTTGGTGGCTTTTCCCTGAGCAAGGCAGCGAGAGAGACCAGGCATGAGAGAGGAGGGGAATATGGTCTCCTGGGAATAATCGGAGAAATTCAGCCTGATATGAGGCAAGAGGGAAAAAATCACTGATGATCCCAGATGAATTATGAAAAAGGTTAGAGACTGTAATGGGCAGCCCTGTCTAGACCTGAAGACACTATGGGTAAATAAGGGCCCGGCCCCCTAAAGAAGACCAAAATGTCTCTTCTCGGTCAAGATTTATAGCTGTCATTTCTTCAGTCTTTTAGGGACAGGATTTATTCCCCAAAATGGGTTGCGGGGAATTGGCAGGAAAGAGATTGAATGTACTGTATAGCAAAAGGAGTAATAACAAACTGCAGGAGGAGGACAAAACACTGACAATGATCAGGAAGGTCCAAGTGCTATCACCTATCATCACTCCAGAATATAGGGATAAACCCATCAGAGGTAGTTCTCCCAAATACAGCATGAAAAGGAGCATTTCCTTTTGACAGCTCTCCAACTTTTTGAGAGATACTGCCAATGGGTGCAGTAATATGTATAATTTGACCAATTGTTCATTGGCTATTAGCTGCAGGTCTGTTATGTGGTTTCATTTAGTGATTTTGACAGGTAGAGATGTGGAAGCACAGAGGAAGAAAAAAATCAGACATTTTATTTAATTATCCAACAGATTAAAGAGCAACTGTACAGATGACCTGTAGGTAGCAAGTGAGTATTTCAGAGACCTTACAGTGAATCACAAGCAAATGGAAAAGAAATGATGGAGTGGTAGAAAGGTTTGTGGAAACCATTCCAAATTTCCTGAGAATAGACAGGAGTACCTAAGTTCTGGGGTGTAGTTGTGATAGGTCTTTCATGTTAGCTGACCTACAACTGGGCTGCGTATACATCAGAAATTTTAGGTGAGTTTCATTCCTACTGAGGAATTCTAAAATTGTAGTTCTGCAAAACAAAAACAACAACAACAACAACAACAACAACAACAACAACAACAACAACAACAACAACAACAACAACAACAACAACAACAACAACAACAAGAGAAATTCATGCTGGGGGGGATCTCTGTGTGAATGAGATTTCTGTGAAAATCACACTGAGATCAATCCTGCTACTGAACAAATATGTTGATGTTAATCATAATATAGCTCAATTTTGCAAGAGATTTTCATAATCCCCTGCCCCAAAAAAACCAAGGGCAAGCTGCTTAGTATAAAACTAAAAAAATGCAAAATCTGTGTTTATGAATTATACCTCCTCCAAGGTTAAGTGCTTAAATAAAGCAGAAGTGGATTTTGTGAAGTGCCAAGTATCTTCAAAGACAAAAACTTCACAATTTGTTTCAGAATAAAGATTGAAGGATAATGCAGATGAGATTTGGAAAAACATGATTAAGTTGATATTGCAAGATTGTCACATTCCTTGCCATAATTATTTAACCTGATGTAAAACCAATCTAAATTTGTCATGTCACTATGCTCCTGCTCTCCCATCTTTCTCTTACAGCCCAAGTGAGGTGAGAATTTCTGCATTTCTTGCAGGGTTCCTGACCAGATTGCTAGACTTTTGAATGAGTGGCTTACTGACATTTTGATTACTTAAACAAGTTTGAACTAGGGATGGGCACCATACAAAAAATGACACACTGTTTCATCATTTCGTAAAGTTTTAAAACATTTTGAAATGAAACAAAATTGAAGACAGCATGTTGGCAAGAACCGAAATGAAATGTTGTTTTTGGTTCAGAGGAACTACCTCTGGATCTTGCTTCAGGCAAGGGACTGCAGTGAGATCCTATGGCTGTTTCCCTGCTTAGTTCTCGCGGCCACCACCCAGCTGGTTTTGATAGCTTGAGCTGTCAAAAACAGCTGGGTGGTGGTGTTAAGGGAGAGCAGAAGAGGGAGGCTTTTGAATTTCTCACCCCAAAAGCCTCCCTACTCTGCTCTCCTGTTCACAGCAGGTCTGAGAAGGCAAGCGCTGATGTCAGCACTCGCCCTCTCAGACTGATACTACTGTATTGAAAGCCCAGAGGATTCCCTGGGATTCCCCACAGCATGGATCTGAGACCACTGTGGGTTTTTGTTTTGTTTTTCGTTTGTGTGGGTTTTTTTGACAGGTTGGGGTGTGGAGATGGGGGCTACCCTCCCTTCCTACACCCCAACTTGTCAAAATTCTCCAGCTGGGAGGCAGCGGAAGGAGCGACATGGCAGAAGGGAGCAGGGTTTTTTACCGCTGCCTGCTCCCTTCTGCCTCCTACATGTTTCTTTCCCCCCCCCCTTACAGGTCAGGGTATGGGGAGGGGTGCCCCCCTTGCCACACCCCAACCTGTCAAAAGCCCCAGCTGGGAGGCATGTTGCAAGGGAGAATGGAACAAGCAGCAGAAAATTCAAAAGGAGTGCTGCTTGCTTCGTTCTGCCTTGCCGTCTGCCTCCCAGCTGGTTTTGTTTTGTTTTGTTTTGTTTTGTTTTTTGTTTTGTTTTGGACAGGTCAGGATGTGGGGAAACAATTTGGAAGCTGCCGCCACCCAGGTGGTTTTTTGTTTTTGATTTTGTTTTTGTTTTTGACAGATTGGGCTGTACCCCACCTGTCAAAAAAAAAACCTACCTGGGTGGTGGCAGCTTCCAAATTGTTTTGTTACTCATTGCGTTTTGTTATGAAACTTCTATTAAAATGTCATTTGGCAATGAAATAAAACAAAATGCAATGAGTGACAAAAGGAAACAAAACAAAACAGTAATTTTCCATTTCGTGCCGATCTCTAGCTTGAACACTCTCTGATGGTATGTTGTCAGTTTCTTTCTTTGAAAGAAAGCCAAGCCAGCTACCACTCATGTTTAATGGCCAAAATCCTAGTTCTCCATTACACTCAGGCAGTACCCAATTTTGCCAGCTGTGGGCCTTATTTGGAGTATAAGCCCCACTGAAACCAATGGGAATTATCTCCAGTTTGTGCCGTGCCAAACCAGAGATTGCAGAATACCGCTGGCAGTATAATGAGGATTATACGCTGCTCATGCTCCAAGATGATCATAGTCAATGACTTTTAAGGAGGGCAAATGAAGACATACTGCATTTTTGACTGACATGGGGGTTGGAGGGAAAGAACATTGAACCAATGGTCAGCCATCTATTATTATTTTTTCTGCATACTACCACTGGCAGTGGCCCAAATGAAACAATATGGTGAGCACTACATATATGTTGTTGCTTGCTGCTGATGCATAAAAGAAAGAAGGGAGGGAGGGAGGAAGAAAGAAAGAAAGGGAGGGAGGGAGGAAGGAAGAAAGAAAGGAAGGAAGGAAGGAAGGAAGGAAGGAAGGAAGGAATGCAATTTCTACTTCCTAAATTATGAAGGATCCTGTATTCCCAAACATCTCCCCTATCTCACCAGGACATTTGCCTCCCTCTTTGTTCACTGTGTGGGTTTTTGTACTCTCTGACCCCCCCCTTTAGAGAAATTCAACCTCAAATGAGGCCTGTCCAGTATACACATTCAATATAATCTCTGGTCTGCTAGACAAAGGCAGCATACAAAGCATATGTACCACATTATATATAACAAAGACAGGACTAGTCTCAGTGTAATCCTATTCCCCATTGGCACACACACATATCTGCTCAGCTGTAATATCTCCACAGTCCCATAGCATATGCTGTAAGCATTCTGGGAAATTCTCCACAGAGATGGTTTCCCATGAAGAAGAGAGTCCTGGTATATTATCCACATAATTACAACCATGTAAATTTACTAACTGAGCTGGCAAGATGGGGTCTCAAAAGAAAATACATAATTGCAGTTTTTCAGTTTGGAAATCCTGGTCCTGTGTTTGTAATGTGATTACAACCACAAGAGGTAAAAGGTGCTCCACAAAATGGCTACTGGTACGCGGCAGCCATTGCTGCGTGGCAACATTTCTGGAAAGATATGTGGTAGCAGGGGGAGAATTTCCAGATTCCTTCAATACAAAAGAATAATTCAATTTAGAGAGAGTTGAGGGGGGAGGGCACAGAGCGCAACTGAGAGTAAGCTGTAAGCCAGCCCTCAGCTGTGATTTAATAAATGGACTGGAAGGCAGGCTTGGGGTGAACCTGTTCTCCATTTTACACTTGCTTTCAATGTTGTACACAGAGCTGTAATATCTCAGATGAGGGGGAATCATTAGGCGTTGTGATAAGAAGGGTGTAGTGCGGCAGGTTGTGGGGTGGGGAGGCATTGCTGTTTCATACAAAGCAATCATGCAATCAGGCCAGAATGCTTCAGAAAAACCACTTGTGAAGAAGTGTCTCGCCAGCTGTGCGAGAGAAAGGTAATGGGCTTGTGTTATTTAAGCACACCAAATAACAAGGAAACCCTGTCACTGTAGCTGTTTCTTCTTAACAATAGGCCCCCATTGACACATAAACACAAAGTGACTGACTAGCTGTGTATTTTCCAAGCAAAAAGACAATATCTTCCATCATCTGGTGGGTGGCTTTAAAGCATTCTTATTAAGGCAGTGGGTGCAGTGAGATACGTCGTTAGTTACAGGGATGTACTTGACCTTCTGTATCCTGATTGGCTCACAGAGTTTCCAAGAAGTCAGGCTATAATCACATGGAGAACTCTGGCAAGCGTGTTTTGAATTGCTGCCAGTGACTGAAGAGCTTTACAAGCAAATAATGACCAGATGACTCCCCGAAAGATCGGGCAGGAGCTGCTTTAACCTGTGATGAGCTTCATACCATTTCTAAAATCTCAGGTTGGGGACCATGCATAGATATGATCTGCTGGCAACCCAGCTGCATGGAACATGTGGCATGATAGAGACATTTGTACCAGCCAGTGATATGAAGGCTAGGAGAGTGTACATTATTAATTGCACTGATTTGAAAATATCACTCCAAAGTGTGACAAGCCCAGACCCTTCCAAATGTGAATTGTGTGTTGGTCTTGTTGGAAGCTAGCTGTGCTGCCCAAACTTACTTGGAAGTGGTTGGGCATCAAAACATATTCAGAGCCCAGCTTCCTTAGGCCAAAGTCCTAATTAGTCCGCCATCCCGTTTTTCACTGTGGGCAAGCAGATGTGGGCTACAAGAGGCGCATGCAGCCAAAAGCCACTTCCCTCAGTGAAAAGTACTATTGAACCCTGAGTCTGTCTTAGATAACAATCCACAATTAGGAAGTGCACCGTTCTTTGATTCTTTCTAAGTCTTATGAGGAAAACCCGAAAGAACTGGACATGTTTAATCTTGAGGAAAGGAGAATGAGCAGATATAGGATAGCACTTTTCAAATACTTGTAATGCTGTCATACAGAGGAGGGTCCGGATCTGTTCTCAAACAAACCTGAATGCAGGACACGTATCAATGCACTCAAACACAGGAAGCCAGAGTTTGGTTGAATAGCATCCAAACTATTAGAGCCGTACAGGAATTGAACCAATCACCTTGAGAGGTAGTGAGTGTTCCAATACTGGAAGCATTCAAGAAAAAATTAGAAATCACCTGGCAGATTGTCTATGATTTCTTTTCCTGTCTTGATGCAATGGCCTTGTAGGCCCCTCACAACTTCATGATTCTGTTATAGTTTTATCAGAACCCCAACAACAGTGGCAGGGCAGCAGCAGTGTCTGAGCCACATGAACTTTCTAGAGCAGTGATTCCCTACCTTGGGTTCTTAGATGTTTTGGGACCAAAATTCCCAGAAGCCTTCTCCTATAGCTGTGCTGGCCATGACCTACGTTAGTCAATAAGTCCATTTCCTAGGTCCCAGGAACTCTAGGTATCATCGTTCTCCAGGACAGCTGAATCTATAATGTGTACTGTGGAGTCAGATGCCCCAAAAACCTAAACTTTACAGAATGCTACAATGCATCCGTGAAGATCTGTCCGATAACCTTTTTCCACCCCCACCTATATTCAGGCTACACAGGGTGGGTAGGTTAGGGCTCACAGGAAATGCAAGTTTGTTCAGATTCTGTTCTACTCACTTCATTAGGATACAGGTGAAGATTGCCTTGGGGGGAGGGGAATATCATTGCCAGCAGTTTGCCAAGTTTCACCATGTCAACACTTTCCACTAGTCTTCCCTTTGGACCAGTAAGGTTTCCGACCTTTTGCATATGTAACTGCCACAAATTCTGTGCAGCTCAGCGCCCTTTCTGGGGAAATCATGTGCCCTTTTATGCAGGAATTATAATCATCCTGCGAAGACTGGCATTTCCCAGTCTTATATATATAAACTCCATATTTCCCTTCCCACCCCTGGAAGAAACGCCAGTCTTCACAGGATGATTATAATTTCTTATAAATCATTTCTCTTCACATTCAGTTTCTTTTGCATGGACATCCTTCAGCAATAAATCTCATATGATATCCATGCAAAGAAACTGAATGTAAAGAGAAAAGATTTATTCCACTGCCCATTGTCTCACTGAACACCAGAAAGTTGTAAGATTCTCATCCTTCTATTCAGACTGACATGGGGGTTTGGTTCACTCAAAACCCTGCATTAAATTAGGCTACACATATCATTCACCATGGTCACCAGGTGGACAGAGAACTGATCTGCTTAGACTGTGCACAGATTACCTTGACTCTGAGACTGAATCCCAGGTGAGAATCCTCCTGTCTTCTTGTCCCAGCTGCCCACTCTGTAAACAAGAAATGTAGAGACCACTATGATCCAGACTAGAGATGGGCACGGAATGAACATTTTTTCGTTTCCGTTACCGTTTGTTGTTTCCGTTATGTAACGAAACGACAAACAAAAATTGTGATGAAAATGAAACGAAACGAACAGAACCACGAAAATTGAGGTCGTTACATTTCGTTTCTGTTAATGGTGACGCACAATGAAATGAGCTGTTTTAAATGTTAAAAAATGCCCTGGACATCCATAAAAACGCAGCGATAATTATTTATATTGTCTGATAATACCTACCAGGGGGGTTGGGGTCCTTAAAACATATGTTTTTGTCTTCTCCCATCGCAATGTATTTTTCTTTTCCCTTTAAAAATGGATGTCGCCACCAGCCACAAAATGGAGGCAAGCCATGTGATGTGGGATCATGTTCAACCAATAGCATGCCCATGTTGCAGACTGGGCAGGCAGGTCTGACAGCAACAGAGGGCATAAAAAGCTCTGGCAGCCCCCGTCCTCCTTGCAGTCCCCGGTGGGAGTTAGGGTGGGATTGCTGTCTCTGTGACTCTAGCTTCAGTCCTGCAGCCTCCCTGTGTGTGTGCATGCTGCGTACCTCTTGGTGAGTACCCTCCCCTGCCCCGCAGTGCAGTCACTCTGCGGCTGCCTTGCACCCTGGGCAACGGCTGCCGCTGCCTTTGCAGCCTCCCTGCATACCTAGTCTATACTGTGTCTCTGCCAGCATCCATTTTTTTTAGTGTTTTCCCTCTGTTCTGGGGCGTTGGGGGATGCCTGCACACGGAAATGCTTTAAAAATTGCGCAAAAAGCGGGTAGAAACGACAAATGAAAAAACAAAAAACGGTAATGAAATTTTTCAAAAAATTTGTGACAAACGGAAACAAACCGAAACGGACCTCTCAACGACAAACAAAAAACCGAAACACCATTTTTTTGTTTCGTGCCCATCTCTAATCCAGACTATATCTAAGTAAAGCAAACTGGTACTACAGCTGTGTTGTTTTTATGGTTTTCTGCTTTAACCAACTTCTTTCTTCTTAAAGTTGAAGACAACCTGACACCATATAAAGGGGGGAACAACAAAGCGAAGGCAGAAATGTCACGACCATCTGCATGTTATGTAACTGATACAAGGCAATGGCACACACACATAAAAATGTGTTCACTTATTTACAAACTAGAAGCTACTATATTGTGAATGCATTGGTGGGAAACTTTTGTTGGTATAGGAAAACGTAACTACCAAGTTAATAAAAATATAGTGGGCTAAATTCCAGTTGTAATTATGTGATGGATTAACTCCCTAAAGGAAGCCATAGGCTTGAGATTGCATGTGCTGAGCAGGGCTGTTGAGGTTGGACTCACTCATTCATGGGGTCACCATATATTGGAGACAAGCTGATGGCATATAACAACAAATTCCAGTTGCTAGTCCAGACTGGAATAGAACCATTGGATTAGTAAGAATTGCACAATTGTTGATTCATAATTCTGTTCTACAATGAGACTAATAAATAGACAAAAAGTCACCCAAATGTACATTGCACATGACCTGTCATTGTAAGAAGGAATACCTTTAGCACTGAGAACATCTACCCATCCAGCAGCTGGACAGGTGCAGATCGGTCTCAAGGAGCAGTTCCTATACACAGTTAAAGGCTGTAAATTGCCCATTCAAGATCAAACCTCAAGTGATTTGCTTTGCAAAACAGATGGCTTGCCACAATAAGCTGTTCCTGGAAAAATTCCTTTTTCTTCCAGCTACCCAGCTACTGAGAGGATATCAGGGGAGCTTAGAGAAGCAGGGAAAACTATGGAGAGTTGGCAATTAAAACAATAGTTCTTGCTACTCGGCACATTTCAGGACTTTGGCTCTGTGAGGTCACATTGCCACTGATCAGGAAATGAGCATAGTCTATTTGCAAGTGTGATTTCCTCTAATGCTAAAATGATGTGATGATCTGAATACTGGGATCATGACTTTCGAACACAATAAGCCTCACTATAAGGACTTTGATTCCCTTGTTTATACAGTTTTCTCTCCTTTAGACTGTGTCCAACTGACCATTCCAACATAATGTGTCACTTTTGATAGAAATCTAGACATATTTGTGTCAGGAAAAGTAATGGTCTTTCGAGTCCATGCAGTTTCAGGTTGGGAGACCCTTCAGGTTTGTAATGGCTGTTTGTTGGATGTGGAAAGTGTACGTTGCTTACTGTTTTGTTTTGTTGTTTTTCTCACTCCTTAGAGAAAATATTACCCACAATCCCCAATCCTTTTCCAGGTCAGTATATGTTTTATGTCACAGTAGCTTTAGAGCTGGGTCATTCTCCATCAATTTGATAAGTAAGACGAACCTGGGGAAAAATCAGAATAGATTTTTAAAATGAGGCACCCCGTTGTGCCTGTCTTCTGGTGGTTTTTGCCCTTTTCAAGTCGCAGATGTTTCACATTCATGTCCCTTGAGAATCTAAGCATTTCAAGACAGCCGTAACTCTTTACTCCCTCTTGCTGGCTTTCAAACTTGCACCAAGGCATACAGTACAGCCTCACACAGACAAGTACTTAGAATGCCCTTAGAAGGTTACAGGACTCGGACTATTCGACCTTCATAATTAACCCATATTAAAATCCCACTGAACATCCCAGGGAGAAAGCATTTAGGATAATTCCCTTTATTTGAGTTGAGTCTTAAACAAAGTTATTCCCACCATACAACTTTAGATGCTGAAATCATGTGAAAGAATGCCATTACATGTCACCTCATAAAACTCAGGTGAAGAAGCCACATACAATACGATCCATGAGCTGAGTGCTATGATATACAGTAAGTAAGCCTTGTACCTTGTCAACAGAACTGCCATAAATGGGGAAGTGCAATTCTGTGCTAGTTTGTAATATGCAAGAACATGTGTTCTGAGGAGAATTTCACTGCTCAAAATATCACTCCCTGACTTCAGAAGCTATGTAGTTCATTCAGGTTGTTCCCATGTTCATGATACTCCTGGTTTCTGAAAGATCAATCAAAAAGCATTCGTCTTTGCCCTTTTACCATAAGATAGGGTGGACAACTTGGAAAGAAATTTCCTGCTCCCGGGACTCCATGGGAACCACACAAGCTGCTGCAAGTACGAAAACTCATGAAACCAGAAGTGACCACAAGTCCACTTCTACTTTTGAAACATAAATGTGTCAGAATATTAAACCCTCAAGAGGTCCTGTGGCCTATTTAATAGATCAGTTGCTTGGAGTCCCCTGGGAGCTTCCTTAATTTACCCTTTTGGGAGAATGGGAAAATGAGGAAGCTGTCAGAGGGCTGCAAAAAATAACACCCAGTTCATGCATTTAAGCTTAAGAACTACTTCTCACACACACACCGTACACCATTGATCTGGCTCACAAGAAAATCTTATTCTAAAAGTGAGAAGAAGAAAAACAAGGAGAAGAAGCGGGACTAGACAGCAGCAGCCCTGATTATTATTTATTTTATTTTATTTACATAATTTTTAGCTGTCCCACTACCATATGGTCTCTGGATGGCAGAGACAATTGCCCACAAGCATTAGGATTGCAACCTCTTACCAAGGGGGAAACTTTCCAAGTGCAATATAAGGGATAGCACAAGTTGTCTTTTCCTCACTGCTGCATGTTTCTTCATTTCCTCATGGCTGTAGGTTCTCTAGAGCTGATACCTGTAGGTCAGTGGTTCTCAACCTATGGGTCCCCAGATGTTCCTGGACTGCAACTCCCAGAAGTCCTGGCCAGATCAGATAGTGATGAAGACTTCTGGGAGTTGCAGTCCAGGAACATCTGGGGACCTATAGGTTGAAAACCACCGCTGTATTTGGAAAAAGCTCCACAAGAAATCACTCTTTAATAAATCAGTGTTTAGATAATTTTATAACTACAAATGTGATCCCATGCTTGTCTACTGAGAATCAAGTCCTGTTGTGGTCAGTGAGAAGACTTGCACACAACATTGCCCCACACATATTTTCCATGGTATTAGCTCTATTGAATACAATAGAAAATCATTTCTCAATAAATATGCCTAATTTTTCGGTGCAAAAGTTTTGGGTGGGCTTTCTTTTTCAGATTAAATTCTTTCAGTGCAAAATTATTCTGAATGAGATATCACCATTCTTCTGATATTTGTTGGGATGTCCCTCAAAGCAGAAAAATCTATAAAATGAGAAATCAGTGGATTTCAGTGGGAAGTCTTTAAAATAGCTTGAATGTTGCTGCATTCACAACTAGAAGTGGGTAAACAAAGGCAAACCTACAAATACAGCTAAAAATAAAGCATATAAACAAACAAACTGCCATTAAATTAAATCCGGTTTTAGTAGTCTTTGCGAATAATGTTAAAGAAAAGCAATAATTGGCCATTGGGAGACTAGCATTGGGGGGGGGGATCCAATTAATAGGATAACCACACAAATAAGAAATTAACTATACACAGATATAGGAATAACAAATTATGTTAAAAGGCTGCTTTGAGTTTAGGTTTTGCATGTTAAGGTATTTTGATTTTTACTTAATTTCTCACACAGTTTTACATTTAAATTCATACCTCCCATTATGTATTTTATTTACGGTAACTACATGCAGATATATGCATGTGAAAGAAATATTTTGAACACTTTATTTGAATGCTTTCCAATGAAGTACTCTAAAATTCTGTTACAATATGTCAGATATATCCAAAGCCATTTTAAAAACATAAATTAAGGATTCAGTAAAGACATTAAAAACAAGGAAGTACACACAGTACTTGTTTTCTAACCATCATCAACTGGCTGGCTACTATGTGAACAAAATGCTGGATGAGATAGACCTTTGATGTGATCCAGCAGAGCTCTTAAGTTTTTAAGAGATAATCAATAAGAGAATAGCAATAAGAGAATAGCAATAAGACTACATTACAATACTGAAGCAAGGGTTAAATCTGAACATTTTTGCATAAAGAATATGCCTGCACACCCGTACTTGGGCCTTTTGATTGAGGCATGGAATCAGCGCCACAATATATGAGAAATGGATTGTGGGAAGTCCCCTATGGGTGGTTGGTGTGCCTTCACAAATCCCAGTGGTAGCATGTGCTCTAGAAGCTCCTTAGAGATTATCACATTCAATAGGCAAGGGAAACTCTTGTGGTAATGGTAGCAACCACTGTAATGGTGAACTCCAAAAAAATTAAAAAATGCTCATTCCAGGCTCTGGGCTGTCCTCTTATCTGGTAAAGTGGGTTGTAGCCAGATTCTGGACATACTTCTCCAGCTCTTTCGCATGCCTGCATCCACAGCCATCTGACTCAAATGTTGTCCCAGCCCTTCCTCAAGTCTTCTGAGTCCTCTGAAATCTCACAAAATGGGGTCAAATTGGCAGGCAATCCTATATCATGCCTGACTAATGTCTAGCACTGCTGAGGCAGAACCAAATCCCCAAAGCCAGCAAAACTCAGAAGATTAACAACTTATATTTTAAATATCAGGGTTGATTAAAGTAGAGAATGTAGAGCTACACCCAGTGCACTTCAAAATGAGTTAATTGTGCTTAAAATATTTCAAAGAGACTGTAGCATGGCTAAGACTGAAATCCTAAACATACTCACCTAGGAATAAGTTTTGGGAGCCCTGATGACTGGAAAAGCAATTAAGAAATGCTATTTTAGACTAGACACCACACACACACACACACTCCCTTGGGTTTTTTTCTTAGTACTTAGTCAATAAACTATATCACAGCATACTTTCTGAGCATCCAGGAATATTATGAGGATTTCACTGAGCAAATCTACAATTTTAATATGTACGACCTCATTTCTCTGCCAAATGTTCCCAGCAGTTTCGCCACGGGCAATTAGCACCACCATTGGTGCTTTACTAACCGCTCATTCTACCTTTGCATTTCACCTTCGATAGAGCCTCAGGAAAAAAATATTATTGAATCTTCAATTTATGTAGACATGGCTTCTCCTCACAGACAGAAATAAGACCCTTTGAAATGTTGATCATATCACCTCTGCTCTATAAGCCTTCGGTTATGGTGCCTGAATTTTTAAAAAAAGCAAAACCTGAATGGATATTTTCTAACTACTTCTGCCTTACAAAGGCACAAACTAAATATCTGAGAATTTGAAATTTTGGCTGTTACAGGCAGGCTATCTTCCGTATTCTCAATACATATTCTGAGATGATCTATTCTACTGTCTTGTCACCATCAGCTTGTTAAGATTATGCTGTCATCAGAGGCAGTGGTGACCAGATATAGTAATATTATAAAGGTATTAAGAATGCTACTGCCATTACATGGCTGGGATTCAAGAACTATGGCTTCAAGCAACTGCAATGGCAAGCCAGTTTTCAAAGAAATAAGACTATTGTGGTTTCTGAAACCTTAGACTTGTGATATTTTCCAGAACCTTCATCTTCCCATTGAAAACCCAGATTTGAGGTTTGAGTGCTTTAGATTTCAGATCTAAACCTCATGCCTGGGAAAATATCTCCCTGTATCAGAAGGAATGATAATACAGTCAGCAGTCTCAATGGGTGGAATGATTACAGAGTGAGCAAATTTACATACAGACTTGAATGAACAAGGATAAGACTTTGTGGCCCCCAAGATTACCACACATTCAAGAAGATATATTCAAAAGGTATCTAGTTCTTCAACTAGAAGTCTCTTTTAAGTGTACCGATGATGAAAATGGTTATATTGAGCCAAAGCACATCAGTACTTGCACTAATTTAACCTGTGGTCATCCAAGAGACAGCTGTTTTGCCATCACAACACAAATCCGTTTCAATGCATGATAAGGAAGACTTCTCTTCTGCTGGCTTCTTGACCAGATAACTCAGCCAGATTCCTCAGTCCCCAATAATTTTTGATCCTGCATTCTCTTTGGGCCTCAAGTTGAATTTTATCTAGCCTTTTGCCTGCTTTATTTTCCATAAAATCAGCAGCAGAGTAGTAAGAGGACAATGGATTTAACATGAGACCATCAGCAACTCTTTTCATGCCCCTAAATGAAATGAGTGGCTCCAGGTAACTTGAGGTTGATAAGGGTACAACAATATGTTTTGATTATGAAAAGCAAACACTGACTGGAGAATGGCCCTGCATTGACTCTAGATTTGTAGCTAGATGCCTTTTAGATGTAGTCACTGTAGCGTGGACTAACACATTTGTCTGGAGTATGGGAATGATGGTGGGTGATGGTGAGAGTGGGAACGGGTATTTGGATCCAATAGATAGGTGCAATCAGCTTTATTTGTATAGATATGAATTTGTGTTTTTCACAAGGGTGTCTGTTGTCCAGGACTCCCCTTGTATGTAAAGGTATTTGTTCTATCCCAGCATTTTCTTCCTTTTGTTTTTCCCACAAATGGACTTCTCCAGTTGACTTTACGTCTGCAAGAACATTGGTATTTCTTTTTAGGGACCTTGTAGAAATAACCACTGTGTCACCTTGTTCCAAGCAATTAGAATCAGGCACACCCTTTTTATTAGTCCATTCCTTAGAACAGGTATGGGAGATGCGTGGCCTTGCAAATTTTAGTTGGACTGCAATATCATGAATAGTGAAAGATGACCGGAGTTGTAGGCCATCAATATCAAGGAAGTACACACTCACCTGCCTTGCTTTAGAATGATTTCATAAGGCTAATGAGGGGCATCTAGGAGTAGGCTAGTACCCAGCTGTATATAATCCAATTTTAGTTTCTCTCAACAGCTGCAAAGTTAATGTTCCACAGAGAGAGCAGAGATAAAGATCAATGTGTGCAGTTTGAAATATGTTATTCTGAGATTTCACTGTTTGTACATTAAGTCTTTTGGTATGAAAACATTTGGGCCCTGCCTCTACTATGTGAGAAAGCATGGACAGAAAGTGAAAAATTGGGCTTGACACTACCACTGGGCAGAGGGAGATAGCAGCCTGAGGCAACTGTTTGTATCATGCATGTGCAGTAAACTCTTGAGTGGTTTAATTAATTATGGCTGTATCTTGGCAGAGAAGGGGAAAGATACTTCTCAGATTCACTTTAGCAGGACACAAAATAACATTGACTTAGGACTGGGGAATTTACTACTGGGTCTTAGATCACAAAATGTCTAAAAGTGCCCCTGTTAAAACATCATGGGATAAGGAGGAGAAAACACCAGGGATAGTTTTCCAATAAATATCTCAAATGGTAAATCTTTCAAGGCTCTTATTCAACTCAGAGACTTTCAGCTTGAGGCTCTGAGCTTGCAATGTCTAGTCCGAAGGCATTGCAAAAATGGAAGGGATATGCATAAGATGAGGAGCAGTTGTGTTAATGTTTAAGATTAGGGCCAACTCTATCTATCTATCTATCTATCTATCTATTTTATACTGAAAAGACCATCTGGCCCGAAGACTACTCTGGGCAGTTTACAATATCATTAAACGCACTAACATAAAATGCAACATCATGAAAATACCACAGTATGAATAAATAGAATAACATTAGCGAAAGCTCTAAAACAAACACAATCAAATAATAAAAAACAACCTAATGTGAACGAAATAAAATAGAGATTCATAATATGTGAGCCATAAGCAAAACGATTTTTTAAAGTGGACAATAAAATGGAGAAGTACAAGCCGAATCAACAAAAGCGGAATAGTTGTGTGTACATAAGTCATTCACATGCATCATTTACGGATTAAGTCTGGATGGGCCATCCTGAACCACCAGGTTTTTAATTGGCTTTTAAACTGCAAGAGCAAGGGTTCCTAGTGGATCTCAGTAGGAAGTGTAGTCCACAGCTGAGGGGTGACCACTTAGAAGGCCCAACTCCTTGTTGATAACATTTGGGGCTTTCTCACTGACGACATCCTCAGCTGTCCTACCAGGGATGTGCGGTAAATCTGACAGTTCTGTATGGGAGGAGCTGCTCTGAGAGGTACTGAGGTCCCAAACTATTTTAGGGCTTTGTATGCTAGCATTAACATCTTTAAGTCAATGCCAAAACATATTGAGAGCCAGTGCAGGGTAGCCAGGAGGGGGGCAACATGCTGGTGTTATGCACATGGAAAGGATCAACAGCATCCTGGTCACCACATACTGCACTAGTTGGCATATCTGCATTAACCTCATAGGCAGCCCCATGTAGAGAGCACTGCAGTAGTCTAATCTCAAGATTATAAGCACATGTATCAGCGTGGCAAGGGCCCTAGTGTCAATTAAGACCTGCAGCTGGGCAATCCTCCACAGTTGGAGGTGTGTGGATCGGACCACAGGCACCACCTGGAAGATCATGGAGAGCATTGGGTCTAGTAGGCCACCCAAGCTATGGACCTCATCCTTCGTAGAGTCACACCCCACACAAAGGAGGAAGACTTTCCCAATCCACAAACACTGTGAGCCTCTTACCCGGAGGACCTCCGTCTCGCCCAGATTCAGCCTCAGTTTGTTGGTTTCCATCCAGTCCAACATGGCAGCCAAGCACCACTCCAATGACGTGACAGCATCCACTGCAGAAGACGGAAAGGAGATATAGAGCTGTCTGCCATCTGCATATTGGTGATACGAAACTCCGTACCTCCTGATGACCTCTCCCAGCAGCCTCATATAAATGTTGAAATTGACCATCAAACACTGAAGCATGTTGGATATGACCCTGAAGCACAATTGAGGGACCAAGGGGCAGAGGTCATCTCCCAGCTAAACTTGATGAGCACACTCCTCCAAGAAGGAGTGGAGCCATGCCCTTTATGCCCAACTCAGAGGGTCTCTCCAGGTGGATACCATGGTTAGCAGTAGCAAAGGCTGCAGGGAGACTGAGGAGGACCAGCAAGGATATTGTGCCCCTATCAATAGGTCATCGTGCAGAGCAACCAATGTCATCTCTGTACTATAATGCTAATTGGAATGGATCGAGAGTGGAAGTATCATTCAGGAGACCCTGAAGCTGATCAGCCACCACCCTCACCAGTACTTTGCCCATAAAAGCAGCATTGGTGACAGGCCTATAGCTGTCAATTTGGTCTGCTGCCAGATTAGGACCGAACGAGTGTCTCCTTGAGGGAAGGGAGGACCTGCTCTCCTGGAAATACCCATTAATTATTACAGTGACCCACTTGTTAGTGACCAGCCTTTCAGACCAAATCTACCAAATCTAGATATCAAGATACACAATACAGCTTGTTTTTTTAATTTTTTTAATTTATTTTGTAACGTGTGACTCATGACCAAGAGAAATGGATACTTATTGCACCTGCATCAGATGCACCTGCCAAATTCAGCTGGACAAGTGAGTGTTGTACATCTTTACCAACTGCACATACAGATCTCCCAGGCTTTGCCCTTGCTTCATTTCGTTGCTATCACTGGTTATATTACATTTCCTAAAATTGTATGGTGTGAGGGCTCCCTTTCTTCAGTAGGGGAAAACAGGAAGGTTGGGGGATGTGGCTATTGGCATCACATGCTTATTCACTAAGGAAAGGCAGGCTTACGCTTTGAGCTCTTATTGCTAACATGGCAAGTAGGTCACTTCACTGCGTGCAGCAAGCAGTCAGAAGCAGAAGGTGAGAATTTTGCTTCAGTTGGATTTAATGATTTCCCCCCTAAAATGATTAAATTGTTCCCATTTTGAATAGCTAGAAGTCAAGAATTCTTAAAAAAAAATGAATATGGGAGGAACCAAAATGGACCTATTTGCTCACCAATATCCAGAGTTTTCAGTGTTGCTAATTGAGTAAAAGTTGGGTGTCAATTAGAGATGGGCTTGAAACACCAAAATGGTGTTTCGTTTCATTTTTTGCTTCTCCCCTGTTTCGTTTTGTTTCTTATGAAACAAATTTATTTTGTTTTGTTTCATTTTTTTTACACAAGCCAACCAGGGATGTTGGTGTTTTTGTTTGTTTGTTTGTTTATGAGGTCCCAGCAGGGGGGCTGTGCTATACCTGATGGGTATTTTTTTTCAAAAGCCCCAGTCAGCTGTAGTGTGGGCCCCCTCCTGGGTGCTTGCAGCAAAATAAAAATAAAAATAAAAATAAAAAAATAAAATGGGACCTTAGCTATTGCTGATGGGGGCTTTTTTTGAAAGTCCCATCAGCTGAAGTTCAGGACCCTGCTGGGCGCTTGCAGCAAAAAATAATTAAAATACAAATTTAAAGAATATTTGTTTTTTTTTTAATTAAAAAGCACCAAGCAGGGAGTGAACGCTACAGCTGACTGGGCTTTTTTTTAAGCCCCAATCAGCTGTAGTGCGGGGCCCCTTCTGGGTACTTGCAGCAAAATAAAAAAATTAAATAAAAAAAATTTAAAACCCTGAAACGGGGGCACACACTGCAGCTGATCAGGCCTTTTTAAAAAAATACCCTGATCAGCTGTAGTGCGGGCCCCCTTCTGGGCACTTGCAGCAAAAAAAATTTTTTTTTTAAATAAAAATAAAAAGTGCTGAGCAGGGGCCCTGTGCTACAGTAGCACGGGCCCCCTGCTGGGTGCTTGCAGCAAAAATAAATAAATAAATAAATAAAAATACAAAATTAAAAATGTGTTTTATTTTGTTTCTCTTCCAGAGTGGGGTTCATTATTTATTTCGTTAGAGGATGAAACGAATAACAAATAATGAAATGAATTAAAAATACATTTTGTTGCCCATCTCTAGTGTCAAGTCCCACCAAACAAGTGTTGCATTTAGATGTCCCATTCTTTCTTCTGAGGGGATTCTTATCTTCTGAATTTATATGGAGGGCAACTGCAGGGCATTATTTCCCAAGTTGGAAATAGCTACACATACTGTGTTTGACAAGCGCAAATGATTGAGAATTTGGTTCAGGTCACTTCTGAAGAATGTGCAAGCATGTCTGTGAAGATTCCCAGTCATCCAGGTGAGTTTATCTGGAAGTTGAGTCATGAGAAAGGCTGATGAAGCTGTTTGGATGAGCAGCGAAATGTTTCTATCTCTCAAGAAAAAGAAGTCCAGTTGCAATGACTCAACTTCCAGAGAATGTGCAAACATGTACATATGTCTTTCTGACTGATGAAGCCATTTGGATGAGCAGTGAAACATTTCTATCTCTCAAGAAAAAGAAGTCCAGTTGCCATGACTCAACTCCCAGAAAATGTGCAAACATGTACACAGTCTTCATCTCCATGGAGCAGTCATGTTAGACTGTTGCAGTAAAAACAACAAAGGGCCTTGGAGGCACCTTAAAGACTAACAGGTTCCATTGGGTGTCAGCCTTTGTGGACTCCAGCCTGCTATTTCATCTCTGTATAACCAGAGATGGCTGGAGTCCATAAATGTTTATGCCAAAGACACATTGTTAGACTTTCGGATTCTACAAGGCTCTTTGTTTAAATGGATCCATACTCTGGATGGGCTGAGATATTCAAGATTTGAATGCTGGATGAAAAGAACTCAGATTTCCCCATGCCTAGTTAAAAAAAAACACCAATTAATGTGTACAGCAGCAGTGGATGTCATTTTGGCCCTCCAGATGTTGGATTGCAACTCCCAGTGTTCTTCGTTGCTGCTGTAACCCAACCACCTCTGGAGCCTGTGGTTTGCTCATCAGCATATATTGACATGTGCAGTGTTTAATGCCAGCAAAAGGATTTACAGACATCGGAGTACAGTCATACCAGTTTTGGATCCTTAGCACATCCTCTTAAGTCTCAAGCTAGTTCAAAACTGCTAAGGGGTATTCCAATCCACTGCTGGTATAAGGGTAAGCCTGTGTTTGGGTGAGATTTCAGATAACAGTTCTTCAGCTGCTCACTTTTTAATTTGCATTTGTAGGATTCTCAACTTGTTTTGCTTCCATGCAAAGTGAACTTGTTATACACTGGAGAAACAATGCAATGTAATGTGTGTGGGGGGGGGGGGGGGATATTGGATTTTGAGGGATGAACAGTCAGCCACAAAGCTGTTTGGATGAACCGGTAGCAGTCACGATCTGTCTATGTTGCCATAAGGGAAAAATTGAGATAAATCCCATCAGAACCCCAGAAAGCTTTTGTGAGGAAAAAGCTGAGATAAGCTCGCGTAGCAGAGGGTAGCTATTTGCATATTGACGAACAGAAGAAAGTGCTGTGAAAAGAAAATAAATCACAGGTTTGCACAAAATCATTGTATACCTATTGCTATTCATAGGTGCACCTTTAGAAGTAATTAATGTAATACAAAGAGTACACAATCCATCTCACCATAGCAGGGACTATGACCGGAACTATGTCTATTGTTGAGATGTTAACTATTGCAATGTCATTGTTTTAATTCTTTGAAGGCCTTGATCTTTAAGCCAGACTTTAAAAACACTTTTTAGCAGAACATACCTTCAATGGAGGCTTATCAGCTACAAAGCAGAACACATATACGCTGTCATATCAGAACAGTCGGCCGGGGGGGGGGGGAGGATGTAAGCTCTGTGTGATACCAAATTGTGAAGCGAGTTGACTAACATGATTTGGACAAACAAAAAAAGCCTCCTTACTACAGAAGGAATATATTAGTATAGGCAAGACAAAAGTTATCTGAGACTTAGCGAATCTGAGCTAAAGTGTAACGATACACTAGTAACCAGTCCTATCTATGACGCTGTGAGGTCTGTGGACAATGAATACATAAAATGTACAATATATAAATTAGGACTATAATTCAGTTAAAGGCATTCTGTAAATTACTTTCCTGCCCATGTGGCAGATGACCGCCAGTGAGTTTTCTTTCGTTACAGCAAACCTTGCACTGTAAAACTAAAATTAAATGTACAGGGACGGCAATGGACAGAAAAATTAAGAGCTATCTTTTCTCACGTTAATCCTTTTATTATGAATGTTAAGAAAAAGGCCTCTCTTCAAGATGATGGCTGTGGGCGTTTATACACGACCCCTAAACTCCGGGGCAAATGGCTCCCAGCTCCGGAGCTTTAAAATGTTTCCCCACCAGCTCCGGAGTTTACAGGAAATTAAGTGCGACCACGCCCACTTTAGCGCATCCCAGCGTACCTTTCAAGTACCTGCTCTCTGGAGATGAAAATTCTTTGATGCAGTGTAACGATAGTGAGTGCGGGGCTCTCCTCACTTCTGTTTGTTGTTTTTTGGCCTTTAAGAGCTACTTAAGAGACTGGAATGTTGCCGCGGCAAGAGCGAGAGGCAGAACGGAGGTGAGCCACGTCTCTTTTCTTCCTGTTTTTTCTCCCTCCCCTCACGCAGCCAGCAGCCAGGAGTGCGGAGGGGGTGGGAACACAGGAACAGCGACAAGCCCCTAAGATCTCTGGTCCGAATTTAAGTGGCCAGCGGATCTTAGGGGTGGTGTGAAAAGGCTCTGTGAAAGAACAAGCAGCTTGTCCTTTCCCCATGTCTATTGACATCATCATTATCTTAGAAATAGAGAGCTGGAAGAGACCCTATGGATGATCAATTCCAGCCCTTGTCAAGGGGAGTGGGGACACATCTAGGAGTTGGACTCCTGCTCTCCAGCTCCACAGCCAGAGGCCTAAAGCATTGAGATATTCAACAGTTCTACAGTAAATGCAATTAAAGGAACATGCCCAATACAAACTATCTGGTTGTTATCCCAAGTGAGCAATGTTGTGTTCACCAAACCACCATGACAAAAATCACTTTGGGAAGTACCAGGTTTGTCTTCAAAGGAAGGCAAAGACGCTGGAGTCCACTGGCATTGTGATTCGGCACCACCTCTGCCAGCATGAACTCCCATTATACAAGGCTGTGCTTCCATGATGAATATCTCACCAAATAAGAACAGGAAGAAGCCAAAATGGTACAAAAGCAAGGAATACATGTGAACCAAAAGCAAAGGAATCCTCTCACTCCCATCATGCCCTTGCCCTTCGCCTGTTCATTTCTGGAAATGGGTAACTACATAGGAAACAAGAGCAGTCCCATTAGGCAAAATGTTATGTACTCAAAAAAATAGGACTGCTGTCAAAATGGGGACTCAGTAGTATGTTCTTCCTTGTTATTTGCAAAGTACTGCCCATTTCACTGTGCGCCATCACACTGTATAAGTATGTGATACTACAATGATACCTGCTGCTGCAGATTAGTAAACTATATAACTATATATGAGGAAGGTTAAATCTTCCCTAGCAGCCCTGTACCTTTCACAATCTGGGTTTTCGCCACCAGTATTATTGTCGATACAATAATGGAAGGAATATGGCTGTGCCGGATGGAAGCAGACCTAATAGTTGTGAGAAATCAGTTCCTTTCCCAGCCTACGCCTCACAGGACCCCCAGCCACGAATTGCCTGAACAATTCTGGATGCTGCAGTCCAAAATGAAATTGTTCCAGGCTCCAGGAATCCCTAACAGATTGCTCCAGTAGTCCTTGACAGCCATAAACATTCAATGCATCTTCCATCTTCCTTGATGAGGCCTTTTAAGGGAACAGACGTAGAAATTTCAAATCAGGACTTGACTTCTAAAAAATGTTATCCTCCCCCCCCCCCCACCTCACCCCCAGGTAAACAAAGCATTGTGAAAAGTTGGTTTAAAGCTAGACCAGGCTGCATGTGCCTGCTGAGCTGATTCAAGAAAGTGTACACCTGCTTCTAACAAAACAATTTTCATCATATGAATTGTAGCCAAGATAGAAGAGAAGAGGGTCTCACGTTATGTTTAGCCATTTCTAGTATTTACAAAACTATAGATCAAGATCACACACACCAGCTAACTTGACTGTTTGCTGGCCAGTAGTAGCTCTTTCAGAAATGCAGCTTTCAGGGAGGTAGCTATCTTAGATGGTTACTTCACGTCCATTCTCGTTCCGGGAGGAAGTTCGTTGCGTGTTGACATCGGTCACGGTCACGTGGTCTTCTCCCACTTCTGTCCCTGTTCCCATGTACGCACAGGCATAATTGATGATACTGGGACGACTGTTACTGCACGTCCTTGTTACATGATGAGATGTGAAATTCTATGCCTTCGTTCTCTTTTTTTCTTCTTTTTTTTTGGTTCGGTCCAACCTTCCATTTTTCAATGTTTTGATTCTCCGAAGCCTTGCCTTCAATGCGTTACGGAGAAAACTTTGAGGCATTTGTCTTTTAAAATCTCAGCACTGCATTGCTAACTCCATAGAGAATTTACTGGTGAATGTCACATCGCACTCCTGCCACTAGATGGCAATGAGCTACAATCGGCACTCGTTGCACAATGAGGCTTACTTCACGGACTCTCATCTTGGAACGAGAAGCAAGAAGAGCAGATTCCCAAGGCCAGGGAGGGGAATCGCTCATCCCGCTTAAATTGCAGTTCAGGGGGAGTGGTCGGGACAATCTCCCATCGTCACGCAATGGACGTGCGGTAAGATTACTTCATATCAGTACCAAGCGGGACCGCAAACTGCAATGAAAGGGACATAAAGTAACGGCCTTAGTCTACTCCACCATCAACAAAAGAGAAGGAAAGGAAAACCAAAACTAAAGAACAAAGGAAGACATGTTTAAGATTAACATATGTGCTTTCATGCGTACAGTCCACTGGGGAAGTGAATTGTATCTACAAAAGCTTATTCATAAATAAATATGCTAGACCTAAGGGGGCTAGTATAACTTTGGTTTTGTTCTACAGACAAGTGCAAAGTCCCGCAAAACTTGGTTGATCTTTGCTATAAAGTGTTCTGCTTATATACTGCCCCATAACACCTCAAGTAGTCTCTGGGCGGTTTACAGTTTTTAATTATAGTATGCAGGCTACATATTGCTTATAGACATAGATTTCCAGTCATAACCACCACTGTAACTGTTGTAATTCATTTTTTAAAATTTCTGATTCAGTCTAAGGAAGTAGGAAAGTTGTTCACCTGTAGTGTAAAAGAAAGAAAGGTTGGTGTTTGTGGAAGAATTTAGGGTCAGCCTTTTTATATACTGGATGAGGCAGTCACCTTAGGCACAAATATTCCAGAGAAGCTTCTCAGGCAACAAACACTCACCTAACACCAACATGTTCATTGAAAGGGAGTCTGTATCTCACACAATTTCCCATGTGATCAAAAATCCAAAATGTGCAGGGCTCTTGCTGATAGGCAAGGAGTGATGAGTTATGTTGATCCAAACCAAATTTAAGATCCACAGGAGAATGTCCCCTTACTCCCCACTAGAGATGGGCACGACTTAGCGGTATTCCCGTTTCCGTTTCCGTTACTCGTATCCGTTACTCTACGGAAACGGAAACGGGAATTACTCCACCAGAATTCGAGCTCGAACCGACGAACGAACAATTTGGTCTGATTTGTCGTGCTCGTTACTTGCATCGCGCAATGCCAAGCGGCACAGAAAAAAAGTTTTTAAAAGTAAAAAAAAAACCCGATTCCCGGCCCTAAAAGTAGGTGAAAACTGTCTGAGGGCACCTACCAGGCCAGAAGGGTGTTTTATTTGGGGGGGGGTTCCCCGCCCCCCTCTCCTTGGCTATTGCTACTGCTGCGCTGCTGGTACCAGGCTGGGAGGGCGCATCCATTTGCCATGCAGTGCGGGGGATCCAAAATGGCGACTGCAATATTTTTTTTGAAATCGTTGCCCAAAACCCCACCAAAGCACCACAGAAAGATGCGAAAATTGGCTATTTTAAATGCTTGAATTTTTACAGTAGCAGCAGTGGGTTTTTCTTGCAAAAAAAAGTCTCCGTTGATTTTATTTTATTTTATTTTATTTACACCTGCACATTTGCAATGATGGGCTCGCCCATGGGAGTAGACCATGCAAATTTTCCACCAATCGCATGGCCACTTGGCCAGGTTGACCACAGAGACTTCTGGGATGTGCCAATCGGGCATAAACAGCCCACTAATCGTAGCCCAAACCCAAACCCTAAGCCTAACCCATACGCCAGTACACTGTCCTTCTAAGTGGGTCAGAGAGGCACCCAGAGGTGCACCCCAATACTCACCCTAACCTCACCCGTAACTAGCCTAACCCTAGCCGTTCCGCTAACCCGTCTTAACCCTAAGCCAGATCTACTTGCATTGCACTACATGCAAGTACGTGAGACACAGCGGGTGCAAAGAGTCTGCCAGTCCGTCACTTGTGGCTCTGGCTGACTCCTGCAGCTCCCTCCAGGAGCCCGCTACCCCCTCCCCAAACCAGTACTAACGACAACAAAAAAACGAAAAAACGAACCGACTAATTTTTGCAAATTTTCGCGAAAAACGGAAACGAGCCGAAACGGAACCGGCCCGACTAACGACAACTCGAAAAAAAAATTTTTCAAGTCGTGCCCATCTCTACTCCCCACTCCAGAGGGCATCCACAGATAGGCACAGGTACTGTTTTTGCCAGTAATGGATGGGAACATGGATGTGCATCTCACTGGCTGCAATGCACGTTTGCACGCATTGCACTGATCCAGCAGATTTTTTTTAATCAATGAAAATGAAACCTGGTATGTTCCAAAGAATCTCTGGTTGGTGATCTGGGAAAAGAAATAAAGATACCCAGATAATAGTTTAGATCTCAAGAGACAGTTGAGTTAATGGAAATGTATTATGCCTCAGCTGCTGACAGAAGCACTCACCAGCTGAGGTGGGCTTGAGGAAAAGAGATACACAAATAAAGGGGCATTAGAGCTGGCCTCACCCTCACTGTTCTCAACAAGGAAGGCCTCTTCTTCACAGAGGCAAGGAGGAATAAAATGACAATTCCTCTTTACAGAGTCACCTTTATGTACAGGGGATAAGACATCATCAGGGAGGACTGCCCTTGGATGTTTCTCTTTCTCACATTTATAATGCCCACACAAGGCTAAAGCTGCAGTAGTAGGTAAGACCATAGTCTAGCACAGTAGTGCCTCGTAAGGTAAATTTAATTCATTCTACAAGTCAATTCGTCTTACGAGGCATGGTTTCCCATAGGAATGCATTGAAATCCAATTAATCCATTCCAGAGGAAACAGATTAATAGATTTTCAATTCATTCCTGTGGTAAGGCTGTCTACCCCCACCCATAAAGGGACAAGAGAAGGCTGTTCCTCCCCTGCAGCCAACAGACAGCTGATTTTGACAGCTCCAAAATCAGGAGTCTGTTTTGGCTGCATAGAGGAGACTTCTGCTGCTGGTGACTGAAGGGGCAGCCACCTCTTCTCCTTTGTCTCTGCACCGAGACTCTGGTGAAGAGGAGGAGTGGTAGCAGCTTCTATCCTGCCTTTCCTTCCCTGTAGCATCTGATCCGTGTGTGCTACAGGGAAGGGAAGGCAGGATAGAAATCTCTACCACCTCCTCTTCCCCGGGACCAAGGTAAGCGGCAGCGGATCACCGCCACCGCCGCCATATACCTCCGGGCTGGGAAAAGATCAAACGGTCCCTGCTCTGCCCAACAAACTGTTCGGCAGAGGAGTGACCACTGGATTTTCGCCCAGCCCAGGCACCTTGCAAGGCAAACGGTGGTGGCACTCTGCCACTGCCACTCACCTTGCAAGCCTCTCAGGCTGGGAAAAGATCAATGGGTCCATGTTCTACCCGAGCAGAGCATGGAGCCATTGATCTTTGCCCAGTCTGTGTGGCTTGGGAGGGAAGCAGTGGTGGCAATCTGCCATTGCCACTTGCCTTCCAAGCCTCCTTGAATGAAGATCCATTTTAAAATGTCCCAACTGAGCGCTCCGTCTGGGGGCAGTGTGCTCGTGGTGGGACATTTTTAAAAGTCTCTAGTCATCCCTCCAGAACAGATTGATATTCAATGCATTCCTATGGGAAAATGCTGTTCGACTTTCAGGTTGATCAACTTCCGAAGATGTCTTCGGAACAGACTAACACTGTAAAATGAGATACCACTGTATATCTGTGGCAAATTGAACTGAAACAGCAGTGGAGGCAAGATTCTGAAGTTGTATGGTCCACTGCTTTGCCCTTGGGAGAAATTAAAGTAGTCTCACAACTTCTTGAAACTGTCCTCCCACTCAGGGAATAACCATGGTGCACGTTGTTCTTCTAGACGAGAAGGATTTCATCATTTTTAAAAGTTCTGTCATGCTTTCTGAGCAAAGGCAATATGATCTTAATAGAAAAGAGAAGTACTTCCAAGATGAATTTCTTCTTCAAAAACTTTGAGAAAGCCACCCACAATAGGTCAAGGAACCAGAACACGGTGTGACGGGCAGATACAGCCATGATAACAAAAGAAGGAGGGGAACAGAAGCTTTTTTCTGTCAGTCTTTCTGTGTAGGCCATTGGGTAACTAATTAGTAGGAACACAGTGTACCCTTTGAGAGGTGCAGTATGGTTTAAAGGACCACTGAAGTTCCCAGCTATTTACTACTGTCATTGGGATATCTACACTGTAGCCCAGAGTGCTAGTTTTGATCACTGTTTCTCTCACTGTGAGATAATGCCACATAGTGGTAATCCATGGATATTCTCATGTAGAAGCCACAGGGGGAAAGAGAGCAAGGGGAAAGACAAGTAGAGTGAATTTTAAAAAAACAGATGTCCCCCCCCCACACACAAGAAGCTTAGAAGCATAAATCATAACAACATGGTGGAAAAATTACTGGTATGCCTTTGTCCCAGCCACCACATAAGCAAATGTGGATAATCTACACAGTATTCAAATTTTAAATACATTTTTTGAAGTTTAGACAGTAAAGTAGATGGATGTAAACTGTGTACCAAACTTCCACACACCTGCTCCACTTAAGATCTTTATTGAGTTTAATAGGAAGGCTTACATCCTGAGTTCTGCGTTCAGTTGGATATGCCTAGAATCCTTGCTGTAATTCAGTATAATGAAAAGGATGGGTTCTTTTTTTCAGAGAGGATTCTAGTCACATTTAGGTGTCTTGGCATAGATGGGATGTTACAGGTACGGTTTAGCCCCACACCTGCTTATGCATGCTCATTCTGAATACCCAAAGGGAGCTCTAACTAAACATTTTTGCAGATTTACTTGCATTTTGTCTGATGTTTAAATAAAGAGGGACACTCAAATTTGCTTTAAGTCACATCTTGATGGGAACAATGTTTCCTTATTTCTTTCTTTAGTATGCTGGCCTTCTCCCCATAGAGGAGCTCACAATAAGATTTTTAAAAAAAAATCAAAGTGAAAATTCCATAAGACTTGACATAAAACAGCTGTTAAACAAATTACAGTATATAAAGCTTTCATTGTTTTTTTTAATTTAAGCCTTATATTCAGTAAACATAGCATGGCTAAAATACTGCCTGAAAGGGAAGATCTTTGCCTGACAGTGGAAGGACAAGAGAGAAGGGGTCAACCTGGCTTCTCAGGACAGTGCATTCCATAAGAACATAAGAAGAGCCATGCTGGATCACCCAAAAACAGCTCCACTAGATGGTTATGTACAAATGCAATAATGGCAGGGGAAAATATAGTAGGACCCCAGTATCCACTGGGGATTGGTTCCAAGTCTTCCCATGGATAATGAAAACCGTGGATAAGAGAACACCAAAATGTTCCCCACCCCACAATCAAACTTCTAATCATAGCCCATGATGAGGGAAGAATATCTCCAATTTAAATGAATGTATCTGATCGCTTTAACCCCTGATCTTAATGCATAGTACCAACACATCTCTTGAGTTTTAGGGTGTGGTGCAGTAGAAAAGGCCTGGTCATTTTTGAATCCCACATCAGCATCTATAATAGGCTCAAATAGGCCATTTCCTGCTTGTGTGAAAGGGCAGTGTGACACCAGTGATTACACCGTTTCTAAAAATGCTGGCACTAGTCCCGTGAAAATTACTATTCATGAAATCGATTTTATTTTTAACTTAAGGTGAAAAGGGGCTACAAGTATTATGTTATAAACCTGTTGCCTTTTGCAAGGAAATCAGAGTAGTGCTTTTACTCTCTTCATATAGCAAAAAAGCAGGTGGGAAAAAATTAGTAAGTGTTGCCTACTGAGTAGCAGCTGTAAATCCCTAAAGCCTTCAAACTCTGAGCTTCAGAGCTAGGGTAGAAAGAAATTAATAACTTTCAAAGTATGACCTTGAAAATGGAATTAGCAGTACTCCTCCCTTTTAAGCCTTCTTGATAATAAAGATCTTGTCTTCTGAAACCTGAGAGAGAGTTAGCAGACTAGAAAATGACTTCCTGCTAAAGAGCTGGGATAGGTAAAACCCCAGGCGCTCCAGGCTACAGGGATGAGCATGTGGACCTGACCTTCCATGTTTCCTTAACTTGCTCTTCTTTCTCCACTTCTGCTCCAAAGAGGTGCCCAGCAACAGAGTCAAAAGGAATCAATATGTATATGTTGCTTTGCAACAGTGCAAGAGTAGAAATTTGGAAAGAGAAGGGTGGTTTGGGTGAAAGCATCAGGAATTTGCTAGCATTGCTTGTGGTCATGCTGGCGAGGGAATTTGGGGAGCTGTGGATCAAAACGGTCACCTTCCCAGTCCCTACACTACTGTTGGTGTTGAGATGTCCCACTTCTTCACTGTATTCCACAAACTGAGGCAGTGTGTATTTTCCATTTTCCATTTCTTCACTTACATTCCCGTTTCATTCTCAAAAAATAATGAATTCTTCTGACCAACTCCTCCGTGTTTTAACACAGAGGTTTAGTGATCAAGATCACACTTGAAGGTATGACTGAGAACCCTAAAAGGGCCAGTTTCCCCCCAAGTGAGAGTATTACCTCCACTGAGCTAGGACACCACCACCCCAGCCACAAGTACAGACTGTTAAACACATCAGCTGTAAGTTGTGTTACTTTAAGTCTTTAGTACCTGTTATCTGCAGTGATATAAAAGCCAAGAGATTTGTGCTTGCTATAAAAACATAATTTTCCATCCATATCTTATCAGCAGTTCAAAATACAACTCAATGCCCAAGCTGCGTGCACCCAATTATGCTTGTTTAAGCTCATGTGCAGTAAAGACAAGAAGTATTCCTTACCATCAAATAGTAAATATGGAAATCCTGGGAGTCTTGTCAGGCCCGGAATCATACTGATTCTAGTCACTCATATTGATTTGTTTCTTAAGGACGCAGCTTCCAAAGGAGAAAGAGGGCCTCCACTTGGTGAATAAGGACAGCTGTGGTCCATGTGAATTACCAGATGCAGGCCTCCTCCTCCTCCTCCTTCAGGGGCTAAAATGGTAAATGTGACTTCCAAAAGATGGCATATTCCAATTTGTGATTACCAGAGAGAGGAACAACCATAAATTGGGCTGTTTTGTGGTGGTTTGGGGGGACATGACTGTCAAGAATAAATGAAATGCCAAATTATCACCTGCATTGATGATTCACACTCGGACATCTCAAATCTAATCTTCACCAAACTAGGGCTCATTCTTGTGCTAACTCTTCTTCCCACATCATACAAGTTTGGCGAAGATTAGTTTTGGGGCATCCAATTTATAGCCCCCCTCCCCAAAGCAGGTCCCACAGTTAGTTAGTTAGTTAGTTAGTTAGTTAGTTAGTTAGTTAGTTAGTTAGTTGACTATAACTCAGATGCCCCCAAACCAGTTATTGCCAAACTTGTAGGAAATGGGAAAGGAAGTCAGCTGAAGACACTTGTCAAGTTTGGCAAGTTTTATTGTATTAGCCATTCTATTTTACATGAACCACAAAAGGGTTCCTTTTCCTTTTCCCCATCTAGTGCCCATCTCTAGTCATGACTATATGGGTGAACGTAATTCAAACAGAGGGATCCATATACATGTCATGAACACTTCATACATTTAAACAAACATAAATGAGAAGTAATTTGGCAGAAGAGAAAAGGCCACATTTTTAAGATATGCCATTAATCAATCAAATTAATATAGTTGCCTATGGTTCTGAAACATCTAAACAAGATATCTTTGTTCTTAAGACCAATCTGCAACTGTTTGCATATTAGTACAGTAATGTACCATATTCAGATGCTTAGAAGTCCCTTACTTGGGCTACTGTGCCACCTTGTGGTAAACTGGGGTATATTCTAGCTAATGTGCAATGTTCTGATACAGTTGTACCACTAGATGGCAACAGCTGACCAGTTATTGTATGTGATACAAAACAAAGAAAGTAAAGACACATTGATGTAACATAGGCTAGTTTTTGTTTGTTTGTTTTAAAGAATGATATATACTCTAAATTATAAAGGGATTGCAATGTGTGTTAGGTTTCTGTACAAATGCAAAACTATTCAGCCTACACCATACAAAATCCCAGTTGTATTCTTCTGTTGGAAATCAATGATTCAATTTCATAATGCATTTAAACTCCTTTTCCTCGTGTTTGAAAACATGCACACTTTAAAAATGCATTAAAAATGTATATCTTCTTGCCTTAGTAATTGAAATACTGGTGTAAAATATGCATTTGAAATATTATAGAAAATGCATACATACTATATTAATTTCCATGTGTTATCCAACTAGCTGGGGAGGCGTGAGCAACTGCACAATCAAACTATTCCTGTTGCAAGACACAACACCTGGCACATTTATACAACTAAGTTATGCATGCACAGAAAAGGATTTTGCCCACTTTGTTGTCCCTTAAATGCTATCCCCCATAGCATTAATTTTTGGTTCCATAGCCTTCCCTGTCTTAAGTAGACTGACCAGTATCAAAGCTTAGACAGATGTTTCAGGACTCCCCTAGTAGATAAATTGAGTACAGTATGTTAGTAGGTTAATCTGACTTGGGGCATCCTAGAATAAATCTTTTGGTAAAAGGACAAGAACAAATCCTTGAGAGATAGAGAGCAGAAACTCCCAGGAGAGGAATTCATCTCCTTGCCCTTGATACACAAACAACTGTCTTTCCCAATCCTATCTGGAGACACCCAAGATCAAATTATTTTTGCAAAGCATGTGCTCTGGAATGAAGTTAGCTTTGCTGCTACTATCTACATCACGAAAAGATTAGCCAATGCTCTCAGAACAGGGTAAATATGCAACAAACACATGGCCCAAAACAGATCCCCTTTTCTGAAATGAATTAATAATGAGCCAAAAAAAAAACCCAAGGTTCATCAGTATTTCATTTTTTCCATAATTAATATGTAATCCTTGTTAGGATTTTCTAAGAAGACAACCTATTCCTGAGTGACCTGCAAACTCCTTGAGCAGTTCTTACCTGTTGACTATGTTCCATGTGGACAATGCTTCCATTATCCCTGAAAAGAAGCCTGAAATGTAGGCCACTCATATTCTGCTGACCCCAAAGTGGGAGAGGATCGAGCATAGAAAGTTACTTTAAGAAGATGTCTGTGGAGATTCTCAGTCATCCAAGTCAGGCTATTTGGAAGTTGAGTCATAACAACTGGACTTCTTTTCTTGAAAGAGTGAAACATTTTGCTACTCATCCAAGTCCAGTTTATTATTATTAAATTATCACACAGCAGACAAGATAACTATGCTGGATTTTTAATTACAAATCACTATTATTATTATTATTATTATTATTATTATTATTATTATTATTATTATTATTATTATTATTATTATTATTATTATTATTATTATTATTATTATTAACATTTCCATTTCCATTTACATTTATAAACAACCTGACTTTCCAATAAGGAACTCTGGGCAGTGAACAGCAAAAATTAAAACAATGAAGTAAAATTGCCATGATTCAACTTCCAGATTACCATAAGAAAAATTAATATTAATGATATCCTGAACTATCCATAACTGAGCAGTGGTAGAAAGATTCATTTGACAGCCATGGATAGAAAGAAATTATAGAGGGTGGTGAGCACAGCACAAAACATCGTGGGCTGTCCCCTGACTAGATGACATTGCTAGGGATTGCTGCCTTAGGAGAGCGAGGAAAATTCTCAGGGATGACTCACACCCCAGTCAGCACTTCTTTATTCTCCTACCATCAGGCAGGAGATATAGAAGTATAGGCAGCCATACCAACAGGCTGAAAAATAGTTTCTACCCATGAGCTGTCAGACTTTCAAATGGAAAATAACTCCATGGCAACATAGTGCAACAGACTTGTGGGGCTGGTGTCTTACGTGGTAAGTCCACAAGGTGCAACAAAGCTGTGTGGTTGTTAGTGGGATTCATTGTGTTGACAGGTGTATGAGGGAGGCTTAGCTAATCTCATTGTACACATGTTGTACTTTGACAATAATGTTTTTATTTATTGATTGATTTGATTTGATTTGATTTATATGCCGTGCCATCTGACCAAAGATATGTTGGGTCCCAAGCTCTGAGACAGACAAATAGACAGAAAGCTTCAAAAGCTTCTTCTATCCAACTCTTCTTTAAAAACAATTGGCTTAGACTTGGATGTTGACGTAGTATAAATCAGGATGGGACGTATGTAATCCTCCAGATGTTACTGGAGAACAATTCTAACCAGACCTAGGCAGCATAGACCAGGGTGGGGTGAAATGGGAGTGGTGGCAATATAAGAAGTGCCACACATTGTCTAACCCTGGTGGAAGCATCTTATTTCCCATTTGTTGATTCAATAGTTTGGAGGTAAAAGTCCACGGCTATTAGACACTAGTCAGAATAGCTCTAAATTACCTCCACAATTAATAATATATGCCTTTATGAACCATTGGCTAAAGAACTAAGTGTCAGGATCAACATTCTGCTTATTATCGATTTCACGTTGGAGTCTATTTGCTTCCTCTGTCAGCACAATGCTGGCCTATGTGAGTCTTCCATCATGGTTATTCTTAACTTCTCTAGGCACCGTCATTTATCATATTTACTGACCTGGAAAGCTTTTTTTTTTTAAAAAAAACTTGATAGTTAGATGTGGTATGAACATAAGTTAGCCTATCCTATTGTCATTTTATCTTAATGTAATTTTCTGCCAACATAGCACAAATGGTATAACTGCCACAAGTTAAAAAGTCACTACAGACAGTACAGTAATACCTTGGTTTTCGAGCATAATCCATTCCAGGAAGATGATTATAAACCAAAACACTCATATATCAAAATAAAGTTCCCCATAAGAAATAATGGAAATGCAAATGATTTGTTCTGGGATCCCATAGACCACATACTATACATACAAAATGCCAAAATTCTCAAAAGAAGTTGGCTAGAAGCCCATGTCCACACAACGGTTTAGGTACCTTGCTGCAGAATCTGCTTGGGCCTAACAAAATGCAATTTGTATCCCTGTACACACTTGACTAGCTGCCCCATGACTAGAAATGGTTTAAAAATAAGAAAGTATGTTGAAAACAAATTAAACAAAAATATAAATAGAAAGAAAAACCTGAAATCTCCTTTGAAAACGTCCCTGGCTGGTGCAAGGGAAACCTCCATTCCTATCTTCTTCCTCTGCTTTGGAGGCTGTCTGAGACGGAAGTTTCCATACAATCACCCACAATCCAGCAGGAAGGGGAGAGAGAGAGCCACCATTGGCTCACTTGTGATCATGTGACCTGCTCCAGTTATTTATATATCAAGACATTGCTTGTTGATCAAGGCAAAATTTAGAAGAAATGTTTGCCTGACTTGCAAAAATTACTCTTAAACCAAGGTATTCATGTACATGTTGCCAGGTTGCATGACTCAGCACACAACCAAGAATGCCTGTATTGATGTCCCCACTTAAAGGTAATTCACTACTCAAAATTACATTATTTGCATTAAAACTGCAGGCGTTAACAAATAGGTTCCCACCACCACCACCCATGTCTATCTAAATCTATGTCACTTTATCCTATACCAAACTATTCTTGAAAACAGCTACAATACTAAGTTGCTGACCTGAAGATTTCCGCATCATACCAACATGTTCCTTGGGGAAAATAAAGAGAAAATGCCATTCAACCATTGCCTGAATGTGCAGCAGATTCTAAATATAATATAGCTCAGCAGGTTTGTAAAGAAATGCAGATGTACTACCAAAGCTACATAAGAATATTACGTTATGCATTTTGTTTGAATTAAGCCATCACAAATTAGTTATTGTAAACCGCCCAGAGTAGCTTTCTGCTAGATGGTTGCAGTATATAAATAAAATAAATAAATAATAATAAATAGATTGGTGTTCAGTATTAGGAAATGCAGAATATAAAGAAATGAACAACAAAAAGTTCTGTTCGCATCAACGTTCTGGAATAAAACGAATTCAGGCAAAAGCTGCTCCACAGCACAATATGCTGGAGTTCAGATTCAACATCAGTTTTGTAATGGTTTCAGTTAAGATACGGTATATTAGCCCTCACTCCCAGATGTGTTTGACCTGCTGCAGTGGGAGACATTGTGCAGCAGGTGGCACCACAGTCTACAGTATGAGGTGTATGGGTTTTCCCTGTCACTTAACTACTTCCATCTGACATTGATAAAAAGCTCTAATGGTGTAAACTAGAGGAAACCTGCTTTAATGGATTTCAGAAATTGTACCTTACAATCTCAAAAAATTACCTGTCATAATACCAGCATATCTATGAACATTATATATGATTGCTAAAATTAAAAGCAGAAATTACCAAACTTTCACATAATTAGAAATCCATTATTACGATGACTAATGAATGATCTAATATTTAAATAGGAAGCTAACTTGAACGAACCCTTTCTTACCTTGAACAAACGGATCAATTAAATATACCAGTCATGTATTCAAACTCGAGTTTCCTCAGATACGGACTTTGATACATGAACGTTCCCAGTGAAATAAAGTACAGATTTTATTTCTTTTGTTGTTTTGCTTTTTTGCTTTTTCATTCATTTGTTTGCTTAACTTCCCGCTTTCTCTCAATATAAGGACTAGAAGCACGTAAAAAGAGTTAGCATCTTACAGGCTCTTCTCCAAAAACCTAGAGTGGGTCAGAGACTGTAGTTTATAGAATGCTAATGCCAATGATGAGCTGCCGTGGGATTTTAGGCTTAATTAACAGACGTATAGTCTCCAAATCCTACTGGGTAGTAGTTCCCCTCTATTCAAGACTGGTTAGGCCTCACCTTAAGTATTGTTTCCAGTTCTGGACACTTCAAGAACAATGCTGATTAGACATGGGCACAACTTGGCGAAATTGTTGTTTCCGTTTTCGGATATCGTTTCCGTTACGGAAACAGTAACGACAATTAAGCTGTCAGAACTCAAACTCGAACTGAAAAAAGGAAAATTGGGTCTGATTTGTCGTTGTCGTTCCTGGCATCGCGCGGCGATCGCGCGATGCCAAGCGGCACAGAAAAAAAGTTTTAAAAATTAAAAAAAAAACCCGATTCCCGGCCAAAAAAGCAGACAAAAATATGCCTGCCTGAGGGCACCTACCAGAGGGGTGGTTTCTGGGGGGGGGTCCCCAGCCTTCCCCCCTCCTGTCCTGGCCTGCTGGTACCAGGCTGGGAGGGGGCATCCTCGGCATCTCCATTTGCCATGCGGTGCGGGGGATCCAAAATGGCGTCCGCAATATTTTTTTTGAAATTGTGGTCCAAAAAACCACCAAAGCACCACAGAAACATGCGAAAATTAGCTATTTTAAATGCTTGAATTTTTACAGTAGCAGCAGTGGGTTTTTATAGCAGTAAAAGGTTGCACTGATTTTATTTTATTTTATTTTATTTTTATTTCTTTACACCTGCACAATGATGGGCTGGCCACGGGATGGGACCATGCAATTTTTTGGTTCCATTCTACCAATATCATGGCCAGGTTTTGACTGACACTTCTGGATGTGCAAGAGGGCATAAAAAGCCGAGGCACTCCCAGAAGAGTCGCAGTCCGGGCTTGGATGTGGGTGGGAGAGGGCTGTGTGTAGCTGGCTGCTGTGCTAGACTAGTTTCGATTTCGCGGAGCCTTTAGATTTCAGTTAGGCAGGCAGGGAGGGAATTGATTCAATTGAATTTTTAGGAAATAATAATAATTCCTTTCATTCTCTGTCTGCTGTGGGGAATAGCAACGCAGTTTATTCCTTTTTTATTCTCCTGCAGTTTGTTAGGATTTCTTTTCTGATAGTGCTTCAAAGGGGGGAGGTTTGAGTGGGAGAGGAGGTGTGGATTTATTTTAAAAATTTCATTTGCTTGGTGGCAAGCCAAGGTCCTGCCTGCAGCTCTGCTGTGGGTGCACTGCCCACTTTGTTTGCAAAAATTGCAATTGCTTTATTCGATGCAGTCTTGTGCAGCAAGTCAGTTTAAAGTGTTTTCCGCCTGCTCTGGGTCATTGCGGGACCCGCGCCCGCTGCCCGCGCGCCTGCCCATCCCCCCTGCCGCTGCCGCCGCCCGCCCATACCCCCCGCCACCCCGCCCATTGCCTAGGGCGCAAAAACACCTAGTGCCGACGGGATGCCACTCGTTGGGACGTCAAATCGCATGAAATCGCGGCGGCGGTAACGACAAATGACAAACAACATGACGAAATGACAAATTTTAAAAAAATTCACAAAAAACGGAAACGACCTGAAACGGACCCATCCCGAAAAACGACAACTCGAAAAAAAAATCTGGCCGTGCCCATCTCTAATGCTGATAATTTGGAACAAGTTCAGAGTTAGATCCATGAAAGCGCACAGTGACATAAAATACAGCTTTTTGTTTTGTTTCGTTTCGTTTCATTTTGTTGTTTTTGTTTGATTTAATCTCTACTGGGATACTAAAGCTTCCTGAGGGGAATTCTGGGCCTATTTCTCCTCTCTTTCTCTCAGGGGTTATTGCTTATCGCAAATTATGATCATATTACATCTTGCCATACAGTTGGAGCTAAAAGCAGAGCCAGGCATAAGATAGATATCACACTGGGTCTTCAGCATTCACTGAAGTCAGTGATTAATTATCTTTCAGAATACTTATAAGCTATGTACTATATTGGGGGTTCTTCCTGGTACCTTCTACAACAGTGATGGCAAACCTTTTAGAGACCGAGTGCCCAAACTGTGATTCAAAACCCACGAATTTTTCACAAAGTGCCAATACAGCAATTTAACCTGAATACAGGTGGGTGTGAGGGCGCGATGTCAGGTGCCCACATAAAGGGCTTCGAGGGTCACCTTTGGTACTCACGCCATAGGTTGACCAATACTGTCCTACAAGCACCCATGCATACATAAGCAATCCTGTGTTCTACTAATTATTAGCTGGTCAAATGATATAAAACTAGCTTTATAACAACTACAATAACACTTTTAGCTTTAAAGCTTTAAATCCATTCCAGAAGCTTTGTAGTTACCAGCAGCCAAAAATACCTTAAAGCTTGAGATAAGTAACAGACACTTGCTTTTTTGCCATGGTTGCTCACTGAACACAATACACTAAAACACACACACAGAAAAAGACATTTACCACGTTTCAGCTCTGCTTGGTACGCCCATAGGTCATCACTCTAGGTAACTACCTAGTTCATCCACACTCGACTTATCACTTCTTAGCAACTTAGTGAGTTAGGTATTTGGCTATGAAGCCAGAGGTTGAGAATTGGATTCTACACTGCATATCCCACAAGAGCCAACCTTTGTGGTTATGGGCAAGCTACACAGTCCCAGGATGCACCCAGAAGAAGAGAATGGAAAACCATTTATGAGTGCTGTCTAGGTAGAAAACCCTTAAAAAGTCACCATGAGTCATAACTGATTTCACACCACACAGTTAAATTAGCCAGTTTTCACCATCTGTGTATGCAAATCAGGTAACTTGGTTGATCATTACCAGATCTAAACTTGTATCAATCTCCCAGGCCAACTCCTTCTGTTCTAACTGCCAGCCCTACCCTTTGCCCACCAAGTTTCTACAACCTCAGCTTTCACTACAAGAGATGAGCACAAACCTCCAGAGGGAACCAACCTAAAAGTAATACCCTGGGTTCTCTGCCCGGCCCCCTCTGGGCACTGCTTCCATGTGGGTACCCACCAGAGCGTATGGAATGCCAAAAACAAAACAAAACACCTGTCTGGCTGTCAACCGAATCAATATGAACCACTGACACAATGGTTCGTGTCCATCTTGATTTACTAACATATCAGGTTTCAAGTCCACATCTGGCTTTCTCCAACCCCACCCCACCCCAAATCCTGCAAAATTACTTTTCTTGCTTATGTATGCATATAACAAACTGACTCCTCTTTATTCTCTTACTCCAGGGGACATGGTCCAATGATTAAGTTTGAAGCAGGATCGCTTCCAAAGGGGTGAAAATATTTAAAACTTCACTTATTTACCATTTCCCCTTTAATTTTGTCCCTTCCTATGCAGAGATTAATACAGGAAGAGACTCTCTTGATACCCATGTAGAATGTAGTTGTACTGTCATTACTTTCTGTCTCCTCTTCTCACTGATCCAAACAATGTTCATGTTAAAGTTTCATGTCCGCATGAACATCAAGGTATAACATGGCCTAATGTTCTAGATTGAAGTATAGACCAAACCCTGCATTTAAACTGTCTTTCTTATTTTCAGTCTAGAGATTCCACAGACATTTCATCAATTACCTAAATTATCTCTTAAAACCAAGATTTAATCTACCTGTGTCCTAATTCTTAGACTCTGATTCACTCTTCTCAGATATGATCTACATTCCATAGTGGTGCTTTTAGAGTTGCGGCTTCTTTCTAATTCTCCATCAAAAGTTATAATGATTCCTAATAAGCATATAAAACAGCTCAGAAGCAAGGAATGGCTGGGTTAACCTGGGGAGTCAGACTCACATTTGGAATTTAATAGCTTGATTCTTGTGAATTTTTCACTGTACTTTTTAGCACTTGTAAAATAAATCTTAAGTAAGAAACATCTTTGAAACAAGGATAATAATAATGACAAATTGCAGGCTATGAATAACTTATCTGTAACACAGTCTGGAATTCTTGCCCCTTGAAAGTATTTTGTTAGGAAGGCAGAAGAGATACCTAGGGAAAGCAAGCAGATAGAAAAATACATGTCCAGTTCTTCCACGTTGCTAAAAATCTTATATGATTTCTGAATACAGTAATACCTCAGATAAAGAATGCCTCAGATAACAATTTTTTCAGATAACAAATGGAAATTTCCAGGTATAGGGCTGCCTCAGATAACAAATGTTTCATAATGCCTTGCAAAAATGTGTACCCTGCATGCATTGCAGGATGCATAGTTTATGGAGGGGGTGGGAGGAGTTAGAGCATTTTTTTCCATTGTGTTTTGGAGCCATTCTGGACATGTTTTGCTGAGGGATTTGAATCTTTCGGACTTGGTAAGATAGGGAGCTAGCTTTTATTAATCTTTGCACTGCTTTTCTTTGCATTTTTGGCTGGAAGAGGCTGGGGTGGTCTTGCTGGTTTCACTTCTCCATGTTTGCAGTCTTTTTTCATTGCTTTGCAGGAAAAAATGGGCTGGATTTTTCTTCCAGCTTATGTTTGTTTGCATTTTTTCCCATTGCACTTTTGGTGGGAACAGACTGGGGTAGTCTTGCTGGTTTCTCTTGTCCATGTTTGCATTGCACTGCAGAGGGATTTTCTGCAGGGTGTTCCAGCTCTGCGAGCCTTTAAAGTGCATTTTATAAAGAGGACTCGGGAAAAAACCCAGCTGTTTTGCCTTTTTTCGGACCTCCAGAATGGATTAATCAGTTTCCCATTCATTTCAAAGGGAAATCACATTTCGGATAACAAATTTTTCAGATAACAAATTGCGTCTGAGAATGAATTAAATTCGTCATCAGAGGTACCACTGTATTCAAATACCAACCAGGGAGGTTTCCTAGGATTCACTTTAGTGCCATAGTTGTGGCTGTCCCCAACAGAACAGACAAAAAGCTGAAGGTAGAACAACAAACTTATTAGAAATGGTACATAGATTAGTTTCCATATCAGAGCAACTCAGAGCACCTGTTTAGATCCACATTTTCCCAACCAGATGGACTGTAAAGATATTTGTTCATTTTAAAGAACTGAAATTCAACTTAGAGCACTGAATTCTACTGTATTTGCACAATACACAATACAGTAGTGACTGAATGACAGTGAGAACTGCATAGTATCGCAACTGGACAAAACACTTCAAATAGAATCTCTGCTTAGAGATCACAGCAAGCTGGACAGCAAGCTACCTTCAGCTAGTGTTTGCACTCAGTGTTCCCGTTGCGACCTGGTATTATTTGTTGCTGCAGCAGTGAACTGTGTTCATTCCCCACCCTTGTGGGGGGGGGGGATCAAAGCTTTCCCGGCATTTCTGTTGCTCCTTCCCATAGCCCTAATTCTGCAAGGCCATAAATGTTACATTGAAATCATTCCTCCATCTGATTGCCAGATAAATAATTATGTTGCCTCCCCTGAGATTGAAGCCATTTGCTTATTGGTTCCATGCTTTATTGATTAGAGTGCTGTGATAAATCGACCCCTGAGGAGCCAGCAACTGGCTGTAAGCAGACGGTTATCAATGTGCAGAATGATAATGAGCACTGGCATTCAAGGGGCACCACGGCAAGGAAGAATAAACAAGTGGACCATGCTGCTTGAACCGAAAGGCAGAAGGAGGAGGGACATTCTTAGGCAGCTCCTGATCAAACTATTACAGCCTGATTCTCCAACAGGAAACTGGAACCAGTCATTAAGAAGGAACCGGCACCTCTACCTTTGGGCCTCTAATAGAAATGGATTGTACCATTTCTAATTGCAAAGGGAGAAGTCAAGTGTTTTATGCCATTTATAGGAAGGAAGGAAGGAAGACAGATTCCTGGAGGAAAAGTCCACCACATGTTACAAACCATGATGGAGATGTGTAATCTCTAATCTTAAAACCAGAGTACTTCAAAGGCCAGATGCAAGGGATTGGTATGAGAAAGCAGATATTTAGTCTTGTGCGCTCCCAGATGCATTTGGTGGGGCCACCGTGAGATACAGGAAGGTGGACTAGATGGGCCTTTGGCCTGATCCAGCATTACTCAGAAAGAAAGAAAGAAAGAAAGAAAGAAAGAAAGAAAGAAAGAAAGAAAGAAAGAAAGAAAGAAAGAAAGAAAGAAAGAAAGAAAGAAAGAAAGAAAGAAAGAAAGAAAGAAAGAAGAATGCAGATTATGTATAGTATAGAATGTCTATACTGTCAATAGAAATGAGGGAAGGAGGGAGCCTTTCTGATCACTGGGGCATTATCTGAATGCGGCATCTCTCACATGTAGCTCGAAACGTTGCGACCTTATTTACCTATTCTGTTATCAGATGTTTTTGTTGTAATGGATGAATTAGCTAGGCAGAGCATAGTTTGCTTTGCTGACAAAGCCCAACAAATTTGCCTCCCTAGTTTTTCTTCTCATCCCAGAGTACCTTAGTTTTCTGAATCACTCTGCCAAGAGGCAAAGAGAATTGTGTCACATCAGATGCAGTTTGTAGCAATTTACATCTAAATGATAGATCTCTCTGGCTCCACTTTTGGTTAGCAACATGTTCTTCCCCATTGTGGAACATATCTGTATAATGGCTGCTTTATATATAGTTTATTTTTATTTAAAACAACAGACAATGACTATTTTTTTAAAAGGACATGTACAGTAGGGATCTCAGCGGAAATAATATTCATCCTTTTAGTCATCCACACTCTAGTGCCATCGAACTTGGAGCAATTTACTGGAATCTGAAGTGAAATAAAGACAGTAGCTGCAGAAATAACCAAAATATGAAAACTCCACACTATGGGCAACTTGTAGCTCTAAGGCCTAATTTCTTATGCCTCTCTGCTTCCTCTGATGGCTGTGATGAGCTTAGCAACTCTAGTTAAAGTGACCTGTCCTTCTTTCAGCCGCAATACAACCCCTGAAAGAAAAAGTAGAGAATAACAGAGAGAAAGACAGTGAAAAGAGAAAGAAAGATGGAGGCAGAAATATAGAAAAATAGAAAGAGGTAGTCAAGAGAAACAGAGTGGTATAGCAGCTAGAGTAATGGACTGCAACTCAAGAGGCTTTGAGTTCAAATCCCTGCTTAGGCATGGAAAGCCATTGAGAGGTGACACTAGTAAAACCACTCCCTAAATATCTCACCTACCTTGAAACCCTTGTTATAGTGGCCATACATCAGATGTGATTTGATGGCACATAGCCCAGAGAGGAAAGAAGCAAGAGACAAGAATATGACAGGCAGGGAGAGGGGGTGGCAGATGGCAGCTCCACCCTTTTTGAACTCTGGTTTTACAACTTCTGCTGTCATGAACCTTCAATGTGTTATTCTCTGAATGCCACCACTGGGGGGGGGGACAGTTTGGCTATTCCTACTGTAATTTCAATAACTTCTGCTGCCATTTTTCCTAAAGGAAGTCCAAAATAGCCAGTGTTGTTTATTGCAATGAGTGTGGGTCATCATTTGCATAACCGGTTTTGCTTAGATTTGTATGTAATGTTATTTATTGTTTTGTTTCTGTCTCTCTCTCTCTCTCTCTCTCTCTCTCTCTCTCTCCCTCTCCCTCTCCCTCTCTCTCCCTCTCTTTTTATTCCATAGGACCTGGAACAGGAATAGCAGGCAATGGATCAAAGTGTCTGGCCGTACCACTGTGGCTGTTGGCAGCGTCCCTGCTCTGCCTACTCAGCAAATGTTAATAACGTACGAATTTTAAAAATAAAAAGGAAAAAAATTAAAACCCAGCAACAACAAGAACAACACACAAAGCAAAGCAAAATAAAACAAAACAAAACATCATACAGGAGACAGAGCAAGAGAGAAAGGGGGAGGGGAAGGACAGCTTCTTTCGCCAATTGTTGTGTGTGCCGCAATGAAGGGGGGGGGGTTTAATGACAAAGAATCGACAGCATTTATTATAACAAACTGTCAAGTCACTGACCATCCAGGAGTATGAGAGATGAGTCGGATTACTCAATGGAGGCTGGATCCTGCCAAGGATGCTGAGATGCTGGAAAAAAGAAAATAATGTTTATTCTTTCAATTCCCTCATATCATTTCTTCTCCTTCTCTCCCTCCCTCCTTTCCTTTATTTTGGCATCAATAGCCACTGTCTTTTGGTTGATTTTATTCATTTCTTAAAGGGATATATAGCTTTTTCTGATATCTGATAAACAGTGATGCAGATTTCTTGGGCATACTGGTGTCCCATGAAGAAACTCCATGCGGTCCTGGCCTTGCTACCTCCCTGCTCAGCATGTCCCTTATAACCCTATGCCCTCTTAGCTCAAGATACTTTGATCAGGCTGAAACCTGCTGATTTTAATCACCTGCCCTCTTGTTCTGGCCTGCCCCAGTCCCATCTCTCTCTCTCTCTCTCTCTCTCTCTCTCTCTCTCTCTCTCTCTCTCTCTCTCTCTCTCTCTCTCTCTCTCTCTCTCTCATGTGTATCTCTGTGTGTGCATCTCTCTCTCTCACTCTCTCTCTCACACTCTCTCTCAAAAGCATGCAAAGGGGCAACAATCCCTGTGTACATAAACTCATCAAACTGTAGATAATAACTTTCATTGTACATGAGGTTGAATGTTTACTTGGATGTGAATTCAGGGTGAAGAGGAGAAGAGCAATGATTTCTCCAGCAGAATTGCCTTGAATTCTTTTTGGGATCCCTGTTTTGGGGATCTCATCTTTAGCCTTCTCCTGCTTCAAACCCATTTCATTTGAGTAATGTTCACGTGGTACATTTATCTTGTCCTTATGACACCTCAGTTTGTCTTCATCCATACAGGACTGGTTACCTGTAGACAGGGCCAGAGATAGCCATGAGCCTCATGGAGGCTGCTAAACAATAGAAGTATTTGAGGAAGTAGGGGCTGGAAAAATATGAAATCTGCAAGTGAATAGACTGTGAAGATTCTTAATCTTCCAGGTGAGGTTCTCTGGAAGTTGAGTCATGGGCCTTGCTACTACGTTTCCTCATACTGACAAAGCTGCTTGGAAGAGCAGGAAAATGTTTTGATCGCTCAAGAAAAGAAATCCAGTTGCCATGACTCAACTCCCAAGCAAGTGATTAGAGTTATTGCACCCCATGGCTTGGGCAATTGCTTATTATATGTAATGTAAAAAAAAAATACCCCATCCTACCCACTGCTGGATGTCCCTGGCAAGGGAGTTGCAAGAGGTCTTCCACAGTGTCTCAGCCAAGACCAAGCAGGAAGAATTTCAAGGAATAAATAATAATAGGCATGCAGTCTCGAGAATGAGGGAACTAAATGCTAATTAGGATCCAAAACATTCCTCAGTCCAGTTGTACAAGGCAAAGGTGGAAATAAAGATGGACAGTAAGTCCCTAGAATGTTCTCACGGTACCAAACATCAGGCTGCCCTGGTGTGCTGTAGATGGAAATCAAAGGATCAACACGGCTGTTACAAAGCTTGGGGTCTTGGTTGTGTGGAGCACCTCTTCTGGCTCTGCCCTAGATCTTAGTCATGACCTTGCAGCTGTTTAGTTATGTTTTACTTGCATGTGTGGCCATCTTTTTTGTCTCCAAAAGGAAATGGATAGGATCAGCTCCAGGCTGCCCCCACTCCCTCAAGTGGGGAATGCTTTGTAGGAACATCACTCACAGAAGGGAGGTGAAGGTGGGCCAGACTGGATCTGTCTGTAAGGAAACATGTGGAAGCCCATCACCATTTAGGGATTTTATGTTGCAGCTCTTCTTGTCTTTTTGAGTCTGTGGCTAGAAACCAATATGACCCCTGAGCCGGATCAGTTTTCCAAAGGAATATACTTTCTTCCTTTGATAAGAAAGAGGAGGGGGTTCCTTCCTCAATCCCAGGATGGCACATTATACTCAACATGCAGTGTGCTTTCTAAACAGGCTTTCTTCTGACTTTGCTAAAACGCATGTAAGTCAATAATGAGAACATCAGTGTTTTCTTATATAATGACATCAATATGGCACACTTTTAAAAGCTCACAAACAGACAAGCTATTTCTTAGGCCTGGAACACTGAAATCCATCTCCAAAATCCATTACCTTAAAAAAAATTACTGGTTTTTAAATACAACTCCCAGAGTGCCTCAACATTTTTATGCTTTGCCCAGAATCAAAACAGAGGAACACTTTGATGAAGAGGAAAAACAAATTGTATTCTCGAAGGCTTTCACGGTTGGGATCTGATAGTTGTGAGTTTTTTGGGCTGTTTGACCATGTTCTGGAAGTTTTTCTTCCTGACGTTTTGCCACACTCTGTGGCCGGCATCTTCAGAGGGCAAGGAGCTCAGGGAACAACAAATTGACATTGATAAGCATGAGGCATTATGTTTAGGGACTGTAAGTCACTTCTTAGATGCTTGGAGTAGAGAGAAATGCAATTAGTGAACACTTAACACTGCTTTTTCATACTATGTACCACTCTGTGGTATTCCTGCCACAGAAGGAATCCAAATGCAGGAGATTAATTAGATGTTTGCTGGTAGAGCACTACTGGTAGAGATGAAGTAGAGATTGCATGTTCTTTGTATATCTGGTGTGAATTGCACTTTGATATTTCAATAGGTGACCCCTCCCAGTTTGCTTCAGCAACTGATTTCTCCTGAATTGTTCACAAAAACTGAGCACACATAATTCTATAAACATATACATTTAATATCCATTTTCTCTGTGGGATGGTTCAGAAAGGCTATATCTGTATTAGGTATGATTCCAAATTTCTAGGCCAAAGAATCTTGGCTGGGTTTTTAGAAACTGCATGTACAATTTATGTGATAACCTTGAAGTTAGAAAAGACCTCAGATATATCAAATGTGCCCTGGTCATGCTGTTAAAGGCCAATATCCTTCATTCACAGAAGTACCCTTCTGAATATTGTCAAAACTACAACTGGTATATGAAACGTCTGCCCTTTGTCACCAATTTGGTTAGACTTACTAATGCAGTCCTGTGACATGATATTGGTATGTCCCTATGCCCAGTAATCAAGCCAGTTATTGGTGTTTCACCAGGTAATTGTTGGCTTATCAGCTTTGATAAATGACATGGGACAGTATAAAAGAAATCAATCCCTATATTAGTTGATGCTGCTGCTGTGGCTTTCATTCCACTTAAGTCAAAAACCAAAAATTCCTCTTTCCCCCCTGCTCCAGATCAATATAACTAAACTCTATTATCAGTTGTATAACAACTGGATTGTGATGGTCTGTAATTTAATTTTTTTCTGAAGAATATCACTGTTTGGAAATGCTAATAGTTTGTGCATGTGCATGCATGCACTGAATCTGTTTTTTTAACTAGAAAGCTACCAGCCAGTCACCAAAGTTCCCTGTTCTCACCTTGATCAACAACATAGAAGCACTCTCTCCCACTGCTTCCACCATTTATTTTTTGCTGAGGTCTGCAGGCACCTAGATTTCTCAGTAACATCCTTCTAATGCCAACAATTTTCTGTTGGACAGTTAGTATAGGAAACAAGGCAGGTGTGTGTGTGTGTGTGTGTGTGTGTGTGTGTGTGTGTGTGTGTGTGTGTGTGTGTGTGTGTGTGTGTGTGTGTGTGTGTGTGTGAGAGAGAGAGAGAGAGAGAGAGAGAGAGAGAGAGAGAGAGAGAGAGAGAGAGTGTTTTGGTGTAGCTGACACACAAGAAATAAAATTAATCCCCCAATCATAACACTCATTGTGTGCCTTGGTAAAGACAGACACTATAGTTCAGAATATAATGTCTTTAATTCACAACTTGCCCCATATGCATAAACACAGAGTTTGCATCCTTCTGTTCTTATATCACAATAGCTTCTCAACTCATCTATATGGTTCAACAACCCAGAGAAACCACTGCAAGAAGCCAGCTAGGTGAACTTAACAGACCTGGTGCTTTTAATTTTGCTTTTTGCTGAGATGGAATCAGCAGACATTAAGTGCCTGATTCCTGGAAACAATTCTGGACAATGATTTAGGCTGAGTCACTGCTGATTTAGCTGGCACTTCAAAAAAGGACAAGTCAGGAAGGCACAGCAAGGTGATTTATGGAGGAAGCTGATTGATTGACCTGTAAGATTTGAGCTGTTTGCCAACCAACACCCTCATCTGCTTAGGATTCTCACAGCTTGTTCTCAAAACCCATCTACCTATCATAGACTCTAGTAATATACTAGAAAAAAGCAACGAACCTGCTTTTTCCAATACAGTGGTACCTCGGTTTACAAATGCCTTGGTTAAATAATTTTTGCTCCACAAAATTTCAAAAACTTCAAAAAAAGAAGTCTGTTTAAAATAATGCCTCCATTGACACACACACACACACACACCCAGAAAATCCTGGTTTATGCATTTTCCAAAGGACTTCATTTCCCAGGATGCATTGCATCCCAGTGCGGTTCCAGTTTACATAATTTGTCGCTTACGAAGTGTCCGGCCAAACGGATTAACTTCGAAACTGGGGTGCCACTGTAGTTTGATTAATAGTTGGTAGATAGTGGCAAGGGTTATTTCTTGTTCCAAGATTTAATTTCATATGGCAGTTCAACTGACTGAGTGATGTTCTGTCGGCCCTAAGGACTGTTTATGAAGTTAAACACAAATATGGAACCCTTTGGAGGGAAATGCAGCTGCAGGTGTGATTATCAATGGAAAAATGGTTGGCAAGAAAAATATTGAGCAACCTGCATTATAGAGCTCCTCTTTCAAAGAGCTGTTTTTCATTTAAAAAAAAAGCTAGGAGGGTTTTTTAGCATGCAAATACCCTACTTCTAAAATCCATTACACGTGTCATTCGGGGAATTTGGAACAGAAGAGTTGAGCTGTGTTATCAAATAGTTAAGAGGGCAGATTTATCTCAGCATTCCAAGTGGGCAACCTGTCATAGGTAAACCCCATACTCTTCCTTTCCATGAGTTCCATTCCCATTTCTTTATTTTGGTGCTTGCTATAGGGGAAAAGAGAAGAAGGCCCATTAAATGCTTGAAACATGAGGCCATTTCTAGTTTGAAATGCTTTTCTCCTCTCCCCAGTCCAGACAAGCTTCTCTGGTGAGTGTCATCCCTCAGAGATGAAGGCTCACCTTATTTTTCTTCATGTCTCCTGAAAACCTTTGCAGAAGTATTTGGATGCAGCACAATGTCTGTTTAAGAGATCTATATCTGAAATCAGAATAGCCCTATTATTATCTAACAACTGGTAGAAGATCAGAGAATGGAAAAATATAATGTAAACAATCCCCTAATGCTTTTAATTTTGACAGTAGCAGTGGATTTTGATGGGAGTGTTATCTATCCCATGAGACTGAGAGAATCATGGATATGAATATTTGTGTGGGTGTTTATCAGTAGCTGCTAGCCAAAGCTTGGTCTCTGGCTAGTGGTTACAGGTTCTATTTCCTTCTCCATTTGCATTTTATTTCTGTGGTGAAATTTTTTACCACAAGATCATGATTTCCTTTCACTAAGCAAAACAGTCCAAAATTAAAGGGGAAAATTTCCCCCAACTCAAATCAAAATTGCGTGAATAGGTTCTCCATTACTTCCCCCACCCTGGCATTTATGGCTGTATTCCCAACACCTGCATACCTGCCATTAAGCCCAATTGAAGTCAATGGCATTTGCTTCTAAGTAAACCTTATAGGACTGCACTATAATGCCAATAGTAGTTATTGGTTCACAAGTATGAGGCCCAAGAGCAAATGGGCTACAGGCAGCCATGAAACCCTCATAGGGTTCCCAGCCAACCCTATGGATGAATTCAACAACACTATCTCACCTTGAAGCAGAGTAAGTCAGATGTAGTCTGGGTAAGAAAATACTTCCTCGCCTCCCTGTTACAGGGTCAATTGAAGTACCACAGAATGGATGAGGGGAATAAACATTTAACCTAGCAAGGAAGACCAAGGAGTGCAAAGGGTAGGAATTGTGAACAATATATTGTGAGAAACATGTTCCCAGTACTGGCCAGACATAGTAAATGTCAAAGCAGAATACATCATCATCGGAATTAGAATGACAAATAGTTCTATGACATCTGGATGGCACATCAAAATCACTAGGGTTTCTGCAGATTTGCTAAAGGTGTTGACCAAAACCCATATTTATCACACAAGACTGAAGTCTATGTGTTCTCATGACCACAAGCCATACTGTATATTGGCTGCTGGAGTCGAGTCAAGCTTCTGCTTTGGTGATTCTTCTGATGCTGCTTATTACTTGCCCGGGACTTTTAAGGGCATTGAACACAGAGATCCAGGAGCATGTCTGGTACATTAGGAAAGGAGCTAAATTATATCTGCCTTCTCTATATACTGCAATCCTTGTCACTAACAGTGAGCTTTGTCAGTGTCATACTTGATCTTCGCTTTGCTGTGTTAGGGTCAATTGCTGATTTATGCAAGTGTTGGGCTATAAGCATTGCTTTGCTATTGTAGGGTTGCTGATAAACACTGTGCTACTGGCAGCAATTTTTTTAGATAAAAGAAAACTAAAAGCTTATGTTTTTTAAAGTATACTTGTAAAATAACAAAAAAAAATTAAAAACCAAGACAGGGTTTTCCTTAGGCAAGACAAGATGGGCTGAACCAAGAAATAGGGGAGGGGGGAAGTCATGGCTGGAGCAGAGGAGTGTGAATCAAAATTCCCTTGCTACTCTGCCACTGACTCGTTATGGGACCTTGGTCAATACTTTTATCTATTTGATGCCCAAATGTCTCCTCTGTATAATGGGAAGGTATACTGAGGCACTTTAAAGAAAATTGCATGCAAGTCACAATTTTATAAAGTTTCTAGCAGTCTCTGTTTAATACGAGTCTTGTGGGTGTTATTTGGTTTGGAGGACCAATACTTATTTAATTTTCTGTCATCCTCCAGAGATTCAGATGTTGTCTTTGTGCTTTCTGAGAAGTGCTGAGCACCCTCAGTTCTCATTGGCCCCCTCAACATTTTTGCTTACCACTAACACTGGTCAAAGTTACTGGAAATTAATAAGAGTGAGTAACTTCATGATTGCACATTCACGTGAAGCTGTTCATACTCTGTTTCCACTCTTCCCCCCCCCCCCTCATGCTCTCCCTGCTTTCCTGTTTCCCCATTCCCTCATGGCCCTAAAATCTACAACTTGTCACTGTGCCAGAGTGGTGATTCAGAAGGGGACACCAGTTCCTCAAGACTCTAGGTGTTATCGTGTTTGAGTGATGAAAGTTTAACATTTAGTGTGATAAAAACAAAAATACAAAAAAAAAGATTGTATTTCTTCTGCAAGTTTGTAAATATATGAGAGTGACATGAAATGTCCAGTAACGTCCATATGGAAGAAGAAACACTTAGATACAAAGATGTCTAACCCTTTGTTCAACCAACTGGAGCTTAAGGGGGTTGGGGAGGCATTCCTTCTTCATTGTAGCCAGACCGCATGGAGGGAGCCATCTTGGAACAAGTGAACTCCAAGCATAATTGGAGTGTGTCATCTTTCATGTATCTTACTATCTGGCAAATGTGGTGGAGCTTCCAATGCCTACAAATTACCAAGGAAGTTGGTCTGTGGATCACTGTGTATATTATTTCCCCCTCCCCTCACACACACCCATTTTGAGGTTCTTAATCAGAATTCAGAAACCTCTCCCTCAAGAGCTCATGTGTGTATTATCAAATAATAGTATTTTTGAAAGACAAGAGTACCATTCTGATATTAGTGAAAGCAATGGTATTTCATTCAGTGGTGACACCAGTGGAATTAAGTTTTATGCATTTAATTAGCTAAGCAAATGTTTCATTACACTTTCAGATCACCTCAAAGGTCTGCATATAATACCTTGAAGCCTCATCAGATTTTTTTAGGGAATTCATGGACTTTCAACAGAGACAGCTGACCTATTTTTGTTTTCAGGCACACCAAAGGATACTTGCATACATAATGCAGTATAATTCCTTTACACTTTTCCATGAAAAAGATGAATTCCAGGTGAATGGAGTGGAAGCTATTTGGTACTAGGATCCTGTACCCTATCGGCCACAGTTGAGATCACCATTGCACTTATTGTTACAACAAACAACACTTTAGATGTCCTGTGAACATGAATTCTTGGATGCTCAGTGAAGGACATGAAAGATGGGTGCTTTCAATCTCCCTTTGGAGAGGAACATATTTCCTTACATAGTTGGAGTCACAGAGAATATGGAATCTCGTCAAGTCACCTTGAGTCCTTTCAGGGAGGAAGACAGGATAGAAATGTTTTAAATAAATAAATAAATAAATAAATAAATAAATAAATAAATAAATAAATAAATAAATAAATAAAGGGTCTTCCCAGAATGATTACCAGAAATGTGTTTGGTTTGGAAAGTTACTTCCACCTTAAAAATAAAAACATGTTGGTCAGCTGTGCAATGATGGATGTGTGTGTGTGAAACAAACCTATGCAAGACTATAACCCTTGCATGCATGTGCATCATTAACACTAGCTGATAAAGGAACTGAAAGTGGGGGAGATTTATGAATATGCCCATCTTTTAGTTTTGTTTATAAAGTTATATGAAGATGTGTTCTGTTTGTAGAGTACATTTTCTCTCTCTCTTGCAACTTAGAAATGTACATACTACAGACAGCCTGCATTGATTCATCTCTTGAAGAAGCAAAACCATTCAAGAATACATAATATTCCTGGTGGAATCTTTAAATGCTTAGTTATCTACTATTATTATCTTAGCAAATATACCAGCACCACTGAAATACATCTACTTCCAATACTGAAAACACATTTGCTAATAGGGCTAGAGCAGAATGCTATAAATGATAACGAGGCAATCCAATGCAAGGTTGTCCTTTTGACACATATTCTGAACAATTTTCTCATTAAGGCAAGGAAATCCTTCACAACATATAACTTGTTTCTTTTAACTGAAGCAGGGCTGTATGCTGTCTTCAAATATAACAAAGACAATTTTTGCAAGGGTCTCTAAAGAAACTGTGTTCATCCTGATTACCTCCCCAAAAGACAGTGTGGTATAAGACACTACAAATAGCCAATATGAAGTTAGTTTATGAATTCTAGAACTATTATTAAGCACATGGAATTATTAGCATTTCAAAACTTTATGGAGAAGGTCTGTATATAAAAAACAGAATCAAATGCCTTGTAAAATGCAGTTCCTTTTAAGATCTTCATAATGGGGGTGCAAGGTTATGTTGTTGGCTGTCCCTTGTGAAACTGTGTATGAATCAGTGTATAGAAATATTTCCCTTAGTTCCTTCTAGATTCTTAACATCCCAAATGGACTCGACTAAGCATCTAAGCTAAAATTTAGATCTAAGAAAATTCCACTTTGCAACGAAGAAGCCAGAAAAATTGAAGTCACAATAAATGTCTCCAAATGGCTTCATAGAGACCCAAGGACACCAGGCTTACTCTGGATCCAGCCCTATATGAAATATAACAATGCACATGAAATATGGTCGTCGAACCACCTCTTGTCAAAAGGCTGTCTCAGATATGAGTGGGTTTTGTTTTTCTTCTCTGAAATCACATTCCCCCCCTTCCTATTGGGCACAGAGAATGCTCACTCACTTCCTCACACACAAGTACACGTGAACGTTCCATGCTGCGTTGAAGACCACAACCACACCTTTGCCACTTTTGCTCCCACCCCCACATATCCCCCGTGACAAATGATGGATTTGCTCAAGGTGTTTTTTTTAAAAATCCATCTGTATAGTAAGTCATAAGCCTTGTGGCTTGTGGTGGGCTCCTGCTAACAAGGAAAGGGTAACCTAGACGAGAAAAGGGGAGGATGGTAAAGTCACCTCCATCAACTCCTGACCCTTTCAGTTTCCCCCAGCTGCAGCCAAATTTTTTCCTCCAGCCCTTTGGGAGGATGTCCAGTCTCTTCTTGCTGCACTGCTGGACAGTTAGAATTCTCCTCATTAACAGTGTTATATACGTATAAATATATATATATATCTATATCTTTATATATATTTTTCCCCAGCACCGTAGACATGATCTGAACTTCTCTTTAATGAAACAAGAATGTGGCCATTCTATTTTTATTTTATTTTATTTTCTGTCAGTTTTTCAAAACTAGCTGTGGAAGAAAATTTTAAGGCGCAGTGTGTGTGTAAAAGAAAAACAAATGACAAAAGCTTTTTTTTTCTTTTCTGTTTTTTTCTGTTCTCAATGTATTTAACTTCTGTTTTTGTGTCTCTGTTTATTTACATCTATGAATGCTCTGCTCTTCTGTGGTCTTTAAAAAAAATCCACAAAAAATCCACAAAAAACAAAGATGAAATAAACGTGAAAAGGAGGAGCTGAGTCTTCATTTTGTGTCCTGTGTGCATTCTTGGGTTGGGCATGGTGAGGGAGGAGGGAGGCTGTGTTTTATCTACATTACCTCTTCATTTGTTTGCAGCCAGAAGCGTCAAACTATAAGCTGAATGGGACATGCCTGATTCTTTTTTTTTATAAGCAGTGATCTCTTAACCAGCAAAATACATGTTTGTCATTGCATGTGATCTTCTTCACCTACTACATTATCTGCATTTAGCATACTTTGGTTTTTTTATTAGCCATTCAAAGGTAAACAAGGTATAGAAAGAGGCCATTGAATTGCAAAATGACAGTATATTAGCTAAACATGGATGTTGACATAAAAGAAGAGTAAAAACCTTTCAATTATGTGAGATTTTTAAGTCATATGTAGCATAAGAACCCATTAGGGTACTGAAGGAGACCTTACATCTACATGACGGTGGCACTGAAAAAACTATCTGCTCATTATGAGCCATTTATCCAGTTATCCTAAAATTGCTTGTAGAACTCTCTGAATATGAAACCATATTATAGCTAGTCACGTAATCAGCCAAATCAAGCCAGTTTTGGAATGGCACTGTATGGCATACCTGGAGTACAACAGCGGAGTAATGCATAATAGTTTAGTTGCCATGAGTTTCTAACATTGACAAGGCACTACATGTTCCTTAGCAAACCATCTAGTTCATGGTATCCTCAGTCCAGTGGTCTTGCTGAGAAAGGTATACAGAAAGAAGGATATTTGTAGATCTAGTTTTGATATAGAATGTACCTTTAAACTGAAGCATGGAGTTTAACTGATGGTCTCACCATTGCCAAATGAGTTGTACTCCAAGGGTGGAAGGACAAATATACACCATCCATTATTCAGTGCTAAGAAGATCAGTCTACTTGAGCTATGCAGTAGAACATTTGCTCCACTGCTGCCAACTCCAAACGAAACCTTCATTGGACATGTGGGACTTATATATATATATGCACTTAGTCCAAGACAGCATTTTGACTATTCACCATATTTCTGCTTTTCTTTCATTCATTTAAATTTTCTTTATAAATTTTTTAACATACACATTTTTTAAAATATATCAGGCTCATCCCCATGCATCAGAGCAGGGCTCTAGCAGAATTGTTGTTCAGTATAAACCTCAGAGCAATACTGTCATAGCAACTACAACAGAAAGTGAAGATCCAATGCGACACCCAGAAACAGAACACTCAAAGCAAGGTAAAACAAACATGGCATTATAATAGGAGCCAAAGCCCTGTCATCACTTTAACAAAATGACAAGGTGCTGATCTCTGCTGGCACAACATGGGCACAGGAAGCCATAGCATCACAACAAACAGCTCCAAGATTGTATCAGTGATTACTCCCCAAGGATGCAGCCTCCACTAGAACAGACTACATGTACAAGTGCTTGCAAAGGACTACTAATGACAAACAGCAATCAGCTCATATTTGAACAGGAGGATGAAAATTTAATAATAATTCCACAAAACACAGAAAATGAAAACAACCAATCATCCAGAACGAAAATACAGCTACATAGATTAGTAAAGCCATAAAGAAACCAGACAGACCCTCATTGGCTGTGGTTGCATGTTGAAAGGATTGCCATCTTTGCATGACCAAATACTGTCATCATGAATCAGTTTATCAACAAACAAAAAAGAAGGATATTTGGCAACATACTTTTAAACAATGGTGTCTTTGGAAGCAAACACTTGAGGAAGCCACAAAAGAAGGGGGATATGGGGGAAAGAAGTAGGAGCTTTGTGAACTGGGGTGAGAAGCGTCGGACCCTGATGATGCTGAACATTTATGTTGACTATAAATAACTATAAATAGTGTCCAACAAATTGGTGACATCTCATGAGAGACAATTGTCAGCTGCTACAGACAAAAACATCTTGAGCACACAGCACTCATCAGATCCAAACTTCAGTTGTGGATGTCCATGATGCAACAGAGGAAAAGGCTGAGCAATGACCATATGAGCAACACTACATAAATTAGAATACATTTTATTGTTGGATTCACCCCTCAAACAGATGAAGAAGCACATTATGAAATACAAATCATACCAGTGTGCATTTAACGAATGACAATTTATTCTATCTATCTATTTATCTATCTATCTATCATCTGCCTGCCTGCCTGCCTGCCTGCTTGCTTGCCAACCAAACAGGAATCACTGTCCCTGCTCAGTTCCCAGGACAGATCATACACCAAGGCAACCAAAGCTGCCTCCATTCCATAGTCTGGCCGGATGGCAGATATAAGTGGCTCTAAATCAACCATCTCATATAAGAACTCATGGAACTGCAAAGTCACTACATGGTCCAGAACTTTTCAAGAGTGAAATGTGTAAAAATAAACATGGATTATCAGTGCAGTGTGGTTCTGGGATGGCTAAGAAAAAGAGAGATAAAAACACTCTTCCAGCTCTGCAGTTCTAAGATCACAATTAGAGATCGGCATGAAATGAAAAAATTGTGTTTTGTTTCATTTTTTGTTTCATTTGTTTCATTTTTAACAATTTTCACTTAAAAATTCATTTCATTTTTCATTCTGCTTCATTTTTCATTTTTTCCCCTAAAACACTATACTGTCTCTCGGCTCCCCCCCCCCAATTGGGTACATTGGGGGGAGGTGTGGGAGTTCTAAACTATCTTTGAGCCACCAAAGACAGCAGTGATGGCTCAAAGACAGTTTAAAACCCCGTGACTTTGCCCCCCTAATTGGGTGTTTTTAAACTGTCTTTGAGCCACTGAAGCAAACGGGCACGGGGGGGGGGGCAAAAACAAATCAGAACAAACAAACAAATTCCAGTTTGTTTCATTTCATTTTTCTTCTAAAATCAGTTCATTTTTCATTTTTTTCTGAAACGAAATGGAAAATGAAACAAAAAATTCATTTTGTGCCCATCTCTAATCACATTAATGACAAGGACAGCATGGTGCCATGCCTTTCTACACACAGAAGCCAACTGTGAAAACCCTTGAATCTCTTTTCAACACTCAGGGAGCAAGACAATGTTTTCAATCAGACATAAAAGGAGCAGGCATTTTTGCTGCCTGAGGTAAAAAAAAACATGGTGACATTATCTCTTTTCTGTGTACAGGGGCTGTCTGTGTAAAGGGGGCTAGTCACATTGGCATTAGAAGCTTTTGTAACACTTATGATGGAGGATCATCCTTACACGAGGTCAATAAAGCTAGTTTATGGGATATAGTCAGGGACTGAGACAAAAAAAAATCTGCTCTCAGTAGAACAGAGTTTCTGGGCGGCTTATGAGGATTACCCTAAAATGCAGCCACTACTGTCCACACATATTTTCCAGCATCCATCACTTGAGACAATTCCTTTATTCTAACTAAAGGCAGGCCTCAGCGGAAGCTTGTCCATTACAGGATACAGGGCACTGCTACCTCAGGATCATTCTCCCTCCAGCTAGTTCATGCCTAGCTGTATCCTAATCAATACTACAAAATAAAAGTCCCACCTTTGTTTCTCTCTTACTCAATTCCTAGACTCGGGCTAGTCATGCCCTCCAACCCCACCATCAACAAAGCACATCAACTGCCACTGCCTTCTGATAACTGAATTGGCTTGAACCTAGGTTCCTGCTTTATATAAACAAATACACTGTCTAATATAAGTGGTGTTCAAATCCTGGAAAGAGATACAGTTCCTATGTATCTGTGGAGCCAAAAAAAAAATGGTTCCAGTACAAATATATGGAAGTGTCATTAACTATTGTTCCGGATCCTGGGAGGCCGGCACTTGCTGCCATCCTTAATCTCTCATTATTTGAGATCACACAGTTTCACATCACCAGGTCAAAGTAACAGTCTTGGACTGCAGTAGAGTGATAGGGGGGGTGAAGATGAGAACAATCTCTGTAGGAGCCCTTCACAACACAATTAAAACAAATAGGAGTTCCTGCTCATGTAAAGCAGTAGTAGAATGGGAATTCGTCTGTGAAGATTCTTCAGTCATCCAGGTGCATTTAACTGGGAGTTGAGTCATGGCTACTGGACTTCTTTTTTGAGAGATAGAAATGTTTCGCTGTTCATCCAAACAACTTCATCGTTCTGAATACAGCTAGTGCAAGTAGTCCTTCTTATAGTCAGCTTGACCCCTTGTCCCCTGGTCTGATTGGCTCATAAGATGAGCAATAGCCTGAATAGGCTCGTTAGGGAGACATTAGTGTCCATGGCCTTAAGGTAAACAATGGCTTAAGGTGCTGAAACCCATCAAGAATGGGTCGTTAGCTGTGACCTTGGTGGTGAAGGCTCTTTGATTTGCCTGGGTACTTTGGAAAGTACAGCCTGATAAGTAGCAGATAGACTATGCTGGAGTCCACGACCTCTGTTGAGGGAGGGATTCTCAATGCTAACATGAATGGCTTCCCTTACTCCTCTCTCAAACCACCTCTCTTCTTTGTCTAATATGTGTACATCCTCATCTTTGAAAGAGTGCCCTTTGTCCTTCAAATGGAGGTGTACTGCTGATTCTGGTCCTGAGCTGTTACCCCTCCTATGTTGGGCCATTCTTCTGTTTAATGGCTGTTTAGTTTCTCCAATGTAGAGGTCTGCACACTCCTCACTGCATGGGAACACATATACTATATTGCTCCTTTTGTGTTTTAGTATCAGGTCCTTTGGGTGGACGAGTCTCTGCCTTAGTGTGTTCCTGGGTTTGAAATAAACAGGGATGTGGTGTTTGCCAAAAATCCTTTTAAGCTTCTCCGACACTCCCGCCATGTACAGAATGACCAGGTTGGATGGCCCACTGCTTTGTTGAAGGCCCACTTTGGATATCCACAGGCCGTAAGTGCTGTCTTCAGGTGCCCGTCTTCCTTCTTCTTGGATTCTGTGGAGTAACATTACAACACAAACTAGGAGTCATCAGGACCCAAAGCCACAAAGCAGAGAGCATCCCCACCTCCACAGAAGCCAAGAAGAAGGAAGACGGGCACCTGAAGACAGCACTTAAGGCCTGTGGATATACAAAGTGGGCCTTCAACAAAGCAGTGGGCCATCCCAGAAGAACAAGGGATCAGTCTGAGACCCAGACCCGACGGAAGAACCTGGTCATTCCGTACATGGCGGGAGTGTCGGAGAAGCTTAAAAGGATTTTTGGCAAACACCACATCCCTGTTTATTTCAAACCCAGGAACACACTAAGGAAGAGACTTGTCCACCCAAAGGATCCGATACCAAACCATAAAAGGAGCAATATAGTATATGCAGTCCAATGCAGTGAAGAGTGTTCAGACCTCTACATCGGAGAAACTAAACAGCCATTAAACAGAAGAATGGCCCAACATAGGAGGGGTAACAGCTCAGGACCAGAATCAGCAGTACACCTCCATTTGAAGGACAAAGGCCACTCTTTCAAAGATGAGGATGTACACATATTAGACAAAGAAGAGAGGTGGTTTGAGAGAGGAGTAAGGGAAGCCATTCATGTTAGCATTGAAAATCCCTCCCTCAGCAGAGGTCGTGGGCTCCGGCATAGTCTATCTGCTACTTATCAGGCTGTACTTTCCAAAGTACCCAGGCAAATCAAAGAGCCTTCACCACCAAGGTCACAGCTAACGACCCATTCTTGATGGGTTTCAGCACCTTAAGCCATTGTTTACCTTAAGGCCATGGACACTAATGTCTCCCTAACAAGCCTATTCAGGCTATTGCTCATCTTATGAGCCAATCAGACCAGGGGACAAGAGGTCAAGCTGACTATAAGAAGGACTACTTGCACTAGCTGTATTCAGACCGATGAAGCTGTCTGGATGAACAGCGAAACATTTCTATCTCTCAAAAAAGAAGTCCAGTAGCCATGACTCAACTCCCAGTTAGAATGGGAATTATTTTATTTATTCACAATTATTTTTTTATTCATTGAGGCACATGTAGGCCACCTTTCAGGGTAACTTTAACAAAGTGCCTTGTAACATATTGTAACATATTCTATGAAAGCTCCTGCCTACTATGCCTGCCTACTAGAGATGGGCACGACTTAGCGGTATTCCCGTTTCCGTTTCCATTACTCGTATCCGTTACTCTACGGAAACGGTAACGGGAATTACTCCGCCAGAATTCGAGCTCGAACCGACGAACGAACAATTTGGTCTGATTTGTCGTGCTCGTTACTTGCATCGCGGCGATCGCGCAATGCCAAGCGGCACAGAAAAAAAGTTTTTAAAAGTTAAAAAAAACCCTGATTCCCGGCCCTAAAAGTAGGCGAAAACTGTCTGAGGGCACCTACCAGGCCAGAAGGGTGTTTTATTTGGGGGGGGGTTTCCCTGCCCCCCTCTCCTTGGCTATTGCTACTGCTGCGCTGCTGGTACCAGGCTGGGAGGGCGCATCCATTTGCCATGCAGTGCGGGGGATCCAAAATGGCGACCGCAATATTTTTTTGAAATCGTTGCCCAAAACCCCACCAAAGCACCACAGAAACATGCGAAAATTAGCTATTTTAAATGCTTGAATTTTTACAGTAGCAGCAGTGGGTTTTTCTTGCAAAAAAAAAGTCTCCGTTGATTTTATTTTATTTTATTTTATTTTATTTTATTTTATTTTATTTTATTTTATTTTATTACACCTGCACATTCGCAATGATACATGGGAGTGAACCATGCAAATTTTCCACCAATCGCATGGCCACTTGGCCAGGTTGACCACAGAGACTTCTGGGATGTGCCAATCGGGCATAAACAGCCCACTAATCGTAGCCCAAACCTGAACCCTAAGCCTAAGCCTAACCCATACGCCAGTACACTGTCCTTCTAAGTGGGTCAGAGAGGCACCCAGAGGTGCACCCCAATACTCACCCTAACCTCACCCGTAACTAGCCTAACCCTAGCCCTTGCGCTAACCCGTCTTAACCCTAAGCCAGATCTACTTGCATTGCACTACATGCAAGTACGTGAGACACAGCGGGTGCAAAGAGTCTGCCAGTCCGTCACTTGTGGCTCTAGCTGACTCCTGCAGCTCCCTCCAGGAGCCCACTACCCCCCAAACCAGTACTAAAGACAATGAAAAAACAAAAAAAACCGACTAATTTTTGCGAAATTTCGCAAAAAACGGAAACGAGCCGAAATGGACTGCCTCCGACACACGACAACTCGAAAACGTCATTTTCCCTAGTCGTGCCCATCTCTACTGCCTACGATGACTTCAATCTCAGTCTTAGTTCCAATGGAAACAGACACTCGGAGTCAATGAGAAACTGATAAAGACAAGATTTGTGTCAAATTCATTAATTCAATGGAGTTATTGTAGTTATTCTATGTACGGCAAGGCAACCTTATTGTATCGGTGGGCTCCGAAGACCAAGAACTATTCAAATGGCTCAAGGGGAAGGTGGCTGCTGAAACAAGTCCAGAAGAAAACATTCAGAGGCTGTGCCCCAATTTTGTGCAAGGAGAAATACCGAATACAAACCATTTGCTATTTTCCTGAATGAATGTAGAGGCACAGCATTCCCCCTCAAAAATCCTGATAGACTATAACATAGTCTTAATAAAACAATGCATACCAGAAAACAGACCTAAGACCCAACAGAAACTCAGTGCTTTTCAGGATACCAAAAAACTTTGCAGACAGCTAGTATCAGAAAAATAATTTTATATTTAAACATTCAACTTACAGAGCTTGTCTTCAGCAAAAAAACATTATATATAAAAATATGCCTGATAACACTACATTAACCAGCAAAAAACACAACTAACCTTACACAGGAGCAGTGTGACTGGCTTTAAACAAAGACCAATGATAACTTGTGATCCCTCTGTGCTACATTTAAACAAACTGCAGCCACAATCATCAGCACCTGCCGGATGCTGCTGCTGAGCTGCAGCCTCAGAGTTTTTCCTCAGAACCTTAACAGCTGTATGTGTTTTACCCACACACAAACTCTGAGTTGCTGTACTCTTCTGAGTAAGATATGTTTCAATATTTTATTTATGTTTTTATAACGTTTTTCAAGTATAAAAAACTTGACAGATGTGCTGAGCTCAGAAGCAAAAATAGGAAGATGAAGTCTGAAGGACTTGGAATTCAGTCACATTTAAATATGGTCTTATGGAAGTCACTTTCTTATAGTATTGGCCAACAGAGCTTGTGTGGCTCACTATTGCAATGAAGTAGTTGATATTGATACTGTTTGTGGGGGTGTGCTTTTGATTATTTTAAAAGTTATAGGAAAAGAACCACTTAATGATCCCGGAATACCACAAGCACACTTGCCATGGTTAACTAGATTTTTCTCTAATTCAAGGTAAATTTTAAAAAAAGATAGACCTGAGAATTTGGCTTCATAAAATTCTAACCATCAAGCATAGCTCCATGGTTTTGGTCTATGGCTCTGGAGCCAGAGGTTGGAAGTTCAGTTCCCCACTGTTGCTCCTTGACAGGGGCAGAATCTGATGATCTATACGGTCCCTTCCATATATGCAGTTCTAAGATGGTGATAATGACAATTATGAAATTAAAAACAAATGAAATGAAATATTCAGGAATTTGTATCAACTGATACAGATGTTTCCAGGATCATGTCATCATAACCTGCCTGCCAGATAGCCATCACAGATGAGGGACTTCTCATGAATACATTTGGTGACTCTGCTTCAGCACCACAAACATGATATGCAGGGAATCAAACTGAAACTTCACAAGGGACTTTGATCCATGCTTTTCCTTTTCCTACATTAATTTTTTTTAAAAATGCCTGTGTTCCTTTGTTCACCTTTATGAAGAAATTCATGAATTTTGGGAAGTTTTGATGTTTTTTTAAGTGAACCAAAAGAAATTCTCCAACACACACACACACACACACACACACACACACACACACACACACACACACACACACTTCAATTACCAGCTGACATTGTGAGAAAATGCATGTATAAAGCATTGTGAGCTAATTTTGAAGTCCTTGAAAGGTGTTTTTTTTAAAAAAAACATTCAACATTGACATTCACAATCTGTGACCCAATTATGTTTTGATTGGAGGGGAATTTGCACATCATTAGTTTTCCAAGACCTTGTCTGCTCTGAGGAGCCATTTGAGGACACAGTTCATGATCACACTCCTACTCCCCTCACTATTTCTGTTATAAACTGACTTCAGCTTTACAAGTATCCTCCCTATAAAAATAACGGTGGCTCTGAATGCTTGATTATCTGCATTTAATGGCAACAGCCTGAAAACTGGCAGACTCATTCCCTGACACACTGTACAGAACTGTGCTGGAGGAATACGTGGGTGGTATTGAAGACCTGGTAATTAGGATGATTTGGGGCACTTCAGTGAGTTTTCATAATGAGTTTTATGAATATGCGGTAAATTCTGGAGCAAATACTTCTACAAACATTCTCCTCTGAGGGCGGGAATGAGTGAAGTATGATTAATACTTTCAGCTCACTGACAACTTGTACAGCTTTTTAAACTTCATTTGCAGATTGCAAAAAAAGAAAAGATATCTCTTTGTTGCAGGCCACAAATGAAGGAAATGGCAACATAGAGCGAGGAGGGCGCACAGATCCCCTTCAAATATTACTCATGCTCAACAATCTGATGAAGCTCATACACTGAGATGGGTCACTGGTCTGTCCAGTTTGGTACTGTCTCCATGAACTAGAAGCAGGTCTCCCAAACTTCAGACAATGGGTTTCCACAACCCAACCTGGAAATGCCAGGAAATGAACATCCCTTTTTATGTCAAGGACAGGATTTGTAAGTTAGGGATGGCCTCATCCTACTGCTTACAAAAACTAAGCTGTTTTCTGCAAGGATGCCATGATATACGACACATCTGATTTGCTACTGTAATGAACATGATTGTGGAGAAGTTACCACACGACATTGGAGTGATTGGAAATATGGTCAGATGAGGGTGAAGAAAATTGAAAACAACAGCAGGGTTATTAATGAAGCTATTGTTGTGCAAAGTCAACCCCTGCCTCGGTTATTTGTTCAATTGCACTGAATGTGCCACTTGCAAAGTGACATTGACCTTTGAGAATATCCAATGCAACATTATTCAGGATGCTCTAAGATCAAATATATATTTGGGCTTTTTTTAAAATTAAGGATGCACGGTATAGAAAGACAAATTATGATTAGATCCCACTCAGTCTGATGTTATTCTGTTAATCATTTAATTTCATTTGAGAGAAAACTGCTTCTCTACCCCACCTGCAGACACTTGAATCACAGGATTTTAAATAAAATACCATTTCCATCAGCCTCTTCTTTACTCAGTGTACAGAGCATGTAGTTCTCTTTTTTTAAATTATCTCTTTGTGCTAAAATAATGAACCCGAAGCAGTTATTTTGAAGATTATTCAGTAAGGGCTGAAGTTTCAGATAGAGAAACCTAACCATTTACCAGGAGAGAAATTAATCCACAAATTAAGAGGAGTCTTAGCTACCATGGACAGATATATAAGGGTTTAATTCATCTTCATCAGATTTCCCCAGCATCACTGCCAAATATTTTGCCACATCTCCTTAATTTTACAGAAATGCTGCCCATTTTTTTCTTATTTCTTCAGAGGTTAAATGTCAAAACCCAGAACTGAAGATGATGACACACTGAATTGAACCACTGAAATATTTTGTAAACCAGTTCTGCCCAGCTACTGTACATGCAAGTAGGAGTGGAAAATGGTGTATGTAACATTACCAATTTAACATATTCAGATTAGAGATGGGCACGACTTAGCAGTATTCCCGTTTCCGTTACTCGTATCCGTTACTCTACGGAAACGGTAACGGGAATTACTCCACCAGAATTCAAGCTCGAACCGACGAACGAACAATTTGGTCTGATTTGTCATGCTCGTTACTTGCATCGCGGCGATCGCGCAATGCCAAGCGGCACAGAAAAAAAGTTTTTTAGAGGTTAAAAAAAAACACCGGTTCCCGGCCCTAAAAGTAGGTGAAAACTGTCTGAGGGCACCTACCAGGCCAGAAGGGTGTTTTATTTGGGGGGGGTTTACCCGCCCCCCTCTCTCCTTGGCTATTGCTACTGCTGAGCTGCTGGTACCAGGCTGGGAGGGTGCATCCATTTGCCATGCAGTGCGGGGGATCCAAAATGGCGACCGCAATATTTTTTTTGAAATCGTTGCCCAAAACCCCACCAAAGCACCACAGAAACATGCGAAAATTAGCTATTTTAAATGCTTGAATTTTTACAGTAGCAGCAGTGGTTTTTTCTTGCAAAAAAAGTCTCCGTTGATTTTATTTTATTTTATTTTATTTTATTTTATTTTATTTTATTTTTTTACACCTGCACATTTTTACACCTGCCCATGGGAGTGGACCATGCAAATTTTCCACCAATCGCATGGCCACTTGGCCAGGTTGACCACAGAGACTTTTGGGATGTGCCAATCGGGCATAAACAGCCCACTAATCGTAGCCCAAACCCGAACCCTAAGCCTAAGCCTAACCCATACGCCAGTACACTGTCCTTCTAAGTGGGTCAGAGAGGCACCCAGAGGTGCCCCAATACTCACCCTAACCTCACCCGTAACTAGCCTAACCCTAGCCCTTGCGCTAACCCGTCTTAACCCTAAGCCAGATCTACTTGCATTGCACTACATGCAAGTACGTGAGACACAGCGGGTGCAAAGAGTCTGCCAGTCCGTCACTTGTGGCTCTGGCTGACTCCTGCAGCTCCCTCCAGGAGCCTGCTACCCCCCCCCCAAACCAGTACTAACGACAACGAAAAAACGAACCGACTAATTTTTGCAAAATTTCACGAAAAACGGAAACGAGCCGAAACGGACTGCCTCCGACACACGACAACTCAAAAACGTCATTTTCCCTAGTCGTGCCCATCTCTAATTCAGATGATACATTACTGTCAGGGAACAGAAAAGATTCTAGATGAAAGTTAAAGAAGAATGTGTAAAACCATGATTACAGTTGAACATGAAGAAGACAAAAATCATAGTTACAGAAATATTACATAACTTTAATACTGAAAATGATCAGATTAAAATTGCCAAATATTTTCTATACAGCAAAGCAAAAGCAAAGTGTTATGCTTATAAACTGCTCCATAGTGCCTAAAGCTCTCTGGGAGGTTTACAATTTAATTATTCAGGCTACACTTTGCCCCTCCCCCACCCCACAAGCTGAGTACTCATTTTAACAACTTCAGAAGGATAGAAGGCTGAATCAACTATGACCTACCTGTGATAGGTTGTGAGCAGAGTTATAGCTGCAGTATAGCAATTTGTCTACTATGGCACGAGGCCCCTATAACTAGGTGCAAGAATAAGACTTGGAAAGTAGAAAACATCATGAAAGGTACACATGTATCATTGGAGACCAAGGCCAATATTGTCCATTTTGCATTATTTCATAGTTATGAAAGCTGGATAACAAATATAGCAGACAGAGGGAAATCAATTCATCTGAAATGCAGTGCTGGGAAAGAATTTTAGACGTAAAATGTAGTGCTGGATAAGAATTGGATTGCCAATAAATGCATATTTGGGTTCAAGATTAAATCAACCCTGTATTCTTACTAGCAGCTAAAAGGACTAATTAAGGGTATAATACTTTAGACTTCATTTTAGAAGATGTAGCCATTTTAGTCTGTGTTCTCATGTCAAGCAAAAACTAAACTGAACTTTTAAAAAATAAAGACAAGAACATTGTGCCACCTTAATTTGAGCTTTCATGGACAAATCCATGAAGAGTCTCAGTCATCCAGGTGAGTTTATCTGGAAGTTGAGTCATGGCAACTGGACTTTTTCTTGAGAGATTGAAATGTTTCACTGCTCATCCAAGCAGCTTCGTCAGTCTCTCAAGAAAAAGAAGTCCAGTTGCCATGACTCAACTTCCAGATGGACATGACCATGGAATTGCATGGCAAATATTTATATTATACATGGCTCCAAAAGAAATGACTATTTCCTGGACGCAAGCATTTAATGATGTGGCATTTCACCTCTGGAAACAATCATTGAGACAGCTGATGATATTCAGTTCCTCTTCCAGGAAGTATTGTTCAGTAAACAATGATTGATGGCCTAATTAATCCCAGCTATAGATAACTAAGGGAAGGTGCATGCTACTGTAATCTCTGATGAGGCTTCCAAAGTGTTGCTAGGTCATTAGTAAGGAAATATAGATGGGAAATACAGCAGACGAACATTTGATAATGGCTTAAAAATCCTTGGTTTATACTGAGCCCAATGAGTTATACTTTAGACCAATTGTAAGGAGAAAAGGAGATATAGCATGAGATGGGTTGAATAAAAAAAGAATGACGGGCTAATAATTGATGGTGCCTATATACACATTGTGCTAAATGACCACTTGCCAAACAATATTTTGTTATGACTCTCCTATTTTCTCCCCTAGAATGGAGATATCTTCACAAGAAGGAAACTGTCCTTCACAAGAGGCATAATTCAGGATGGAAAGGTGTCTTATCAGAAACAAACCAAATAAGTTTTGTTATAGGAGCTAAGTCTAAAACATAAAATTTACTTAGGATGTTGAGGTCTGAGTAAGCATGGAAATAAAGTCATCTTTGATATATCCATCTACATTAAAGAAGCAAATAAATCAGAAAAAAGGAGGTGCCCTGCTTGCCCTAGCATCTGTCTCCACTACTACTACCCCTGTAGCATATCATTCTTAGGATTTATAATGAGAGAGAGATCGAGATCAAGGCCAGCATCCTCTTCCATCTCCACATTGGGAGCGATGTTATCAGATGTGACAGATTACACCTAAATGAAAAGAGTTTTTCCCCTAAATTTGGGGAGATACATGACTTGCATGCAAAAAGACGAAATCATGCACACACCCAAAACTGAAATCTGCTATGGTTGATGATGTCACTCCGAGTGTACAGATAGAGATGCATAACAGGATACTGGTCAAAGCAATGTTGCGACATTCTGTTCTTTGAAGAACTACTTCTACCTCAGCTTCTTGAAAGTCTCATTCAGGGAGATAACAATAGTCCATTACTAACAGCCCACTGTTTAGGATGGGACTTTTCTTCCATCCTCTCAAGTAAAATTAGTTGTTTCTTAAGCTTACCAGAACATCTACACACACACATACACACACACAAGCTTTGCTTCCCAGCATTTTTGTATACAGTCAGTGCCACAAGCCAATAGCAGTGGCTTTAAGACAAATCAAGACAGCAACACTCACTGGACTTGTATATTTCAGCAGACAGATTTCCTCTCTCTAATAGGCCTAAAGGGGCATAGCTTTCAAAAGATGAACTATGAAGTGACAGTCTCAAAAGCCCTATAAACGACCTCTCTACCAACAAGGACCATAGAGGCTAAGATGGTAAGCAGTTCAAGTTACTGTTGCCTAATTTAAAAGGATATTGTCTATCTATCCGAGGACTGGAGGATAGCAGATATCACACCATTTTTTTTTTAAAAGGAAGGAGGGGAAGACCCAGGAAACTACAGGATGGTTAGCCTTGCCTCTGTCCCAGGGAAGATGCTGGAAAGCATCATCCAAGAGAAAATCTTAAAACACATAGAAAGGGAAAATCTGAGGGAAAATCAGCATGGCTTCTTTAAGGGTAAGTCTTACCTGACAAACATTTTAGAATTCTTTGAAAAGGTCAACAGGCATGTGGATTTGGGTGAACCGGTGGATATTGTCTATCTAGATTTTCAGAAGGCTTTTGACACAGTCCCTCACCAAAGGCTGCTCAGAAAATGGCACAGTCAGGGGATAAAAGGGCAGGTCCTCTTATGGAGTGAGAACTGGTTAAGATCCAGGAAACAAAGCTTAGGTGTCAATTATCACAACACAGAGAGGTAAAAAGCGGGGTGCCCCAGGGATCTGTCCTGGGTCCAGTGCTTTTCAATCTGTTCATAAATGACCCAGAGACAGGGATAAGTGGTGAGGTGGCCAAGTTTGCGGATAACACAAAACTTTTCTGGGTGGTGAAGACCACAGAAGATTGTGAAGAGCTCCAGAAGGATCTCCCCAAACTGGGGGAATGGGCTGCAAAATGGCAAATGCATTTCAATATAGGAAAATATAAAGTACAGTCACACACCCCTGATCGTGGGGGTTAGGGACCCATCCCACCCATGATGCATGAAAATCTGCAATATGCGGAAGCGAGGTTGATGGGGCCTGGGGGCGGGGGGGTGATCACGCGCCTGTCTGAGGCTTCTGTCTGCCCCCCCCACAGCTCCGAGGCTTCTCAGAGGAGTGCGGGGGTGGCGCAGAGCGACCCGATCACCCCCTGCTACCCCACATGTGGCTCCGAGGCTTGTCAGAGGAGTGCGGCGTGGCACGGAGCAACCCGATCGCCCCCCGCCGCCCCCCACATGGCTCTGAGGCTTCTCGGAGGAGCGCAGGGGGTGGCGCGGAGCAACCCGATCGCCCAATCCACCCCCCCGTACAGCTCTGAGGTGCAGGTACTGTGATCCCACGATGTAGTGGGACCACAGTACCTGAACCGCGAAATGGCGGGGGGGTGACTGTAATGCATCTTGGGGCAAAAAATCCAAACTTTATCTATCAACTCATGGGCTCTGTGCTATCTGTGATGGATCAGGGAACAGATCGTGGTGTGGCTGTGGACAGCTCAATGAAAGTATCTATCCATTGTGTGGCAGCGGTGAAGAAGGCCAACTCCATGATAGGGATTATCAAAAAGGGGATTGAAAATAAAACAACCAACAGTATAATGCCATTGTACAAAATGATAGTAAGGCGGCACCTGGAGTATTGTGTACAAGTCTGGTTACTGCATCTCAAAAAGACATAGTGGAACTGGAAAAGGTGCAGAAGAGAGTGACCTAAATGATTACTGGGCTGGGGCACCTCCCTTATGAGGAAAGGCTAAAACATTTGGGGCTCTTTAGTCTGGAAAAAGGATGCCTGACAGGAAATATGATTGAGGCGTTCAAAATAATGCAGGGCATCAGTAAAGTGGATAGAGGGACACTCTTCTCCCTCTCACAAAATACCAGAACTAGGGGACATCCACTCAAAATGACGATTAGGAGAGTGAGAAAAGACAAAAGAATTTTTTTTTTTACCCAGCGTGTTTGGGTTACCCCCACTTGGTTATTAAGGAAAATTGAACTCTTAACCTGCAGTACTGGTTGAGAGCAGGGTATGGGTCCTTGAATATAAGAGAATGGGGCAGAATAATGGTTAACATTATCACACCATGTAATATTTCCAATTTGAACAGCTCATCCTACGGAGCTACTATTGCCTCAGAAGAAAAACAAAAACAACAACACCAGATGTCCTTGAGAAAGAAATGTGCTCTCAGGACACCAGCTGAAGCCTCACAGAATTGCTTTGTTCCTCTGGTTCCATTTAGGAAAACAAACATTAGATGGAACAGCAGGTTGGAAAATAATGTTTTACTTTGTATGTGCAATAGCTTTAAAGCCCATCCCTCCCTGTTCGCAGTTGCCCTGAGGACTCAATGGCTTGGTGTAAGGTTTTTGTATGTCTGTTGTACTTGTACGGAATTGGTAACAAAAAAGTCAGCAGCAGCAGGACAAGGCTGGAGAGAGATCCAGCATTGTGACTCATGAACCTTCTTGATGCAAATCTCTGGCAGGTTTTGGAAAGGAACTCAATGGGCGCATGTTGAGACTTCCACAAGCCCCAACAACAGGTGTGGAAAAATTCCTGATATTCGCTGGGGATTGGTTCCAGGCCTTCCCATGGATAATGAAAACTGTGGATAAGAGAGAATGCATGCCCATCCACCCTGTTTTCTGACAGTAGCTTGCTTTATGACTGCTTTTTTGAGATAGTAGCTTGCTTTATGGCTGCTGTTTGTGACAGTAGCTTGCTTTACAGATGCTATTTGTGACAACAGATTGCTTTACAGATGCTGTTTGTGACAACAGCTTTTTTACAGCTTGCTTTGTGGCTGCTGAATTATTTAATTTTTTCCTCTGCCAACCGTGGATAACTGAATCAGTGGATAATGAATCAGTGGATACGGGGGTCCTACTGTATATCACATGTGCTCCAGATGTGAGCCCTAGTGGAAACAACAAAAGCTGCAGTCACTAGATGTATACACGATCCATCTGACACTAGATTTTACCTGGTCAGCTAAGTTTCATTTGGATTCTGGCTCATTTTTCCAGCCTGTTTTCACAATCGGCCAGCCCAGAAGCAGTTCCAGGCATTTCCCAAACCTTCTCTGTCTCAGTCTCTGTCACCATAAGGGCTCAATCCCTGGTCTCAAATGCTGCAGAGCTGGCAATCCTAATGTGTGTGCATACACACTAATTATGTATGAGTGTTTACAGCTCAGTTACATATGCTGTTTAACAAAACACAGGAGGTGGCATATTCAGTTACAGCTCTTGGTGTCACATCCTGTCAGAGCACAGCAAACAAGGAAACTACACTCCGAGACGCTCATCTTAAATCACGTAGGACTTCCCTTATGTAGAGATTCTTTCCCATCCAGGTGAATATTTTTATCCACTCTGTATGGCAAATTGTGCCAAGAGGAAATGCAAGCACATGAGTGGCTGAAATACTAGTCCTACTCAGAGATCAATGACGATGGGGATAATGATCATATGCTGGCTTCACCCCAATCATCACACAGTAGCCCCATTAAGATACTATGGCTTCCACCATGTAGAGGTCCGAAAAGTGGTACCAATGTGGTAAGTCACTCAGGCCTTTGCAAGGTGAATGTGACTAATGGTTCCAATTGGAGGTGGCCTGTAAATCCACCCTGGGTTTCCATTACAGGACCTATCCAAGGTGCTGAACCTTACCCTCCAATAGTTTCCGCAATTGTATAATTGTTATAAAGTGCAGGCTAAAACCTGGTATGGCCCTGGCATATGCCCTAAGTACATCCGATCTCGCCTGATTTTGGAAGCTAAGCAGGGTCAGCCCTGGTTAGTACTTGGATGGGAGACCGCCAGGGAATACCAGGTGCCTAACAGCAGGAGTAGGAACTGGCAAGCCCCTCCAGTATGCCTGCAAAGAAAACTCACAAAGAGTCGGTAACGACTGTAACGACACAACACACAAAACCTGGTATAAATTTACAGCCTCCCCCTTGAGTTGGAATGTGTGAGGTGTGTACATGCATCAGATATTCATGCCACTCTTTTAGATCTACCCATGGTTACAAGTTTAACATCTAAGTAAGGCTATAGTTCTCTCTATGTATGCAGAGTCTTCCAACAGTTCATACACACTTTGTTTCTACATGAAATGTAAAGTGAACATGGAGTTTTCCTGCCCCCAATGCAATTTGATTAGAAAACCCTGGTAAAACCATTCATATTAATTAGAAGTTAGATCTGCAAGTCACCACATGACACCTCTCCTCTCCCTCCCTCTTTCTCCACCATTGTGTCATTATGATGAGCTTGGGGAGAAATGCATCAAATTTTGGTGACAAAATCTCTTCTGCATTCTTCTGCAAACAAATGGCTAACGATTCTTCAGATCTACAAATTTAGATGTGCTGCAAACCAGGCATTTCCGTAGTCTATATGAACTGCTTGGCTTGGGTGGAGGATCAGGGCTTATCTGCATCTGAGGCATCTTGCTAGTTATATCTTGGTGCTCCAGTAGATGTCACTGTTTTCTCCAAGTTATTGTCAAAGTGGCTTTGTGCTTTTTAGACAAATATTAAGCCTAGCATTTCTAAAACTATGAATCACATCTCTTTACACACTACATTCTATGGAAATTGTCTCTAAAAAGGTATTGGAAGTTGTGTAGAAGAATCCTGGAAACTTACCTGAACATTAGAAGTCTGACAATTTTAGAATTATTTTTAACAATGCTCAGTTTTCCTCCATGTGGTAGCTATGCTTGTACGGCTGGTATATTGAGAACTGTGGGGCTGAGTTAATTTACTATAAGGCAACATAGCTCGGGGATCCAACAACAAAGACTGGCCAGGCAGTATGTATACATAAAAGTAGCCCTAATAGATCAATGATTAAGTATAAAAGAAGAGTTTATGAGAAAATTATGCTTCCTCACGCGCTTCCAACAATCTTATCTGAGTCAACTGAACTGAGCTTTCTTCTGGGAAACCTGGTTGTGGCTCTGAATGGCCCAGGAATCTCTTACACTGGTGCTGAAATGAGCAGAAAGTGAGATAACAGAGAATTTGGAGCTGTGCATGGTTTAGGAACCAGGCTGGTTTATTTTCAGAAACACAAAAGGAAAGAAATAAGATATCCCCCCTCTCTTCACCACTTCTGTCATGTGTTGCATAATAAGAAACAAGGCATGAAGCATGTGGGTGACAATATCTCTTGAGCAGAAATGGGCACGACTTAACGGTATTCCCGTTTCCGTTTCCGTTACTCGGTTCCGTTACTCTACGGAAACGGTAACGGGAATTACTCTGCCAGACTTCGAGCTCGAACCGACGAATGAACAATTTTGGTCTGATTTGTCGTGCTTGTTCCTTGCATCGCACGATCGCGCGATGCCACACGCGGCACAGAAAAAAAGTTTTTAAAAGTTAAAAAAACCCGGTTCCCGGCCAAAAAGCAGGCGGAAAAATGCCTGCCGTGCCTCAGGGCACCTACCAGAGGGGTTGTTTCTGGAGGTCCCCGGCCTCCCCCCTCATCCCCCGTCCTGGGCTGCTCTGGTGGGACTCGCCGCAGGCTCGCAGCCAGCAAAAAGCCCAGTCTCGCCGCCGGCCACCGCAATTAAAGTGCAAGCAAGCGGCACGGAAGGCACAGGAAAAAACTTTTAAACTCTCCCCCCTCCCATTCCCGGGCCAAAAAAGCAGGCGGAAAAATGCCTGCACAACAGAACAACAGAAATACGCGAAAATTTATAAACTGCCAGATTTTTCACAGTAGCAGTGGGTTTTTTCTTGCAACAAAATGTCTCTCCTCTCCTCCTCTGTCCTCCATTGATTTTTTTTATTTTTTTTACACCTGTGCAATGATGGGCTGGCCGAGTGGCCAGCTATGTGGGAGTGGACGACCATGCAAATTTTTGGAGCCATCCCACCAATCACATGGCCACTTGGCCATGGAGACTTCTGGGATGTGCCAAAAAGCCCCCTAAAACCTGCCCTAGCCCCCTAACCCTAACCCTAATCCTTGACTCCTTACCCATACGTCACAGACTGTCTTCTTAGTGGGTCAGAGAGGCACCCAGAGGTGCAACCCACTAGCCCACCGTAACCTTACCCGTCACTAGCCTAACCCTAGCCCTTGCACTAACCCACCTTAACCCTAAGCCAGATCTACTTGCATTGCACTACACGCAAGTACAATTCCCTACTTTGTGAGACATGGCAGTGCGAGAGCCTTAGGCATCACCCTATGGCTCTGGTTTCACTCACTGGTCTCACTGTCTGCAACTGGTATGCATATCCATATGGCTATGCATGCCATTTTGCAGCAGCAGGTGAGGAGGGGAGACCCCCATGTTGAGGGGTCTCTTGGAGCCTGTTTCCCCTTCCTAGTGGGTGAGGATAGGAGGCACCCACGGGTGCCTCCAGGAGCCCGCTTTCCCTTTATAGCGGGCCAGAGGAGGCACCCACCCCACAGAGGTGCCTCCAAGAGCCCGCTACCCCCCCAAAAAAACCAGTACTAACAAAAATGAAAAAATGAAAACACGAACCGACTAATTTTTGCGAATTTTCGTGAAAAACGGAAACGACCCGAAACGGAACCGGCCCGACTAACGACAACTCGAAAAAATTTTTTTTCAAGTCGTGCCCATCTCTACTTTTGAGAACTGCTCCCATTCCTTATAGCAATGGTTCCCATCCCAACCTCACTTTCTACATGTTCAACTAAAACTCCCAGAAGCCTCCACTCCTAGCCGTGCTGGCCAGAATTTCTGGGAGTTATAGTCCAGGAATATCCGAGACTCAAGTTTGGGAACCACTACCCTAGAGGGTAGCTTTTGCAATCCCAAAGTAAATCTCTGCATCAAAGCAATATATAAGTCTAAGGTAGCACTCTCCTTTTTTCTGCTCTCAGTGCAGTTTTTGATTGGGGTAGGACAACTCCAAACTCTGAACTTTTGGAGTGAGGTGCTACATCCTGATCCATAAGTGGCTGCTGGTTGTGGATCAAACAGGTTACATCCCATAATATCATGTGTGTTATTGCATAGCATTATTTAGAGTCATCAAGGCTGTTGTTTCATGTTTAATACAGCTTCTTTTGGGTAAGAAGCCATATTAAGTGGCTGGCAGACAATCTGACACTATTAATCAGGGCAGTGAAAGGACATGACTTGCAGGATGAATGGTGGTCTTAAGAGCTCTTTTACAGGGGGCACCTTAAAAATGGCTTCCCAGTAATACAATTAAACTGTTTGCTCTCACAACTAATAAAGGGAACAGCAGACACAGACAGCTATACATGCCTTGGGCTATTGAGCCTGTCAGGTCTCATCAGATAAGAAAAGCTGTTCTTCGCCTGTACGCAAAACAGAGAACAATACAAAAGAAATTCTAGGGTTTTGTAGAAAGCAGTTTCTTAGGCAGTTAGAGAAGTAATGCTCCTGGGAAGAGCTAAAAGTGTTTAGGGTCTCACCATTCAGAGATTTCAGTCTCAAACATGGAACTCTAGTATTTCATAATGGTTAGAGCTGTTCAGGCAGTGGAATATGCTTCCACAGGGGGTGGTGGAGTCTCCTCCCTTGGAGGTTTTTAAGCAAAGCCTGGATGGCCATCTGTCAGGACTGGGAGTACTGTGAGAGGGGTACCTGCATGGCAGGGGGTTTGACTGGATGGCCCTTGAGGTCTCTTCCAACTCTATGAAATATAGTGTCCACAATCCTTGTTATGTGATTCAAACAGCAATTATTTGGCTAGCTGTTTTCATTAGAAAAGAGAGTTGTCCCCCATTTGAGAATATCATATATGGGAATATATCTATATCTATATAGCAACTCATACATTAAAGAGGTTTTTCTACAATGGCTTCAAAGGTCTAAGGCAGGGGTACCCAAACTTTTTGTAAGGAGGGCCAGATTTGGTGGCTGAGAATTTGTCAGGGGCCGATTGCTCCCCAACCCTGCCACCCCACGGCAAGCCCCACCCACTTTCTTTAAAAAAACATGGGGTGAAGGAGGGGGAGGGAGGGGTGAGCCATCCAGCCGTGGGCTACTCAGAATGGCCTGACGGGCTGGATTTGGCCCCCGGGCCGGACTTTGGGCAGGCCTGGTCTAAGGGATCCTGTGTTTCTGGGTTTTTTTTTTTATAATGGGGATTTTTCTAATAACTAAGCAAGGGGACTTTCTAACTAACCAATCAATTATATTATTTATATTTATTTGTTTGATCAGTTACAGCGGTTCCCAAAGTATCTGTGTTGGCTTTTACTTTTTCCTATGCTTGCAGCACAGCATCCTACCAGTGGAGGACAATATTTACTTATAGGATGTTCAGCTGCAGGAAGTTGATACAAAGGTTTTATGTAGCATTTCCTTTTATTTATTTATTTTTTGATGTGCTCTTTTGTACTAAAAAGCTTAGTGGAAAGGAGAATGCACTGTCTTTCACTCACATGCAATTGCCCTTTGTTCAATGCCTCAATTTTCAAAAAAAAATCACCATAAAGAAAGCTAAATGTTGTCTGAGTATGAGATAGAATCAAGAGGCCTGGTAAATGATCTGTGGGTGTTACAGAGTGTTCTCATATAGGCTGTTATATGCCAATCCAAATTCCTTGGAAGAAGACTGAAATGCAAATACCATCATACATTATTCTAATACAATTGCCATCTGGCACATTTGAATTCCATAGGTTGGGTCCCATTTGAAGTACGTATGTGTTTTAAACATTCTCCAGATTCACTTGTTCTCCATTTACAGAGGCACTGAAGAAGTTTCAAATCACTGGCACTTATCCAACAACAATTGATCTGTGAGCAAACGCAAGATAATGTCTGGAGTATCAACTAAGGCTTAGGAGAGGAAGAACAGAACAGTAGTTTTCACCCTTACTGTCAACGTCATCAGTAATACTGCTGACTACTATCAGCCCTGTTGTATTCTGGCCTTTAGAAAAAGTATACAATGCAGTGTATGGAAATAAATATGTTGTCTCTGCTGCTGGTGTTTAGCTCACGAGATCTATAGGATCAAGAAATCTATGAGGCAAAAACTCAGTGTATAATGTATCCCTATTCGGGCGTAATTAAACTAGCTGTTTTCCACATGCAAAGAGTGGCTCTTCCATGGGTCTCTTCCACAAATAGTCTCGTCATCGGAACGGCCACGTTTATGTGAGAAAAAGAACCAAGAGAAGATAGGATTATATCATTTCCTTGATTGCATGTAGAGTATAGCACATACAGATGGGCACGAAACGAACATTTTTTCCTTTCCGTTATTCGTTATTTGTTTTGTTACGTAACGAAACGACAAACGAAAATTGTGATGAAAATGGAACAAAACAAATAGAACCACGAAAATTGTGTTCGTTACATTTCATTTTCGTTAATGGCGATGTGCAATGAAATGAGCTGTTTAAAATGTTAAAAAAAGCCCTGGACATCCAGAAAAACGCAGCGATAATTATTTATACTGTCTGATAATACCTACCAGGGGTGGGGTCCTTAAAACGTGCATTTATGTCTTTTCTCAGATTGCTATATTTTTTTCCTTTAAGGGGAGTTAGGGAACATCGACCCAAAATGGCTCCCAGATGCCTAATATTGAATTCTTGGGTATTAAAACGCCCTGGACATTCATAAAAATGCAGTGATAATGTGATAATTATTTGAAATTATTACCTACCAGGGGGTTGGGGTCCTTAAAACATTTGTTTTTGTCTTCTCCCATCGCAATGTATTTTTCTTTTCCCTTTAAGGATGACAAAATGGATGTCGCCACTCCAGCCACAACATGGAGGCAAGCCATGTGATGGGATCATGTAAATTCATGGACAACTTCAACCAATAGCATGCCCAGGTTGCAGACTGGGCAGGTCTGGCAGCCACAGAGGGCATAAAAAGCTCTGGCAGCCCCCATCCTCCTTGCAGTCCCCGGTGGGAGTTAGGGTGGGATTGCTGTCTCTGCGACTCTAGCTTCAGTCCTGCAGCCTCTCTGTGTGCGTGAGTGCTGCGTACCTCTCGGTGAGTACCCTCCCTTGCCCCGCAGTGCAGTCACTCTGTGGCTGCCTTGCACCCTGGGCAACGCCCGCCGCTGCCTTTGCAGCCTCCCTGCATACCTAGTCTATACTGTGTCTCTGTCAGCATCATTTTTTTTAGTATTTTCCCTCTGGTCTGGGGTGTTGGGGGATGCCCCCGCACAGAAATGCTTTAAAAATCGCGCAAAAAGCGGGTAGAAATGAAACGAAAAAAATGAAAAACGAAAATGAATTTTTTCCAAAAATTTGCAAAAAACAGAAATGAAACGAAACAAACCTCTCAATGACAAACGAAAAACCAAAACGCCATTTTTTAAATTCGTGCCCATCTCTAATAGCACACATTTCAGCAGGACCTGAACAGGGCTAATGCCTTATATTTCAAAGACACGTTCTTTTTATATTATTCAAAGCATAGCAGGTGATTTTGATGCCTGACGTGGTATACCTGAGCACTTCAACAACTGTTGTACATATTTTGGGATCACAATTTTATCTAGCGAATATAGTCCCCGACATGTTTTCAAATACAAACTTTTTTTTCCTGACTATCATTTGGTATTGGTTTACAAACTTCTGTGTGCCTATAATTTTTGCCTTCTGCTCTAATAACAAACTGCTTCCTTTCAAGTGTAATTGATAATGTGAATCCATGATAGCATGGTTTGATCCATGTTGTCAGTCTCTTGACACTAAAAAGCAGGTGTGACCAGCCAAGGATATAAAAACTCAAGGAGAGAAAGGGTGCAGCTAGAGGGGAACAAGTCCTGATGTTTGGTGTGGTTTGGGAGCAGACTGGTTCACTCCTTTTTCCACTGACCGCACAATGGAAGGGCTGCCATTGTGAACCAGACCATTCCTACCAATACATTTTAAGGTTCCTGTCAGAGATCCTCTGTGAGTGTGTATGTGTGTGTTGGCAGGATCACTCTGTTTTGGTTTAGTTCCAACATGTGCAATTGCTTGAGACTGAACTGATACAGATAACAATAATGAAAGCTTCCTTATGTTTCTCCATGGAGGTGGAGACAAAGTATTGTTTTTGTTTTGTTTTGTTTTGTTTTGTTTTTCAACCATACTGCTGTCCTATGTTTTTTAGGGGAAAAAGAAAAACGAATTTTCCTCCCAGAAGAGGAAGCAGAAAAGGCTAGGGAGCTTTTGTTGCTGCTGTTATTTCTTTTCCCTTCCCTAACCAAGAGAGGAAGCTGAATGCAGGGTTGCTTGAGGGACAATGTGGTTTTCTGACCCATTGAAGGACAGCACCAAATGGCAAACTGTATCCATATGAGATGTTAAGTAACCTTGTTTAGCAGAACTGAGCCGTTTTCAAAAGTGGACATATAGTCACACCCAAATTTGAGAAGGAGGAGAGTGGACTTAACCACAACTACTTTTTTGTTCAGCAGTTGCAGAAGATTTTCTTAAATTTTGAGAACAGTGTGCAGTACTGCCTATTAATTTCATCAAAAATTATTTTTAACTGCTTTGTTGTGGCCATTAGAGATGGGCACGGAATGAACATTTTTTCGTTTCCGTTACCATTTGTCATTTACGTTACGTAACGAAATGACAAATGAAAATTGTGATAAAATGAAACGAAATGAACAGAACCACGAAAATTGAGGTCGTTACGTTTCGTTTCCGTTAATGGCGACGCACAATGAAATGAGCTGTTTTAAATGTTAAAAAACGCCCTGGACATCTGTAAAAACACAGCGATAATTATTTATATTGTCTGATAATACCTACCAGGGGGGTTGGGGTCCTTAAAACGTTTGTTTTTGTCTTCTCCCATCGTGATGTATTTTTCTTTTCCCTTTAAAATGGATGTCGCCACCAGCCACAAACTGGAGGCAAAACCATGTGATGGGATCAAGTTCAATCAATAGCATGCCCAGGTTGCAGACTGGGCGGGTAGGTCTGGCAGCCACAGAGGGCATAAAAAGCTCTGTCAGCCCCCGTCCTCCTTGCAGTTTCTGGTGGGATTTAGGGTGGGATTGCTGTCTCTGCGACTCTAGCTTCAGTCCTGCAGCCTCCCTGTGTGCGTGTGTGCTGCGTGCCTCTCGGTGAGTACCCTCCCCTGCCCCGCAGTGCAGTCACTCTGCGGCTGCCTTGCACCCTGGGCAATGCCCGCCGCTGCCTTTGCAGCCTCCCTGCATACCTAGTCTATACTGTGTCTCTGCCAGCATCCATTTTTTTAGTGTTTTCCCTCTGGTCTGGGACGTTGGGGGATGCCTGCGCACGGAAATGCTTTAAAAATCGTGCAAAAATCGGGTAGAAACGACAAACAAAAAAATGAAAAACGGTAATGAAATTTTTCAAAAAATTCCCGACAAATGGAAAACGAACTGAAACAGACCTCTCAATGACAAACGAAAAACTAAAATGCCATTTTTCTGTTTCGTGCCCATCTCTAGTGGCCATTGTTCCATCTATGCAATAATAATCATGCGTCATCAATTCAGCTCTGACTCATGGAGACTCTTTTCAGCATTTTCTGAGTAGAGAATACACAGAAGTGGTATAATTCCTTTCTTCTAGGGTCTGTGTCCTTTCAAGTCAGTTCTGATTTATGACTATGGAAAGAAATAGGTCTATTATTATTATTATTATTATTATTATTATTATTATTATTATTATTAATAATAATAATTTGACAACTTGTGTGGTTATATCTGCTCCAGCTGATGCCTGGAGCAGATATAACCACACAAAATAATTTTGATTCATAAAATCCATAGAACCCACTGAAATACAATGTACTACAAAAGTGTGTCACCCTTCATACTGATATAATTGTTCTCCTTTATTATGATTCTTCATTTCGTGAAAAAGGAGGTAAGAGTCACATGTAACGCTAATTGGCACATTTGCTTTATTTATTTATTTTTTATTTAAAAACAAACGGGGGTTGTATCCTCATTCTGTGTTTTTCTTTTTCTTTCCCCCCCTCTTTTTTGCTTTGTTCGTCTTGCCGCCTATAGTTCATTCCATCATCACATCGAAAAAGGGAGAAAAGAAAAATGTTTGTTCTCTCTCTTTTTTTTCCCCTTAACTCATTCAAGAGATTTCGACTCCTCAGATGAACGTAACATTGCACACACACTTGGAACAGAGAGAAAGAGAGGGCGAGAGGGGAAGGGGGAGAAAGAGAGAGAGAGAAAGAGAGAGCGCACTCATGGTGGGCAGACAAACACACGCACGCGCAGATCAAACAATTCTGATACAGTGCAAGAAATTTCCCAAAATGATTGGATCATCGTTACCAAAAAACTCGCCATAACAACACCAAGAAACAAAATGTTTAAGCCACACTGTTTGACTGGGATTTTTTCCTGCTTTTTTTTCTTTAAATGTTTGCCACAGAGAGAGAAAGGGGGTTGATTGGGTAAAGAAGGTGGGACAAAGAGGACAGACAGGCTCACAGGTGTGAGCAGGAGAGGGTCAGATTGGAACAAGGAAGGGAGGGAAGATACAGGAAATAAGGAGAGAGGGCAGGGCCACAGGGAGTCATTTCTTAATGTTCAGGCATTTTCTTGGTCCGCCTTGCTTTCATCATCTTTCACTTCTTCCTGCTGGGCACTTTCAGAAGGTTTGGTTTCTTCTACAGCATCTAGAAAGGCAAAAATACAACACGGTAAGGAAGTGTGTAGATTCAGGTTAATGGTTAACTCAAACACAGTTTTAGGTTGATTACAAGACTCTTCACCCTGACAACTGTTTCTACCATTTTCACTTTGGTGCCTCCTTTTCTCTCAGATCATCATCATCATCATCATCATCATCATCATCATCATCATCATCATCATCATCATCATCATCATCATCATCATCATCATCATCATCATCATCTTGGAAATACAGAACTGGAAGGAACCCTATGGATCCATGAGTCTAGCCCAGTGGTTCTCAACCTGTGGGTCCCCAGATGTTCCTGGACTGCAACTCCGAGAAGCCTCCACCACTTGCTGTGCTGGAAAGGATTTCTGGGAGTTGCAGTCCAGGAACATCTGGGGACCCACTGGTTGAGAACCAGTGGGTTAGCCCATGTGAAGCAGACACACTGGGGAATTCTGAACCTCTGGCTCCACAGACAGAGACCTAAGCCACTGAACTATCCAGCAGTTTCTCATGCCTCACCTACTCCCATACCTTTTCTTGGGTTTGAGATAAAATTATTAGAGAAGCTGACCATTTATGAGGATGAAGCGATAGTGAGTAAATTAATTAAACTCAGTAAAATTAAATTAGTTCAGAAAAGGTAGACGATGACGATGGAGAAGGGATACACCGAGCATTTATACTAGAAAAGAAAATCAAGCAGTTAGTACTTGAGCTATCTGAAAAAGAAGAAAAAGAGGAGCAACTGAAGAGAAAAATAACCTGATTAGTAATCTCAGTTAAAATATAATCTCACTGGAAGAGTCCACACATATAATATGGGGGACTCTGATATCTATTACATCAAAATAGCATCACTTGAAACATAAAATTTACAACTCCTCAAATCAAACCTTTAGTACCTTGTTGTTGTTGCTGCTACTGCTGTTATGTGCGATTTAATCAAAATTGATTTACAGTGACCCAATAAGGCTTTCAAGGTAAGGGAGATATTGAAAAACAACCTTTGAACTTCAGAGCTGGAAAGTACACTAAGGAGCCTTGTGGCGCAGTGGTTAAATGCTTGTACTGCAACTAAAACTTGCTCACGACCTGAGGTTCAATCCCAGGTAGCCAGCTCATGGCTGACTCAACCTTCCATCCTTCTGAAGTTGGTAAAATGAGTGTCCAGCTTGCTACGGGGGTGGAATGTGTAGCCTGCATAATTAAATTGTAAACTCCCCAGAGAGTGCTTGAAGTGCTATGGGGCAGTATATAAGCAGAACACTTTGCTATGGATCATTGAGTCCACCTCCTCTGAAGAAGGCACATCGAGGAATTGAACTCTCAACCTCCAGCTCCACAGTCAGAGACCTAAGCCACTGAGCTATCAGACAGTAAGGAGGGATTTTACCAGTTTCACACACACCAGTGAATTTCTTTGTCTGAGTAGGGATTTTAACTCAGATCTCCTGAGTCCCGGTCTATTACTCTATCCACTACACCATGTTGAGTATCTTAGTCCACTTTAAAGTTGAATTCATCAGTATCAATTCACCAGGCCTTATATACAGGGAATTTTAATAAAATAGATTCCTTCAAGTTTAGTTCAAAATATATAGAATTCACCATATAAACACAAGTCAAATATATTTATATAGTTACATATGATGCCATTGGATTGCATGGATTCCAATTCTTGAAAAGATGGTCTGCCTTGATTATTGCAGAAGCATCTGTTTTAGTACTGTTGCATGGAGAGTGTCAAATCACACAGACCTCTGGAAGGTACCATCTACTTTTCTGAGATAACAGTGTTTCCCAAATGTTAACTTGTCCTGATGGAACTATGAATGAATTACAAAAAGAAGCCGTTGATCCTGCCTTGCTCCAACTCAAAGCAGTGTAGTAATCCACACATACGATATTTTTCCGTCTATAAAATGCTATTTTTCCCCTAAAATTGTTAAGCTAATAATTGAGGGTTGTCTTATACACGGTGGGTGGTTGTGCGCTCCATTTTTTTCAGCTTCAATGTGAAGGAAGCTGAGAAATAGGAGCTGGTCATAGCCCTCAATTCCACGCTGAGCCAATTCAATTCTTCTAACAACTCTTGCCCACGGAATGCAACACAGAATCCCTGTGGCAAATCTCTCTGTGTGTCTCTTCCTGCCCCCACTCTCTCCATTTGTAACACTTACTAGCAGCTAACACAACCTTCCCTTTTGTCTTGAAAAAAGCTGACCATTGCTTTATTTATTTATTTATTTAACGTTCATCTCACAGGCGGCGGTAGCAGTGACTCCTCTTTCTCAGTGCTGCTGCCATGATGAATCCTCCCCATCTTCTTGCTCTGAACCTGGCAGGTGGGCGGGGGCACTGAGAAAGAGGAACCAGAGCAAAACATAACCACCACCATTTTGGGAGGGAGTTGGCTGGTTGTTTTTTGGACTTGGAAAGCTGCTCGGCAGCAAAACCTGGATCAGGACAATGGAGAAGTTTAGCGCAGGCCTCCAAGGCATGTGCGTGGGTTGTTGGAGATGGTGTGTGTGTGTGTGTGTGTGTGTGTGTGTGTGCATGCACATGCACGCAAGGAGCAATTGCTGGAGAAATGCACTCGTTCCCGCCGGCGACAGCACTGAGAAAGAGGAGCCACTCTTGCCAATGCCTCCTAGGACAATGTTAAATATGGTATATAAATAAAAGAAAGCAACGGACAGCTTTTTCAAGAAAAAAGGAATGGTTGTGAGCTGCCAGTAAATGTTAGAAATTGAGAGACTGGTGGCAGGAAGAGACAGAGATTTGCTATCAGAATTCTGTGTTGAATTCTATGGACAAGAAGACGGGGGGGATCCATCCCAGGTGGCTCCTTTTTCTCCTTCTTCTGTAATTTGGGGTTGGAAAAGTGTGGGTTGTCTTATACTTTAGAGTAGACATGGGCACGACCAGAAAAAAATGACGTTTCGAGTTTTCGTTTGTCAGAACGAGTCCGTTTCGGGTCGTTTCTGGTTGTCGAGAAATGTTTCAAAAATTTGTCATTTCCGTTTGTCGTTTCCACTGTGATTTAGCGCGATCTGACTTCCCAGAGCATAGGGGCGTCCCGCAATCAGGGCCAGCGCTAGGTGTTTTTGCGCCCTAGGCAGCGGGCGGGGCGGGGGCGGGCGGCGGCCACGGGAGGCGGCCACGGCGGGCAAGTGGACGGGCGAGTGGGCAGTTAGGATATCACTAGGATAGAGGTTCTGTTCTTGGCTTGCACCCCAAATGTGTGTGTATGCAAGCAAAATGATGTTGGGAAAATAGAAAATAAATGGTAGTATACAATATATTTTTAAAATAAATCCACACCTCCCACTCCCAGTCGAACCTCCCCCTTTATCCAATATCAGAAAAAAATCCTCACAAACTGCCAGAGAAGAAATAAAAAATAAACTGCTATTCCCTTCAGCAGACACAGCTGCATGGAATCAAAGAAATTATTTTCTAAATTCAATTCCCTCCCTGCCTGCCTAACTTAAATCCTAAAGCCTCCAGCCTCCCTCCTCAATCTCAATCGGATCACACCAGCACCAGCAGCCAGCCCTCCTCCCTCAACCACATCCATACACCCAACTGTGATTTCTGGAAGGTGCCTCGGCTTTTTATGCCCTCTGACACATCCAGAAGTGTCAGTCAAAAACCTGGCGATGCCATTGGTGGAATGGTTCAAAAAATTGCATGGTCCCATCCCATGCCCAGCCCAAATGGGCAGGTCTAAAAAAATAAAAAATAAAATAAAGTAAAATAAAATCAATATGATGTTTTATTGCTATAAAAAAACCACTGCTGCTACTATTAAAATTCAGGCATTTAAAATAAATAAATTTCACATGTTTCTCTGGTGATTTGGTGTGTTTTTTGACCACGATTTCGAAAGAAAAATTGTGGTCGCCATTTTGGATCCCCCCCCACCGCATGGCATGGCGAGACAACGAGGATGACCCCCCGCCTGGTGCAAGCAGCCCAGGACAGGAGAAGAGGGGGGGAAAGGCCGGGGATCCCCCAGAAACCACCCCTCTGGCAGGTGGCAATGCCTCAGGCAGGCATATTTTCGCCTGCTTTTTTGGCCGGGAGTCGGGGTTTTTTTTAAAAACTTTTTCTGTGCTTCGCATTGCGCGATCGCCGCGATGCTACAAACGGAAACGAAAAACCCGACCAAATTTTTCTTTTTTCGGTTCAAGTTCGAGTTCTGATGGCTTAATTATCATTACCGTTTCCATTACGTAACGGAAACAATAACCGAAAACGGAAACAACAATTTCGCCGAGTCATGCCCATGTCTACTTTAGAGCAGTGGTTCTCGACCTGTGGGTTCCCAGAGGTTCCAGGACTGCAACTCCCAGAAATCCCTTCCAGCACAGCGAGTGGTGGAGGCTTCTGGGAGTTGCAGTCCAGGAACATCTGGGGACCCACAGGTTGAGAACCACTCCTTTAGAACATTGTATAGACAGAAAAACTTGGCACTTTATATCTGTTTTGGCCTCTCTCTGCATTCTGAAGTTTGGAACTATGTTGTTTCTTGCCTGTGGTACCAATATAAAAACACAAACAACTTGACTGTGTACAAACTTGGTCCACTCAAGCAAATTAGATTTTGTGCTGGGAGTTTCAAAACACCAGTGCTTTGTTTTCATGAAAGTATCAGTAAGCAGTTCTTTGTACTGTATTGTAAAGTAGATGACGAGGCCATGGATAGGTATTAATTGAATGGTTTCTTAAGGACAACTGCTTCTCAGTGTACCGTGAATTTCTTCCAAAGGGTAAATATGTTGTGCGCAACCATTTATCAGTAAATAATAAAGCATTGTGAATAAATAGAGCTTTGGTTGTTATGACACTAAGCCAGACAGAAGAGGCAGTATTTCCAAGGAAGGGCAGAATTCTCAGCTGTCTTTACATATACTTTTTGCTAATGACTTGTAGGCTCCGCTCCAAGTCTTTCTTCTGCCCTGCATTGGTGAAATTAGGTTGAGTGGATTTCCGGATAAAGCACAGTCTCTGGGGACCTGCCTAGCTCTCTTTTGACTTGCTAGGGTAAATTACATTTGAGCAGACAGCAGCTCACAGCCATGGATATCTTTCTGTGGCTGGTGGCTTTTGGGTTTGGCTTTATTTTTGTGGGATCTTTAAATGATCAACCACAGTGCCAGTGGAAATAAATCATATCAACACGGTGGATTCCATACAACAGCTCAGGAGATTTGTTTTTTCACTCTACTCATATTTACTGCTGTTATTGCTCATTCAGAACCAAGAAATACAATTCTCCCAATATTAGAACCAACCACTTTATTGGCTTGTGTCCATCTTGGCCATTACTCTGACCATTAAGAAAGCAGAACATCACTCTTATCTCTGTGTTTACAATATACTCATTGAATCCTTGGCCAAATCCTGCTGCTTAGTTACGCCCATGAAAGGCAAACAGCATAACATACAGCCACGTCTCACTAACAATTAAAGACAGCCTACTTGGATCTCAGATATGCACTAACCCAAGCAAGGACTCACAAACAGCCAGTAAAAAGCTGCTGTAAGTTATACAATTTGCCTTCTGCTGGCATAACTCTGCAACAAGATTTTGGCCAACAGGTTTTATGTGAGTGTGGTTTTACTATACTATTCTGACTGGGAAAATCATGCTGTGGTTGACATATGTTAACCAACATTAAATGCAGTAAAATAGTTTGAAATAAAAGGAGAAAAGAGCAAAACCCTGCCATGCAAGATGGAATTTCTATTTAGCCAAATGCTTTCACAGAAATAAAGGTTTTAACAGCCATATTAAATTAGATCACTGAAGTAGTCAAATGAGCCACAGTTGGCTCAGTAATGTCTAGAAATAGAATGAAATAAACCTCCCAAATGCAGTGATATCTTTGTCCAAAAGCTCTTATAGCTGGGACAGCAAAAAGGAGGCTTGGAGAGAACTTTTGCTTTCAGATGTCCTAGTAACATTTTTTAAACTTCCTTAAAAAAGCATTTCCTTCCCCACTTGCAGTATAAGACTGTTTTGTTTATGACGTAAAAAAAGTCTCTGGGAGAAAGGGAAATTTCCACATGAGAGCATTATTCAGTATCTTACAAGTGGGATGACCTACAGCTTAATAATAGAGCACATGATGTCAAGGATGACAGTCACATGTACCAGCCTTGTAAATAACATCATGTATTATTTTCTGCCAGTAGCAGAAGAGACGTTTGTCAAGGTTCTTCATGCTGGGAGAGCATTATGCAACTAGCCACAGTTAACTGGAATGTTGGCCTGATTCTAACTCCTTAAATAGAAGCAGTGGGCAAACAGAAGCTGTACATTTCTTACAATATGGAGGGTTATAAACCTGGGCTTTAAGGATGAACAATCTTTACCACTATGAAGACATACAGTAATTTGGATCATGATGAACATTTACATGAAAAACTTAAATCTATTATAATTTTGAAGAAACTCAAAGCCCTCTCAGGCAGATATTGAATGCCTTTTGGCTGTTCTTCTATGAGAACAGCTCCCCTTAGCATCCATTCCACAAAGCTGCATATGAGGGTGAAGGAGAGGTAAGGTAGAATGCTTTGCCCCCCCCCATCAAGCTCAGCTGGATCACTACAATCTGACTCTTTCTCTCCCAGATAGAGATGGGCGCAAAACGAACAATTTTTCGTTTCCGTTTTCATTTTTTTGTTTCATTACGCAACGAAATGACAAATGAATTTTATCTCTAAAATGAAACGAAATGAACAGAAACACCAGAAATTTTGTCATCCGTTTCGTTTTCGTTATGGCAATACATTGAACTGCTTTAAAAGCTTTTAAAAAATCACAAAAATTGAAATAAATGGAAACGAAATGGTAACGAAATGAACAAAAATGAAAACAAATTTTTGCAAAAATTCACAAAAAAAGAAACGAACCGAAACGGACCCCCTAAACGACAAACGACAAATGAAACACCATTTTTTATTCGCGCCCATCTCTACTCCCAGAATTAACTCCTGCACTGCATATCCTACTGGTCATTTTGTAATATCGTTGTGCTAGTGTAAGAATGAGCTGATACCTGAATTTTCTTAGTTCATTATTTATTATTGAAGAATGAAAATCCATTTTGAACACTTTGGCAGAATATATAATTGTTATATATAATAATAATAATAAACTTTATTTTTACACCGCCTTTCTCCCCATTAGTCCACTTGTCAAAATTTTCAAAATAGGTTTTCATATACTGTGTGTGTGTGTGTGTGTGTGTGTGTGTGTGTGTGTGTGTGTGTGTGTGTGTGTGTGTGTGTGTGTGTGTGTGTGTGTGTGTGTGTGTGAACACTTCAGGTATACAGCATCTGATTATTCCCCTAATTATATTTGTCAGAATCGGAGCATTTGACGTGGGTCGTTGTTATCCCCTGCCCAAGTTGTTCTTTGGTATACCAATTTTTCACAATCTAATATAAGGGGGAAGCTCTTTGTACCATCCTGGGAGATCCTTGCTGTTTTCTGACCCAATTAGCTAGGCTTCAAATCCATTGAGGCCACCACCTCCCTGCCTCATCATTCTTAAAAGATGCGGGCTCTGCTTGGGTTCCTTTCCCCACCCCATTGCTTCTCCTGACAGCCTGTGGAACAGAAACTCCATCCTATGCTCTCTCTGCTCTCTCTCTCTCTCTCTCTCTCTCTCTCTCTCTCTCTCTCTCTCTCTCTCTGTGTGTGTGTGTGTGTGTGTGTGTGGACAAACATGCAATAAAGGGGAGGAAGTGGGGGAGGGTGCAGGGCGTGTGCTTTTGTATGTACTAGGTAGCGAAGGGAAATTAGAATCAGGGCTCCGTTGCAAGGCATCTCTCACTGTGTCTAGACACCAGCTGCCTGGTTGCCATGGAGACCCTCCAACTTTGGCTGATGGGCAAAACCAGTAATGTCTCTCCAGAGAAATCACTCAAGGGGGGGGAGTCTGGGAGGGAGAGAGAGAGAGAGAGAGAGAGAGAGATGCTCTTTGTGAATGTAATGCCTCAACCCTGCTACAATTGCATTTGTTCTCTGGGAACAGGAGAAAGATGGGTTTTCCCATTTCTCTCCACAGCCACATTCAGTAGGAAGACAGTCCTTGCTGCAGAGCAAAACATCTGGGACACACTTCACTGCTAATTTCTTTATGCTTCCCCCCCCTCCCCACCTGCCCCTTTTAGTTTTCTGAGTGCTCATTCAAGTACATCAGGGCTTCTTCCATCAGCACAGACACCTTAATTGTAGCAAAAGCAAAGCCCCGGGGAGGAGGAGACAGCAAACTGTCAGGTGCATTTAGTACCATGCAAGGGGTTTCTCTCCCTGATGAATGCCAGTCTCTCCTTCTCCGCTTCAAGAAAATAGCACACCATTCAGTTGACAGTGACTATGTCATCTTGGAGGCATATTTCATTGTTTTATGTGCTTTACTGCTGACAGCAGGTATGACCGTGCAAATGAAATAGAATGGCACAAGGCAACCTCTTTCCAGGGAGAGTCTGTAGTCCTATTCAGAACTATCACCTGCATGGAGGAATACTGCTATACGGTAAGACCTTGCTTTAAAAACAGCCCATTTTATGTAATTTCTGAAGTACATAAGGAAGTCCTTCGGGAATAATTTGCTGCTTTATGCAATTTTTAACATTAGAAAAAACTGCTTTACGCATTTCCCCCCGAAGGATTTAGTTTTCCCAGAATGCATTGTGCTGTATTGCGCCCCATCCGGATACACTTTACATAATTTCCACTTGATGGAACATCGCAGAGAACAGATAATATCCATAAAGCCAGGTCTTAATGTATTTCTGTTGGAAACATGAGGAAACGCACAGGCACCACACCCAGTATCTTTCCACTCAGAGGTCAGCACTGCAGCCACTGGCCATGAGGTTTGGAAGAAAGGTTGTTAAACTTGTTCAGCATGAACAATACAAGCATGCGGATCCCTTGTAACTGGGAGACACACAAGACAGAATAAAACTGATAAAAATAGAAGATCAAATTTAACAATTGAAATTAAATACTACCATGTACACAGCGTTGATGTTGTTAAGTGCTGTCAATATCCAATTTATGGTGATCCTATGAATGAACAATCTAAAATGTTCTGTCCTTAACTGTTCTGCTCAACTCCTCTAAACTCAGCCCTGTGAGTTCCTTCCCAATCTCTGTTGTAAAGGTGGGAGATCTAAAAAAGAGATGTTTCTACTTTCTTGTTTTGGTTTTAATGAATTATATCACAGGCATTATGAAATAACTCACCCCATTAGACCCTACCAGAAAAAATGACCAATGGAAGGAGATGGGCAGAAACCCTAAATATATTGGAAAATATTTATTTGGAGGAAGAAGGATTAGTACAGTGGTCCCCCACCATTTCATTGTTCATATACTGCGGTCCCGGTTAGACATGGGCACGACCAGAAAAAATGACGTTGTGAGTTTTCGCTTGTCGGAACGGGTCCGTTTCAGGTCGTTTCCGTTTGTCGCGAAATTTTTCAAAAATTTGTCATTTCCGTTTGTCGTTTGTCATTTCCACCGCGATTTAGCGCGATTTGACTTCCCAGAGCATAGGGGCGTCCCACAATCAGGGCCGGCGCTAGGTGTTTTTGTGCCCTAGGTGGCGGGCGGGGCGGGGAGCGGGTGAGCGGGCGGGTGGCGGCCGCGGGCGGGTGGCGGTGCGGGCCGCAGGCAGGTGGCAGCACGGGCGGGCGGGCGAGTGGGCAGTTAGGATATCACTTAGGATAGAGGTTCTGTTCTTGGCTTGCACCCCAAATGTGTGTGTGTGCAAGCAAACTGAAGTTGGGAAAACAGAAAATAAATGGTAGTATATAATATATTTTTAAAATAAATCCACACCTCCCACTCCTAGTCGAACCTCCCCCTTTATCCAATATCAGAAAAAAATCCTCACAAACTGCCAGAGAAAAAATAAAGAATAAACTGCTATTCCCTTCAGCAGACAAAGCTGCATGGAATCAAAGAAATTATTTTCTAAATTCAGTTCCCTCCCTGCCTGCCTAACTTAAATCCTAAAGCCTCCAGCCTCCCTCCTCAATCTCGATCGGATCACACCAGCACCAGCAGCCAACCCTCCTCCCTCAACCACATCCATACACCCGACTGCAATTTCTGGAAGGTGCCTCGGCTTTTTATGCCCTCCGAGACATCCAGAAGTGTCAGTCAAAAACCTGGCGATGCCATTGGTGTAATGGTTCAAAAAATTTGCATGGTCCCATCCCATGCCCAGCCCAAATGGGCAGGTCTAAAAAAATAAAAAATAAAATAAAATAAAATAAAATCAATACGGCGTTTTATTGCTATAAAAAAACCACTGCTGCTACTATTAAAATTCAGGCATTTAAAATAAATAAATTTCACATGTTTCTCTGGTGATTTGGTGTGTTTTTTGACCACGATTTCAAAAGAAAAATTGTGGTCGCCATTTTGGATCCCCCCCACCGCATGGCATGGCGAGACAACGAGGATGACCCCCCCCAGCCTGGTGCAAGCAGCCCAGGACAGGAGAAGAGGGGGGGAAGGCCGGGGATCCCCCAGAAACCACCCCTCTGGTAGGTGGCAAAGCCTCAGGCAGGCATATTTTCGCCTGCTTTTTTGGCCACGAGTCGGGTTTTTAAAAAAATAACTTTTAAAAAACTTTTTCTGTGCTTTGCATTGCGCGATTGCCGCGATGCCACAAACGGAAACGAAAAACCTGACCAAATTTTTCTTTTTTCGTTTCGAGTTCGAGTTCTGACGGCTTAATTATCGTTACCGTTTCCATTACATAATGGAAACGATAATCGAAAACGGAGTCGTGCCCATGTCTAAGTCCCGGTATATCGCCAGACCGCAGTATAGGAAAGGCAAGGTGTAAGCTGCTTAGACCTGTTTGGGGCCCCTGGCACTTACCCCAGGCCTGGTGCTGCCCTGAAGAGGCCTCCAACAGGCTTCCCGGGCCTGTTGGAGACTCCAGAAGTGGTTTCTGGCAAACCGGAAGTGACTCCCGGAAAACCGGAAGTGATTTCCGGATCACCAGAAACCACTTCTGGGGCCTCTGACAGGCCCAGGAAGCCCATCAGAGGCCCTCAGGTAAGTGTAGGAGTCCCCAGAGAGGCCCTCCAGTCCCGACCCAATCAAGCATCCACATATTGCGGATTTTCAATTATTGCAGGTAGGGTCGGGTGCGTAACCCCTTTGATAGGTGGGGGATTACTGTATAATTCTTGGAAGCATTCAGGTTCAATCCAGGATGTTGTCTTACACTGCAGAAGTTCCACTTCTGCAATAACAGCCACTGCAAGTATATCTTATTCAAGTACCGTATATCCCACTGATGTAAGAGTTATTGCAAAGATGATTGGAACTACGGCTCATGGACGAGTAGTTGGATTCAAAATACTTTTACTGCCCTTTGAGTCTTAATGTGTGGAGTAGGATTAGGGACTTCTCCTGATCTGCTCCTTGAACAGAGTCACCTGTACACTACTCCTACCAAGTATGGATCCTGACACAGCCACAGCTGTGAAGTGTTTTCACAGCTTGAACATGTCGGCCTGGACATGTTTCCAGCTGTGGGATGACATCTGGCAGCTGGCAAGAAGATGTTGCTTAGACAACAATTTTAAAAGCTATTGCTACCCCATGTGGTTGCTTCACACAGCTATTTTCCTCCTGAAATGTTATTTTAAAACTCCTGGATGTGTTTGCATAGATGTACAAAATGACTTTTGTTCATTCTTTTAAATAGCAACAATCCCAGTTCTACATTTTTGAATCACACTTAAGTTTACCATTGTGAGACAGAAAAGTAGAAAGCCTCTGCAGCTCTAAGCGTGCTCCCAAGGAAAGATGCTTGCTGATATTTTTATCTTTTTTTATCTATTTACTCCATTAATGTTGGCCTTCCTTGTAGTAACCATCACCATCAACAACCATGATGGAATTCACTCTCCAAAACGTGATGATAACATGTTAGAACGCCTTGCCTTTTATTAACTCAGAAATATATCACTTCCTGCTTAATTAACATAGGAAGGGCTTGAGTTATTCATTTTGCGGCTTGTCATACTGTGGCAGAAACAGCAAAGTAGTTGTGCTGCTTATGGTTGATCATTCTACTTCTTTGTCCCAAGCTGTGCCTTAACTCTGTTTATGGGTGTAGAGATACTGAGAAAGAAAGGTATGAGAAGACAGCTAGTTGTTTGGAGGGGGAAAAGCAAGATGTGAACTGCTGAAAGAGTAACATACTTCTGCTTGGTTCTGGCAATTTCTACCCTAAGACAATAAGACAGGGAAGAAGACACGCTCTGAGCTTTGTGAAATGTGACATGGTCACAATCTAGATCAGAACTGGCATGGAGCAGATGGGGGAGGTCAGAGCTCCCCATCCGGATCGGTTTTCTTAACCTACCCAGTGCAAGATTCAGAAAAAGGCAATATAAATTGTGGAATGCACACAATATAAATTGTGTGCTGCACACACTCCACTAGTTTCAGACCCCCTTATTTTTACATATCATCTATCCATGCACAAAGAAGGTTTATAAGTAGAAGCCTGATGCTGGCACTTAGACCAGTACTTTAACCAGGTCAGCATTTTACTCTGGAATGCTTCAAAAAGCAGAGAGCTTTTACCTTGTGCACAACAAGATCCCTGTTCTGACCAAAAGAAGTGTGCAATAGCACTAATGTAATTATTAACAGCTCATGCAAACAAGTTACAAACAATATATTGGCATTTGTAATGGCAATGTTAACAAGGTGTGGAGCAAATAGCAAAATGGCTATTAACTGGTGGCTCAGCAGACTAAGGCTCCAAAACTGTTTACTGCAAAGTCAGCAGCTCAGCGGTTTGAATCCTGAGTGCCATGCAGCAGAGTGAGCTCCCACTGATAACCCCAGCTCCTGCCAACCTAGCAGGATGAAAGCATGTAAATGCAAGTAGATAAATAGGTACCGCCATAAAAGCAGGAAGATAAAACACTGATTCCTTGCAGTCATGCTGGCCACGTGGCCATGGACTTGCACAACACTGACTCTTCGGCTTGAACATGGAGATGAGCCCTGCCCTTAGAGTCAGACATGACTAGCATGCATGTGCAGGGGAAACCTTTACCTTTACCATTTTATCTAGTTAACTAGGCTTGTGTAACACAATATTAAGAAAGTTGTGCTGCTCAACATGCCAAGGCAGAAGTGCGATTCACAAGGCACTTCTGCAAATCCACTGTGCAATCTGACACAAGAGAATTGCATAGTCCTTGTTGTCTGGATTGAAAGGTTCATCCAGATGCAATATTATATGGTTCCTAGACAAACAAGAATCTGGCAAAGGAGATCTATTTTTAACAATTAGGATTACAAACGTTGTCCCTGGCAAGAAAGGAGTACATATTCCAGTCCTTCAAGATAGAATCGAACACCATGGAAACACCTTTTCTTGTTGGTTACCTTGGGTGCCATTTGTGGGGTGGGTAAGTGGGATATAAATTTAAGAAAGATAGATTCTTGCAAGAATCCAACATTATCATGCCATCTTGCTGCTTGGCTTCTACATTCACATGCTCTTATCACTGTAAAGCATTGGTAGAGCATTTAGGAGTTGCTGCTGCTCATTTTCATAACTGTTGCTTCTAAATGGATAATTTTTCCTGAATTTGATGTTGGGTTTATTACACAGATTCCACTGGGGTTTATTTGTGTTTTATTTGTGCAAGTCATATATCTCGTGAGTGACAACAATTTTTTACTGGAAAGCTAGTACCTGTGGTTGCTGGGCCAACAACCGTGGGTGGCATGTCATCTTCTGCAGCAGAGTTCATAGGTCCTTGGTTTGAATTGCACTATTATGATGGCCAACATTCCACACTCCCATAATTTTTCCTCCTCCTCCAAAGGTGCATACTACTCAATTGTGAACAGAATGCAGGTGTTGTTGGTCAAGAATTCTCTGCTATCATTATAAACACATGAGTTTACAGCTGCGTTCATTCAGCTTTATCAAACATTTTCCACCATTGCTACTCTTGCATCTCATTGCTCATGTTAACCATATACATTTCATTGAACGGAGGAATATGCTTACAGGAGACGATGGCTACCACTTATTAGTTCATACAAAACTGGAATAGACAGCCATGCCAATGGCAACAAGTTCTCTCACAGCTGAGAGAAAGCCATTTATTTAGTCCTGGAAACATAAGACCATTCTTATAAATCACTAAACATTTCCTGAGCGGGGTAATCATCTAAATTATTAACAGATCATAATGAATAAGAAATATGGTCACTGAACTGGGCTTTGTGAAGCAGATTAAATATATGTTAAGGGGTGGGGGACACAGGTGAACATAGCAAAGTAAGAATCCAACCAAACACAACATATGCTTTTGTCAGACAAACTCCAACATATGCTTTTGTCAGACAAGCTCTAATCAAAAAGAAAAAGAATATGGCATGAAATATGTCTGTGTTTTATTAAAATGTCTTCTCCACTCTTGACCAATCTGTGTTTACTCTGCAAATACAGACAGCAATCAATGGACCATCATTACAGGTCTTCCATTTGTATCATGCTGCCAAATTGATTTGTTTTTCTTTTTGCTTGTCTAAAACTCAGACTTCATATTCTACCTTTACTGTATCATACTCATATTCATGTTCTTTTCCTATGCAAATATTTTGCTGCTTTGAGGGTTCCACTAGCCTTAACATCTGTCCAACTATGTTGATGGCATTTTTTAAAAGGTGATAATGATTAATTTGGGAGCTTTAAGAGTGAGCATGCTGAATATACGGTAATGATTAGAGTAACGAATTAGGACACAGGAGACCTGAGTCTGAATCCCTACTCAGCCATGGAAGTATTTCATTGATCTCAAAAGCCAAATTAGGTTCCCCATCAAGTTGGATGCAACTTGATGGTACATAATACACAAGAAATCAATCTTTCCATGTGTTTGGCTTTTGCAAAGGGGGCAGACAATGGTTCTTCATGCTCGGAATGCACTCAGAACCCAGATTGTGCAAGGTTTCTGATCACATAAGGAGACAATGCCCACAAATCTGCAGACTTCCGATGAAACGCATTGAACTGAGCTGGCATTCCATATATGGTGGAGACAGGACCAGTGAACAAAGCCCAGTTCTGTGCATCCAGTAAACCCAAAGAGGGAAAGCTATTGAAGTGGGATATAGAAAGTACCGGTAGTGCTCCCAAAAACAAATTACAACCCAATTCTGTGTGTGATGGGAGATGCAATCCAAAGTAACTGAAGTAAAGCAGTTGAGAGGTTTATGGTATTTGGGGCAACTAATTTCTGATACTTTGAAAAATATTTATTTATTTCTTTATTTATTTTATTTTTACAACTTATATGCCGCCCACTACCCAAAGGTCTCTGGGTGGCTTACAATCAAAATAATTAATATATATGGCGTAGAGATGGGAATGAACCAGAAAAATAGCGGTTCACAGTGGTTTGTGACTACCCACACACCATGAACTTTCTGAACTTTTTAAAAAAACAAACCAGTTCAAGTCTGGGGGAAGGGATATTAACTCCCAACTCTTCGGCCACCTGCCTGCCCCTTTCCACTGCCTTTGTTGCCTCCCTACCTTCTGCTACCACCACCTCCTTTTCCTCCTCCAACACTATCATCATCATAGACTGCTGTGTCTGTGCATGCCAAGCCTGTCAGATCACAGGCATGCACCTATGTGAACACAGTGGCCTGGATTCCTCGAGCCAGGCCTGCAACCTCTGTGCATGCACAGAAGGCAGCACCCAGGCTCCTGGAAGGCCACAATGCCACCACTGGGACCACGGTGGAAGAAGAGCAGGAGGTGGCAAGATAAGATTGTGGCTTGGGGGGGGGGGAGAAAATAGGCAAAACTGAACCACCAAGCCAAAAATAACTTTTAAAAGTTCATTGGTTTGGTTATGTTAGGTTTGGTGTGGTTTGGTTCGTCAAGTTTGGACAACCAACCCAAACCAATGAACCAGCAATTTTTAATAAATCTCCTGGTTCGTAGCAGTTGCCTTACCACTGTAGCCTTGCTTCAATTGACACAGAGGCTTTCTACAATAAAAATTCAGTTGCCTAATTAGTGAATTCAGTCTCAACATGGGATCTCTGAAGCCCATTAAAGAAAAATAAGCCCAATTTTCTTCAGAATTCCAAACAGCAGAGGGCACTGCTCTGCTATTCTCTTCCTACAAGAATTATATTTTGCTCCTGAAACTACATTATGTTCAGATGTTTGTGAAGCAACTCATAACTTCAATTTTTTTTCCAAGAGTTGAGGTTTCAGCATCCAACAGTGCCACTACACTAACACAAAGCAGGCCACCAAGTTACTCGCTGCAAATTGGGAGCAGCTCTGCCTGTTGTAGAGGAAGAAGAGGAGACTCTGGATGTAACTTTTTGAAGTGTTCAGTTCAGAGATGCATGGGGGGATTTGTCCAGAAGCATATTTTCAGTATGAAAAGTTTCCATTTAAATGGACAGGCTGAACTGAGAGGGTTTCCAGCTAGTTACTACTATCATGCAGTATAGGGCAGCCCAAGCCAAAACAGCACAATAGTATTTCATTATACAAAGTCTGATTTCTTCATACCAAGCCTCTTATTCCTCCCCAACCAAATGAAATCAATAGTACTGTGAGCTTGTCCTTCCTATGCCTGTTTCTTTCTAGAACCTCAACTATTATTTTTCACAGATTCCTAAGCAATGAATTATATGGATCAATTGTGTACTATTAAAGTACTCAAACTGTTACCTTGAACACACTCCTGAATTCATCCTTGAACCTAGACACCCAAGTCTCAGAGTTTGCTCAAGAAGCATGCTTGGTGGGGACAGGAGAGACGGACTTTCTGAATTTTGGAATTCCCTTCCACAGAATACCACACTAACTACTGTCCTTTTGCTGGCAGGCAAAGACCTTCCTTTCCAGGCAAACTTTTAGTATGTTAAGTTTGCAAACTTTTGCTAACGAAGGGGTTCTTCAGGGTTAAATTGTTCTGCTGTCCCTTTTAAATGTGTGCTTTGAACCAGATTTAACAAGGCTTTTGTTTTCTGCTTTTAAAATGAATATGTTTAATTATTCTCTTAATAGTGTGAAATTTATGTTTTGTGTTTTAATATTTGTGTCATCTGTGAAGATTCTCAGTCATCCAGGTGGCATTATCCAGAAGCTGAGTCATGACAACTGGACTTATTTTGGTCTGAGATTGAAACATTTCACTACTCATCCAAGTAACTTAGTCAATTTAAGGAAAGTTGGTGCGAGGCCTCCAATTTATAGTTCTCCTTACTTTCATGCCACCCTGGTCTGAATACACTCATTAGGTGGTCAATGGCCTGGAGAGGCTTGTTAGATGTACACCAGCCTGGGGTGTATATCTAGTGAGTGAGTGTTGGGAAGGGTTGAATAGGTGGGACTGTCACACATCCCAGGCCATTCTACATGTAACAAGTCTATTCAGGTCATTGTCTACCTAGTGAGCCTGTTCAGGCCACTGCCCACCTAACGAGCCTATTCAGACCAGGCTGGCGTGAAAGCAAATACATACTGTAAAGGGATCCCATGCCACCATGGCATGGGACTCCCTTACTTCAATGCAATCCTCTGGAGCATAGTGAAGCCCAATCACAGTACAGTACTTGGATTAGACTATGTCTTTTAAATAGTAATGTTGAGTATATTGTCAAGAACAATGTAAAGAACAGAAGCAGTCAAAGTTGCTGGGATCCAACAATCAGAAGAAGAGCAATCTGACTTTAAACTGCCATCACCAGAGACAACAGCAGCTTATCCGCCCCTTGACATCTTCAACTTGTTTGACTGAGAAGGACCTTTTCTGGGCTGGGGTGACTGTCTATCTGGCACTAAGCAATTGTTCCCTCCCACCTCTCCAGTGGGGGTTCTTTTCCTCTCTCTTTAGTCAGTTGGAAGCAATTTTGTTTGTTTTTTCACTCATTTGTTCACAAATGCAAGTAATGAAATGTTTTTATTATTTTTCCTGAAAACATTTCAAAGTAAGCTGTTGAGACTTTAATTCCTAGCTATTAAGAATGGGGTGGGACTATCCAGGAAACTTGAAGCTATTCTTCTCTCCTTTTGCATAGCAAAAGGATTTTTACCAGAAGTTCAAAACTCTGCAAAACTCTGCAAAACTCACTTCTTCTTGGGCCCTAGATTACTTTCTCCAATGACCTGTATTTCTCTATTTGTTATATAGCATTTTATCATTTTATTGTATTTTGCGAATCACCCAGAAAATGGCAACACTTCTAGGGCACTTCAGAAATAGAAATAAATAAATAAGCAACAAATTTTTAGTGGGATTTCTGCCAGGTGAATGAACAAATGTTTGCAAGTGTAGCAACTTGTCCAGGATCTATTTTCTATAATCTGAAAATTAGGTACATTTTATTTCTGTGAGTGTGTATGCTTCCTTCTCCCTGCCCAGATTTTTAAGCAGTTGTGCTGTGCATCATTAAGCGCCAGCTTTTCTTGGGAGCCAAACTTTATCTTCTGATGATCCAGATTTATTCCATCAAACTTGCTCAATCCTGATGACTATTTGAGTTCCCATCAGGTTATATGAGGGTTGGTGTTACAATTTTCTGCTTTGGACCAGGCAACAGAATGTCTCCATGTAGTTTAAAGACTGAAATATGTTGTACATCCATAAACAGATGCCTTCACACTCTGGCTTGACATTAAATCCCAGTAAAAGCAAACTAGCACTTTTGTGGTTTATGAAAACAACACAGTCTCTATAGAGAAGAGCTAAAAGCTATTGGGGCAATTATAATGGATATGAGTACAGTACCAAACTACCAAGAGTTGATTTAAAAAGTCCACTAAAAAGCATCTTAATTTACTGGATTTCTCCACTTAGCATTTTTTTTCCTTGCCAATCTACATGGCCCATTTCCAATAAATACTTTATTTGCAGATGAACTTGCAAAAAAGTTTTCATCATGTTCACTCAAAACCAAGATCCACTAAATTCAATGGGATTTATGCCTTGTGTGCTTAGCACCTCAGTCTTCACCACCTATGCATTCTTTAGACTTGTGACTGGTTTAATATGTTCTAGGGAGAGATGGGCACGGATCTCTGTTCTTGTTTTTTTAATTGTTTCATTTTTTTAAAAAAAATTGAACTTAAACATAAAACACAAACAATCTACTTAAAGTATTAGTGATCCCCCTCCTCCTGGGACCAAATCTTACATACATTTCCTATTTTCAGACTCCCACACACTCACACCTCTTTTATCCACGCTGGAAATCCTTCCAGAAATACATACAACCATTGCCTGTTCCCCCCTTCCCTTTAAATAACACAGCTATTATAAATTCTTCCCATATTTCAATAAATCTATTAATCTTTATTTCTCCCTTTTTAAATTTAATTTCTGAAGTCCATTTATCATTAACTGCTATATTCCATACTTCATTATACCACTCTTGTAGCTGAAAGTCCCAATTCTGCTTCAGGTTTTTGCTATCAACAGTCAAGCTGCAGTCGACATATTAATCACCATTTCTGTTTTTTTAAAATATATATATTATTACCATTGCAATTGGTTATCGTAAATAAAAATGCTGTTTTTGGAGTCATTTCAATGTCAGTTTCCAGCAGTCCTCTAATTTCTTCAAATATGAATCTCAGTTTGGAAGTTCCTTACTATAAGCCGCCTTGAGTCCTAAGGCATATTCAGGGCCGGCGCTTCCATTAAGGCGAACTAGGCAGTTGTCTAGGGTGCCAAAATCGAGAGAGGGCGCTGGCCAGCCTGCTGCCCCCCCACCGCCACTGGCCACCGCCATCCGTCCCCCCACTGCCCGCCAGCCACACGTCGCCGTCCGCCCATCGCTGCCCATCGCTATCCGCCCACCGCCCCCGCACCCATCGCCACCTCCTGTACCTGTCGCCGTGCTCCGCCTTCCGCCACCCACCCCCCGCGGCCCCACCCCCTGCCACCCCCCACCCCCCACCGCCCCACTGCTGCCCCCTGCCCCACCCACCCGATCCCCCATCCCACCCACCGTCCCTCGCTTAGGGCGCAAAAAACCTAGCACTGGCCCTGGGCATATTGAGAGAGGAGAGAAACCTCCCATAGAGCAGAAGGCACATACACTGCCAGTCCTACAAATGGAGGAGTGTCCTCCTTAAAAGAAGCCACCCTAATTTGCATTCCAATTACAGTGCACAGAGTTTGGGGTTTAATTTTCCTACTCATCACCATATTTAAAGTCACATTTCCTCCAACTCAGGAGAAACTATAAGCCCCAGAAGAGGATATATCATCATTTCTATATTTACTAGCATATTGCAGAGCAATACATATATGTCTACCAGAAAGTAAGCTATCACTGAATTCAATGGCATTTATTATCTGACATAGGATCGCAGTATTAATTACCTTTCCTCATCCTTCCTCTGTGCACCTGACAGCTTTTCTTTAAAAATGCATACGCTCCTGTCATGCATAAAATCAAAGGTCATAGTTAATCCATTGTCAAAGTGCATTTCAGAAAAGTCAACCTCTGCCTGCATGCATTTCAACAACCATTTGTGGACATACACAGGGACACAAGCAGTCTAGTACACCTTCTTGTCACGATTGTTTCCTACAGTAAAATAGGATGCCCTTCAAGAAATAAAAGCACAAACATGAACGGTACAGTACAGTGATTTTGAAATGAATGAACTTACACCTTTCTGTGTTGCTCTCAGCATAGTGCAAAGGAAAGGTGAATCCACCTCTGGCCATTTAAAGGTAGATCACCTCTAGATCACAACTCCCCACCGTGCATAGCAAGAGTCAAAAGCAGCAACACTGCATCTCTTCTTCCTCTGTCCTGCACGACAGTCAGCAAGCAAAACATGAGGAATTGCATCACCACATTGTGAATTGGCAGACCTGGCAGGCAGCAGCCAATGAAGAGGAGCGGAGGCAAAGAAAGTTGCAATGTAGTGACGTGACACTTTCACCACATGTTCTAGCTTACAAAAAAACATTGCAAGGGAGAAAGAAGAAAGCTGCTATTGCTTTTAGCAGTATCCATGAAGTGAAATGTGCAAATCAAGTTTTTTGGAATTTCTATAAACTGTATATGTCTCAAAAACACAGATGTGTGTAGAATATATCAGTGTTGCAATGAACTCTGGAGTGGACAGATCTCAGAATTTTGGATGGCTTAAGTTGTTTCTAGTGTCCTGTCTCACTGCAGCCCTTGATGCCCCCTTAAGAGTTTATCTTCCCTCCAAAAATAGGTTTTTTTTCCCTACAGACACTGCAGGGAGAGAGAGAGTGTGAGAGAGAATGCTGCAATAGGGAGGGATATTGCCATCTCCCGATTTAGCTTATAGGAGTTTCACCAGTAAATATCTCCCACTGGATTTCGCCCATTAGACAAATTTCCAGAAATTTGCCCGGAACACTTTCCTGGTATGTTTATTAAACCTTAAAGGACACAGGACCTGAATTGGACCGTGTTAAGTGATTCAGTAAACAAACCTAAAACAGAATAAATATTGTGCCATGACTTTTTGTATACTGATTGTTCCAACTAAAACTATTGTACTTTTGGCACATAATGAGAAGATAAGATTCACTAATCCAATTATGTTTGAAAATATTGAAGGCAGTAGGAGAAGCGGAAGACTCAATATGAAATAGATTAAATCGAGGAAGGAAGCCTTGGCCTTTTGTTTACAAAATCTGAGAAAGACTATCAGAGATAGCACCTTTTGGAGATCACTCACTGATTTTTAAGTGTGTCGTTAAGTTAGAAGTGATAGCACAAAACAACCACATCCTTCTGAGGTCAGTAAAACAAGTACCCAGTTTGTGGGGTGGGAGTGAGGGGCAAACTTGTTATTTGCCTCATTTTATTGGAAATTGCCCAAATAATGTTTTGCATTGGTATATAAGTTGAAAAAACAACCAACATTTTTGTAACAGCCAAAACCAGAGCTGAAACAGATGTTCAGGAAGACAATTCAACCGTTCTGATAATAGAAAAAATATTTGTTGAATGAACAAACTGACTGATTGATTGATTGATTGCATTTTATGCCACTTTTCTCCCAATAGTATGGCTCAAGGCAGTGTTTCATGAAATGCACTCAAAAGTAAATTCCATTTTGCACACCATCATTTATGTACTATAAATCTATTAAGTCAAAGTCATATAGGACTCTAGCTTTGAATGTTAGATTCAAATTCCACCTCAGTTTGGAAAATATTGGTTTTGGGAGACTAATAAATGGCAATTCAGTGTGTATGACTGTAGCGTTCACCCTTTTCATAAGTAAGTGACTATACAGAAGGGGCGATAAAGGGTTAATGCTTATGCCCTAATAAGGAGTGTAGAGGCAGAGCCCAAGTGCTTAAAAAGCTCCACCTGAGGTATGTGAAGTCAGATAGGGAAACTGCACACTTACATCCTGAGTGAGAGGGTTAAGATCTAGGGCTGAGTTATATGGGAGAGGTTTGAGGGAAGCAAAGATCAGTATTTGAGTGTAACGGCATTGAGTAACTTTTAAGTAACTGTACACAGGAGAATTTGAACAGAACATCTTGCTGTATTCAATAAACACTATTTTATTTTATTTTTCATGTTACATTTCATCTGGGACTCAGTTATTGTATTGGGATAGCCTGAATGGTGGCAGCAAAACCCGAGAATAAAAGGGTGCAGGACAGATCAATGGTCTGTGAGATGACTGGGGGCCTGTGCTAGAGAACGTTACCCTTTAGTGAGCCAGACTAGGGGGTAACATCACAACGACATTCCTTATTTTCAAGGGTTTGAGGGATGAAAGCACTGAAAACTGGTAACCTTCTAATTCTGGCATGGTTATTTGTCACAAAGTAGAGTAATCTAAAATAGAGATGGGCACAACCCTAAAAAAAATGGTGGTCCGGGATGATTCATGGTTCACAAACTAACTGGTTCCGTTTTCAGTCTGGGCCTTGTGGTATTGGGGGAGGTACCTTTTCCAACTGTGCTGCCACTGGACCACCACTCTGCCAGCCAAAGCATCCATAGTGACAGCAGGCCTGGCTCCCAGAAGGGAATCAAGCTGCTCTCTCTGAAGATGGTGGTGGCAGACAGGTAAGAGGAGGAGGAAAGAGGACCAGGTAGGGAGTTCATGAGGGGCAGGGGGAAGGGGGCACAGCCATTCAATTTTGCCAAAGCCAATCAACAGACAGAAAAAAAGTTCAGTGCTTCATTTTGCTTTGGCCAAAGGGAATGCACAAACCAAACCATGAACCAAATCATGAACCAGCCCAGCTTGTGAGGTTCTTTTTTTCCAGTTTCTTGTTCAGTTTGTGCCCATCTCTAATCTAAAACCATTTAATTGCAATAATCTAAAACAAAGTTGCTTCACTGACCTTTATGTACCAAAAAACAAATGTAAATCCTCCCTTGTCTCATTCTCATGAAGACAAAACACTACAAACATTTTGTCCATGCCTTGCAAAGCACTTGTTCTCTTTATGAGGGTTGTCACATTAGCAAGATAGATTCTTTTCTGCAAATCTCATAGTTGCAGACAAGCTATAAAGGCTGTTGGTTTGTTTGCATGGGGTTTTTAGTGATTAGGAATATCAGACTGGTTGTCTGAATCTTTTTACCATAAGTCAGTTGTCCAGCAAGACTTCATTGTACACACTTTGCTTCTGAAAGGCACTGAAACACTTGTCCAAATAGTCATCACTGAACGAGAGAAAAAGCAGCCCTTGCCTGTGGAGTCTAAAAATTTCTTGTAGAGATGTGTAATCATGAACTGGTGAGATCTTATGGGGCTCAACAGGCACAAAGTCTTTTGGGACCTAAAAATCCTTCATCAAGGTGCCTCATCCTGATGAGACAGCCGGCATAGATGAGACTGCATAGTTCATTAAGTATGTCTCAAGAAAAACTTAACAGCAGGTTAGAGAAGAAGGCATCAGCATTACTAGTGGGGAAAACATACAAGAAAAATTGCAGTGGCTCTCTCTGCATGCTGTTGATTTTAAAATATTCAGATGAACCGGATGTTATAAGTAGTCCTTATATCTGAGGGATGTGCTTTTTGATGTAGAACTCATTTTAGGTATGTAAGAACAGCCTGGTTGTACAACCTGATAATGAAAGAAAAAAAATTGTATTGTAACATGGCTGGAGGCTCTTTCTGCTTTATCATTAACATTGTTCGCTATAGGTATAAATCAGAACTTGAACAAGTTACTTTTTTACCACTGGCATCCTGGCTGGGATATTCTGAGAGCTTTGTCCCAGGTTCTTTCGAAGTTAAATCTCAGCAAGGATGGTGGTCTATGACATGAGCCTACTATTAGTCTGATTTCCCTTCCTTACTATAGTCACTTACCCAGACACAAGGCTAGGACTTTTAATATTAGTGTTTGGTAACCTGATGGCTCCGCTGTGCCAGATACATTAATTGCAACAGCTTAAAGTCCAGAGACAACCCCCCCCCCAAAAAAAAACCCTGAGCTCTTGAAACACAGGTGCAGAAAACATCATGATAATTGCTTCTAAGTTATGCTAACAGGTGCATTTAATTAATTCTGGCCCACTGTACAAGGAATAAGAAGGGAGCTCAAAAGCAGATCTGGTGCAGCTCCGCCAAGTACAGATATGCCAGGTGTTGTATATGTTGTTTGCAGTACTAATAGGAGTGGCAATTTATTTTTCTGACAAGAGTTTCTGTGTGAGAAGTAGACATTTCAGTGTATGAAATTTTCTCAGTTCTATCCCTATATCTCCTCCATGGTGAAGAGTCTGCTTTGATTTTTAAAGGAACTTTTGATCTCTTATTTTTTTTTCTGTGCAACAAAGGAGGTCCAGCTGTAACACTCTAGTGCTCTTATCTACTATTCTGTAGGAAAACAGACAAAAACTTGTCAAATAACAGCAAGGCTGTCCTTGGAGCCTCCAACATTATCTCTACCATTTAGTAAGCTTTCTCCCCAACCCTGTTTTGTTTTGCTGTTCTGTAAGCTGCCTGGTCCTTCCCTGAAGCACGGGGAAAATGAATACAGCTTAGAACAAATGACAATGCAAGCAATGACCACACTGAATTATCTTCCAGGTTAATATGGGCTGCTGATAATAGGTAAGGCAATGGTCCCCTTTCAACATTTGGGCTACATATTAGAGCTGTGCAGCTTTGTGGTTTGGACTACAGCTCTCAAAATTCCTCAAGTAACTACTTTAGTTGTAGTGAAATAGCAGGACCACTCTGTTCTGCTTTAACTGGATCTCATCAGAGTGTAAGAAATCCAGAGCACATCCTGAGGAGAATGACCTTTGATAGAAGGTCTGGAAATGAAGCACTATGAGAAATGCTGGGTATGTTTATCCAGAAACTGAAGAGAACTGAAAGGCCATAGAGCAGTGGTTCCCAACCTTCTTAACGCCATGACCCTTTAATACAGTTCCTCATGTTGTGGCAACCCCTTGTCCTGCTTGGAAGAGGCCACAAGCCCCCTTTGTCAGGCCATTGCTGCAGGTGCCATAGACAACTACCCTCTACAGGCACCCTCAGCCAATCACTGATCCAGTGTCATTAACTGACATCCCTTCCAACCTATCAATCTGTAACTCATTCTTCCCCCTTTCTCCCCCCCCCTCCCCCAGACTCAAGCCGTTTGTGCCTTTTTCTTCACTGGCTTATGGCGACCCCTGTGAAATTGTTGTTCGACACCCCCCCCCACGGGGTCCTGACTCCCAGGTTGGGAACCACTGGCATTGAGTAACCACCTTCCAGCACTGGAATGCTGTCACAGAGCAAAACCATTTTCTATAGAAAGGGTAGGGCCCAAAGTAGTGGATTCAAATTATGAGAAAGGAGGTTTTGTCTAAACTTTGAAGATCTTCTTGACCATAAAAGTGGTTCAAAAGCACCATGGGCTGCCTCAGAGAGTATTAGACCTCCTGTATATTTGAAATGGCCAAATAAAAATGCAAACTGGAAAAAAAAGAGCAACTCTCTCTGAGCATTGATCCTGTGCTGGTAACATCTCTCTCTGCCTTAGTGGTTCTCACTTGTAAAATGTGAGTATAAGCAGGTCATCTTTGACCAAGATCTATGTGCTGCTCTGACATCCTATTTTAGAGTTTTTTGTTAGAAAAATATTCTGACTTTGAAAAGTAATTTGGCTTATATGAAGCTTATTAGGTCATCAGGAGGTCCCTGCTTTCTCTCTCCTTCTCCAATTTGCTCTACCCACCTCAGCATTTATCTCCTAGTGGCAGATATCTGGTTCTCATAAAAACATGGGAGAGGTGAATTTTGCAAGTTCAAAGTCAGTCTTGTATTTCTCTTTCCATCTCAAATGAGGAACAAGTCTAGTTTGAAGTATTAAGCTCTTCAAATTCCCCAAATGGAAAATATCATGCCTGTTACATAGATGTTAAGGATAAGGTTGTTTTTTTTATGTCATTACAGTCATGACCAACTCTTCATGACCCCATGTCCATGGAGTTTTCTTGACAGGAATGCTGGAGTGGCTTGCCAGTTCGTACTCCAGGCGCCTACAGCTCCTGGTAATCTCTGGTGGTGCCCATCCTAGTACTAGCCAGGCCTGACCCTGCTTAGCTTCTGAAATTGGGCAAGATCAAATGCGCTCAGGGCATCTAAGCAGCTAAGGATAAGGTACCTGTCGGGGGAAATTGATAACACCTCTGAATCAGCATTAATCTGTTGCAGTGTCTGCCAGTAGATTATTCTCTGTAAAGTGTTCAGAGTGTCCTTAGGGAGGTTCTTTCCATGTGCCGTGGCAGGGCTGCTGCGGCCTTAGGTTTATAATGTGACTATTTCCAGCTTTGTGGCAGCTCACATGGCATGGCTTTCTAAAACTTACAGAACTGATCCTTGAAAGGATCAAACATTTGCTGCTACTTTATGTCACTACCTTTCTTGCTCATATCAACATACACTGAGAAATATATGTTGAAAGGAATTCTGCTAGCCTGATGTTATCCCCATTTAACTTGCACACTTTTGGTAAGCTGGTTCAGCATGGATCATATGCCTCAAAATAGGTGAGACACACATTAAAAGTGCAAACTGAATAACCTTGTCAGTTTCCTAATGGATTTGCTCCTTTGAGCACAAAATCCCCAAAGACACTGCAACAGCTTAGAATTTTCAGCTGAAGTATTCAGCCTATTAGATCTTGGTATTAAGGGATTGTGTTACTGCTGCACTCTACGTTGCCATGATTGTACTGAATGCAACAGTCGGTCATGGTGTGTACAACATGTTACTTCTGCTACCTCTCAAAAGCCCTTTGTGTACTTTAAAGAATTGAAAGGCAAGGCATAGTTAGTGCACATTTTCCTATCCTGGTGGCACCAAGTCTCTCAGTGTGTGCAACTATTATCCTCACTGAAGTAAACTTAAGCACTTTGATGCTGACAACTGTCTACTCAGGGTCTGGATGAACAGTGGAATGCACTTCGATCTTGAAGTTAGTAACTGGACCAAGGTATACTCTTCCCCACCACCACCACCACCACCACCTTAGAAAGGATCCTATTGATCGTCAGGTCCATTCTCTATCAAGGATGCACAGTGTGGAACCAAACAGCCACCGTTAACTCCAGCCAGGTATGTCTAAGCAACTTCCAGATGTTTTGGACCACAATTCCCACAGTCCTTTGTCATTGGCAATCTAAGCTTAGAATTCTGGGAGTTGTGGTCCAAAACATCAGGAGGGCCAAAGTTTGAACATGCCTGACTTAAGCCACTGTGTTATGCAGCTGTTAGGAAAGATCTAAGGAAGTAGCAGGAAAAAAGATCAACATTCATGAGGTAGCTATCTTGGAATAAGTCCATTTGATTGCAGCATAGATCATGTGAAGAAAAATGTCTTTCAATGACTTTCTTTCTTCATATTTACTAAGAGAATATAGTCTCTTAATGACAATGCACTTCACTCTCCAAAGCTTAACACAGGGAGCTCCAGAATAATAGAGGGTTGTACACACCATTAGACATGGGCACGACTCGGCGAAATTGTTGTTTCCGTTTTCGGTTATCGTTTCCGTTACGTAACGGAAACGGTAACGATAATTAAGCCGTCAGAACTCGAACTCGAACCGAAAAAAGAAAAATTTGGTCGGGTTTTTCGTTTTTGTTTGTAGCATCGCAGCGATCGCGCAATGCGAAGCACAGAATTTTTTTTAAAGTTTTTTTTAAAAAACCCCAACTCCCGGCCAAAAAAGCAGGCGAAAATATGCCTGCCTGAGGCTTTGCCACCTACCAGAGGGGTGGTTTCGGGGGGGTCCCTGTTCTCCCCCCCCCTCTTCTCCTGTCCTGGGCTGCTTGCACCAGGCTGGGGGGGGGTCATCCTCGTCGTCTCGCCATGCCTTGCGGTGGGGGGGGGGAATCCAAAATGGCGACCGCAATTTTTCTTTTGAAATCGTGGTAAAAAAAAACACACCAAATCACCACAGAAACATGTGAAATTTATTTATTTTAAATGCCTGAATTTTAATAGTAGCAGCAGTGGGGTTTTTTTATAGCAATAAAACATCGTATTGATTTTATTTTATTTTATTTTATTTTTTTTTTTTTTTTAGGCCATGGGATGGGACCATGCAAATTGTTTGAACCATTCCACCAATGGCATCACCAGGTTTTTGACTGACACTTCTGGGTGTCTCAGAGGGCATAAAAAGCCGAGGCAACTTCCAGAAATCGTAGTCGGGTGTATGGATGTGGTTGAGGGAGGAGGGCTGGCTGCTGGTGCTGGTGTGATCCGATCGAGATTGAGGAGGGAGGCTGGAGGCTTTAGGATTTAAGTTAGGCAGGCAGGGAGGGAATTGAATTTAGAAAATAATTTCTTTGATTCCCTGCAGCTTTGTCTGCTGAAGGGAATAGCAGTTTATTCTTTATTTTTTCTCTGGCAGTTTGTGAGGATTTTTTTCTGATATTGGATAAAGGGGGAGGTTTGACTGGGAGTGGGAGGTGTGGATTTATTTTAAAAATATATTATATACTACCATTTATTTTCTATTTTCCCAACTTCAATTTGCTTGCATACACACACATTTGGGGTGCAAGCCAAGAACACAACCTCTATCCTAGTGATATCCTAACTGCCCACTCGCCCGTCCACCCGCGCCGCCAACCGCCTGTGGCCCGCGCCGCCGCCCGCCCACTCGCCTGCCCGCGGCCACCGGCCTCCCCCCCCGCCCCGCCCGCCACCTAGGCTGCAAAAACACCTAGCGCCGACCCTGATTGCAGGACACCCCTATGCTCTGGGAAGTCAAATCGCGCTAAATCGCGGTGGAAACGACAAACGACAAACGAAATGACAAATTTTTGAAAAATTTCACGACAAACAGAAACGACCCGAAACGGACCCGTTCCAACAAACGAAAACTCAAAACGTCATTTTTCTGGTCGTGCCCATGTCTACACACCATAACTACCCTAAATTCCAGCATCTTTTCACACCTTCTACAGTAACTGTATAAGACACCAAGAAAGGAACCACCATCCCCACGGACCAAGGAGGCCTTGACTGCAACTTCTAGGTAAAATTTCTTCTTTTTAATTTGGCCCCAAATGACTACACCTAGTGAGTGTTGCTAAATTTTGCCCATCCTCCAAATGGAATATTGTACATGTTTTTTTGCTTCTACCTTTCCCCCACCCTCTCCGGCCAAGAGGGACTATGGTCTGGAAAGAGCCAAATGGAGAGAAGGGGGGTTGAGTGGGCATGGGCTGTGTCCCTTTGGAGAGGAGGGATTTGAAACCCAATCCTGGTCTTTGATGCAGTTTTTACACCAGTCTGCTTCCTGCCCCATCAGAAGGTTAAAAAAAGGTAAAGGTTCCCCCCACACATTGCGTGCTAGTCATGTCCGACTCTAGGGGCAGTGCTCATCTCCATATACAAGTCAAAGAGCCAGCGTTGTACAAGTCCATGGCCGGCATGGCTGCAAGGAAACGCTGTTTTACCTTCCCACTTTTTACAGCAGTAACTATTTATCTACAGTAGTACCCTGACTTAAGAGCAGCTCGACTTAAGAGCAATTTGACTTAGCCATTTTTACTGCCGCCTTACAAATTTTAGATATGGTCTGCTCGACTTACTTTTTTTTTCATTTTTTAATTTTTAAACTTATTTTTAACTTATTTTTTCAATTTTTATATAGGTACCCCAACTTAAGAGCATGCATTCTGAACAGATTAAATTCATAAGTTGAGGTACCACTGTACTTGCATTTACATGCTTTCGGACTGCTAGGTTGGCAGGAGCTGGGGTTATCAGTGGGAGCTCACTCCACTGCGTGGCACCTGGGATTCAAACCACTGAGCTGCTGACTTTGCAGCCAACAGTTTTTGGAGCCATAGTCCACTGAGCCACTACGCCCACTCCCATCAGAAGAGTGCCTGGCTAATATCATCTGGCCAAGAATTTTAACACCTGGTAAACTACATCTCTTTGCCACAACTGGACTTTTGGTACAATGCTTTGATGAAGATGTCTTGCCATCGAAAGCTCAGCTTGCAATTTTTTTATTAGTGACCTATAAAGGTATCATCTAGCCTAGTTTTGTTATGTATAACAGTGGGGGGGGGTATGTAAAAGAGCAAAACAGCTGAAAGCCAAAGGGATCACGAGGCTGAAATCTGCCTAGAAATCTGAAATCAGTTTAACAACATTGTGATAGCACTTCACAACCTTTGTACTATGTGGTGCAGATAGCTTGCTCAAGTTCTATTGGAAAGCAGAGCTCCTCATTCTAGTAAATATTTCAAAAGAGTGGCACCTAAAAGTGCTTTTAATTTACAGATGCAATCTAATTTCTAGTTTAATAAGTTTTAAATAAGTCATTAGAACTACACATGGCAATCCCTCCCTGTCCATACAATGAATCTGTATGGAAATAGCAAGTCTGTGACTGGAAGCCTTGCTCAGCCCTGCCAATGTGGCTGCTTGCAAACCTCACCCACTGACCAATGGCCGCAATGTGTATGATAGTACTGCAAAAGTACTATCATATGCATAGGGGAATCATGGTCCACAATTGGCTGGCAGAACAGGGGAGCTGTAGTCAACCAAAGAAACAGAGTAACATTTTCACTTTCTGAGTTCATGCAAATCCATATGTGTTGGGATCCTCCTCTCCAGGTTTCTTGCTCACCTGTTTAAAACATATGGACAGACAGTGAGTGCATCAGCATTAAGAGCATATGGCTAAAGGTTATGATCCCACTCAGCTGTCATTGGTTAAGCTAATGCCTAGAAAGTTGCTTCATCTCATAGAAGTGACTGTGACCTCTTGTCTTCTGCTTAAGGAAAGTACTTGGCAAAGCATTTCTGTAAATCAGGGGTAAGGGCCACTGGTGTCCCCTGGTGCTTTTGACTACAATTCCTACAATGCCTTAGCACTGGCCATTCTGAGAATGATGGGAACTCTCAACCAAAAAGAATTTGAAAGGCCAAAGGTTCCCTACTCTACTCAGTCTGTTTTAAGAATCCTTAGCAGCTTTTAACATTCACCTGGTCTCTTTCTTTTTTAATGTTCTCACACTATATGTCCTCCAATCGAGGAAAATCTCCTCAAACCCTTTGTAGAAAGGAGATACAAAGGTGGTTTGAACTTCCTGCCACAGCAAGGTGGTCTACTAAAAAAATCAAAGCTACTTCAACTCTTTGCCAACAGACAAGTGATTTCCCATCAAAACGATAAAAGAAAATGGAAGAGGGTATTGCAATCTTGCAGTGGAAGTGAGAATCCTTCTGAAATTTTATCTGCAAATTGTGATCCAGTTACTAGCACCACATGTTCAGTTACAAAGCATCAGGATCCTGTACCACTAATTCATCATGTGCTACTACAACTTAGACAGTTATTTCTATTTCTCCCAGTTTACCAAATCTTGAAAGGACGCTGCCATTAGCTCTGCCAAGCAATCTGTCACCTACAGAAAACAAATTGAGCCAGCTGACAACACAGATCTGAACACAGATTTTATTGAGCAAGATTTGCTTTTGTCAATTAACCTGTTCAAGAAAAAGTAAATTCGGAGTCTAAACAAGGAATGAAAGGAAATGTCAAGTCGTAATTGATGACAATCAAAAGAAATCTTTTACCTAATCCAACTGATTTCTAAGAAGTCAGAAATCAATTGTATTTCATGCCTTCCTGTAAGAAGTTTAGCTTAAGTTTCATTACTACTGCCAGTACCACACACATATTTCTGGACCTAAAACAGTACAAGTGTTTTCAAAACAACACTGTAGGGGGATATTTTGTACTTTCAGTTTTCTTGCAGTAAGAGTGATAGTGGACATTTCAATAGATCCAGCCAAACTCTAGGCTCTGCTTTAAAGATTCTAGGGTCCCCAATCTCTTCAAAATTTTGATTAAGCTGATCAGAGATAAGTGTGTTTGAAGCTGACTCCCCATTGGGTTTCAATTAACATCCAGGCCTCCCGGAGGAAATTAAAAAATAGCCTTTATCCAGCTATCAATCTAGCTCTTTGGCCAGGAATATGGAAGCAACAAATACTTAATGAACTACTTCTTTTTAAAGCAAAATCCATTTTTCCACGTTGCCTATTTAGTGGTGCAGGCTATTAGGGAGGGAACAGAAACCACTTAAAAGACTCACAAGCTAGCTTTGAAGTATGAGGAAACAGGGGTATGTGTTTCATCTTTGAATGAGAATACAAAACAACATTCTTCTCACTAGTGAAGATGTTGAGGAATTTCCTGGAGCTTCAAAGAGAGTCCTTGTATTAGCAAGAACAATATTTTACCCCAAACTGCCCTTTTTGCATAATCTTGTCCCTGCATGTGGAAAACTGTGCAATTTATGCAGTTATGGGGATTGTGCAAGGCACCCAACACTGATTGTTAATGATGAGAGACATGTGTGCAAAATGTAGAAATTTGTTAAGGGCAAAATTTTTTGTCTCATTCTCATTTGGAGGCAAAGAGTCTATAAAAAAAGTAAAGGTTCCCCCCGCACATGCATGCTAGTCATGTTCAACTCTAGGGCAGCTCTCATCTCCATTTCTAAGCCAAAGAGACAGTGTTGTGCAAGTCTGTGGCCACGTGGCCGGCATGGCTGTATGCATTTCTGTGCACAGAACAACTGTTTATCTTCCAGCTTTTTACAGCGGTACCTATTTATCTACTTGCATTTACATGCTTTCAAACTGCTGGGTTGGCAGGAGCTGGGGTTAACAGCGGGAGCTCACTTCACTGTGTAGCACCTGGGAATCGAACCACCAAGCTGCCGACTTGGCAGCCGACAGATTCAGCACTCTTCTTTATCTTGTTTTGTCTCATTCAAATCAATAGGGGTTATTGTTGAATAAATGTGCTTAGCCTTGCATTGCTAACCACCACTGCTAAGCAACATTAACTAATGGTGACCATAGTTATCAATTTGTTCCTTCAAGGCATTTCTGCAAGGCCCTTTATAATAATCTCAGGTGGGTTTATAATTATACAGAGAGAGAGAGAGAGAGAGAGAGAGAGAGAGAGAGAGAGACCTATATGTGCACAAAAATTTAGAAACTAAGGTTATATTTATGTGAGACTGGTCTAAGGAATGTAAATAAGTTGTTGTTGTTGTTTTTGTTGTTGTTGTTGTTAAGCTATATATTAAATCACTGAGTACTTTTCCAGAACATGACATCCTTTCAATGTTTAAATTGTTAAATTGCCTGAGAGAATAAAGGCACCTTAAACTGATGCCCAATTAATATTACAATAAACAACAGGCTGCTGAGAGAAAAATCCCATAAGAAACCAACCATCCTTTTTTTAAACCCCTGCATGTGTGCAACCACTACAAGCACACACATTGTGAAAAACAGGACTGCTCTTGTGTTTTGATAATTACACACAAATCAGGCCGTTCCTCTGTATTGCACTGGTTGATAAGGAGAATGCTAGCATCTTCTTATGCAGAGGCACAATTCGAGAAAGCTCAGTGGATTCCTAGGCACAAATGATACACAAAGAAACTGATATTTAACCCCAAAGAACCTATCTTTGGGTTAAAAATAGGAATGCAGTCCAGGAGAAGATGTGTTGACAAAACATGACTAATTAGCAGTAAAAGCATTAAGTGCTCTGTCAAAAATTCACATGGAAAGAAGATATGATCTTCAATGATTTAAAATGCAGCCGCTGCTATACCAGGCGTGTGAAAAATTAATACTACTGCATGTAACTACTGTAGATTACACATGATAGTTAATCCTTCCATTCCTGTCACAGGAAATTGCTCACTCTATATAAATCTCTTCATGGATCTCTGGATTAAAGCAGGCAAAATAGGAATGAGTACTAAATTTGCTCAGTGTGATACCTGCTACCTAGTGCTTTTCTGTACTCCATTATCTAAACCACACTGCCTAGATTTCTCCACACAATATTTTACATTACCAGTGACAAATCGCCCCTAGGCAATTCTGTATGCACAAGTAATAATCCAGTTTGTTGAATTTTGTCTCTTCAGCACTATCCTGTTTCAAATAAAACAGAACATTTTAAGCATTTTAAAAACCATCCATGAAAATTGGTTTCCCTGGGGAATGGAAAAAGTTATTCATGGATTCCTGGGATAGAAAAGCTTCTAAAAGAGCTGCCAAACCAAACCTGAGCAATCACTGGAAGCTGAAATGACTAAACAGAGGCTATCGTCATTTGGACTTTGCATAAAAAGGCAGGATTAAGACAATAATTTGAGGAAAAGTTGAAGGTATTAGGGAAATATGAACAATCTGACATGAACTGAATGGACTGACATGAACTGCTGTGATCAGATTACAGTGGTCCCCCACTTTCACTGTTCATATACTGCGGTCCCACTATATTGTGGGACCTCACTATATGAAAAAAGGCCCACTAGGGTAAGGGAGAAAAGTCCTGTTTCAAGCCTCCCATAGTTACCCCAGGACTGGAGAGCTGCCTCAAACAGGCCTGTGAGGGCCTTCCTGGGCCTTCTGGGGGGCCCAAAAGGGCCTCCATGTGAACCAGAAGAGACTTCTGCATCACTGAAAAGCATTTCCGAGGCCTCTGAGAGCCTTTCTGGGCCTGTCGGAGGCCTCAGAAATGATTTCCGGTTTACTGGAAGTCACTTCCGGTTCACAGGGAGGCCTTTTTGGGGCCTCCAGAAGGTTGAGTGAGGCTCTCACAGGCCTGTTCGGGGTAGGGTCAGGCTGGGGGTAAGTAGAAGAGCCCCCAGCTAGCCCCCCCAGGCCTGACTCGACCTGCATCTATATATATTGGATTTTCAATTATTGCGGGTCAGGTCAGGTCCCTAACCCCCGTGATAGGTGGGGGATCACTGAACTATAGTACAGTGGACCCTTGTATAACAAACAGTTTGTATAACATAAAATCTGTACAACATAAAAAATTCCTGAGATAGGGGAAATTTGCTTAACATAATTGCCTATGGGGAAAATTCCGTACAACATAAAAATGGGATTACTCCATTTTCAATGCATTCCTATGGGAATTTGTACAAAGGAAAATTTGCTTAACATAATTTCATTTGGAACGAATTAATTCCTTTATACAAGGTACCACTGCACTTTAATCATATGGTAACTCACCATGACACAGTCTTCAGTAACTTCTGTGTATAGATTATTATTTACAGCAGTGCCTCAAAAGTATAATGAGCACTGTCAAGGAATTAGTTGTAATGCTTTCACAGACTTCTCCCAAAGGTTTACACAGGTGTGCCTTATCGCAAGAAGACCAGACTGGTGAAAGGAGACCAAACTGGTTGAAGGATGATCAAGCACAGTGCATCAGAGCAGACACTGCCGGCGGTTCTCATGAGAACTGGTGGGAGGAGCTGAAGAGAATATTGGCTGAGGAATGGGAAAATACTAAAAACTGTTGTTTTATATCTTCTTGCTTTTTTATCATGCTTTGATAAAGCTTGTAGTGTTTTCACAATGTGTGGTCCTTGGAGAAGAAGGGTGTGTAGCTCAAGAAAGTGCCTTAGCCAGAAAGGCTACATTGGCTGTTTGTATCGTTTATCCTGTCCTGCCTTGCAGGGTTCGCATGCAGACTCAACGTATGCAACCAAGTTAGTCTTCTGCTTTAGCAAGTAACACAGGTTGAAGTTAGGGTAAGAAGAATCCTACTGGCACTCAGGGATGCACCTTCCAGGATCTTAACTAGCCTGTGGCTGAAGGGTGGTGTTTTGAGCACTGTGGCAGAAGATTTTCACCTAGTGAGCAGCAAAGGGTCCAGGTCCAGGGTCCAGGGTCCCTTACAAGTATAATGATATGTTAAATCCATCCATAACTGAGCATGAACCAGCGGATGTTCTGGGATTCTGTATAAAAGACATACCTGCTCATTTGCACTCCATGACTCTAAAATGTGCATAACTTCTTTCAAATACCTCCTTGTCGTGTTTCAAGGTAAAGGTGAAGGTTCCCCCCACACATGCGTATTAGTCGTGTCCGACTCTAGGGGAGGTGCTCATCTCTGTATTTATGCCGAAGAGCGAGTGTTGTGCAAGTCTGTGGCCATGTGGCCGGCATGGCTGCAAGGAAACACTGTTTTACCTTCCCACTTTTTATGGCAGTACCAATTTATCTACTTGCATTTTACATGCTTTCAAAGTGCTATGTTGTCAGGAGCTGGGGTTAACAGCAGGAGTTCGCTCTGCTGCCTGGCACCCAGGATTCGAACCACTGAGCTGCCGACTTTGCAACTGACAGTTTTCAGTACTCTAGCCTGTTGAACCACCATGCCCGTCTTGTTTCAAGTATTACCCTAAGTCTTAAGAACTATTTCTATTTATCTTCCCTTTAAATATATTTTCTTTATAATTTGTATATACAACAGAACAACAAAAGAAAACAAATATATCAATCTAACAAGACTCACATGAAGAGGAAAAAAGCAAAAAAAACATCCTATGACCACACTTATCCACATACTACACATATGCACTAAGGATTTCACCATGTCTGGCCATCTTCAACTCCTCCAAGGGTTCTAGCAAGTACTGTACTAACGTCCTTTGTGTCTGTTTCATCCCTTACTCATTTGTCTGCTTCTGGGCCCAGTTATATAACATCATCCAGCTCTCCTTTACAAAGTATCTCCGTTGGACCTATTTCTCTCTGAGGTGCTGTTCATCCTGAAACACCCTCCTGGCTTCTCTTTTGGTTTCATAGATTTCATACCTATTAAACTGTCAGTCTGAGATTTTTTTCTTGCCTACTTCTTGTCCAGCTAATGCAGAATATAAGGTATTCTCTGCAAGTGTGTTCTGTGCAGTATCTAGAATCATGAAATCATACAACAATGCAGTTGGAAGGTACCTATAGGCCACCAAGTCCAAATCCCTGCTCAATGCAAGAATCCAAATTGAAACAAATGTGAAAGATGGCTGTCCAAGTATCTTTTGAAATGGTCCAGCATTGGAACGCCCCCTCCTCCTGAGGTAATGGTTCCATTGTCATACTGCTGTAACAGTTAAGAAGCCTTTTGTGATATTCACAAATATTTAATGTATGAGGTGCACATCATAATACAAGGATTGTATAGCTGCCAAGTGTTACTGGTGGAAAATGTGGGAAATGCTTCAGGACTGGGACAGGCTGTTTCACATTTTTTCCTGTTATCCATGTGCTGTAAAAGAAAATGACAATCAGTCTGGCATCCCCAATTCATCTATAGTTTTATCTCCGCTTCTGGCACTTCTACTTTCTTTAAAAAATGGATCTATTTACATTGTTTCAGGTAGCATGGTTGCTTGAACAGATGCAGGAGTGTGTGTGCTGGGGTTGGGCATATACCACTTTGAGGCCATTTTCATTGTGTTGTTTTAACATCTCATTTGGCTTGAACTTGTTGCAGTTGCTGTGACTTTGATTGCTGGAAGTAAATTTGCCAATGACATTGGCCAGAAAAAAACATGATATTGTTTATGAGCTCTCTTGCTTCCTTTAGCAGGGTACCTCACCCTTTATAGATTTGGAGAGCACATAATTTTGCTTTCCTTTCTCTCGTTCCTTCCATGTGTGATAGTGTGTGGTGGAGGTCCGGTCCAGATCTTTGCACATAATTCTATTTCTTTTTTTAAAAAAAAATGTTTCATGCCAGTTCATGCCAGTTGTACTAGCCTACCTAGACACCTAAAAGGAAAGATGAATAAATAACAAGAGGAGGAAAGAAGAGATTGAAATTACCACAAGATTTTGTCTACAACTTAACCCATTCTTATATAGCTCACCTCAGGAAAGGGCGGCAAAACAGTTACTTTAGCAAGTTAAAAACAACAATAGAGCACAAAACATCCCCACCTCCACATAAGCCAAGAAGAAGGAAGACAGGCCTCTGAAGACAGCTCTTAAGATCCATGGATATCCGAGACAATGCCCCAATTCAGCAGAAAAATGGAGGCCCAGGCCGAAAGAAGAACCTGGCCATCCCTTACATGGCTGGTGTGTCTGAGAAGCTCAGAAGATTTTTTTGATAAACACCATATACCAGTTCACTTCAGCCCACAAACACTCTAAGGCAGATAATAATCCACCCAAAAGACGAGACAACAAAACACAAGAAGAGTAATATATTATATGCAGCCCAGTGCAACAACCATTAAATAGGAGGATGACCCCACCAGCTTAGGGCCAGAATCAGCAGTGTAACTTCATTTGAAGGGCAGAGCACAGAGAGAACTCCTAGTTCCCTGAGCTCCTTGCCTTCTGAAAATGCCAGACACAGAGACTGGTGGAATGTCAGGAAGAAAAACTTCCAGAACACGACCAAACATCCTGAAAAACTCACAACTGCTATAAGATCTCATCCGTGAAACCATTCGAGAATACATTGAAAACAAGACTGTTTAGCCAATGCCCTACTCTGTGTGTCAGGTCAGTTAATTCAAACAGATGCTGGGAAATCTGAAATCTGTGCAAATTCACAATGAGTGAATTCACATTTCTCTTGCGGTGTAATTGCACTCACAGTTGGCCACACAGACTTTAGTTGATATGAACTGCAATTCAGCAACTTTTGAAGGGCCACACATTCTCCAATGTGGCCACAGGTTTTATAGAATTCATGCATCAGAAACAATTCAGTGGACTGGCCAGTCTTTTATGCTGGCTAAATCAGAAAACACAAGTTTTTAAAAATTGTTTGTGCATATCATACTGGGAGTCCTAATTTGAAACAATGAATTAACAGAAGGTTAATAACAAAAATTAGAAGGAGAAGGGAATCTATCCTTATTCACACCTAGAAACGAGTAGTACAACAAAGAACAAAGGAAATTCAAAGTTGAATATACTAACAGAAAATACTAAATTAAACTGATTATTGCTGTCATTTGAAAGACTGGACAATTTCTTTATTCTGTCCCTTTTTACATGATATCATAGTTCTTGGAACAAAGGACAAATAAAGGAGGGGTGAGGGATTTATCCACTATCAATGTCTCCGATGAGATCATGTCCTTGGATTAGAAGAGTGATGCAATAAGTGTAATAAAATTCACTCCAGATGAACAGCACTATAAAAAGAAAAGGGGGGGGGGGTTGAAGGCTGACCTGCTTTTACTATTTGTAATAGTAGTCGGTAGCCAAGTATGCCTTGGAAATTAGCCAGCTAGTGGAACTGGCTCTTAGCCAACTAGATTTATTAATTTATTGGCAGCCTCCCATTACCAATCACAATGCCAGCATTCACACAGAGAAAGGATGATATCATTTTTGTAAATCAGAGTCTAAGTTCTCAATGACCTTAGAAGCTTCTACTAAAGCTCAGGATCCACTCTTCACATGCTTTAGGACATAGCTTTCTGGGAAATGATGCAAAGTCCTTCCTTGCCTCATCTAGATTAATGTAGATTACACTCAGTAGAGCAAGTTCAAGAGGAACAGAGAAAGGAATAGAAGAAATGAGGAGCTGGGCTGTGCATTGAAAAAGGGCAAACCCAGAACTTTCATATGATTTAAGATAATTTGGGTTTTCTCCTACTCTTCCCTTGCATCAGCCCTTGTGACTGGTCCAATGTCATGCAGGGAGTCTCGTGGTCACCATGGCCAACAATTTGCTGAGCCATTAACTTTCACAAGGTGGAACTTGGCGTAATTGAAGCAGTGTGGCAAGGAAGCTACTATTTATATGGTAGAGAAATAAGGATATATGAAAAATCAGCAGAAACAGCAAAAGAAATAGTAGTAAAGGCAGGACTGAGATGTGACACCTCTATTCCACTGAGAAAGAAAATATCGACACCCGTTCAACACTGTTATACTAAAGCTAGGACTTGCAAGGTCAAGGCAGTGGGAGTTTTTCATTAGCAGAGATTATGCCATCTGTCACTCCTCACAAACTTGTCTCCTCCCTCTTACCTTAGCTGAGTTAGGGAGGGGTATTTCTCAGAAATAAGAGCTATCCCTCTTTTAAAGCAAAGTGGGCATAATGCAAAGGGAGATGAAGAAGTGGATCAACACAGTAGCAACAGGCGTTATTTTTCTTTTGTAAGCTACTTATGGGGAGTCAGTTAATGATCACTTATATCTCAAAATATATTGTTATGCTGTTTTCAGCAGAGGAAGAGATGTTTTATAGAGTACCTATGAAAAGGTGGAAGGGGGTGTGGCAGCTCAACAGGCTAGAATACTGAAAATAGTCAGTTACAAAGTCGGCACCTCAGTGGTTTGAATCCCAGGTGCCACACAGAGGAGTGAACTCCCACTGTTAACCCCAGCTCCTGCCAACCTAGTAGTTCGCAAGCATATACATGCAAGTAGATAAATAGGTACCACAGTAAAAGCAGGAAGGTAAAACAGTGTTTTCTTGCAGCCATGCTGGCCACATGGCCATGAACTTGCACAACACTGGCTCTTCAGCTTGAATATGGAGATGAGCACCACCCCTAGAGTCGGACACGAGTAGCATGCATGTGAGGGGAAAACCTTTACCTTTTTATGAAAAGGTGGAGATCCCTGGCTATGTTCTAACTGTTCTAAGTACCAGTGCTGAAGAAGGTGGCATTGAAAGAAGAAGAAACTGAGGCTGTCCTTCTTTAGGCACACCTTGAGAAAGCAGGGTTCTCTAGGAAAGCAAGTAATGCTGGGAAAGGTGAAGACAGCAGAGGAAGAGGAAGGCCAATGAATTGATTCCCGAAAGGAAGCCACGGGCTTAAATTTACGAGAATTGAACAAGGCTGTTGAGGAAAGGATCATGTTTTGGATATCGCTCATTCATAGGGTCACTATAAGTTGCAGACACCTTTGTGGATTGTAACGAAAACAATAAACTGACAACCACTGAATCTACAAGTCAAGGGACAGCTGCCAGACTTCCATCTTTGAAAGTACAGAGGCTCCTTCCCATTTCAATTCCCAGCATGACTCCAAGAGTTAGGAAAGTTGAGCTGATTAATGGGCTAGGTTTGAAATGCAGAGAGAGCTTATGAATGGGAGGCTAATATTCTTTCTTCTGTTTTTTGCCCATTTCTCATTCACAAAAGGCCAACAGGATAGAATTCCCAGCAGGAACAGAGACTATTTTAATTCTTCTCCATGTTTCCTAATTTTGTGAAATGTTCAGGCCATGTTGGTTTAGAGCCAATTAAGCTAGGCAAACACCAGTTGCCTGCTCAGTTTCAATCTGAGCAAAAATCATTTTTTACTAATAGCTCAATCATGCTAATCAATTCCTCATTATTATTATTCAGTACATTTTAATGTAATCAATCCTACCCATTTTAATGTTGGCTTTCCCCCAGTTTGCTGCTCTTAACCCAAAGAAGAAACAGACATCTTCGTTTGTTTTTCAGTGCTTTAAATGAGAAGATTTTACAAGTATTCAATTTAGGGATGGACAAATCTGTTTTTAATTCTCTCAGTTTTGTGAATCTGAAGTTTGTGTCACCCTGTTTTATATAGTTTTTAACATTTTATATACATCATATCATGCACCTATTTATACACAATTATGCATAATATATGCATTTTTGCACATAGGCTCTTTCTGCACCTCAAGAAACAGCAATACTGCAGTCAGGACTCTGCTCACAACCAGAGTTTGATCCTGATGGGTTCAGGTAGTCAGTTCAAGGTTAACTCAACCTCCCATTCTTCTGAGGTTCATAGACTGAGTACCCAGCTTGCTGGAGAGCAAGGTGCAATGTGTAGCTTGCATATTTAAATTGTAAACCATCTAATCATTATTTGGCGCACTACGGGGCTGCATAATAATGGCACACACTGCTTTTCTAAACACATGAACACGTTATTACTTCAATTGACCATTATGAATGGTCAAATAAAGGTATTACCTGTTCCTGTATGTGGCCCTTTCCTGATTTTTGCAGATTTTTCTAATAACATGCATTTCCATTAATATATGTAACTGTTACTTTTATATATGTATTTTTGTACATAGTTTTGACTGAAGTATATTGCCGTAAAATTGTTAAGGGTAGATACGCTAAAATACACTTGCATTTTGGTTTAAATATTTGTTTGGAGAATGTAAATAAGATAGGTTCATATAAATATCCAAATGAATTGCAATCCCATTCCAATTCCATTCCATCTTTCATAATCTAATCTTGATAATCTGAATCTACTACATAAACTGGAGCTCAGTCTCCTAGCTGGCATGTGGACTGTTGAAAAACGCTGAAGCACAAGAGATACTGTCCAATATTAAATGGAGTTGCAGAAATTCCTTTTGAATTCCTTTTGCTCTCTGAAAATCCTTCAAATTGTTTCTGTTGAAACTTTATCTTCTGTAATCTCATATTAAGTCAAATATTTTGAGAATCACTTCTACCCAATAATACAGCTCAGTTATTGAGCTGGTGGATTTCAGTACGTATTTATTGTTTTGTTGTTTCTACCTAGTGACTGTCTGCTGAATAAAACTAATTTTGGAGGAAGAAACTCTTGAGTTGAGTTCAATGACTTACATTCCCGTGTGATTGTTTTTCCATAATTTACAGTTTGCAATATTACAGATTCCCAGGACATTTGCAACTGACATACATGTGGTGTATCACCACTGGCGTGTTTTCATGTGATGCTACTGAAACTGCTGGGTGTCACACCTCTTTCTGTCACTTGCTAAATCAAGAAGAAGTGACATATCAAGATCATGCATAATTTGTGCTACTTGAGGGTGGGCCGTTTATGCCCAATGTTTCTTTTAAGGCCATATTCCACAGTCCATTTACTCAAGCACAATGCCACTGAGTTTAATGGGCCTATTCTGCATTCAATGAGCCTTGCAATCTTTTCCATCATGTTAACGAAGTAGAAGCCTCAAGCATCTTCTCCACCACCCTCCCTGGCAAAAACCAATAAAAATTCCACCTTATGCTCCAAAGAAATTATTTTTTTGTGATCAGGAGTATAAACTCGACTATACATACAAATTGCTAATGCCCATGCTTATTCATTTTATACCACTTGATGTCTTAAATGACTTGATGTCATCTTAGAGGAGACACTGCTTTCTCCTAAGATTCACAGACCCATTTGGCAGACACTGATTGGAAATTATCTCTGGCCCATCTCCATCCCATGAAGTCATTTGGAATTAAGCCCAAATAAAGCATGACCTAAGGAGAATAAATATGTTTCAACTAGGCTTTTTTCCTATTTGATACTCTAACATATCCATGTCAATTATGCCAGGATATACAGCAGGCATGTCCAAACTTCAGCCCTCCTGATATTTTGGACCACAACTCCCAGAATTCTAATCTTAGATTGCCAATGGCATAGGACTGTGGGAGTTGTGGTCTAAAACATCTGGAGGGCCAAAGTTTGGACATGCCTGATATATAGTGTGATGATGATGGGGATAAGAATGCTGAATGACTGGCAACACTCTGTCAAACAAGACTCGGATGCAAGTCAATCAACACCACCAAAGATGGATTCTGAGACCTACATATCATCATCAGTTTCAAAATGAGGGCATGACCTTAGAATTGCATATCTGGAATTGGACCCTATGGATCAAGCCCAGCCCCTTCAAGGCGGCACTTGGGGGAATTGAACTCCCAAATTCTGGCTCCACAGCTAGATACATAAACCACTGAGCTATCTAGCTGTTCATCTGCAGCCCTCATTTTAAAACTTGATTTTAACAAAATAATATTTGGCATTGATTTGTGGAACTTCTAATTATTTCCCGTGTACTCTCTAGTGGCTAGTCTGATGAAGACCTTTATAGGTAATGTTTGTGACCTTTTTTAGTGGTCTACTAAAGTTGCCACTTGCACTTGTCTTTTTGTTGTGCGGCCCTTATTTTTCCTATTTTTTGGTTCGCTGTTTTGTTGGTGTAATTCCAGTTTGTCTGTTCCTGCCCACTTGTCTACTCAAGAGTCTACTGTTCAAAAATCATTTATTATCTTGAATTCCTATGACACAGAAATAAAAGTGTGCCTAGGTGGGAGCAAAACTAGAATTTGTATAATATAATTTATGGTGCTTACCGGCCTTGATCCCTAAATTTGAGTTTGGGTTTAGCACTTTACTTCCAGGTTTAAAAATGCCAAATCCTTTTATCCTACTCCAATGTCCTTTTGCCATAAACTCACAAGTGATACCACCATTTTACCTCTATTAATGGTGCAACTCATCATTTCAACAGTTGTGACAACACAATTCCCTTGGGCAGAAAAAGTTGTTATATTTTCTACAACTGCTTTAGAGCAGAGTCGGGGTCGCATATATATATATTGACTGCAAGTACAACTCATGGGTAGCAAACACTAATATTGAATTAAGTACTAGTCAGGACATTGTGTATAATCCAAGAAGAAATATTATTACAAAGACTGAAGTGCATTATTCGAAATTTTGAAGATACGTCATTTTCCTTATCAAATCCACTTTAGGAAGTTTACAGGGGAAAAGAACAGAGAGAAGTGTTCCTTGCTCACAAGGATGAGGAACTGCAATATTTTTCCACTTGCCTACAGGAACAGTGAAACATTTCAATGGACAATATCTGGCACACACAGAAATGCCCTTTTGACAGAAAAAATGCCATTTTGCACAAAATTGTACAATTTAGGTAGTTTGTGGGTAAAAATCTGCTTTGCTCCAGAATCTGAGACATAAATGACTTGTTTGCATCCTTTCTCAAAGGCAAAAGGATGCTAGAGATATATCACATAATCTAGAAATGCTTTTGTTGGGCGCTCCTTTACTTTCTCTCAACTGGAAAAAATAAAACCTCACAAAGCTCTCCTGTCCAATATTGCACTGCAGAACTTAGTGAACAATTTCCCCATCTTGCCCAAGAAATGCCCAGTCAGCCATTCCTACTCTGGAATGTTCTTGCCCAAATACAGTGGACCCTCGTATAACAAACTAATGCATAACATAAAATCTGTACAACATAAAAAAATCCCAGAGATAGGGGAAATTTGCTTAACAGAATTGCCATGGGGCGAATCCATACAACATAAAAATGGTCATGATTAGGGATTACTCCGTTCTCAATGCATTCCTATAGGAAATTTGTGCAATGGGAAATTTGCTTATCAGAATTTCATTTGGAATGAATTAATTCCTTTATACAAGGTACCACTGTCCTACATCTATTCTCATTTTCAATTCAGGAGAAATGGTTGCCTGAGCTGCTGAATCTCAAAGCTATTCCTACACATTCTTATAAACAGACAAAGTGCACGATTACGTTACTCTCCAATTAATGGTTATATTTCACCACTGCAGCTTCTTTATAAGAAGCATTTCCCATAACTATTGTTACCATACCTGTCTTCTCTTCGGTTTGGCTACTCTCTGCTGTCTCTGTTTGGGGTTGCGCTGTTGCCTTGGCAGTCGCATCCTCTGCAGCAGTGGGGGTAACGGCAGTGGTGACAGTGGCAGGCACATCGGCTTGTTTAGGTTCCTCCTTCACTGGGGCTTCATCGGCCTTCAAGGATGGTGAATTATCAGTGGAAGCTTTAGTGGCACTTTCTGTTTCAGCGGCCGCAGGAGCAGGCTTCTCCTCTGATGGCGCAACAGGAGTAGCAGCCTTTGGAACAGGTTGTTCTGAACCAGTGTCAGCTGTGCCCTCCCCCTGCTTCTCATCTGATGGGGTGCTTTCTCCTTTACTGCCCTCTGCAGGCATGGTCTTCTCAGGGGCATCTGTAATTCCTGGTTTGCCATCTGCCAGACCGTTGGCCATGACTTCTTCCTTCTTCTCGCCAGCTTCCACATCAGTAGTTTGGGCATCTCCCTTCTTCTCCCCCTTGAGCTTTTTCCTTGTTATGTGTCCACGGAAGCTGGCCTGAATTTTGATGGCTGCCTTATGAGCTTTATCTTCCGGTTTGATGCCATCCTGTTCAATCTTTTGGTCAATGTCATCATTTTTTTCAACCTGTCAAGAGAGGAGAAAGACAGGGGAAATTAGCTAATAATCTGTCACATCCATTTAATGGTCATTAGATTATTTTGGTAAGCATGTAACAGAAGACACACATCAGTGGAATGAACATAAAATAATTGTCCCAGATTTGATTTTCCTTGTTTGTTGCATTCATTGCATAATCAAAGTTTATTAGTATGCAAATTTCCATCTGGCCAATGCACAGGTAAAGAACCAAAGTCCATCACAGCATTTCCACCTTATATTTGACAGGTTAAATCAATAATACATTTATAAACTTATTATTGAAGACATTAACACATTTCTTTCCCAACACTGGTGCAACATTGCATGTAGCATTCCCAAATATCATCTACAGTCCTAAAATTATATCCAGAGCTCATGCCATCTGCAACCAGTCCAAGCATTCTCTGAGAAGCTTTTAAAAACTACAGTATACAGTGTCTTTTCTTCCCTTGCTCTGAACAACGCAATGGCAATGAGAACTTGTATCCAAGACTTAGGGATTCAGAGAACCAATGTCTCTGGGTAGGGTGTGCAATGAAAACACACTTTCCAAAGCTTTGCACAGTACACCTTAAACATATACAGTACAGCATACCCTATGGTTCTACAATGTGCACCAACTAAGCAGGCAGGCAGGTGTCAATTAGGTTTAAAAGAGCAAAGTTCCCCTAAAATCCTGCTGAAACCTAAGATAACAAAGTCACAGGTATACCAACAGGTTGGTACCATCCCTTGACCGTTCGTACTGTAACTCTTCCACAAAGGGAAAAAAGTCACATCTTATTAACATAGAAAAGTAAGATACCACCAATAACTTTTAAAGCTGCAACTCTGTCTGCACCAGGGATGTATTGGGGGGGGGCAGACAAGGGCTCCAGCTCCAGGGCACAGAGAGAGCCCAGTTGAGATTGGGCTGGGCTGCTGGGTGCTGCGGAGATGGAGTCCGGAGCCGGGAAGCTGCACCAGCAGTGCCAGCAGCACCAGCAAAGGAACGGCAGTGGCCTGATGAGGGCAGGCACATCCCTTTGGGTCTGAAGGCGCCATCCCTCAAGCCACCTGGGAGGCAGGCGGGTAACCGAGTTGGTGGCCAGTGTGTGGGGTAGAGGATGCAGGCCCCAGGCCCCACCTCCCCCAACACCCACCAGGCCCCTTCCCTCCCTCCCTCCCTCCCTCCCTCCCTCCTGTTGTCATGGAAAGGGCTTGCCAAGGTGGACAGACGCATGCCCACCCTTCCATCCACGACTGCCTGCCAGCCCTTTGGTGGGGCTCCACGCCTTTTCCCACTCCCCTGCCTTCTCCTCCTCACAGCCCTGTGAGGTTGGGCCAGGTGGAAGGAGACTGGCTGGCCTCTTCCAGTGGTTGGGGGAAGGGCAGAAGGGCACGCAAAAATTGATTTTTGTCTCTGGGCACTGAAAACCCTAGCTACACCTGTGGTCTACACTTGCCTGGGACTGAGTTCCTGTGTATTTCAGTGGGGCATACTTCTGAGTAGACAATTATAGATTTGTAGGTTTTGGCCTCCTAAATATAGATGCACTGCTAAAACCATATCAAAATCCTATACACATTTACTTGGGAACAAGTCCCTGTGAATGAAATGGGACATACTTGGGCGTAAACATGAAGCCAACACAGAACAGGCCTCTCTCATGTCTCAAAAACACCATGATGCCAAGTAAATGTGTACAGATATCAGGGGTTTTAAAGATACAATCAAGTCAAAGATAGATAGATCACTAGATGTGTCCATTCCTGGAGTTTACAATAAAGAGTGTATCACGCACATCAAACTGCTGTTTACATTATATATTATTGTGAAGGATTTAAGTCCACTGAATATAGTAACATGCACTCCCTACAACCAAGCACAGGATCAGGCTACTTCACAAATCTGCCAATTTATGAGCAGGGTTTCCTTTACCTTTTAACTATGATAGATGGAGATACTTTAATAGTGCTGACATATTATTTCTTAACTGGGGGAGTTTTTTTTTCATAAGGTTTTGCTTTGAAGGTGTTGCATTTTAAAGCTATTTATTCATAGATTTCAGCCTAAGGCATGGAATTAATGCAGATATTGGATAATAAGAGGAATTGATCTCAGCAGGAGGACTTACTTTTGAGTAAAAATGCTTGTAATTGCATTGAATGAATACACATATTTGATTCTGGTTTTATGAATCCCTATAAAAACTTCAATAAGTCTTGTTTGTTAAAAAAAAGAAAAGAAAGAAAAGCAAAGGCAAAGTGTTATTTTTCCTATACAATGATATGCTAAGAGATGAATAGCATCCTTATTCCTCAGTTCTTCCTAGCTCTTAAAAGTCCAAGAGGGAAAACATTGCTTTGATTATTACAAATATATAAACTGAATATGTCACCTTCTCCCATGAATCCTATAGAACTGCCACTCTCAGCGGGGGCCATATGGTCCTCCAAGAGGCTCTGGAATATTTTAAGTGGGGCACAGACAGGAAATGAATGATAGGAAATCATTTCCACTGCAACCAAATTTTTATACTGAAATTGAACTGGAAATATTTTTGGTTCAGTTTATTGCACTTCATATTATAAAGCAGTGTTCACAAATACTCTGTACACACACCAATTTTTAATATTTATATTTCTATGCACTCATGTGTATGCACTAGGACATTAGCTTTCTATAATTTGGCAATACAGTCACCCCCCCCCGCCGATCGTGGGGGTTAGGGACCCACGCCACCCGCAATGCATGAAAATCCGTGATATGCGGAAGCGGGTGGGGTGGGGCCAGGGGGCGGGGGGCAATCACGCACCTGTCCGAGGCTTCTCGGAGGAGCGCGGGGGCGGTGCGAAGCAACCTGATCGGCCCCCATTGCCCCCTGCGCGGCTCTGAGGCTTCTCGGAGGAGCACGGGAGCAGCGCAGAGCGACCGGATAGCCCCCCCCGCCACCCCCCGTGGCTCCGAGGTGCAGGTACTGCGATCCTGCGATGTAGTGGGACCACAGTACCTGAACCACGAAATGGAGGGGGGTGACTGTAGTGCCATCCTTTGAGCACTTAAATGCCCAGAAGTAATGTCTGTGAAGATTCTCAGTCACCCAGGTGAGGTTATCTGGAAGTTGTCGTGGCAATCTGACTTCTTTTCTTGAGAGGCTGAAACATTTCAGTTTCTCAAGAAAAGAAGTCCAGTTGTCATGACTCAACTTCTGGATGGCCCAGAAGTAATCACCTTCCATAGAGTTATCCATGGATACACCTCAACTCATGAACTCTTTAGTTAAGAGGACTTATACCAATACACTCTCCTATGCTCAGGATAGACTGAATAATAGACTCCTACTGGCAAGGAAAAGATCTACCCATAAATGAATGTAGGCTGCTGTGATGTATATTGTGACTGAGCTAGAGAAATGTAGCAGCAGTCTTCCTGTGCTTCTAAGAAAGCAAATTGTTCTGCTTATATACCACCCCATACCACTTCAAGTAGTCCCTGGGCGGTTTACAGTTTTTAATTACAGTATGCAGGCTACACATTGCCCTCCCCCCCCTAGCAAGCTAGGTACTCATTTTACTGACCTCAGAAGGATGGAAGGCTGAGTCAACCATGAGTATGCTACCTGGGATTGAACCCCAGGTTGTGAGCACAGTTTTACCCGCATAAGGCATTTAACCACCGTGCCACAAGGCTCTCTTAGCCTTGTAGATGTTCAACTACCTACTGGACTGTTGTTTTGCCTGGTTTGAAGTTTACAATATTTGCTATCCATTCAAATATACCTTGCCTATTGCTAGTTTTTATTTAAATAAATCTATTTTATTTGCTTGAGTCCCAGATCAAGGATGGCCAACTTTTCTATTCTGCAGTCCTTTGAAGAACTTCTTCAAGTTTTATTTCCCACCTTGCATACTGTCTTTGAACATAAACATAAGAACATAAGAAGAACCATGCTGGATCAGGCCAAAGGCCCATCTAGTCCAGCTTCCTGTATCTCACAGTGGCCCCACCAAATGTGTCCAGGAGTGCACGAGACTAGATATCTCTCTCTTCATACTACTCTCCTGCATCTGGCCCTTGAAGTACCCCGGTTTTAAGCCTGGAGATTACACATCTCCATCATGGTTTGTAACCTGTGATGGACTTCTCCTCCAGGAATCTGTCCAATCCCCTTTTGAAGGCATCCAGGCTAGATGCCATCACCACATCTTGTGGCAGGGAATTCTGTTCTCACTCTCCCAACCGTCAGTTTGAGTGGATGTCCCCTAGTTTTGGTATTTTGTGAAAGGGAGAAGAGCGTCCCTCTATCCACTTTACTCATGCCCTGCATTATTTGTGTGACTGGGAAGGACTTTTCTGGGCTGCAGTGACTGATTATCTTTCTAGCACTAATCAGTCATTCTGTCCAGACTTTGAAATCAAAGAGCATCCCACCTCTCTGCGAAATATTCTTTGTCCCTCTCTTTACTTTGTTAATGGGCAGTAGAGATGGGCACGAAACGAACAATTTTTCGTCTCCGTTTTTGTTTTTTTGTTTCGTTATGTAACAAAACGACAAACGAATTTTGTCTCTAAAATGAAACGAAACGAACAGAGACACTAGAAATTTTGCCGTGCGTTTCGTTTCCATTACTGCAATATGAGTGAATTGCTTAAATCCTTTAAAAATCACAAAAAATTGAAATAAATGGTAATGAAATGGTAATGAAACAAACAAAAACGAAAACAATTTTTTTCAAAAATTCGCAAAAAATAGAAAGGAACCGAAACGGACCCTCCAAACGACAAACGACAAACAAAATGCAATTTTTTGATTCGTGCCCATCTCTAATGGGCAGTATTTGTTTGCTGCTGTATACATAGTTGGTCGCTAAATATGTGTGCAAAATAAAGCAGAATATGTAAGGATGTAATTTCAAGCAATTGTAAGGAAATAATTTTTTCTGTATGTTAGGCCCTGAATGAGTTATCAAGAATATAAGTGCCAGTTAATTGGAGAAAGGGGTGGGCTCTGGGGAACATTTAGCTATTCTCCTTTGTGGATCCCTCTATCATATAGCAAAAAGGATTTTTACCAGAAATTCAAAGTCTAGAAATCTGTGAAAAGACCTCTGTTTAATAGGTACATTCTGAAAGCCTGCCCCCCTGGGTGTCCAGTTGAAAGATAACTAATAATGTAAGGCCAGATTTCCTATAGATGCCCGTCAGCAGCATCTAGACAGCAAATGAGGAGACACACAAGACTTCACATCACAGTCTTTCCCACTCTGGTGAGATGCATGGTATTTCTGTTGAAGTTATAGTAATTGGCCCAAATCCGATTACTTATGCCTGACAATATGTCAAACAGTGGAAATCTCTGCAGAAATAAGTCGGCACTGCATTTCTTATGGTGTGTGATGAGATATGGCTACCTCAACTTCCCAATTAGCAGTAAATTGTTGCAGAGATTTATAGTCTTTGACTTTTCTAAATTTCCACCTGGATGTTTGAATTAGCATCAACATATATAATTCAAATCCCTCCCCTATTTTGTCATCTTCTTGGCTATTGATGAGTAACCACTCTACCCCCATAGCCACATTATAACTGACTGTCAATTCTAAGGTCCTTGGTTAATTTTCCTCCAGTTCTGGAAAATATCCCTTAATATTTTTCAGTTATATTCCCTCAAACATTGTAGTGATGTTATTAAATTTGCTAGGAGACCACTGAATATTTAATAAACCTTAATAGTGGAAGGTGTTGGTGGATAAGCTGTCCACTCAGGCTCAGGATCAAGTTTCATTGTTTGCTGAAAAGAGATGGCAACCGTTACCCATCAACTGGTAACATCTAAAATTATTGTGGTGTGCTGAATTCAAAAAAGGAACCTGAAAAATACAACTTGGAAAAATGCATGGGATACATCTTATGGGAACATAATGCCGATTTCTAGATAACTTCCAAGTAAAAATTTTGCTAGTGTAGCCCTACAAATCCTAAGGTACTGTTTGATCGCATTACTCGTGAACTTTCTGCACGAGCATGCCTGGGTCTTACCTGTGATACCTGCTCTAAGTCCTATCCCTTTTGGGATGAGATGCATAACATCTTTTGTGGTACCACATTTCCCAAAGGGTTCTCCTGGCACCATCTTTGTTTCTTTTTTTCATATCAGGTGGAACTGTTTTTATTTCCTCAAATATTTTAAATTATTAAATGAAATGAACCACTGGCATTCACTCTTATTTTGTTGTTCTGCTTGTGTCCTGTTTTACTGTAATTTTCATGATTCATTCATGTAAGCAATTTAATTATTTTATTGCAAGTTGTGGCCTGAGATATTGATAAACATCTAATGGTCTGTACTGCATGCTCATGGCAAGTGTCCAGGACAAGACAAAGCATCTTCAAGCACTGAACTGATGTAAGCGTCCCCTGATTAGGTCTTAGAGGCCAGATAAATTCTGCTCTGACTTTTACAGAACTGTCACCTTTTCTCCTTTTGATCTGATGTCTTTGATCTCTCAGCAGTTCACCAACCCTTGAACAGAGCATATTGATGCTCTGTTGTATTGAAGGATTGTATCTCTTTGCATTGTAACACAATTAGGTAATTGGCAAAGAGGCTGTAGCAGAGCAAGCTCTGGATATGCTAAGCAAATGGCCACAGATGCATGTAATCAGTCCCTAGCGCCATACCTGGCATTTCCACTAGTAAGGATATAGGGCCAGCAGATGGAAAGGACTTTCTGCCTGGAACTCTGGAGGCAATGTGCTGTTAATAAACAAGATTGGGCTGAAGGAAGAAATAATGTGAGGCAGGTTTTATGATTTCCCTTGAAAATAACTGTTCAGGATAGCAAGAGGATTAGAAGTTTTGCTCATGACTGCTATGATTTACTCTCTCAGTTACAAACTTAGTAGAACAGGGGGACGCTGAACATCTAGATTAGCTTGATGTCAGTAAGCTTTTCAACAGGGTCTCCAAGATACTCTCCCAGACAGTCAAGTACAGTGGTGGCGAACCTTCAGCACTCCAGATGTTTTGAACTGCAACTATTTATTTATTTATTTATTTATTTATTTATTTATTTATTTATTTATTTATTTATTTATTGTATTTATACCCCGCTTATCTACTATGTACTCTAAGCGGCTTACAAAAAGGCTGCAAAAGCCAACAAAATACAATGGCTAAACAAATAAAACAAAACCGATAAAACACCCTAAACACAGTTAAAACCAGATGGCACCTCAACTAAACGATGGCGGGGAAAAGAACAGAAAAACCGATTAAGCATCGCCGAAGGCCTCCCGAAACAGATGGGTTTTTAGCGCCTTTCGGAAGGCCAGCAGGGACTCTGCAGAGCGCACTTCACTGGGGATGGAATTCCAGAGGCTGGGGGCCGCCACAGAGAAAGCCCGGGTCCGAGTACTCGTCCTCCGGACTTCCCGAGGGGTGGCGACCCGAAGCAAGTGCGCTCGCGCCTGCCGAACGGGCCGGGCCGAAGTTGACCACTGAGCGATACGCTCTGCCAGGTAGTCCGGTCCCAAGCCATGGAGGGTTTTATAAACTAAAACCAGGACCTTGAATCTAATCCGGGCCGCAACGGGCAACCAGTGCAAGCGGGCCAGGACTGGGGTGGTGTGGTCGTAACGACGCACACCAGCCACCAGCCTGGCCGCTGCGTTCTGTACCCGCTGCAGGTGCTGGAGAAGATTCAAGGGCAACCCCATGTAGAGGGCGTTACAGTAGTCCAGCCGCGAGATCACCAGAGCTTGGACCACTGTTCTCAAGGAGTTCGCATCGAGGTATGGGCGGATCTGGGCGATCCGACGGAGATGGTAATAGGCGGACCTGGTCACCGACGCCACCTGATGCTTCATGGCAAGCGCCGGGTCCAGGAACACACCCAGATTCCGCACCCTCTCCGCGAGCTGGAGGGAAACCCCCCCCAGACAGGGGAGAGGGCCACCGTACCCCGACGGCGAGCTCCCGAAGAACATAACCTCCGTCTTCTCGGGGTTGAGCTTAAGCCTGTTCGCCCCGGTCCAAGCCAGTACGGCCTCCAGGCACCCATCGAGAACTTCCACAGCTTCCACAGCAGAGGTGTTAAAGGAGAGATAGAGCTGCGTGTCATCAGCGTACTGATGACAGCAGACTCCAAAACTCCTGATGACCCCCGCCAACGGCCTTACGTAGATGTTAAACAGCATGGGGGACAGAGACGACCCCTGCGGAACCCCGCAAGGGAGGACCCAAGGGGCCGACAACTCCCCCCCATACTGCACGTACTGTGGCCGACCCTCCAGGAAGGAACGGAGCCAACTGCGAGCAGTGCCTCCGATTCCGACCTCAGAGAGCCGGTCCAACAGGATACCTCCCAGAATCCCAAGCCTGTATTGCCAATGACAAAGGACTGTGGGAGTTGCGGTCCAAAACATCTGGAGTGCCGAAGGTTTGCCATCACTGGTCTAGTACAACATGCTAAAGGTGGGTTTTAAGCTGTTTTTTAAAAATGTGCCCAAATTCACTCTTGGTTCTTCTGCATCCTGAATGGTTGTGCCCTCAGCCTGGTGTTTCTCAGGATCTTTATACAGTGGTACCCCGACGTAAGAGCAGCTCGACTTAAGAGCTGAAAACTGTTGGCTTTTTAACTGCTGCCTTACAAACTTTAGATATTGTCTGCTCAACTTACAATATTTTTTTCATTTTTTTGATTTTTTTAACTTATTTTTTTCAATTTTTTAGATAGGTACCCCGACTTAAGTGTTGTACCCCGACTTAAGTGTTGTTCGACTTAAGAGCATGTATTCAGAACGGATTAAATTCATCAGTTGAGGTACCACTGTATATGATTTGATTGAAAGAGTATAGGGGATGAATGCTCATCACATTTGTAAGTAGCACAAAATTAGGCCGACTAGCTAATACCTCAAAGATAGAATAAGAATTCAGGTTGACATTAATAGGTCAGAGAACAGGAACAAGATGCAAAAGTTTGAAGTTTTTCGTTGTAAACAGGAAAATGTAAAGTTTTACATTTAGGTTGGAAAAAAGTTAGATGCACAGAGAGACATTAACAATTGGCATCTGTCTTGACAGAATTATACCTGGAAAAGATTCAAGAATCATAAGTCAACAGTATGAACTTAAGTCAACAGTGTGAATCAGAAGGGGTTGGGAAGAGCAACTAATGCCTGAAGGCTGTATCAATTGATGTATAGTGTCAAATTCAAGGGGCATATTGGGTCATATTGTCCTGTTTTAGCAGACTTCACATAGAGTAGTTTACAGTTTCGGACACTCCAGTTTAAGAAAGATATTGACAAGCTGGAATATGTTTGGATGAAGGCAATCAAGATTGTAAAGCAGGCCTGCCTAAAGTCTGGCCCGGGGGGCAAATCCAGCCCTTCAAGCCATTCTGAGTGTTCCGCAGCTGGCTGGCCCGCCCCTCCCTCCCCCTCCTTCGACCCATTTTTTTAAAAAAAAATCTTCCGCCAACACTGACACCGCCGGGAAGCTTGTGGGGCTGGGCAGGCGGGCCAGCCAGCCATTGCGCTGGCTGCTGCCACCGGCACCACCAGCAACCATGTGAGGCTGGGAGCACGCGGGGGTGGCGCACAGGTGGGCCGCTGCCACTGGCAACACCGGGAACCTTGTGAAGCTTGGCGCATGGGCGGGCCACCGCCACCACCACCGCTGGGAACCTTGTGAAGCTCAGGAACACTGGCATCGCTGGGAAGCTTGGGTGGCTGGGCGGACGGGCGGTCTGCCACCACCGGCACTGCAGGGGAATGTGGGGTGGGTGGGCAGGCCAGCGGGCCTCTGCCACCACCAAGGAGCTTTGGGTGGGCTGGTGGGCGAGCCATTGCCACCGCTGGGGAGCTTGGGGGCATACAAGGTCCCACAGATCGCCTCTTCCAAGGGGTGACCTGTGGCCACAGCTCCCTGTGCTTCCTTTGGTCCCCAACTTCCTTCTTTCCTCCCTCCCTTGGTCCCCACCTTCCTTCCTTCCTTCCTCGCTCCCTTGGTCCCCACCTCCCTCCCTCCCTTCCTTCCTTGTTCTCCACTTTCCTTCCTTCCTCTCTTGGTTTCCACCTTCCTCCCTCCCTCCCTTGGTCCCAGCCTTCCTTCCTGTGGGTGGGGTTGCAAGGGGTCAGTGGGTGGGGGTTGCAGTGGGGTGGCAGGGTCGAGGAGCAACCGGCCCCTGACACATTCTCAGCCACCAAATCTGGCCCTCCTTACAAAAAGTTTGGGCACCCCTGTTGTAAAGGATCAAGCCTTGTGAGAAAACAATTGAGGAGCTGGATACTTGTAGCCTGGAGAACACTGGGAGGCAATATGATTCCTGTCTTCAGCTATGTGGAGGGATGTCATGTGGAAGATGGAAGAAGCTTAATTTCTGCAGCTCAGGAAAGAAGAACCTACACAATGGGGTTCAAATTAGATGAAAAGATATTTCAACCAAATATTAGGAAGAACATCTTGAGAATTAAGACCTGTTCAACAATTGAGTAGACTAGCTTGGAAGTTGGTGGGTTCTCCTTCATTGAAGGCTTTTAAACGCAGCAGTCTTTTAAGCTGTGGATTCCTGCTTTGATGGGAGCTGAGCCAGATAACACTTGGAGTTACTTTCAGTACACATCTATGCTTCTACTGTAGGAGATACAGTAGATTATGACTGCACAATCCTCCATCGGTGGTGGAGTTTGTTTCTAAAGCCAGGGAGCTGAAACTGGATACAGACGAAACCATGGTATCCTTTGATGTTACATCTCTCTTTACCAGGATTCCCACCATAGATGCCCTAACAACTGTAAAGAGAAGACGAGAGAAAACAACACCCTCATCTCCAGAAGTAGCCTCAACCCAGACCAGGTATGCCTGCTCCTGAACACCACATATTTCATGTACAGAGGGGACTTCCACAGACAGAAGCATGGCTGTGACATGGGTTCCCCAGTGTCACCAATTCTTGTGAACCGATACATGGAAGAAGTGGAGAAGAAGGCACTCAACACCTTCCCAGGGACACCACCATCCAACTGGTTCAGGTATGTAGATGATACCTGAGTTAAAATCAAGGCTCAGGAAGTGCAGGTCTTTACAGACCACATCAATGCGGTGGACCCTAATATTAAGTTCACTAGGGAAGACTTTGTGGCTTTCCTTGATTTTGCAGTCACCATCAGACCTGACCGTGGCCTGGGAGTAGAAGTTTACAGGAAACCCACCCACAGAGATCAGTACTTACTGTTTGACTCCCACCATCCATTACAACACGAATTAGGAATCATCAGGACTCTAAACCCCAGAGCAGAGAGCATCTCCACCTCCACAGAAGCCAAGAAGGAAGACAGGCACCTGAAGACAGCACTTAAGGCCTATGGATATCCAAAGTGGGCCTTCAGCAAAGCAGTGGGCCATCCCAGAAGAACAAGGGATCAGTCTGAGACCCAGACCAGACGGAATAACCTGGTCACTCCCTACATGGCTGGAGTGCCTGAAAAGCTTAAAAGGATTTTTGGCAAACACCACATCCTTGTTTATTTCAAACCCACAAACACAATAATGCAGAGACTCGTCCACCCAAAGGATCTGATACTAAAACATAAAAGGAGCAACATAGTATATGCGGTCCAATGCAGTGAGGAGCATACAGACCTCTACATTGGAGAAATTAAACAGCCATTAAACAGAAGGATGACCCAACATAGGAGGGGTAACAGCTCAGGACCGGGATCAGCAGTACACTTCCACTTGAAGGACAAAGGGCACTCATTCAAAGATGAGGATGTACACATATTAGATAGAGAAGATAGGTGGTTTGAGAGAGGGGTCAGGGAAGCCATTCATGTGAGCATTGAAAACCCTCTCTCAACAGAGTTGGGCGGGGGGCTCAGGCAGTCTATATGCTTCTTATCAGGATCTGCTTTCAACAATACCCAGACAAATCAAAAAGCCTTTACCACCAAGGTCATAGCTTGGGTTTCAGCCATTGTTCATCTTAAGGCTATTGATAACTGTTGTCTACCTAACGAGCCTATTCAGGCCATTGTTCATCTTATGAGCCTATTTCACACCAGGGTGACAAGAGGTCAAAGCTATAAGATGGAGGACTCACAACTAGCCTTCTTCAAACTGATGAAGCTGTTTGGGATGAGCAGTAAAACATTTCTGTCTTTCAAGAAGAAGAAGTCCAGTTGCCATGACTAATCTTCCACAACTGTACAAGTAGTTCCAGGTTGAGCAAAGTGCAGGTATTCAGAACATCTGGAACAATAGTCCTCACCATTATACAAGTTGGCTGGGACTAATGGGAGCTACACTTTGACCATGTGGAAACTGCACTGACCTGATCTAAGGGAGATTCCAGCGTAAGTCTACGCTACCTCAAAGATAAAATCTCAAAGTACGAACCAGCTCAGGTGGTGGTAAGATCCATCCCGCCACCTTTACATGTTTGTCTCATAAGAACACATGAAAGGGCCTTCACTGTTGTTGCTCCCAGAATTTGGAATTCCCTCCCAGTGGAGGCCAGGACTGCCCCATATCTGACATATTTCTGGAAGCAGGGAAAGACCTTCCTTTTCAGGCAAGCTTTCCCTGAAATAGGAACTACCTACTATGTGACTTTTATATGGTTTACCATGACTGATTGCATTGACTGATTTCATAAGGACACCAGTGGTTTCCATGTTAGTTTCCACCCCTCAAAATGGATTTATTTTGACTTTTTGCATTCTCTGTGCAGGTTTAATGTTACCTTTTAATGTTCTAAGATGCCTCTTCTATTACCCTGTTCTTAACTTGAATATGTCTTAAATGTTCCGTGCTGTATATTGTCCCTCATTATTGTAAGCTGCCTTAGGACCTTTTCCAAGGAGAAAGGTGGGGGGAAATATTCTAAATAAATAAATAAATAAATAAATAAAGATCAAAAGCAGAAGGGAAGAACTTCTTAGGACTCTTCTCAATTCTTTTAAAACTTAAATCTTTTTTTTAATGTAACCTGGACACAGCTTCACTTCCTAATAATTCCCTGAGGCCCTCTGCCAATCTTGAGAAACTAAAATAATAAATAAATCTAAACCAAAACAGTCATGTTTACTCATTTTGATGCTTGTGTTTATTTGATACATGTACACCACACACCCTCAATCACTCCTCAGTGACTCAAGAGAATATATATTTATTCTCCTGAGAATGCAAATAAGTGCCAGAACAGCTACATTTGTTAGCCATAATCCATACATTTCTCCATTGCAGCTCTGTAGGAGAGAAGAAAAAGAGTAATGTGTAAAAATTGTAGATAACAGATCTAATAGCTGAGAAGTGCAAGAGGAAACTAATCTGCCTGCTGCATCTACTGAACAAGCAGGACAAGGACACCAAGGAGGAGGTGGGAGCTTTCACACTTTCTGAGGTGCAGAAGCAATTTAGCACTGAGAACAGTTTCATTTAACCCAGCTAAACAGTGTGCAGACACTAGGGTAGAAGATGACAGTGACTCCCATCTCTGCCATTCTGCAGCACAGGAACAGACCTCCTATTATTTGCCAAAGCAGATCAGATCACAAATAATACATTAAAGAGCTATAGGTTTTCCTATTCCATTTTTCCTTCAAAAGGGTACAACTCTTCCCTTCAAATATAAGATATGGAAACCCTATTTTTTGCTTCCAAAGGATCAGGCTGACGACCCATTTGGTCCAGTTTCCTGTATCTTCAATGGCCATGCCAAATGCCTCTGGGAGTGCAGGAGACTTAGATATCTGACTCCTGATACCACTCCCCTGCATCTGGACTTTGAAGCACCCTGTTTTTAAGCCTCGAGATTACACATCCGCATCATGGTTTGTAACCTATGATGGACTTTTCCTCCAAGATTCTGTCCAATCCCCTTTTTGAAGGCATCCAGGCCAGATGCCATCACCACCTCCTGTGGCAGGGAGTTCCACAGACTAACAACAGGATAGGTAAAGAAGTATTTTCATTCATCTGTTCTCACTCTCCCAACCTCCCAACCTGTTCTCACTCTCCCAATCTGTTTCCACTCCCCCAACCTTCAATTTGAGTGGATGTCCCCTCATTCTGGCATTTTGTGAGAGGGAGAAGAGTGTGTACCCACTTTGCTCATGCCCTGCATACTTTTCACCCAATAAAGGACTTTAGAGCCTACTCAATGGTGTGATTCAAATGGTGATAACGAGTCTTAGCTATTAGTCTTGCTAAAATTTGATTCAAATTTTGCATACACTTTCACCATTCATGGACATCAGAGCAAGCTCACCAACTTCCGCATTCCAACAGTGCTGCTGGGGGGAGATGTATTCAAGAGATTGCATTGATTTTGTATTCTGGTTTTAATTAAAGACAAGGTTGCTATCAGGCACATTTGCTGTGTACAGGTTCCTTAACTGGTCCAGCTACTCTACAGTTTATGGCATATGAATGGCAGTATCATAGAGGAACAAACACCATATTTATTTATTTATTTATTTATCTATCTATCTATCTATCTATTTCATGCCTTACTCCCTGAAAGGATTCCAGGTAGCCACTATAACAAGAACTGAGATTTCCAGGGCTAATGTAGAGTTATAGATGTTGAAAATACAGCTGACAAAATACCTTAGCCAGCAAGGCCAAGGGCCACACTAACCCAGACATCCTGAAAGATCTCATCCACAAACTAATATTTCCAGGCTGTGAGACAGTGCTGCTGACTGATCACTGAACATATGCAACCAAATGAACAGGCCTTTGTGTCTCCAGCAGCAGCATGTACCAGTTAAATAGGCAAGGTGACAGTATACAGCCTTGTCGTACTCCTTTTCCCGATTCTAAACCAGTCAGTGAAGCTAAACTGACAGGAGATCCCAGAGGCAAGGAACAGTGTCTAAAGAGTATTTGTCAGTCAATTCATGTAAAATTGATGGACGTACACAACTCACGCCCATGTCTCATTGTGAATACAAATCAAGCCGGCAACAAGAACTTGAGATGCTCAAACAAAGGGAACTAAAATGAAAGCTAGAGAGCTGCTACTGACTTACCGGAACCCTAACTGGGTTTTCAAAGTGTGTGAGATTTTTTTTCTGGTGGTGGTTTATCAGTACTAATCCTCAGTGAATTTCAGTGACTAAATGGGGATTTTAATCCATGTCTCTTGAGTGCTTGACTGAGCTTCTTGAAGCAAAAATGTAGAGAGGCCCATGTTGTGAATGTGTATTTGGCAGTCCTATGAAAATTATTCTAGGGCACTAATATTGATGGAAATGCTTTAACCTTCAATTTTGCTTTGCCTCGTGGAGTGTGAGCTACTCTTGCTGATGGTGCTACTGTAAATTCGCTCAGTCTAATGAACAGAAGGTGCTGACTTCAGCAAAGAATCTTCCCTGCTCCTACTTTATTTGTGCTTTTCTTTATTGTTTATGTCACTGGAAATAGAAGTAATTAACTTCAGAGGTGGTGTTTACGGGTTCGTTAAAATCAAACAAACATCCCATGTAATTAGAAAAGGGGGAAACAAATTAATTCCCAGCAGCTGGGGAAACAGCAAGCAGATGGATGTAGCCTGTAATAACTGATTTTTTTCCCTCTTCATACAGCACATAGATGGAAAAAGTTACTTTTGCAGAGAATGAAAGTACCGTTTTTCAGCCTACCACCCTTAAAGGATTCTTAGGCGTGCTGGTTTTTAAAAAGGAACTTTTCCAAGCTCTGACACTGCAGAAGGCATAGTCTGTGAGAAGTTCTCCAGCTTTTACCATGTTCAGAAAGCAGCTTTTCCATATATGTCCACTAGCAAAAGACATGACGATGTGAAATTAAATTATGAATGAGAAAAGAAGATGGAACGGAAAGGGGGAGGGATTCTATACAACCTAGAGAAGAAAGGAAAATGAAGGCAAAATGAGAATGAGACAATTAAAAATTCAACATTGAAAAGGGGGAGTGCATCAAAGGGTGGAAGAGGAAGGGTTTCAACAGTGTAAAAGAAAAGCAAAACTGAATAGAAAGTCAGAAAAGCAAAAGAACTGCTAGTTTAACATAGAGTTAGTTCCATTCCCCCCCCTTAGCATACCATGCAGCTTTCTAGTGATTCCTAAGCACCAAATGTGTGAGCCTCAGGATTGCCATGGTCACAGGGACCTCTGCATCAGCAGTTCTCCCTTCCAGCATGGCTGGGGGCAGCATGTCTCTGTGGAATTAGCCTTGTCAAGGAGGATATTGATTTGGATGCTGATGTGTTAATATGTGGCTACTTCCAGGCAACACCTCCCTCCATTTCTTGGTCCAGACAATAGACTGAAGAATGGGCAGCCTGCCACTAATCAGCCGGGAGATATGTCTGTGGCCATACATGGTGGAAGGGAAGAAGCAGCTTGTAGAGCTATTGTAGATACTGCAAGACTCAACAATAATAGAAGTGTCTGCATTTTGGATTATAAAATGGATACTTCACACCAGTACTTTCTTCCTGGGAAATTGCTGCACAGACCTGAGCTACTACCAGGATTGTAGTAAAACTCAGAGGTAACCCAGAAGTCTGAGGGGGGTGGCAGATACAAACACTGCCCTTGCTAATTTAAAAATTCTGAGATATCACTTGGTTCAACTGCAGCGCAGATGGGGACTTGCACCAGCACCTCCAATAGATATTGAGGAAGAAATTGATAAAAGGAGAGTTAAATAGGAAGGTTTGAAACATATAAAAGAGGAGGAGAAGGGAAGTGATATCACAGAATGCTTTCCATGCAAATTTATTTTTATTTATTTATTTATTTATTTATTTATTTATTTATTTATTTAAGTGCTTATATACCACCCGTTTTCCGGATGGAACTCCGGATGGTTTACAACAAAGGAGAACAAACAATAAGCAAGATTAGATGCAACATTTCCACACAAAACATCATTTTTTTTCAAATACTAGAGTAGGCATACAATGACTTCTGTCTGAATATTTGGACATTTGCTGTTATTCATACTGGACAATCCTTGGCTACATGCTCTGATTCAGGCTGTTCTATCAGTTCAGGATGCCATTTCCTATTTGCATGCTGAGAATGTGTCAATGTTCTTCAAAATGGGGCCCCTTTCAATTTGTCTTGGTAGAAATCATGAGCATGAGCCTTGCATCCTGTTCAGGTGAACCTCTGCTTCATCTTCCTTTTTGCCTCTTTTTACATCTCAGTTATTCCAGATAATGCTCTTCTCCAGTTCTTGTATTTTTACATGTTCAGATTGCTTGGAAGCCAGGCTGTGTGTCCCCCTCTTCCATTACCCCATCAAAAATAAAACCAAACAAAACCCAGTTTGTTTGTATATTCCAAAAAGGGATAACGCCTCTAATACTGAGGTGGGACTTGTCATGTTTCAGTTCCTCCGTAATATATTAATTCCAAGTCATATATACAAAACAGGGTTGGTAGTGTCTCCATATTATTTCTCCATAGGCCAGTGCTGCACCTATAATTATTCTCAGCAAATAATAACTCTTCCTGGTTCTGGTTCTAGTTTTGAAAATGTAAAACTATTAAAGCAGCTCCACTGGCTGCCATTCAGCTATCAGACACAATTCAAGGTGCTGACCTTGACCTACAAAGCACTGTACGACCTGGTTCCAAGCTACCTCAAAGATCAAATCTCATAGTTTGAGCTGGCTTGGGTGTTAAGGTTCATCAGGAGAGGCCTTTCTCTCCATCCCGCCACCCTCACAGGTACGTCACATGGGAACACAGGAAAGGACCTTCTCGGCTGTGGCGTCCAGACTCTGAAACTCCCTTCCACTAGAGGCCAGGACTGCCCTATCTCTGATATCTTTACAGAAACAGGCAAAGACCTTTCTCGTCAGGCAAGCTTTCCCTGAATGATGGACTACCTATTATGTGTCTTTCATATGAATCTATAGCAGTGATGGCAAACCTTTTAGAGACCGAGTGCCCAAACTGCAATTCAAAACCCACTAATTTTTTTTTTTTTGCAAAGTGCCAGTACAGTAATTTAACCTGTATACAGGTGGCTATGAAGGGGCGATTTCGGGTGCCCACAGAAAGGGCTCCGAGTGCCATCTTTGGCACCCGTGCCATAGGTTCGCCATCATTGATCTATAGGATCACATAGACATTGTGTTTATAACCACAGTAGGACCCCCCTATCCACTGATTCATTATTCACTGATTTAGTTATCCACGGTTGGCAAAGGAAAAAATAAATACATAATCCAGCATCTGCAAAGTAAGCTACTGTCATAAAACCACAGCTTTAAAGCAAGCTATTGTCATAAAACAGCATCCATAAAGCAAGCTACTGTCATAAAACAGCAGTTTTGGGGATTGTTGGTGTTCTCTCTTATCTACGGTTTTCATTATCCACGGAAAGGCCTGGAACCAATCCCCAGGGGATAGTGAGGTCCTACTGCACTTATAACCTTGTGTGATTACATTGACACTATGTTTTCAATGTTAGTTTTTTTATCACTCATAACATTACATGAAATGTTACTCTCCTTTTAACTGCTCTCGTTCTCTTTGTTTTAATGTAATGTTGTCTTTTAATGCTGTAAGATGTTCCTCAATTCCCTGTTCTCAATACTTGAACATGCCCTAATTGTACTGGACTGCATATTATTACTGTAAGCTGCCTTCGGTTCTTTTCCAAGGAGAAAGGTGGGGTAAAAATACTCAAAAATAAAAAGTAAAAATAAATACAAACTGTCTTTGGTTATAGAAACTCAGACTGCCTGCCTGAAAAAATTCAGGGCTAGGAACTGGGGAGTCAAGGTCATCAGTTTTATCTTACAGGTAAAGAATGCTGCTTTTAAAATTTCTTTTTCTACACCCGTATCTGTTCTTGTTAGTTAAGAAGGAAACAGTATGAGTTATTTCAGTTACACTCAGTTATGGTGGGACAGAGGAACTAGGCAATTATGAATTGGCTTCAGCAGTTTCTCACATCTGGTTTCAGTTGAACATTATCAGGAACTAAACTTTGTAGCACTTCATGCCATGCTTGAATAAAGTTAAGGGTGGATGAAGGGGAGGACTATTACCTCAAATCTTCAGAAGGCCTCTGTGCAACCTCATGCTGCTACTTCAGAGAAATCACATCATTTGGCCATGTTTGGTGATTCACACACAATCATGCACACATGCAGACATAACAGCAGAAAAACATTTTATTCCATATCTGGGAGTTGAGTCATGGCTACTGGACTTCTTTTTTTTAAGAGATAGAAACGTTTCGCTGTTCATCCAAACAGCTTCATCGGTCTGAATACAGCTAGTGCAAAAGACCTTCTTATAGTCAGCTTGACCTCTTGTCCCCTGGTCTGATTGGCTCATAAGATGAACAAAGCCTGAATAGGCTTGTTAGGGAGACATTAGTGTCCATGGCCTTAAGGTAAACAATGGCCTAAGGTGCTGAAACCCATCAAGAATGGGTCGTTAGCTGTGACCTGGTGCTGAAGGCTCCTTGATTTGCCTGGGTACTTTGGAAAGTATAGCCTGATAAGTAGCAGATAGACTATGCCGGAACCCACCACCTCTGTTGAGGGAGGGATTTTCAATGCTAACATGAATGGCTTCCCATTTTATTCCATAAATGTTCTTCTTTCTGCTTAAAGAGAGGAAGCTGTGCCTTCAGAGGCTTCACTCCACATTCAGGCATGAGAATACAAGCAACATGAGTTCACACAGATATTTGAAAGAAGAAAGAAACTATAACAATTTTAGCTGAATCTTCTTGCCCTTCAGAAGAATTTTCTGTTGACCAGATATGCCACAAATATGCCTCTTTGTAAAAAGTTGTGTAGGGAAACATATGGAACCCTTTCTTTGGTAACCATTTAATTTTTCTGTCTCTGTTCTGGGTACATTTATCTGATGCACACTGGTCTGGAAATCAATGGGTGTTGCACCTGGAATGAAATCTCTGAGATAATATTCCTGCTATACTGTAGATGTCTCATAGACTAGCAATTATATAACCTGGTGAGCCACTAAAAATAAACACACACTAGGGCATTATATACTTGCTATTATCTGTTTCATTATTCGAAAGCCTGCCTGAAGAGACCGATCTTTACCTACTGGACAACATGACAGGGATTAATTTAAAGGGAATTCCACAGCTTTGGGAGCAGCCACCAAAAAGGCCATCTCTTATGTCATCATCAGAGGAGCCTGAGAGGCATATGGGACTGAGCAAAGCACCTAGCCTGGTGTATATTAAAACCTGTGGGTGCTCTTATAGACACAGTCTTTTAGAGAACTGGGTCCCACATCATATAGGGATTAAATAGGTCATAATCGGTACTTTGAAATGGGCCCAGAAATAGGAAGAAGTCAGTGGAGTTCTCGTTATAGACTTATTTAATTCCCTATAATTAGCTCTAGGCAACAGTCTGGCTGTAGTATTTTGGATCAGATGAAGTTTTCCAACAGTCTTCAAAGCGAGCTCCCACAGAGCATGTTACCATTAACCAGGGAAGATGTGACTGTCACTGTGGCCCGATCAAGCACTTCAAGAAATGAGCAGGGCTGGACTATTAGTTTTAACAATGCCAATGCACTCCTGGTTCTTGCTAAAACCTAGACACCCAGTCAAGGCTGAGTCCAAGACTCCAGAATTATAGTTAAGTGGTGAAGCTGAATTGTCAACAGAATACTTCTCTCTTGTCCAGATGAAGTTTCGCTTTACAGTATTTCCCTTTCAGTGGCAGTGGCTAAAACCAAAATAGCTTCCTTACCAAAACAGCTTTATTGCAGTTAGATGAAAAATGGCAATAGCTGGCATCAGCCTAATGTGACATCAAATTCTCAAAGTCTGGACAAACTTTCCCAGCAGTTCCATATATCTCTTAGAAGCCTGAGGGGCCCCACAGAGTGAACACCAGGGTGTTGAACATAGTACATAGAAATCCAGTCCCAGAGAGACCACAAAGAAGAACACTATGTTCAATGGGATTGGAAGTTGCCCAAAGGTCTAGCCAAATGTAAATAGATATATTCCCTTGTCTAGTTTTCTGCACATATCATCCACTAAGATGACCAAAGCCATTTAATTTGGTCAGATTGCTCAGCTCCATGCCTTCTTGGACTCCTTTTCTCTCGCTACACTGGCCCATGCACTCGTAGTCTTGAGATTAGACTACTGTAATGCTCTCTACATGGGGCTGCCTTGGAAGTTGATGTGGAGGCTCCAGCTCAGGGGTCCTCAAAGTTTTCCAACAGCGGGCCGGTCCACCACTACCCAGACACCACTGGGGGCCGGATCACAGTCCAAAAGCAGCTGCGGAGGCTGGGTTGCTCACAGAAACAGGGGGTAGGTGGGGGGTTGCAATTGGTCCCAGGGGCCGGATTCAGGACCTTGGGGGGCCGCATCCAGCCCCGGGGCCTTAGGTTGAGGACCCCTGCTCCAGCTGGTGCAGAATTCATCAGCCAGATTAGTTACTGGTTTGAGTAAATTCCAACATATTACTCCCACACTGGCTGCTCTGCACTGGCTGCCGATCCATTACCACATCAACTACAAGGTTCTAACAATGACATACAAAGCCCTAACAGTTTGGGAATTGGGACCTTGTTATCTGTCAGAGCAGATCCTACAGCAGAGTACTGCTCATTGTACCTGATCCAGGTACAGAGCCATCGCTGAAGGAGGCTCGCAAATCATTGAGAAGGAACTGGAGGGATCATGGTCAAGTCCGTCCCCCCGCCCCGACTTTGGAATCAACTTCCTTATGGGATTTGTTTGCCCCCCTCCCTGTCTGTTTTTAAGAAACATCTTAAGATGTGGCTATTTAGGAAGGCTTTCCCTGATAATTAGTTTCAGCCATTATGTCTCGCTGCTTATTTACCCTCTGGTGTATTCTGGTCTGCTTCTGCTTTTGATCATGATTGACTTAGTGTTGTTATTTTGTTACATTGTATCATACTTTTTGGTAATTTTATATATTATGTTTAATGGATGTATCTGCTTGTTTAACCCTGTAAACTGGCCAGAGTGGCCTTTGTTGCCAGATGGTGTGGTATACAAGTCTACTAGATAAAATAAATAATAATTACAATAATTTATGTCCTATAACAAGACCTGAAGACAAAATGAAATTGACATCAATGGATTTTCATTTCTCACTAGGATGCATGCCTCTGTCTACCTGATTGTGTTCCTTCCCCCTTTATATTTTTCTCTACAGAACTGAATGAACAATCACGCCAGCAGAAGGAGCTCATGAAACACCGGATGTGAACAACAAAGATAATTAGCATGTTTTTAACTTCCTCAGAACAAACATGTGTGAAGCAAAGTAGGCTACTAAAAGGAAACAGGAAATAGTAAACATTATGCCAGCACAGAAATAAATCATCCTACTGTGTGAACAGAAATGTTAAATTGTAGCAGTAACTGTGAGAAATTCCTTATAGCTTTGAAGGGTCTTTTGCATTTGAATTTAAGAATATAGGATGAGCCATGACAGATTGGTCTAAATGCCTAGCCAATTCAGCATTCTGTTTCCAGATTAGGCAAGCAGATGCCTCCAGCAAAACCAGAAGTAGCATATGTGGAAGTGATGCCTGGCTGGATTGTCCAACAGCCAGTATTCATCAACACAAAGTCTCTAATATTAGTGGTAGCATACAGCCATCATGACTAGTAGCCATAAATGACCCTATCCTCCATGAAGAAATATCTCCCAGCAAGGAAATCCAGAACATAATTTGGATAGTAATAGAAGAGACTTGGCAAAACTGCCTCTGTTTATATGAAGGAAACCCAGGTTTCCGCTCTACAATACCTTGTGGTTGTGGAAAAAACAATAATTCAAAACACAAGATCAAAGATAAAGCAACCATCAACTCAAACTATTCAGAATTCACTGCAAATAGTGCATAACAAAAGCACTGGATAGCTACAACTGTGCTTTAATTAGTTCTATCTGCTGATCCTGCCAGCTTTGTTTGCTAGATACCAGAGGAGAAAGTAACAAACATGAAAAGAGACCAGCTCTTCCCTCAATACCAGACCCTCCATTAGGAATGCTGGCCCTTATACCCGAGGTAATAATAGGCCTTAGAGACACTGTATCATATGGTCCTTTTCAGCAGATACAGTTCCCACTGCCACTCCAGATGGACTCATGGATCACGTTCCAATGCCAGGGACTGAAGAAGTCATTCTTAGTGTGTCAGGTGTGCTTTCAGAACACATCATCCCTAATACCATGTTCATCTCGTGTGGCTAATGTTTATGGTGGCCTTCGAAGATGCAATCACTTTCTGATCATCATCAACAGGGCGGGAGATAGCAGCACCAATTGGTTGGTGTTGGGTACAAAAGTATGACTAGTAGAAATGGGAATGCCATGCTCCTTAGGTAGCAAGAGATCTCAGATCACTGTTGTCATCTCTTGGATGCTCTGCTTACTCAAATAATACAGCCAGGTAAGTGGAGAGAGGTGTGTCTTGAATACAACCACATCTAGGTTGTCAACTGGAGCATCTCTCTACTTCAGTCAAGGGAATACATGCTTTTTTTTCTCATACAGTTTCCCCAGAATGTCAATAACCATACGAGGTGTTTTTGTTTTTGTTTTTGCCTATGTGAGGATGAAGGCAGGATGGAACCACAAATGAAAAGCTGAGTGTTTTGAACAGGCAGGCAGCTAGGAATGGGAGATGACTGATGCACATTGTAGCTTCTGGTTGCTTCCACCTCTATTGTAAAGAGATGATTTCATCTGACTGCCAAATTAGTTTGGATAGAGCTATAAATCCAAGTAAATAGCTACTGCGATATAAAGAAGCTATCAGCAAAGAATAACAGCTTCCATTTCTGCTTACTGCTTCATAAACATTTTCCTTTATGAATACTATAATGTATATTAGTGGCCCATATTATCCAATGATTATAACAATTAGAGTTGTGTAATGGCCTCAGATACTATTTGTGTTGCCAATGGACAACACAAAATTGGGGGTGGTCAGACTTAGCAAGGCAAATATTCTCTATAAAGAACCTACAGTGATATAAATGTTTCCATTACAAAATGGAAATTTTGGAGTAATGATGGTTTTTAAAAGAGGATGACCCAAACAAGCCATTTGTGTGCTTCATACAACCATGTGGCTTATTAGTGTCAGGGCAAAATTATATAAATGAGAGTTTATCTTGCTTATCTCTTTCATTCTCAGGATGCACCGTGAGCATGATAATATACATGGAAAATATGTGCTATCAAGGAATATAGCCAGGTATACTTCCTAGGGCAGTATCACTTATCAGATACAAATAATGCCCACCATCAAAATCCAGTTTGAGACTCACAGAACAGTTTACATTTTCCATCCCTTACCTCGCAGCTGTCCTTGGTTGCTGAAAAGAACCAAAAAGTTTTCCAACCTTACTTTGAATCCATTACATTGGTTCTTACCCTCTAGAACTAAAAAAAAGCTGGCTCTGTCTTCCATGTGACAGCCCTTGAGATATGTGAAGATGACCATCATATCATCTCTGAGTCTTCCCTTCTCCCGACTAAAAATATTCTCCTTGTTCAGTTGTTCCTTTTAGGGTTTCCACAAATTTTATCATCTCTGTGACCTTCTCCTAGGCGCATTCCAGATTGTCAATCTCTTTCTTAAACATTCCAGTATATTAATATCCTTCTTCAATGGTGATGCTCTAAACTGGACAAGCTATTGGAGGTGATATTTGATCAAAGCAGAATAAATTTGTACTACTACTACCAGTCTTCTGGATACTATACACCTATGTCTCCTAATATTGCATCTGCTTCTCCCCCTCCCCTACACTGCACTAAGCTTGTTATCTACTAAAATGCCTAGATTATTTCCACATGGACTCCTGGAAAGCCAGCTGTCATCCTTTTTATAATCATCTGGGAGTTGAGACATGGCAACTGGGCTTCTTTTCTTGAGAGATAGAAAAGTTTTGCTGCTCATCCAAACAGCTTTGTCAGTCTTTCTATGGTGAAGTGGAATTGTCTGATTCTATCATTAATCAGTTGTTCTTGAACTCCCTGAAGGGTCTTGTTAACCCTGTGACTTCTTACTGTAGATTGTAGGTGAAGGCTTGTTGGGGTGAGGCTCTGTTGCCTGCATCTCAGGTTGAAACACAAGTGGTTCTTGTAGTCTGCTACTTTTCCTGCTGTTCTTTCATATTCTCCCACCAACTTCAGGGTATCTGCCCCAAAATGCATAGCAATATGTCTGTGAAGATTCTCAGTCATCCAGGTGAGTTTATCTGGAAGTTGAGTCATGGCAACAAGATTTCTTTTCTTGAGAGATTGCAATGTTTTGCTGCTCATCCAAACAGCTTTGTCACTGTTTAGATGAGCAGGTAAATGTTTCAGTCACTCAAGAAAAGAAGTCCTGTTGCCATGTTAAACTTCTTCAAGTGCAGATAAATTCATCTGGACGATTGAGATTCTTAAAACCATGCATCTTTTTCCTCCTGCCTAAATGTAGAACTTTACATTTTCCCCTCTTGAAACTCATTTTGTTTTGTCTCATTAGTTTAGCTGTCTTGAATCTTGATTCTCTCTTCTGATCTATTAGCTACCCATCCCAGTTAAGTTTCATCTGCAGATCTGATGAGCAGTGCCTCGTCACACTGTTGTTGTATGAGCTGAAGTCCTCCATTGCATGTAGTCCAGGTGTATGGGCTTACAAAGATCACTACTCTACTTAAACAGTAGTTCAACAAAGATCTGATAATGGCAAGGAACTTGAGGAACAAGTGATTTGATTGCAGCCATCAAGAGTGGTCCCCTTCCAGAAGGGTGGGCATGCTCACAGGTCACCCAGTTGGAGTCTTTTCCAATATAAAATATTTCTGTTTAGACTATACTAGTGGTGATTTCATTTTCATCTATATTTATCAATGACCATTTGCAAATTTTGGCTAAATCTATGCCCTCATTTGTGGTAATTCATTTCCTCGATTTAGACACTGTGTTATTGGCCATTTGTGGGTCAAGAACTTCCCCTATCAATAGACCTCAGAGTGTTCAAATATATAATAAAGCAACCACAGTCTATTGTTTAAAATGATTCAAAGATGTCACAAGAAACAGACTAAATTGTAAATGCTACTACAAATCAGCCACTTGTACTGGGCAAATAGGACTAATTCAGAATCACAACTTAGATATAAAGATTTTAAACCCTTTAAGAAATAGTGGGTGATCATTTTAATTTCCCTGGACAAACTGGCCAGAATTCTATTGACATTTGTGTAACATTTGTGTAACTTGCCATGGCAAAATGTTGGCATGTGTCTCAGCCATGGGTCTGGTTACATGCCCAACCGCACAACCAAGATGCACTCTGCACTTTTTCAATAAAGTGCAGCAAGCTACACAAACAGGATTCCACCCAGTGTTGCTGTTGCTGAGTTCAGTATCACTATTGTTAAGAATATCATACAGTGTGGATGCATGGAACATGAGACAGCCATACATAACATCAGACAGAAGTCTGCCTATATTAATCTGGAGATTTACGGAAGTGGTGGTTTCTTTACAGAACATGGCCAAACAGCCCCAAAAAAACTATCAGATCCAGGCCGTGAAAGCTTTCGAGAATACAGTTTTCTTTGTTTATCACCATTCTTAAAATAAATGTTATTCATCGCATTTTTCCCAATTCCAACTCAGCATCCGAAGAACTTGGTTGTCATTGAAAAGCTAGTGCCATTTTTCTAACACAAGGGTTGTTTCAAGATACTGATGAACACCCTCAAACTTTTTATAGTGAATTAATAAGGGGTTCATTTATAAATGTTGGGAAATAAGGATGGGCACCTAACAAAAATGAAATGCTGTTTCATTGTTTCATAAGCTTACAAAACATATGAAATGGGAAACTGTATTTCATTACAAAACAAAACAAAACGGTGGGTGTTTTTTGTTCAAAATGAACTGTTTCATTATGCTGTAAAATGGCTCCCCTAGGTCCAAAAGGCACCACATTTTGTGGGTACCTTCCTTGTGCTCTCCCATTTAAGCCCTCCAAATTTGGAGATGTTTGAGGTTCAGGGGGGCCAACTTATTCAACTTCAAAGGAGGTGCCCCTAGAAAAAACATTTCTAATTGCAATATTATGTACTTGAAAATAGTGATCCCAGCATGGACATTACAGTGGAGCTTCCTCAAGCTCTTCCCTTGAAGCAGCCCCAATTTGGAAAGCTATGGAGTTCAGGGGGCCAAGTTATTCAACTTCAAAGGGGGTCCCCATAGGAATCAATTTTAAAGTGCTGGGTTTTTTGTTTTTTTTTTTTTATTTATTTATTTATTTATTTATTTTTGTTTGTTTGTTTGTTTGTTTGTTTGAGGGCAGTGTGGTTTGCTTGGCTGCCTGGCTAGGGCATAGCTGTATGGACTCTGGTTTCATTTTCTTTGTTGTTTATGGGGGAGTGAGAGGAGTTACAGATGGCTCTGGCAGTGCTCCTACCTCGCAGTTTTACAGTTGGGCTAGCTTCACTTCTGTGTGCTCAAAGTTTTTCCCATTTCCTTAGTGTGTTGTGTGAGTGGACAAAGAGAGTGGTTATTTGTTTGTTGTGGGTGTGCAGAATGGAGCCTTTTTCTCTGTGTGTGTGTGTACTGTGTGTGTCTCTCTCTGCTCAGAGATGCACAGCTTCTGTTCTGTTCAGGAGGGTTTTATTTAGGAGTAGGGGATGGATTTTGGGCAGGGTTTTTTTTAATTCTTTTTTACCCTCCTGCCCCCTTAAAACTACATTCCTTCCCACCCACCTACATTGTTACTCCCACCACCCACCACTACCAGTTCCCCCATTCTGTAGTGGCACAATATGAATGTGCATGGCTGTCTCTCTGAAGTATGGCCCCAGTTCCAAAACCCAACAAATAGAACTGGGGGCTGTCCTCCTACCCCATTATTCCTAGCTGGAGTATTCTGGCAAGTATTCCTGCCTGCCTCCCACAGGCCTGCCAGCCTGCCTGCATGTTATGGGTCTGAAAAGGCCTAATTTTTTTCTAAGACCTGTCTTGGTCATAATGATGCCAGGAAGATCCACACTCTCTCTTCATACCTGAGGGTCTGAAATGGCCCATAATGTTTGTAAGACTTTCCCTGGATGTAGAGGTGTCTGTCTTTTATACACTGGACATCCAGGGAGGTCCTCTCACACACTCTTCATACATGAGGGTCTGATTTGGCCCAATGTTTAATTCTTTCTTGCCTGCCTGCCTGGTGGACTGCAACACAGGGCCCATCTGACATAGCCCTGGGTGCCTTGGTGGGCTTAAAGGGAAAAGCTTGAGGAAGCTCCACTGAAATTTCCATGCTACATGTCTGGGACAAGTATTTTCAAATAATTTAAATTACAATTTTTTTCCTGGGGGCATCCACTTTGGAGTTGAATAATTTGGCGCCCTGAACCACAAAGCTCTCCAAATTGGGGGGGGGGTGCTTAAAGGGAACAGCTTGAGGAATCTCCACTGTAATTTCCATACTGCTATATATCTGGGATCAATATTTTAAAATACTTTTAAATTACAAATGACTTTTTCCTAGGGGTACCACCTTGGAGTTGAGTAACTAGGCCCCCTGAACCCCAAAGCTCTCCAAATTAGGGATGTTTAAAGGGAAGAACTTGAGGAAGCTCCACTGTAATTCCCATGCTGCTAGATGCCTAGGACCACTATTTTCTAGTACATAACATTGCAATTAGAAATGTTTTTTCCAGCAGCAACCCCTTTGGAGTTGAATAGCTCAGCTCCCTGAACCCCAAACCTCTCCAAATTTGGAGGGCTTAAATGGGATAGTCTAAGGAAGGTACACACAAAATCTGGTGCCTCTTAGACCCAGTGGAGCTGTTTTATAGTACAATGAATCATTTCATTTTAGTGTATCATTTTGTTACAAAATTTTTTATAAAAATTAATTTAAAAATGAAACAAAATGAAACAAAATGCAGGGGGAAATGAAATGAAATGTAACACAAGTTTTCCATTTTGTGCCCATCCCAAATGGGAATGTATAAAGAGAATAATCTAGATGAATCTCTCTGTGCACCTTGTATAAAAGAAGAATGCATGGGGATGTTTTCACTACCAAAATTTAGTGTCAAGAGTAATAGTAGGTATGTCTTTGAAGATTCTCAGTCATTCAGGTGAGGTTATCTGGAAGTTCAGTCATGGCAACTGGACTTTTTTTGTGTGAGATCCAAATGATTCACTACTCATCTAAACAGCTTCGTCAGCCTGAGGAAGGGTAATCATGAGGCCTCCAATTTATAGTTCATCTTGCTTTCATATCACCATGGTCTGAATAGGGTCATTAGGTGGACAATGGCCTGAATAGTCTTGTTAGGTGGACAATGGCCTTGGCAACCCTTCCCAACACCCATTAAGTACGGGTTGTTAGCTATGGCCTTGCTGGTGGAGGTGTGAAGTGTTCCTGATTTGTTTGGGGATTGTTGAAAGAGCAGCATGATAAGTGACAGACAGATTGTGCCAGAGTCCCCAACCTCTGTTGAGAGAGTGGTTTTCCATAAACACATGAATGGCTTCCCTGGACCCTCGAACGACCAATAATAGTAGATGTGTAGACACAAGTGAATATGCAGTTCCAATATGGTTGCTGCTTCTAATCATCTTACCACACATTTGTGAGATAATTAAAACAGCCTTGTTTTACAGGAATAATGGGCTACCTAATCTCATAGTTCATTCCTAGCAATGGTCAGTCAGGTGACCACGAGAGACTTGGTCAGTATGATAATCTTTTATGACCGATACCACATTTATTTGTTTAGTATATTTTTAAGAGACAGTAAAATAGATCATGGACAGAAACATAGTCTCTCAGCTGGAGGGCAGGGTCACTGAAAGATGGTAAAATTGAGGTTTCAGAAAAATTTGATTGGTGTGAGAAAAGAGGGAATAATCTCAAAATAAAATAGGCCAACCACAACAGATATGACAAACAAAAGGAATGACCTTCTCTCAGAATGTATAATTAACCTATAGACCTCATTTTCACATGACATTGTTACTTTTAAGTTTTAACAGATAATATAAAAAGTAAGAGGAAATGCTTTTCAGTGAATCATCAAGGAACTCTGTATTGGTTCAGCTTTGCCGGCTTTCATCCAGCAGCCCAGAGACCACCATTTCAGAGCTGTTCCTGACAGCTGCATACCTGCCACAAACAATCTGCTATTCCACCAAGGATGTCAGCATAAATATATGCAAAAAAAATAAAAAATAAAAAGCAAAAGCAAAATATCAGGCTTCTACATATAACCCAGTCTATCATTTTGGTAGAAAGAACAACAACTTTGTTAAAAGATGAAGGCCATAAAAGAACAAATTGCAGAAAGGGATAAGGTAAGGGAAAGGGCTGACTAAGGAGTATGAACATGGTCCACAGGAAGGCTTGGCAACCCAAAAATATTTATTTTATTTTAGAGTATTTTTACCCCACCTTTCTCCTTGGAAAAGGACCCATATATGGGGAAAAATAGGAAATAGAAGAGGAAGTGAAGAGTTAAAAGAGGCGAGGGCATGATGTTATGAAAAAGAACAAAATCTTTATTGCACTAAAGACAATCAATATTATCCTAATGTTATTTTTCCACATAAGTGAATGGGTGGTTTTCCCAGAGGGATGCTGCATTATCATGAATGAGAAAGATGAATTGTCTGAATAATGACAAAAGGGAGAGAGATGAGTCAGAGTCTAATAGCATGGAAATAGTAAACTGGATGTAGTGCATTTTGGAGCAAATAAAGAATCAAGAAAATCACTAACAACAACCGCTCAGATTTCCACAAGCTAAAACATGTGCTGCTGCTTTTGACAAAGATTTCTTGCCCCTGTCCTTCTACCCTTCACCCCCACCCCACCCCACCCCATGCATGGGCTTATGATGAGAAGGGCTGTCAATAGGATATCACATTTTGGCTTTCATTGGATGTGTGAGTTAGGAGGGAAGTGCACAGAATTGTAAGTGGGAGCCACAGTAGAGATCACTGAAACATCTCATGGGTATTATCTGTCAAACCTTTATTGGACTCTGCTAGTCCTCTAGTTTGAATGCATACAAAAGGCTGTGTATAAGACAACAGAAGATGAAGTATTGGTTAACAATGTAAAAATAAACAAGAAGAGGAAGGAAGGAAGGAAGGAAGGAAGGAAGGAAGGAAGGAAGGAAGGAAGGATAGATACATTTATGCCACAATACTTAAATTGTTACTTAAGGCACCAAGAAACTCTTTGTTGTTTTCATTGTAACTTAAATTGTTACTTAAGGCACCAAGAAACTCTTTCATTGTAACTGAACAGTAGCAGTCACAGCAGCAACAGTAGTAGTAAATGGTAACATGAACAATAATGTAGACTACATTCTGTGAAAAACAGAATACTCTGCAAGCATTATAGCCAATGTGGGATGGAAAATTCAAGTATGCTCTTGCTTCTTATCCCATTCTCTCTTTGTATGTTTTCCTTTTCTTATCCACAGTACCACCCAGCCCTGTTCTTTATCAGTCTCTTCCCCACTGTCCCTTGTCTGGCAATAAGCTATATTTGATAATTAATGTTTTTGTAAATTACTCAGTAGCACAATTGTGGGCTTTTTTCCTTTACAAAAGACTCTCAGCAAAAACATGAATGACCTTGCAACTGAGAACTCAACATAGTTATGCAAATGTTTAATAAATTACCACTCAGAATCCCCATGTGACACACAGAAGTATCATCTCAGATTCATAAAAACAGAGAGTGACAAGTAGGAAAAAAAAACAAGCTCAATGTAAATCCACTATGAATATGCTAGAACTGTAAGGAGCATCTTGCTTTTTCCGTAGTAACAGTTGATAAATGTTTACGTAGTTCATTATTCTCTTTTGACTGAGTTAAATTGCATTATGAAATAAAGAGAGAGGAAGGACAAATAAGTTTTCAAGTCATGTCCAGCTATTACAAAGTTCAGGAACATCAAACTGTTCCTTTTCTTTTCTTTTGATATTTTTTCATATGAGAGTAAGACAAAGGCATGTGTTGAATAGTAAACCTTTTGTCGTTTTAGTTTTGTTTTGTTTGTCACGTCCAGTCACACATATAGTAGCTGGTCGTACAGATGCATGGACATTTCCTTCTTCTTGTCCTTCAAAAGTCCTCCTACTGTTCAGTTACAATATTCCTGAAGGAGAAGTCCATCACAGGTTACAAACCATGATGGAGATGTGTAATCTCCAGGCTTAAAACCGGGGCACTTCAAGGGCCAGATGCAGGGGAGTGGTATCAGGAGACAGATATCTAGTCTCGTGCCCTCCCAGAGGCATTTGGTGGGGCCACTGTGAGATACAGGTAGCTGGACTAGATGGGCCTTTGGCCTGATCCAGCATGGCTCTTCTTATGTTCTTATGTTCTTACCCTGCATGATTACAGCTTGTGTAATAAAACTACACCTGGTCATTGCACTCTCAGCTTGCAGGACACTATCTGTACTGTACCAATATGATTACTTCCCACCATGCTATTGTACTTGCTGCTTGTACTTTAGCAACATTGGACATGTTTTCCAGGTGATGGAATGTGACTACAAATAAGTTTATTTTGTTATACTTCAGTATAATGGAATAGAGTTTCATGTTATTCTCTAACATTCTCTAAATACTATTGCAACAAATTATGGATCGTCTGTTTTTTGTATAGTATCTTTCTAAGATTTGTGTCAACTGCCATCTTTCTTTAAAAGTTTTCTTTGGTTTGTAATCTTATGCCTGTTCTTTTCACATTTATTCTGGCAAAAACCACAGGTAGCATGGTTTTCTTTGTGGGCTATCCTGGTTGCATGGTTCATTTCCATACTAGCACCATCCAATAAAACCACCAGCAAAGACTTGGGAAATAACCCTGGTTTTGCTTAAGCCATGTGTTGTGATTATTGTGTATCCAGTGATGACATCAATTCATAGAGGCTTTCTTTTTGCAGTGTAAGCCACAGGTATGAACATGTTTACCTATGTCTCTTTATATGAAAGGTCTTTATGTCAGACCTTTGCACAACAGCAAAAGAGAGTAATGTTCTTTCCAAAATGTCAGCATCCTTGCATCCATATCATTAATACTCACAACTACTGGGAGTCAAAAGAAGGGGGGTGATGTCCTGAAAGTTAAGTCTCTAAAAGTATCTGGAAGAAGATAGCAAGTGTGCAATGCAGCATCCTTGTAGCAGATGTGCAATGCCGCATCCTTGTCTTAGAAGTTTATAACCTAAAGCGGTTTCTGAATCCATTCAAAGTAGTCTGTCAAAAATTATCAGCTCACATACAGCTAAACCATGGCAGCAGGAAGAATCTGTAGGTGATAAAGTCACAGATGTGGGGGAGACCCCAAACACAAGGCCTTTGATGATTTACGCCTCCAAGGCCATAAGACAAAATAAGCTCATGCTCTCTGATAAACATCACACCATGGGGCAGGATGCTGGTACTCAGGCTGCAAACATCCTCACAGTGTGAGATAGTTGGAGTCTGCAGGTTATACATATGCCCACTGCATGACTTAGAAAACAAGTCTTTTATATATTACACACCCATCCTTAGAAGGAAAGTAAGGAAAGCCTTTTGATCACCCAATTCTTCAGCACAGGGAAAACAAACCATCTACCCCAGATAGGCAGTTTGGAAATATAGAACCAGTAGTCAGCAATACTGGTAAAACTGTGCTTATATACTAATCACCACAGGAGATTATGAGGAGAATTTCTATTCCATAGGCCTGGTGTGGGGGGGGGGGAATACATTTGCAACCAAGGGAATATACTCTGAACTAATAATCTGTGAACATTGCCTTTGGGAGAATCTCATGCATCCACAGGAGAACAGCCTTTAGCTATGCACATCTGTGTGGGGTTGACTCATATTTTCACAGTGAAAAAGTTGTATGACAGCTGTACATTTTGGAAATCTTCCCAATAACAGACAAGAAAGGGGGTTCTCTCCATTTGAAATACTGCTCTTATACACACATATATGAGATAATGGTGAAACATGTATATGTCCATATGTAAGAGCCTTTTTCTTGAGAAATCTTAAAACTATGTCATGGGCACTTCTTCCCCAACAAACACAGATAAAAAAATTGTGCTGTCAAAGAAAGATGGCATCTCCCACTGACAGTCTTTGTTTCCTTTTACTTTATGCTTTCAATTAAACCTCCTGGGAACCCTGTGTATGCAATGGGAGATGGAGTATACAACTGGTTTATGAAAAACCTGTTTCTGTAACAACCATGGACTTCAGAAAATTGCAGGGAAGAGCAAAGAGAGAGAACTGAGATTGAATATCTCCATGCAGATGCTTGATTTATTAGTTATCTCCAAACTCAATAGTTATGGAAGGAACATAGCACCCTAAAAAATAAACAGAAAAACTGTCATCACAAAAATCTTTTATGTTGAAATTAAAAGTTATGAGAAGACACGAGACATGCCTCTCTTAATAATGTTCCAGTTGTGATATATGTTGAATACGAAGTGGTAATAATTCTAATAGCATTATACTCAAGGTGTTGGTGTGCCACAGTGCACACAGATATAAGCCTCAGCTATTTGATTTTACCCACTGTAAGAAGGACAACTATTTCACCTTGTCTTCAGTATTTAAAGATACCAACATACCTAGATTCCTCTGCATTATGCATACAGTCAAAAAACTTAATAGAAACTGGTGATATCCTTAAGCAATAAATGTTCTTCTTGATACTTACTGTGCTATTTTTTTCAACCTCCACCTCTACCTTTCTGACTTGCTGATGTTAAAAAGGAATGTGTTATTTGAGTGTAATTACTGAAATGGTCCCTAATATTTGCTTCCTCTCCACTTGCATTAAACAGTATCTTGATGGATATATGCAGCCTTACTTATCCATGCTGCTCATGTGGAAGAGGAAAGAAATGCAGGCACTCTCCCTTCCTCTTGCAACTCCTCCATGCACCCCCCTTCCTTTGATTTCATGGGTGTGGCAAGGATCAAGCCTCTCTTTTTCTCAAGCACTACTAGTATGCCAAATCAAGGAACTCCAGTAGAGGAAGACAAGGATCATTTTGCCTACAAGTGGGAAATGATGATTTCCATTTCATTACTCATTCACTCCTTGACCGATTAGTCATTCCCCCATACTACTTGTCTGTAATGCATAGCACAATACAGGAGATACATAGCTATTGCTTCACCATGAAATATAGCTATTCTTTAGCATGTTTTCCCAGCAGACTATAGTGGAAAGTTGAGGGTTCTTTTTCAATATCTTCATGAATGTAAGCTCTGTTATTTTCCCATCTGTAGCATCTTTAGGGATTCTGGGGTAGAGTTTTTTTTAAAACACATCATACTTACAGCTGTGGGTGTGTTAAAAATCTGGATGGTGCCTCTCAAAGGTCAGCAAGGTATAATGTTTTGTTCTGTGCATTCTGATTACAGGCACAAACTCCAGACAGAATGCTTCAATTTTCAAAAGAGACCAGGATAAATAAATAATCCATGGGTTTAGAATGATTTTATTTTATATTCTTCCATATCCACCCTTCCAGGATAAGATAACATGATCAGCACAAATGCATGCAAAGACACACATATATGTACTTAAGGTTCCTCCCTTCACACTATTTATCTTTCTGCTGAAAGGCAAACATACACAGAGAAATTCTCCAGACAGCAAAGAAGCCTTCCTAATAAAACCCACTTCAGATAATGGTCATTTATTGGCTTTCTTTCTGTTAGATTTCCTTTTCTGAATGATTACAAGTTTGGGAGGGAGAGAATCAAGGATGAGGGAAGGTGGAGTGCCTTCCGTTTTACAATTATGAGTTTTATAGAATGAGTCCCAACTTTTCACACCACACTGTATTTTAAGAATGTGAAGTCCTAGTGTGTAGGAGAGGGTGTGTACGAGAGAGTCTGCATTATTACTCAAAGGGGAATGCATCTATGTGGGTGTGTCCAGCTAGAGGTGTGTGGGAGAAACAGACTGAGTGCACCTGTTTTCACCACTATGCAGTTATGTTGTGTCTATGAGTATATGAATACACTTCCATTGGGCTCTTTTCTTTGTGCCTGCAAAGGTATGTGCATTGAATTGTACACTGATACAGATACCGAGATGTGTGGGATTACTGATACGTGCTTGCATGTATGGCAATGCACCCAGAGGGTGTGTGTAAAGGGGTGTGGCTGGTGACTATGCCTGCAACTGGATTTTATATATACAGTATATACACATATATAGAGGCTAATTTGCCACAGATCAATTAACACAAGTATAAAAACTAGGGGGGGTGTTCCTTGAAAAGAAGATGATGAAGATTGCAAGGTGTGTAAGGCACAGAGTGCTTGCCATGTGTTCCGGAAGAGACGGGAACATGGCTCCCAAAGCCCATCCCTCAGAGAAACCTTCAGAGGCTTTTACCTTACATGTTCAGCCTCTCCACTTCCTAAGGTGCCTTTTCTCTCTGTCCCCCCCTCTCTTAATCTGATAGGCAGAAACCGAATATGTGCTCTTGACTGACTGCAACATGTTCAGTGTCCAATTGGGTTTGGGTTTTAATTAATGTGCCACAAACAGGAGAATGTCTGACACATGGGTGGGGGAGTGATGCTCCTGAAATCGGGGCTTCCCATTTCGGCTTCCCCCTTACCAGCCCCACCCTAGCCAGGCTCTTGACCGCCTTCCCAACACATATGTTGTCCCAGCAACACATTTACTCCTGAAGTAATTATTCCAGCAACCATGGCTTCCAGCAGGGTTGGTTTTTACCTCATTCTCCCCAGAATACTGCATTATGGTATGCTGTATTTGGTGTAACAGAAAGTGGCAGCCACCAGCTCTACAAAAATTCAGTTTCAAAGGGGTCCTTTAAGAAAAGGTCTTTCACCTATGCCTTACACAAAAGCCTTTCACAGACATCAAAGGCCAAAGTCCTCTTCCAGTGTCAAGCAACCAGAAGCTACTCCACCAGGAATAAGGTAATTCCATGTCTCTTTTCACAAACGAAGATTTTGAACAGAATGTCCAGGCTCAAGAGAAGGAGTTTAACAAGAAAGGTGTGCCAGGGTGAAGAACAGGAGTATCTATCTGAGAGTATTCCCCTCCCTCCCCATACACAATTTCTATCTTGGCTTGTTCCTTAGATAGATAGATAGATAGATAGATAGATAGATAGATAGATAGATAGATAGATAGATAGATAGATAGATAGATAGATAGATAGATAGATAGATAGATAGATAGATAGATAGATATGCCTCCTCGACCTTTCAAGAAGCCCCCCCCAATATAAATCAAACATATGGGACCAACAAGAGATTAGCCGGTTTCCACCAAGTTCCTCACGGTGCTGAGAGCTGACAGAGGCGTGGTCCTCAGACTCTACCAGCTGGTCCAAAGCCTTCCCGCTGCGAAAGGGACTGCAGAAGGGGGAACCCCCGACCCCACCTGACCCTCCCCTCCACACACGCACCCAATTCTCTACTAGAAGCTGATTTATGTGCCATGTCATGAGACGTCCATCTCGAAGAAAATAAAAAGGGGGTAGCGCCCCCCCCTCCAGCGCGCCTTCAAATGGCTCTGTATGAGGAAGCAATCGAACCATCTTCCAAGCTCTTGAGACGCATAGTCCTTTTCATCTCGTGCCAAGTGGATAGTCAGAAACAGAAGGCTATCCTTAAGGCCATCGATCAGGATTCCACTTGGGATCTTGGTGGGGTTATAAAAGGAATTGGCCCCCTCCCGCCCCCCACGCGCTTCTCCAAGGCAGAACCGGCTCTCTCTCCCTCCTCCATTTCCGATCCACACCCTCAAAATCCAGGAAGCCCCCTTGTGCAAATACAACGTCTCTCTCTCCACCACACCCCCACCCCCAGCAAGGTGTGCATCTAAAGGGGAGGGGGTTATCCCCTTGTCTCCCCCGAATTCCGATCACCAGCCAAGCTTCCCCACACCCACCCGCCGACTCCACAGGCAGCGCCCACCCCCGACACACACCCCACTGCATTCACGAAAGGAGCGCTTGAGTTCCGCTTTCCATGATCAGGAGAAGAAGAAGATGCTAAAAAAGAATCGCGAAAGAGACCGCACTCGTGTTATTTAAAACACATGCGCGCCAAGTCTTCTTTTTCCTCTCCTGCCGGCAGACAGACAGCCCTACAAGACGCATAACGAGAGACATCGAATCCCCTTCTGGGCAGAAAGAAGTAGAAAATCTCCAGCTCTACCTGTTTTGTTCTTCTCATACAGCACAGCATGATTGTATTGTCCCCTTTTCTTCCTTGTTGTTCCTTCCTTCCTTCCTTCTCTCTCCTTTTTCCTCCTCTCTCCCTCTCTCTCTCTTATCTCTCCCCCACCCTCTCCACTCTTCCCCTCCCTCCCTCTCTCGCTCGCTCACTCGCTCGCCCGCTCTCCTCCTCTCTCTCTCTCACACATACACACACACCAGGGCAGTTAGTAGCAACTGTAAGGTCCACAGTTATTGCTCATCTCACATGCTCTCGCTCGCTCGCTCCCTCTCTCTCTTTCCCAGAATCGTTCACGGGCAGCTCTCAGTGACTGACGAGTCCCTTCCCCCCTCCCCCTTACACACACACACACACACCCATCGCCATCACCACCACCACCACCACCACCACCACCCCCATCAAGGCAGCCGCCCACCCACCCTCGCAGTCCGTTGCCAGCCTCATGAATATTTAAACCTTTCCAATCTGGACCCAATTACCCGGCGACTTCCCCACTATACAGAAATTGCTAGGAGAAAAGCGGGCGGGGCAGCGGGGAGCGGTGGGAGGGGGGGGCAAGCGGGGAGCGAGCGAGGGAGGGAAGCGGCCGGCCGTGGGGCGAGGAGGGTTTGTTCGGAGGGGTGTGGCGAGGTAGGCTTGCCAGACAACAACAGCCGTGTTTCCGAGGGACTCCTTTTGGGGTGGGGGAGTGACTTAGGAACGGTAAGGAATCCATTCCTGCCACGGGTGTCTCTGTGTGTGTGTTGGGGGGGGGTTAGAAATACACGGAGCACACAATCACCCGATATTTTTAAGGCGGTTTCTAAGGCACGGAGTATATTACACACAGAGCACGGTGGGCAAAACAAGTCTTTAGATAAGGGATAAACGCAGGCGCACTCACACGCGCGCGCACGCACACACCGGGAGAGATTTCCTTAAAAAAAAAACCTATGAATCCGTCTCAGGAATCAGGATGCAGGTGGAAGGAAAGAGAGTAGAGGCGAGAGGGAAAGCCAAAGAAAAAGATTCTGGCCCTTGAAAAGCTGACAGATTTATTTCATTGTGAGGTTTTGCGGATCAAACACGTGGAGGGCAGATACATCTATATCCCTTATCTTTATTCATGGTCGCGAGGCTTATATGTCACGTAAGGATACAGATACAGGTAATTAACAAAAACGTGCGAATGGATCGTCAGCCCAGGAGTGGAGCTCTCTTAACTGTTCAGAAAGAGAGCGGAAGAGAGACAGAGGTCTGCTTCTCTTGTGAAATGTGCATATGAAAAATCAAATTTTCACACACAAGTTATTTATCCCTTGGTTTAGACAAGGGACACTGGTGTCCTGCTGAAATCCTAGCTACACATTCGCCTAATAACAAATCAAGGGTAATGCAAAAAGAATGGAGATACACACAGGTGTCATATAAGGCTATGCTGGTACATTTCTCTGGGAATCAGGCCCAGCAACAGCCTAGAAAGAGGCTCAGAAGAATTCTAGAAATAAATAGGGACCTCAGTCATGAGCCATCTAGCTCAGCGCTGTGCTCAGAGCTAGTAGAAATGTATAGCTCTCCCACCACATTGCTGTCTTCTGCTCAAAGACTGATAGCCCACCAGATGTCTGGGCAATGAAATTCCATTTTCATAATGTTCGTAGCATTAAAACATTTCTCCTAATATTCTACCAAAATCTACCTTCTTCCAACTGAAGCCTGATAGGACCAGAATTGTTCTCTTGCAGCAGAGGACAGTGCCCTTGACCTTTCTTCTTATACTGTAACTGGTTTTCCATAAATCAGACCCTCTGAATTGTTTCTGGCCATTATTTAAAAGTTAAGGGAAGGGCAACAGAGATGGTCATGGGCAACAGAAGATGTCTCTTTGCCTGCAGTTCTTCTGATTTGGCCGTGGTTGTGGCACCCAGAACTGGCTACAATACTCCAAATGACAGACTAAACTGGAATGATTCTACCTGAGGCCATGTTTCTATCTATGCAGCAAAAAAAAATCACATTAGCTCCCACACTGCCAGATCATGCTTATAGTTCACCTTCACCTAGTGATCAAGACCAATACAATGCACTACTGGTGAGGTACATATTCTCATCTCATTTTGCAACTTTGTAACTTTTTTAAATACTAGAGATCAGAAAATGTTGAAGTTGAGTCATGGCAACTGGACATTTTTCTTTTGAGATTGAAACATTTCCCTACCCATCCAAGTAACTTCTTCAGTCTGAGGAAAGTTGTGCAAGTCTTACAGTTTATAGTTCACGGTGGTTTCATACCACCTGATCTGAATAGTCTTGTTGTCACATGGACAGTGGACTGAATAGGCCCATTAGATGTACAACGGCCTGCGGTGTGTGAAAGTGACACCTATGCAACCCTTAAGTATGTATTGATGTAGTAGTAACAGTTCTTAGTGACCAGAATATGCACCCATGAACATACTCATGCACTCATCATAAATACATTATCTTTGACTCTTACAGAAAAATAATGAAAGCAGATAATTATGTGTGTGCCTTCTGAGAATCTTAGGCAGAGTGACTAACTCAGAAAATGCAGAAATTGATGGACCTGAGCCAAGAAACTCATGAGTCTGAGCCATCTTCAGAGTTACTGAAATGAAAGTTCAAATCCAGTCAATCACTCCATACATATGTTTCTTCAGCTTCCCTTGCGAAAAAAAATCAATCTGCATCTGTCACTAAGCTCTTCTGTCATACTCATCTGTTCCTGATTTTTAACTGCAGTGTTCTTTCTTTCCAACACAAAGTTAAGCTAGCCATTTCATCCATAATCTAATGTAATCATATATAAGGTCATGAAAATCAATGGACAACACATGCATAACTGTGTTCTTGACTGTGGTGTCTCTTGTCATTAAATGCATATGAATCTCACAACAAGCACATTAAACTATGTACTATAAGTTGAAATAATAAGTAAATAAGCATTACTTCAAGAATTAAACTTTTTTAAAAAAAATCATTGTTTGTCACCTGATCCAGCAGGATATTAGACTTGTGGCTTGAGATGGGCATGAAGCAAATGCAAAGGAAAGCAAAGTGTGCTGTGTACACACCATCCAATAGCGTTTAAAGCACTCTATGGGTGGTTTACGAGTAATTATGCAGGCTATGCATTGCCCTCCCTGCCTCCTCAGTGAGCTGGGTACTCATTTAACCAACCTAGGAAGGCTGAGTGAACCTTGAGCCTGCTACCTGGAATTGAACCCCCAGGTAATGAGCACTGTTATAGGCACAGTACAAAAATCTCAACATGGCACCAGAGGTGCTGCACTTAACTCCCTCCCTCCTCCAGGACTGGCAGGACCACTCACCTTGCTTGCCATCCCTCTGAGGGTCCTCCTTCACCAATGTCGCACCAGTCCAGGAAGGATCTCAGGCTGCCCTTCTCCATCTCCTCAAGAGGCCAGCCAATCTGACAAGGAGGCAAAACAAGGAGAAATCCCTCTATTGCTGACAACTGAGCCCCTTCCCAGACTGGTGCGTTGCCAGTGAAAGAGAACCCTCGCAGTCCCCCAAGCAAGGTGAGTGGACCTGGTGGGTTGGGGTGAAGTTAAGCTTGATCGCACTTGGTGCCCATCTCTACTTGTGGCTTTCTTTTCCTCCTGACAAGCCAGATAATTAAATTCAAATCCTGGATTCATTTTCTGCTTGCCTTGAGAAAGACAGAGGATAGCCGGCTCTCGCTGGATTCGCATGTTATAATAAAAGGCACCAAAGGTCTCTGTTTGCTGAATCACACCTGCTTATGAGCTAGAATTCCCAAAGAACACTGACATTAGTATAATGTCTGAATGCAACCATTTTTTACTTCCCAGGACACTTCCCAGGTAATTCCCTCCTCTTCACCCAGGAAAAAAAAGCCCTTATGAATTTTCCCGTTATACCTTGGAAATACCTGAAAAGCTTAAGTAATGGCTGCAAATATTGCTGGAAACTGAAACAATAGTATTACTCTACTTTGGGACTTGGGCCAGCCACCCTGGCTGCCAATGGGCCTGAAAATGATAAAGGGTGTCTCCTGCTCTTGGCTACTCTCCCTGGATGTAATGAGTGGTTGTGCTTTCTTGCTTCGAAAGACGAGAGATGATCAGGGAAGAATCAACACAAATGCAGCTGCAATTCCCACCTCCCAAGTGGGAGTTTGCATTTCCATCTGAGTGGTCATCAGAACCTTAGAGGGGAACCTGAAAGAACTTTAGGGCTCAATCAGATGGGCATTTGACCTGTTGTGTGGTTCACTGCAGAGACAGCGTGATTCGCTCCTACCTGCATGTTTTTTAGCCCCTTCTCCTAAAGGACTGGGCAAGAAATTGCAAGCAGTTTCTTGACTGGCCCTTTAGACAACCCCAAACAATACAGTGGTACCTCAACTTACGAATTTAATCAGTTCCGAGTGCATGCTCTTAAGTGGAACTACTCTTAAGTCGGGGTACCTATCTAAAACATTGAAAAAAATAAGTTAAAAATAAAAAATAAAAAAAATATTTGTAAGTTGAGCAGACCATATCAAAAATTTGTAAGGCAGCAGTTAAAACACCATCAGTTTTCCACTTTTAAGTCAAATTGCTCTTAAGTCTAGCTGCTCTTAAGTTGGGGTACCACTGTATTGTTGTTGTTTTTAAATGATGCAGCATCCCATCCACAGTCTTCCAGAGTCTTTTTCAAAAATATTCACTTTCCCTGCCCCTCAGCCAAGAAGTAGAGGAGGGGGTTGATTTTCCTGACATCTTGCTCATTCATTAAACAACTTCACATTGTTGGAAGGAACTGGTTGCTTAAGCACCAGTATGCCATTTGGATGTGAAGAACTCATCACATGGCATACCACACCTCCACCTGATCCCAGGTGGCCCAACTGGGGCACTCCAAGAGAGCCAGTGTAGAAATGCCTTTATGTTTTGTGAAAGGAAGGATATGCACCTCACACTATTTTTATTATTCTTATTCAGGGCCGGAAACCTGGCAGGAAGAACCATGGTGCTGACCTATGGTACATTCAAAACTAGTTTACAGGTTCATATATTCAAAACAAGTTTATAGCGTACATACATCACAAACCTATTGGTTTCAATTCAGGTACAACTAATTTTTTTCCATGAATTCTGCAATGTCTGGTTCTAGTTCCACCTTTCATATTTGCAACATTTTCTCTTCTTCTTGAGTCATGTCATTGATCTACTGAGTCCACTAAAACTGTTAACTAGGAGCAAAAGCATACCTGTGAGTTAAAATACTTAACTGAGTCACACAAGTTCTCTGCATGTTTCATCAGTAAAGCTTTATCTGTTATTCCAGGTGTTCATTGGCTGTGTCATTAATCTTTGCATTAAATGGATTTAATTATCTTCCCTTCTACGTCTGTGCTACTGTAACTCTCCCATGATGGAATAAAGCAAAGATGAGAGAGGTATTCTTGTTGACACATAGTCTTTTTCTAAATGTGAACAGTTTGCTGTTTTAGTCCCTTTATGTCCATTAGCAAAGCATCTGCCTTCTTTTACCAGTCTTACCAAAACTGGTACCCCTATGTCTTTTGGACAACTGTTCTCATCATTTTTCAAGAAATATTGCCAATGGGTGACATTAATGGAAGCTGCAGTCCAAAATAGTTTTGAGTGATTTGCAAAGGCAGCTTCCAATGTCCGTGGGATGAAAAAAAAGATGTAGCATCATTTCCAGGGCAATATATGCAAAAAAAAATTGTTAGGTTCAACATCTTCATAATAAATGTCTTTGTAATAGTCCATCCATCTGTCCATCTATCCTTCCTTCCTTCATTTTGTTTAAATTATTTGTATGTTGCTTTTCTCCCCATAGGGGACCTCAACAGATGAAGTGAAGGATTTAAAAACAGTATATAAATACCACATTATAAAAGCAATTAAACATACATTAAGATTAAAAGCATAAAAACAATTTTTACAATCTATTTGATTTAAGTACTAAAACACTCACCGACGTCTTGAGATTTATCCCAGCATACACTTGTTGGCACCCTCTTCCACTTATTTGTTTTTGTTTCAAGAAAGCTGCAGTGAAGGCTCTGGGATTTTCAGTAGCCCCAAAGAAACCCACAATTGTTCTCCAAACAGGAGCCTTCCATTGGTACCTTGCCCAACTTCAGCAGCAGGAAAGCTTTCCTTTTAATCAACAGTTGCTCGGGGAAATTAATATATTGAACAACAACACCCAGAATCCACTACTTGGTTTGACCAATGGCCAGAATGTTCTTGGACTTACAGTATATGTCTGTGGAGATCCTCAGTCATCCAGGTGAGGTTATCTGGGAGATGAGTCATGACAACTGGAGATCTTTTCTTGTGGGATCAAAACCTTTCACCACTCATCTTCAGTCTGAGGAAGGTTGTTGGGAAGCACCCAATTTATAGTTCACCTTGGCTTCACCAACCCTGGTCGGAATAAGCTCCTTAGGTGGACAGTGGCTGGGGTGTGTGAAAGTCACAATACCAATTAGGTATGACTCTGTAGCAGTGGCCTTCTTGATGGAGGTGTGAAGGAGTTCTGATTTGTCTGGAGATTGATAAAAGGATAGCATGACAAATGGCAAGCAGATTGTGCCTAAGTCCCCCACCCCTTATAGTCTAAAAAAGAAACTTTTCCAAACTCTAATAAGAAATTAGAATGGAGGAGGAAGGGTTTGGGGCACTTTAGGGTAAGAATGATATGTGAGGAAAGCATGAGCAGAAGACTTGGTTGGATCATGTGTTTAGCCAATATTAATAATTCCCTTAGTCCACCTTCCTTATAAAAGGAAGTAACAGTGAGATAACTCACACATTGTTGAGCAAATGAATTAATAAACATTTTGTAAGAGTAATGCATTCACAGAAATGATATGATATGATATGATATGATATGATATGATATGATATGATATGATATGATATGATATGATATTAATTGTTTGGATTTTAATCAGCATTTATTCATCTACTTTTGTTTCAATATGTTAACTGAGCAAATAGAAGCTGTGTCAAGTAGTGGATCCAACACCTGCATGTTGAAATGGTTAGCAGAACACTCTTCGAGAATACATAGAACATTCTTCTCTCTTTCAGAATACATCATACCCAGGCTTCTTACTAAGGAAAACAAGAAAGCTAGCTTTTATTTTCTTTTTAAGAGAAATACCCACTGGGGGTGGGGGTGGGGATTGAGAGAGAGAGAGAGAGAGAGAGAGAGAGAGAATGAGAGAGAAAGAGAGAGAGGTGATTGTTGGATCTCTTGTGAACAAAAGCACAGTGTCTTATCCACAAAATGGAAGTCAAGCGAGAAAAATAAAGAGGCAGAGACATAACAACAGTAGTTGCAACAAATACCAGTCTATGTTGAAGGAAGGTCTGCACAGGTCAGAGCACAGAAAGGACAGACTAAAACAAAACAAATTGGTTCCTCCTTTTCTCTCTTTGCCTTTCCTCACGCAAAGAAATGCATCGTCAGTGAAGGGCGAATTGTGTGGTCATCTCCAATATAACAAGCAGATAATGGTTTCAAAGACGATAGTCAGTTTAGTCACTATAATTTTTCCTTGGGCAATTTCCACCCATGTCTTTTCAAAACATTCTAAGGTTCAAAGGTAAAACATTCTAAGGTTCAAAGGTATTACCTTTACCATGTGGTAAACTGATTCAGAAGGCCTGGGATTGAAGTCCCACACAGCCATGGATGCTCAGAGAACTGTGTTAGGCATGGCTTTCCCAAAATTTGACCAACCACATTTCCCAATATGTGCATTCAGAAGATGAGACTAAGAGGAAGGTTATATAAGACTTGTTCCCTGATATCAGTGGGCTGTTACCTTATTTTTAGGGGGGCAATCCACACTAAGATAAAAGCACTGAATTACTTCAGCAAAGTAAACAAATTCAAGCAGTTTTTGGTATAGATTATGTGTCACACATACACACATGTGTGTATACGTTTTTCAGAGGAATTCCAGTAGAGTCATTTGAATACAAGTCCACATAATAGCAAGAAGAAATGTTAAATGAAAGATATAACAGAATGATGTGTATCAGAACATCAGTGTGTGCAGGGCTGGTGCTTCCATTAAGGTGAATTAGGCAGTTGTCTAGGGTGCCAAAATGGAGAGAGGGTGCTGGCCAGCCTGCCCCCCCTGCCCCCCGCTGTCTGTCCCCCCACCGCCCTCCAGCCACCCGTCACCGTCTGCCCATCGCTGCCCGCTGCTGCCCACCCACCACCCCCCGCGCCCATCGCCGCCCACCCCCTGCACCTGTCGCCATCCCCTGCCATCCACCACCACCCCGCCACCCCCTGCCGCTGCCCCCTGCCCCCCCACCCACCTGCCTGCCCCCTGCCTCCCCACCCTCCAACCCGCCCCCACCCCGCCCACCACCTGCCCCACCCCCCACCCATCACCTAGGGCGCAAAAAAGCCTAGCACCGGCCCTGGGTGTGTGGCTTCGGGAGGAGGAGGAGGAGGAGGAGGAGGAGGAGGAGGAGGAGGAGGAGGAGGAGGAGGAGGAGGAGAAGAAGAAGAAGAAGAAGAAGAAGAAGAAGAAGAAGAAGAAGAAGAAGAAGAAGAAGAAGAAGAAGAAGATTCATTTTTCCTTCACTGTGCACCTGATGAAGGGCTAATCATGTGAACAAATAATGCAGAAACTAAAATAAAGTTAATGTATGCGTTGTGCACTTTGCAAGTTCTTAACCTGCAAAGGAGCTTATCTGGTTTGCAGCCGTTTCTGTTCTAAACAAAATAAATGAGATCAAATTAGGTCATTTTGGGGGATGCAGCTCCCCGCCGCCGCCGCCGCCGCCCCTACTCGAGCGAGGAAGTAACAGCGCAAAGCGATGAAACGATATAGCGATGCATAGATATCTCTGTTTGAATATTTTTTAAAAAAACTTGAAATAAAAGCCAAAAACCGAGACCACACGTGACGTTGGGAGCGAAGCAAGATGCGAAGCGAAAAGATTCCCGGCAGCAGCCAGGGGAACCACTCGCCCCGCTTGGAGCACGGTAAAGGGGGCGTGGTCGGGGTGGCATCGCAGCCAAAAAGGAGGAGCGTGCGGACTGAAACGATCGATTTGCACAGAAAAGAAGGCTAGCCGCGAAGCGAGCGGCTCGTGAAGTAACGTCCTTAGACGGTTCATGTTGCTCAGTATTATCTGCTCTTCAAAACTTGAAAACATCGGGGGAGGTGTGTATGTTGTTACATCAGGTGTTTTTCTTTTTTTAAGTAGCATTCTAAGCTGGGTTGCTGCAGTGACTGGCAGTGACTGTCCCAGTTTCAGACTGGAGTTACTGTTAGCCCTACATGGAGATGCTGGGGATTAAATCTGGAAGTTTCTACATGCCAAACATGCTGTCTGCAATCTATACAAAGGAAAAGCTAATCCACGATTAGTACCTGCTCATGACTGGTTATAGAAATACGAACTAATATGCAACATTGTTAGCACTTTAGTCACTCTAAGTGATCTCCTAGGTGGTATGGCGTATTGCTCCTTTTTGTCACTTGGTGACTGAAGATCACTGGATTTATTGAGTCCCATCTCCTAACTGATAACTGTTTCACACTAAAATGTTTCAGCTTATCAACACAACCACTTTTAGGTTGGAAAACTATAACCCCACTGCTTCATACTTGCCAATATCCTGCAAATTTTCACTGTTGTTTACTGCAATTGTTGTATGTATGCTTCCATGAATTCTGATGGCTGCAGCTTTGCATGTAAAAGCATCATAGTGATAAATTATACCTTAATTAAAATGGTCTTATAATAGCTTTCATTTTGGAAGGAACAAAAAGGCAAAAGAGACCTGTCTTATGAACGTTGGGGAAATGAAGGTGAAACAAACAGGGCATCAGAAGAACCCCCTTGCTCAACAGTTTGCCAAATTTGAGGTCATTTACCTACAACATGTTATACCTGATGCACATGTTACATGCTACCTTCAGCTTGGCAATTTCAAGCACAGTGTTTTTCCCCCCAATGTATAGATGCATATAAGGGTGGTGGTGGAGACTTTGGCAGAGGTGCTATACAAAAGAATCACCTGCGAAGGTAACAGTAATGGAAGATGGCAGTTTCTAAAACAACTAGATGAAGTTCTTAAGCATGGACTACATTATTACCTATTTCATGCTTATAAAAAAGAGAAATGTTTGATCAGTATGCCAGACTTCCTATGTCAATCATGGTTACATGAAGGAGCATTAGGTAATCCGAGCTCCTTTGTTAAAATGGGATGTTGGTCCTCTACCTACCACCGTTTCTCTGATGTGAAAAAACAGATACTATTGGAAAGACTCCTAATGTCATTGTTAGTAGGACTTTAATTTTCAAAGATTAAACTCCTGAAATATAGGACCAGAAAGAAAGAAAGAAAGAAAGAAAGAAAGAAAGAAAGAAAGAAAGAAAGAAAGAAAGAAAGAAAGAAAGAAAGAAAGAAAGAAAGAAAGAAAGAAAGAGCCATGAATACAGTATTTACCTTGACATTTGCATGTTCCAAAGTTCAGAGTGATATGGAGATAAATAAATTTCTCCAAGGGCCAATACAGACACTAGATAGTCCATCATTAGAGTAGAAAATATATTAGTCCTTAAGAGCCATGACTGAGGTGCTTTTAAAGGTTGAAGTAACTAAACGTCAAAAGAACCCAGTACTTATGACCTGAAGGCCATTCATCAGGCAAAGCAGACTGATTCATAAACTGTAAGAGGTGAGGGGAAAGGCTAGTTTGATACATATATTTATCCTTTAACGGTGTTCCTCTTCTCATTCTCCTGTCCTGGCTTGGGTCCCACATCTTCAACATATGACAGAAAAATTGGGGAGATGGGGTTGGGATGGGAGGTTATTTTGCTATAGTAATAATCTTAGGAACAGTCTGGGGTGGCCATGTTTGAAACAGAAGTCTCAGGGAATGTATGTGCTTCCTCAGAACTCCAGGCAGAGGGACAGCATTCAAGGGAAGTGGCACTGGAGAAGGAGAATGCTTGATTTATACATGAAAGGAGGCTTGAAGGCTTTCTCCATCCATTCTCAGCTGGTGTAATGTGGATCACTGTCTCAGGAGAAATGTGTTTTTGCATGAATGGTTCTTCCCTTCCAATCTTTGCCTTTCCTACGTCTGTGATATCACAAGGTTTCCCAAACATGTTATGTCTAGCTGAAGGGCCATTTTTCCCTTCATGAATAGGCACACTTGCAAATGTAATCTGTAGAGACATCTACGATATATGTGCAAGAACATTTGGTTGGGGCCTTAGTAGTCATGCCTAGACTCTGAAATTCCGCAAACAAGCTTATGTTGTGCTCACCCTCTCTACAGAAAAACAAGAGGGTAACATCTTTCTCTTCCTGTGGGTATTGCTCAAACAAGTGCCTCCCATTTCTCCTCAGCTCCTTCCAGTTTGTTCTTTCTTCACAGAAAGTTCAATTCCCGACCCCCATACTCCTTCCGCTGCTCAGAAGCTGTCATTAGCACCTTTCACCACATATCATTCTACAGATGTTTTATAAATGACAAGCAGCCAAAAAGGTGAGTGCAAGGAAGCCAATGAGAAAGACCAAGAAAAAGCAAGAAAGCAGTTCAAGATATATTTGCACAACGTGTATTTGAAAGGGCAAGTTTTTGAATCATTTGGGCTTCCTAATGCAAGTCATAATTCATAAATATTAGACTGAAATTATCTTTGTAGAATATGATGGCTTGGTTAGTGATGGAATGGATATATGTCCAATGCAGTCCTCCTGCAGAGAGATCTGTGGTATGCCTGTGTTTTGTTAATCAGTATACAGGGGTACCTGTACCTAAGAGCAGCATTACTTAAGAGCAATTCAACTTAAGAGCAGAAAACTGTTGGCGTTTTAACTGCCATCTTACAAATTCTAGATGTGGTCTGCTCTACTTATTTTTTTTTTTTAATTAAAAATATGTTTATTTTTTCAATTTTTTTTAGATACAGTAACTCTACTTAAGAGTTGTCCGACTTAAGAGCATGCATTCGGAACAGATTAAATTTGTAACTAGAGATACCACTGTACTTTATAATCTTAGCACCATTTATAGTGCTTGCCTCTTGGATTCTTTACAGCCAGGCCTGTGTCACCTCAACCAAAATAATAATAATAAAAAGAAAGAGTAATTTTTAAAAGTTGCTACTCTGCTTATTATCCTGGCAGTCCATTTGTTTATTTGCTTGCTTTACTACTTTATTAATTTTTTAAAAAAATCTACTGCAACTGTCCACAAAAATGTGTGTTGTATTCTATACTGTTGAGTTGGAATTGAATTATAGCGACCCTAATAGGGCTTTCAAGGTGAGGAAGATGTTTAAGGAATAATTTTACCAGTTCTACTCCCCATCAGCAAAGGATGAATATAGAATAAAATGGCTTCTTGACAGTGGGCTGAGAAGGAAGCTGACAGGGAAATACAAACATGACTCCAGAATGAGTGAACCGTTCATTTCTGACTTGTGATTCCTGTCCCCATTTTTTCTAAAGCACTGAGATACACAGATACAAATCTACACCATGCGGTCTTCATTATCATCATCATCATCATCATCATCATCATCATCATCATCATCATTATTATTATTTAGCCGCACAGCTATCTACGCTGGATTTTATATTACCAATCACTAGTCGAACGCTTCCCAAGCGTTTAGGACTCAGTGATGTATCGGCGAATTATGCGAGCAGATCCCAGTAAGGTGGCTTTCTGCATCTGACTGATGGTGACTTTGTCCACTCCAATTTCTTCTAGATACTTGCTTAGGTCTTTGGGCACCGCACCCAGTGTGCCAATTACCACTGGGACCACCCGTACTGGTTTATGCCAGAGTCTCTGAAGTTCAATTTTGAGATCCGGATATCGGGTATTTTTTTCAAGTTGTTTCTCAGTGATATTATTATTATTATTATTATTATTATTATTATTATTATTATTATTATTATTATTATTATTATTATTAGTAGTAGTAGTAGTAGTAGTAGTAGTAGTAGTAGTAGTAGTAGTAGTAAGCAGCATACTTTGCTTGGGCTTGGATTAGTACAAGAGAGTGTACTGTAATTCTCTTAATCCCATGAGGTCAGCAGAATGTTCTGTTATATTTAACATTAGAGATGGGCACGACTTAGCGGTATTCCCATTTCCGTTTCCGTTACTTGTATCCGTTACTCTACGGAAACGGAAACGGGAATTACTCCACCAGAATTCGAGCTCGAACCGACGAACGAACAATTTGGTCTGATTTGTCGTGCTCGTTACTTGCATCGCGGCGATCGCGCAATGCCAAGCGGCACAGAAAAAAAGTTTTTAAAAGTTAAAAAAAAACCCGATTCCCGGCCCTAAAAGTAGGCGAAAACTGTCTGAGGGCACCTACCAGGCCAGAAGGGTGTTTTATTTGGGGGGGGTTTCCCCGCCCCCCTCTCCTTGGCTATTGCTACTGCTGCGCTGCTGGTACCAGGCTGGGAGGGCGCATCCATTTGCCATGCAGTGTGGGGGATCCAAAATGGCGACCGCAATTTTTTTTTTGAAATCGTTGCCCAAAACCCCACCAAAGCACCACAGAAACATGCGAAAATTAGCTATTTTAAATGCTTGAATTTTTACAGTAGCAGCAGTGGGTTTTTCTTGCAAAAAAAAAGTCTCCGTTGATTTTATTTTATTTTATTTTATTTTATTTTTTACACCTGCACATTTGCAATGATGGGAGTAGACCATGGGAGTAGACCATGCAAATTTTCCACCAATCGCATGGCCACTTGGCCAGGTTGACCACAGAGACTTCTGGGATGTGCCAATCGGGCATAAACAGCCCACTAATCGTAGCCCAAACCCGAACCCTAAGCCTAACCCATACGCCAGTACACTGTCCTTCTAAGTGGGTCAGAGAGGCACCCAGAGGTGCACCCCAATACTCACCCTAACCTCACCCGTAACTAGCCTAACCCTAGCCCTTGCGCTAACCCGTCTTAACCCTAAGCCAGATCTACTTGCATTGCACTACATGCAAGTACGTGAGACACAGCGGGTGCAAAGAGTCTGCCAGTTCGTCACTTGTGGCTCTGGCTGACTCCTGCAGCTCCCTCCAGGAGCCCGCTACCCCCTCCCCAAACCAGTACTAACGACAACGAAAAACGAAAAAATGAACCGACTAATTTTTGCGAATTTTCGCGAAAAACGGAACCGAGCCGAAACGGAACCGGCCCAACTAACGACAACTCGAAAAGTTTTTTTTCAAGTCGTGCCCATCTCTATTTGACATGCAACGTAGTCAGCATTTGCCATTTCTCTAATCTTGAAGATGACACACTGAAAGCTTGATCCTTTAAAGTGTATTAATTTTTAAACATTTTTTACTTATCAAGCTAAACTCCCAAAATTTTTGTAGATCTTTTCAGTTTTTATACTACATTGTATTCATTTTCTACAGAAAAAAGAAGTATATGTGATATTTGTTACACATTGTCTTACATGAGTTTCAATCATCATTATGTTACAACCAACTTACTCTTATGAATTTTTCATAAAAAGAATTGACCTGTAGAATCAATTAAATTTGTCTTAAGAGGCACCACTGTATGTTGCATTTTCCCCAAATTTAAAAGGGTTGGATATGTAAATGATTCCATAGGTGAAACCCATCTTGGGATTCTCATATATAATTTCAGTTTCAGTTTCTCCCTTGTTTTTAGTAGAGAATCCATAAGATAATGGTTTTGGAAGTACTGTATCTATGTACTTTGGCTTTTCCATACCATAGAAAAGTTTGCCAACTCAGTTGTAAGTCATGTCCCTCTTTTCAGATCTTTTCATTTTTTTTAGTGACATTGGTCTACTCTTGTTTTATAATCCTCTGGCCAGGACACATTCCAGCCTTCCTTCAGATGAAGCTGTAACAGTAGAAAACATGTCATTCCTGCTGTGACTAAGGTATTATAGATAAACTCTTAAACCACCAAGAGGCAGAGTGGTGTAGTAGATAGAGTGTCTGACTAGGACTCAGGAGACTGGAGTTCAAATTCTTTCTTCACTCTGGAAGCTCACTGAGGCAGGGAAATACTATTGGTAAAGCCACTCTTTAAATATCTCACATGTCTTAAAAACTCTATTAGTGATCTCATAAACCAGAATCTATATGTGGGACAAGCAGCAACAGTCAGAACTGGATATGGAACAACTGACTGGTTTAAAATTGGGAAAGGAATACAAGGCTGTATACTGCCACCTTGCCTATTTAACTTATATGCAGAGTACATCATGCAAAAGGCAGGACTGGATGAACCACAAGCAGGAATTAAGATTGCCAGAAAAATATCAACAACTACAGATAAAAGAATCAGATTAAAGAATGTCTTAATGAGGGTGAAAGAGCAGAGTGAAAAAATGGGCTAAAGCTCAACATCAAAAAACTAAGATCATGGCCACAAGACATGGGCACGACTTGGCGAAATTGTCGTTTCCGTTTTCAGATATCGTTTCCGTTACGTAACGGAAACGGTAACGACAATTAAGCTGTCAGAACTCGAAACTCGAACCGAAAAAAGAAAAATTGGGTCTGATTTGTCGTTGTCGTTCCTGGCATCACGCGGCGATCACGCGATGCCAAGCGGCACAGAAAAAAAGTTTTAAAAATAAAAAAACCCGATTCCCGGCCAAAAAAGCAGGCGAAAATATGCCTGCGTGAGGGCACCTACCAGAGGGGTGGTTTCTGGGGCGGGGGGTCCCAGCCTCCCCCCCCCCTGTCCTGGGCTGCTGGTACCGGGCTGGGAGGGGGCATCCTTGGTGTCTCCATTTGCCATGCTGTGCGGGGGGATCCAAAATGGCATCCGCAATATTTTTTTTGAAATCGTGGTCCAAAAAACCACCAAAGCACCACAGAAACATGCGAAAATTAGCTATTTTAAATGCTTGAATTTTTACAGTAGCAGCAGTGGGTTTTTTATAGCAGTAAAATGTCGCACTGATTTTATTTTATTTTATTTTTATTTTTATTTTTTTACACCTGTGCAATGATGGGCTGGCCATGGGATGGGACCATGCAAATTTTTGGACCCATTCTACCAATCGCATGGCCAGGTTTTGACTGACACTTCTGGATGTGCAAGAGGGCATAAAAAGCCGAGGCACCCCCAGAAGAGTCGCAGTCCGGGCTTGGATGTGGGTGAGAGAGGGCTGTGTGTAGCTGGCTGCTGTGCTGACTAGTTTCGATTTCGCGGAGCCTTTAGATTTCAGTTAGGCAGGCAGGGAGGGAATTGATTAAATTGATTTTTTAGGAAATAATAATAATTCCTTTCATTCTCTGTCTGCTGTGGGGAATAGCAACGCAGTTTATTCTTTTTTATTCTCCTGCAGTTTGTTAGGATTTCTTTTCTGATAGTGCTTCAAAGGGGTGGAGGTTTGAGTGGGAGGGGAGGTGTGGATTTATTTTAAAAATTTCATTTGCTTGGTGGCAAGCCAAGGTCCTTTCATACCCTGCCTGCAGCTCTGCTGTGGGTGCACTGCCCACTTTGTTTGCAATAAAAATTGCAATTGCTTTATTCGATGCAGTCTTGTGCAGCAAGTCAGTTTAAAGTGTTTTCTGCCTGCTCTGGGTCATTGCGGGACCCGTGCCCGCCGCCCGCGTGCCCGCACCTCCCCCCTGCCGCTGCCGCCGCGCGCCCATGCGCCCCCTGCCACCCTGCCCGCCGCCTAGGGCGCAAAAACACCTAGCGCCGACAGGACACCCCTCGCTGGGACATCAAATTGCGTGAAATCGCGGCGGCGGTAACGACAAATGACAAATGACATAACAAAATGACAAATTTTTTAAAAAATTTCGCGAAAAACGGAAACAAGCCAAAACGGACCCATCCCGAAACATGACAATTCGGAAAAAAATTTCTGGTCGTGCCCATCTCTAATGGCCACCAGTCCCATCACCCTCTGGCAAATTGAAGGGGAAGAAATGGAGGCAATGACAGAGTTTATTTTCTTGGGCTCCTTGATCAGTGCAGATGGTGACTGCAGCAATGAAATTAAAAGATGCCTGCTTCTTGGGAGGGAAGTGATGGCAAACCTAGGCAGCATCTTAAAAAGCAGAGACATCACTTTGACAACAAAGGTCCAGATAGTCAAAGCTATGTTTTTTCCAGTAGTGATATATGGAAGTGAAAGCTGGACTACAAAGAAGGCTGATTGCTGCAGAATTGATGCTTTTGAGCTGTGGTGCTGGAGGAGAGTCTTGAGAGTCCCCTGGAGTGCAAGGAGATCAAACCTAACCATCCTGAAAGAAATCAACCCTGAATTTTCACTGGAAGGACAGATGTTGAAGCTGAGGCTCCAGTACTTTGGCCATCTCATGAGGAGAGAGGAGTCCTTGGAAAAGTCCCTGATGTTGGGAAAGATTGAAGGCAAAACGAAAAGAGGATGGCAGAGAATGAGATGGTTGGACGGTGTCATCGATGCAACCAACATAGATTTGGCCAAACTCTGGGAGGCAGTGGAAGACAGGAGGGCCTGGCAAGCTCTGGTCCATGGGGTCATGTAGAGTCAGACACGACTGAATGACTGATCAAGAAAAATAAGAAGCCAGAAAAAACTTACCAACTCATAACAACTTTAACTATTAAATTACACCAATTGTCTTCAGTGAATTTTCATACATCTAGCTTCCAGTTGTCCTCACACACTGAGGGCAATGACAGCTGGTTCCTTTTGTGTATCCCCACTCCCTGCAGGCATGGGAGTCTATTCCATTCTTTCCTTCTTAAGGGCAAATTGGGGAATTATTGACAAATGTTACTGTGGTAAATTCTAATTAGGCACTATTTGTATTGGACCACTAGAAGAGGCAAATGGGGCAAGCTTCTGAGTTGCTCAGAATTCTTCATCAGGAAAAGATGATTCAAAACTTGGAATTCAGGCAGAGAAATGTCAATGGAGCAGTCTGAATGGGTTATTTCTAAGGCATAGGTTGTTATGTCTACTTTCAGCAGAGGACTCATGCAACAAAATTCTTCTCAGGGGTCTGTTTTTGTTTGTTTGCTTGCTTGCTTTTTTGTTGTGCTTTTTAAAAAGAGAATGCTTCCAGAAAGCAACCAAAATTCCTCCCTCCCTCCCTCCCTCCCTCCCTCCCATCCCTTTTCTTTCTCCATATGGGTCCAAAGTCACCAGCTCTTCAAGGTGTTGATCCCCAGAACAGAGTTCGACAAAAGTGATTACATGTTAAGAAAAAAAGAAGGCTCAACTCATCACCACTGCAGTTTTCAATTTTTCACAGCTAATCCTTTAATTGGCCTTTCTGAGGGAGAAGAATTTCATGCTGGGCATTAGCAAGGACTGGCCAGGAATCTGGATAAATTTCACTGTAACTATTTTGTGTTCATCTGGCAACAGAAAAGCCCTACAAAGCTTTTTCAAGACTTATAGTGCTAGCTTGTGAAAGCTGAAAAATTACTGGGATTACCAAGAAAGATAATCATACATTAAGTTGAAGAATGTAATAAGCAACACAAATTTAAAATTAGCTTTGGGCACTTTTACATGACCCCTAAGATCCGCTGGCCCTCTTAAATTCGGACCAGAGATCTTAGGGGTTTGTCGCTCTTCGTGCGTCTCCACCCCTCCCTACTTCCTGGCTGCTGGCTGCATGAGGGGAGGGAGGGGGAAAAGGGACAAAAGAATAAAGCCTTACCTCCAGGTGCTGGTGGAAGCTGTGGGGGGGGGAGCCCCGGTCACTTCCTGGTTCCTCTTAAAGGGGCAGGAGGCAAAAAACAAAAAGAAAAAGAAGCGAGGAGAGCCCAGCACATCCGCATCAAATATTTTTCACCTCCCAAGAGCAGGTACAAGAAAAGTGCGCTGGGTCGCGCTTAAGTGGGCGGGGTCGCACTTAATTGTCTGCAAACTCCAGAGCTGGTGGGGAAACATTTTTAAGCTCCGGAGCTTGCAGCCATTTGCAGCAGAGTTTAGGGGTCGTGTATAAATGCCCTTTGAGAAGGTACATTATATGTGTTTGAGTATTCCTGGTTTTATTTTATGGAATCCAGGACTTTAACACAGGATACTAGTAAATAAAAGATAGAAGCATTTGAAATGTGGATTTACAACAGAATGCTAAAAGAACACAGTGTCAAAAGGTAGCCAATGAAAAAATCGTAAGGCAAGTGAATGCCAAGAAGTCATAACACACATAAAATGCAGAAAGCAAGAATACTTGGGTCACCTAATGAGAAGTGTTCTGCTGTGGTGTTTACTGCAATGCACATTATTGACTGATTGATATAATGCAATAAATGTTCTTGGGACACAATGGGAAGTGAAAAGTACCCATGGTTACAGCTGATCATTCAAGGCAAAATAAACAATAAAATAAATAAAGGAAATTGAAAGTATTCTCTGAAAAATCTTGCAGACTCATTTGGGTGGGGTGAGATGTCTTTGCTGCATCCCAGATCATAACAGGCATGATGACATCCAGGCTCCAGTAGGGCTGAAAGACAAAAAGAATCCTAGGAAATATTCTATACTACTACAACAGTATAGTATATTTTTACTGTTATAAAGGTGAATGGATAACTCAGTGGAATAGATATCTTGCTGCAGAGCCACAGTTTGAATCCCCACTGTACCTCCTGTGAGTAGAGGCAGCCTGTGTTGCCCAGAGACATAGCTAGAGTTTTCAGCTTCCCGGGGACAAAGTCAGTTTTTGCACCCTACCCCCCTGAAGGGACCTTTCCAAGATGGGTGACTTTACCCTTTTTTTTCCTTTTTCCGTTTTTTTTTTCTTGATGTGCAATACCTGGAACTGTTTCTGTCAATATATATATTGATCCTACTCCTTGGTCTTGGAAAAATACTGCTTTTTTAAGCAGCATCTTTTCAAAAGCAGTTATATATAAATAGCAATCAATCAATCCGGCTTTATTGTTAAACCATAGGTCATCCCAATAACATTGTGGGTTCCGTGGTTCAGAGGAATGTTGGACCAACTCCAAGTCCAAAACGTTGTCTATTAAACCATGGCATTGCTTGACAAAAAAAAAAGTGTGCACCTGTTCTCTAGGACTACTAAAGCTGAAACAATTTTCTACCATTGAGACCCCTCCTTGCAAGTGTGGGTGGGTCCACGTGTATGCACACCCTATAGAGCTTTAATTCAATGTGCTTTTTCATTTTTTACTTCTTTTCATAGAATTGAATACACACTCAACCCACAGCATACACCAGCTCCAAAGAGATCACAGACATTTTAAAGGTAGAAAAATAGAATCATAGAATCCTCCTCCTGTCTTGTCCCAGAAAGAAGAGAAAGACCAACAAAGGCAGTTAAAAATGACCAAACAGGAAACTTAGTTAATGGGTCAAGAAGACACAGCATAATACTTCACACCTCCCCACCCAAAGATGCGTACAGTATGTAGTTTAGCACTGTTTCTAACTCTCTCACTTACATTGTCATATAGTATAGTATCACTGAAAGAAATCAACCCCGAATGTTCACTGGAAGGACAGATTTTGAAGCTGAGGCTCCAGTAGTTTGGCCACCTCATGAGGAGAAAGGAGTCCTTGGAAGTGTCCCAGATGTTGGGAAAGATTGAAGGCAAAAGGAAAAGAGGGCGGCAGAGAATGAGATGGTTGGATGGCGTCATCGATGCAACTAATATGGATTTGACCAAACTCCGGGAGGCAGTGGAAGATAGGAAGGCCTGGTGAGCTCTGGTCCATGGGGTCACGAAGAGTCGGACATGACTGAACAACTGAACAACAACAACAAAATAGTATCATGATGTACAATAGGATGTTCATAGTGCACTTATATTGGTGGAATTGCTATTACAGTAGTATGCCTAAGTCATTGCTGTTTATTTCTTTTTAGAAGGGTTTCCAATATGTCCAATATGCTATATTGATAGCAAAGTAATTACTAATGTTTGTATGCCTTATGATTTAGAGTCCTCATGGTAAGTGCAATGAAAATAAATCAAATTAACATTTATTGGGCTAAAAATAAAAGTGTCACTTATTCTGTCTCACAGAGGCACTGGCAAAGCTACATGTCCATTGTGATCAACACAGCACACGCACACCAGCATCTCCACGGAGATACAGCATATTTCTAGGTGAAGCATCACCAACCTGTTGCCAAGGAAACAGGAGGTGCAAAATCTCAATGACATTCCATTTTGAGACATTTGAGTAAACCCTGAAAGGGTTTTAAAAACTGCCTGGAAAGGAAGCGGAAATTGAGCTTCTAATTACAGATTCTCAACCAGCTCTGTCTTATTCCCTGGTTATTCTGTCTGCTTACGTCGTCTTCCTGCCATTCCCTTTATGATGAGGGAGAAACAGCAGGTACCAGTGAAAAGAAAACTTTCCCAGACTACGCAGCAGGAGATGAAGGTGTGGGAAGGTGTTTGGGGACAGAATTAAATAAGTTGCCTTGGGTGGATATAAAACAGAGAAATGTGTGGGGTTGCATAAACAGCACAATGAAAAGTGATGATATAAGGTGAAATTGTCTTTGCACCAATGTGGAGATTTCCTTTGCAGGAATGTGTGTGCATTTGCTTGACAAACAGTTGACATGTAAATCATAATTAGATTCATCCTTGCAAAAGGGTAATTCTGTCCTCTGCACCACAAGATGGCTAACCCTCACCAACACTATCAGAAAAAAGTCTAGCATTTACAGGTATTACTTGGGTTTTTTGTGCACTTTAGGACAGATAAATAATACAATCAAAAACCAACATCCAGGTATGTAGATAAATGACAGTCCACTGCTTTCTCTTATATATATATAAATGTGTGTACAAAAATTAAAATATTCTTGCAGCAATAGAAAGTACTTTAGTATAACATGCTATGCTGGAAAGTTGTCTTGTTAGCTGATGAGCTTGGTGTGTGTGTGTGTTGTGTGTGTCATTACAGTTGTGACTGACACTTCATGACCCCATGTCCATGGAGTATTATTGGCATGAATACTGGAGTGGTTTGCCAGTTCCTACTCCAGGCGCCTACAGTACCTGGTATTCCCTGGTGGTCTCCCATTCAAGTAATAACCAGGGCCGACCCTGCTTAGCTTCTGAAATCAGGCGAGATCAGATGTGCTTAGGGCATAGCACTGGGTATATTTTGCATATCTCCCAGTCTTCTTACAACATTTATTTGTTTGTTTATTGTTCTGACGTATATACCACCCAACAGCACTTGGAGCACTCTCTAGGCAATTTACAAGACAAGCAGAAGACCCAAAAGGTGTCATTTTGGGAGGCAATATGCCTCAAGGTAACAAAATCGCCACTGGCATTGGCTGTGGCGTATGGTTCAGACCAGAGTACTTCTGGAGCTATACAATAACAAGATTCATAGTTACTACACAGTTCTGGATGGGGAAATAACAAATTTATTAGTGAAATTGCATGCTTACCTATCAGGGGTTGGTCCCATGGACCAGGTCAAAGTGGGGTGTAACCATAAATAGATTTATGCAAGTTTTCCTGGAAAATTGAATTATGAAACATTTGCAAACAACTTGTTATTATGCCCACATTACATATAATCTTGGCTTTACCCTTTCCTTCCAACTCTGAGCACTATGTTTCCTCTAATTTCACTTGAAGCTTCTATCATGACATATAACATATGTATAAACCCCAGTACATGCACAGTTATTTTAAGAAACCATCTTACAATTGCATCCAGGCTTTGGAAGTAGATGTGTCTCAGCTATTTCCTGCTCATTTCATTATACTTTAGGTATGGCTGATATACGGTCAGATCCAATAATTATCCTGTGGGATCAGAACACATAATCTATATGTTTTGATCTGTGAATTAGACTCATTCACATTCTGTCAATTAGACTCATTTTACCGACCTTGGAAGGGTGGAAGACTGAGTGAACCTTGAGCCTGCTAGCTGGAATTGAACCCCAGGTTGTGAGCAGCACAGTTATAGATTCAATACAGCAATTTAACCACTGTGCGACGAGGCTCCCTCAGAAGAAGGGTTCTTCTGGAAAGGGTTGCCGTAAATAAGAACTGATTTGATGGCATTGTTTTTCTTGTTGTTTTTGTTGTTATTGTTTATCATAACTCTTTAGCACTTTTTTCAAGCACATATAGTTCTGACATACAGTAGTTGTTCTTTTGTTTCTCTACTTTCTAATGTAATATTTAATTTCTACCACTCATAAGCTTATTTTCACTCAACTGAAGAGACGTTTATTGGAAAATACTACTGAAGGTGTGATTAGATGGCTAAATTATCCTGGCCTAAATCAGTCTTGATCATGCTAAACTAGATTTCTTCAAGCTATGGCATGTTATTTGGGATAATCCACATGCAAGGAACAGCCACCCCCCAACTGAAGTGGCCCTGTTTCACACAATCAAGATCTTGTTTTGCTTTAAAGGGGGGGACTCTCACATTTAGGAAGCAACTGGCTGGCTGCTGTCCCTTTGGCAAAACTGCTTCATCATCTTGAAGTTTCTGTTTCACTTATCTTTAGAGAGGAAGGGAGACAAAGGGTTCTGATTGTTGCTAGCTGACTCAAAGTATCAGTTATGCTTTCACAAGGCTTAAAAAAACCTATCACTGATATGTTATTAAAAGGAAATGCAAAACTTCCTCTCCCTGGCTCTTGTTTCTAGATTAATTGAAAAGAGGTAAGGACATTAAAAAAATGCAAACCTCCAAAATGTTACCCTCATGCAGCTCAACATATGGAGAAGAGGCTTTTAGCAGCTTCTCCTGTCTTCACTAACAAGCTATTCCCACTGCTGATTCTCAAGGTAAGTTTTCTTGGAAGGGGAAAGAAGCACAGCCAAAATTTAGACTAAACAGCAGGGATGAGCAAACTGGACTTTTGTTGAAATTGACCTGAGTCAAGCCTTGAGCTCGTGTTTATATTTGGATGCTAAGTGAACAGTTATTTTTGATGTGACATCTTCTTTTTCTGGTGTTGCATAGCCCATGTGATGTTGATATAATATTAACTATTTCTGTTCTGTAATTTCTTGGCTATTTAAGACAAAGACTAAAACAATTATATAATTTGTGTGTGTGCGCGCATGTGATATTCTCTATATTTGCAGAAACTTTCCTATAAACTACTGTACTCTTCTGTAACAAAAACTCAAGAGTAATTCCACATGAGGAAGAATATAAAGAAACAAAACAAGCAAAACAAAAATGTGGCACCTTGAAGACAATTATATTGTAATGTTAGCTTTAGTGAATGAAGTCCAATTCTTCAGACATATGGCAATGGCATGAAATGTTGAATGAAATATCATTTTCTAAACAAATATTCATTGCCTCTTGGGTGTATGTTGCACTTACATGCTGTGATTTGGCCTATGTTCTTTTAACGTTCTGTTGTAAATTCCTCATGGCAAACATGAGCGGGGAGAGTGAAGACAGTTGTGTATGTATTGAAGAACTGGGGAATCACTTAAAATGTAGGACTAAGAGAACAAGAGAATATTAAATATACAGTGGACCCTTTTATAACAAACAGCTTGTATAACAAAATTTGTGCAACATAAAAAATTCCGGAGATAGGGGAAATTTGCTTAACATAATTGCCTATGGGGAGAATCCGTACAACACAAAAATGGGATCACTCTGTTTTCAATGCATTCATATGGGAATTTGTATAAAGGAAAATTTGTTAACATAATTTCATTTGGAACAGATTAATTCCTTTATACAAGGTACCACTGTATAGGTGAAAGAATATGTGAGTGGAATTCCATGTGTTAATATAGGGAATAGTGAGAGTTTTTACCTTTGAATCTTGTGGTGAGAGATGGGCTTGGTGTGAAGAAAATATCAGTGGCAGTACAGAAGTATGTCTGTGAAAATTCTCTGTCATCCAGATGAGTTTATCTGGAAGTTGAGTCATCGCAACTGGACTTCTTTTCTTGAGAGATTGAAATGTTTCGCTGCTCATCCAAGCAGCTTCATCAGTATGAGGAAAGCTAGTTGCGAGTCCCCCATTTTAAGGTTCACTTTTGACCTCATGTCACCCTCTTCGGAAAGAGGCTCAGAAGATGAACAATGGCCTGAAAAGGCTTATTAGGTAGCCAATAGTCTCAATAGGTCTTTAGGTGAGCAATGGCCAGTACAGAAGTATTTTATTTATTTATTTATTTATTTATTTATTTATTTATTTATTTATTTAAACTTATATGCCGCCCACTACCCAAAGTCTCTGGGTGGCTTACAGTCCAAAGAACAAAACAATTTAAAATAATTAAAAGTAAAATATCAATAAATCATCAATAAAAAACCTTACACTAAAATCATTATCCTAAAATTGTCACAGTCTATATTATATCAATTAAAAACCTGGAACAGGAAGGTTTTTACCTGGCGCCGGAATGTAATCAGTGTTGGCGCCAGGCGGATCTCAATCGGGAGGGCATTCCATAGCTTGGGAGCAGCTGCCGAGAAGGCCCTATACTGTATTTGGTGAGAAACCCTGACAAATTCAATCCATTTTATGGGTGCACATCATGCATATGCATTTTATTTAGCTCTCTCCCTATGTATTCTTAATTTGTAATTGTTCTGTTGTAAAATGATGACCTAAAAATCTTCCATGAAGTGTCCTGGTAGAAACCTCTATCTAACTGTTTCAATTTACCAGGACACTCCATGGAAGTTTGGTGCTGGAACAGAGATACAAGCCATAAATTGTTATCCAGTAGCAATTAACCACTGCACTTTATGCCATTGTAATTATGTCAGAGTAACTAACAAATAGGCTTGTGGCTACAGTGTTCATAGAGAATATTGGCTGAAATCCAGTAGAACAAGGTGTGTAGGTATGATGATGTCATCAGCTGCAGTGTTATGTTTTTCAAAAATTAACATTGTCTACCCACAGTCTTTCAAAGGTCCCAGGGTTCCCTGGGAATTCCATTCATCATGGAGCTGTTGGGGGCACAGAATGGGACCACAACACACCAGCCTTATTTGGCTTAAATTCCACAAGTGAGTTGAAGCCATTTTCTGTGATAAATGTGACAAAGGAAGAGCAGTATGCTTGACTTCTTTTTTAAAACAAATTCCTACATATCACTTTAGTGCTGTTTAAAAAAGGAATTTCATTGATTGGCTTTAAAGTGCATTTATTTTACAATGTCCTGTTTATTCTAGATAAAAATCAAGAAAAGTTAACTTTTGTTTTAGGGCAGTTTACCAACCCCCTACAAAAACAGTGAGTAATATGATAAACACTATAAATGTTTTAAATACAACAGTCTACATTTTTATTACAACATTCTAAAAGAGGGGCTGAATGTAACCCATCCTGGATATCGTTTATGCTAGGATGAATTCTGACTTTTCAGGCACGATTGCCAAGTTGTCATGCATATGAATTTCCTACTTCTTCTAATACTTAAAAATAATATATTTGACATCTGCACTTTTCCATCATAGTCATAGTGTGATAACTGCACTTGTCAAATGTTTTTCTGCAGCATAAATGCTGAAGTTTAAAGAAAAATCAAAGCTAGGCTTTGGAATTCACCTGGACACTGTACATAGGTATGACAAGCTCCCATGTAAGTAATGATCAATTTTAGTCAGATGTAACATAAGCATAGTTTTCCATCCAGATGTACTTATCATACAGTGGAACCTTGACTCACATACTGCTTGACTTGCAGCATATTTGACTTGCAGCAAGAAGGGGCCTGTTTGTCTTGAGTAGCAGGCTTTGACTTACATCTCGGAGTCCCGGCGCAAGGCACCGGAATTGGGCGTCAGCCACAACCCAGTATCGCACCTGCCGCCTCCAAACTGCTCCTGCCTTCTTCCCCTCCTCCGGCAGCAGCGGCTTCGGTGAGACCAGCACAGAGCAACTGGAGCTGGTCCTCAGCCTCACTGAAGCCGCCGCTGCTGCTGGAGAAGAAGAAGGGCCGGGAGCTCGGGGCTGGCCTCGCTGGTTAGACAGTCGGCTCAGTCTTGTAAAAAATCTGGCTACAGAAGTCTGGTCCACAATGGAAGCGTTTTAGTTGGGGAGCTGTAAAGTTGTGGGACTGTAATGGTAAGCATAGAGTTGTTCAGAACTTGGAATGTCAGGTTAAAAATCAGTAAAACTTAAATGTTAAACATTGTTTCTATGAACATTAAAAAGTGGAGGCGTATAATTTGTGGACTATAATTCCACTGCCTCCTCCTCTCTTTGAAGAGACATTTCATTTACATCCCCAGAAGGAATCTCCTATCCCAGTCAAATTTGTGTTAAATTGCTGTTTTCGGGGGTCTTTTTCACCATCTGGAACGGATGAATCTGCTTTCCCATTACTTTCTATGGGAAACGTTCGTTTGACTTAAGTCATGTTTGACTTAAGTCTAGACCACTGGAACGGATTAATGACGTAAGTCAAGGTTCCACTGTATTTCTAAAGGATATAGCCACAAATGCATTTTCTTAGTCATAAACATATACACACCAGGAAATTTTGAAATGTCTGAATCTTTGGGAATAAATAAGAACATTTGATTGCTGTCTTGAGAATTTAGGAGGAGAGGGCAGAAAAAAAATAATGTTGATTGATACAAGAAGGTTTATTTTATTTTATTTTATTTTATTTTATTTTATTTTATTTTATTTGTTTTATTGCTTTATTTATTAGATTTGCAAACAGATGTTTAACCTCAGTGTTCTTTTCCTGAAGAACAGATAAACTCAAAGTATGATTGGACATCTTATTATCAATTTGTTAGTAAGTCTTCCTAAATCAATTCACAGTACTTTATATCAGACGTCACTTTTGGAAAAAGAGACTTCTCATCATCTACTCAGTATGATAACAGTTCTTGAAACTACACAATAGTCAACTTCTGTCTCTTCAAAAGATACTGTCAAAAAGATCATTACTTAATTCAACATTTTATCAGTGAACTAGTCACACAGAGAACACTTTCCTCTCTTCAGATTTGACTTTGTTTGCATCCTAGAAAACACCTTACTAGATGTGTTAACTCCCTCTTTTAAACATTTCAGTGGAGGCGTATAATTTGTGGACTATAATTCCACTGCCTCCTCCTCTCTTTGAAGAGACATTTCATTTACATCCCCAGAAGGAATCTCCTATCCCAGTCAAATTTGTGTTAAATTGCTGTTTTCGGGGGTCTTTTTCACCATCTGGAACGGATGAATCTGCTTTCCCATTACTTTCTATGGGAAACGTTCGTTTGACTTAAGTCATGTTTGACTTAAGTCTAGACCACTGGAACGGATTAATGACGTAAGTCAAGGTTCCACTGTATTTCTAAAGGATATAGCCACAAATGCATTTTCTTAGTCATAAACATATACACACCAGGAAATTTTGAAATGTCTGAATCTTTGGGAATAAATAAGAACATTTGATTGCTGTCTTGAGAATTTAGGAGGAGAGGGCAGAAAAAAAATAAATGTTGATTGATACAAGAAGGTTTATTTTATTTTATTTTATTTTATTTTATTTTATTTTATTTGTTTTTTATTGCTTTATTTATTAGATTTGCAAACAGATGTTTAACCTCAGTGTTCTTTTCCTGAAGAACAGATAAACTCAAAGTATGATTGGACATCTTATTATCAATTTGTTAGTAAGTCTTCCTAAATCAATTCACAGTACTTTATATCAGACGTCACTTTTGGAAAAAGAGACTTCTCATCATCTACTCAGTATGATAACAGTTCTTGAAACTACACAATAGTCAACTTCTGTCTCTTCAAAAGATACTGCCAAAAAGATCATTACTTAATTCAACATTTTATCAGTGAACTAGTCACACAGAGAACACTTTCCTCTCTTCAGATTTGACTTTGTTTGCATCCTAGAAAACACCTTACTAGATGTGTTAACTCCCTCTTTTAAACATTTCAGTGGAGGCGTATAATTTGTGGACTATAATTCCACTGCCTCCTCCTCTCTTTGAAGAGACATTTCATTTACATCCACAGAAAGAATCTCCTATCCCAGTCAAATTTGTGTTAAATTGCTGTTTTCGGGGGTCTTTTTCACCATCTGGAACGGATGAATCTGCTTTCCCATTACTTTCTATGGGAAACGTTCGTTTGACTTAAGTCATATTTGACTTAAGTCTAGACCACTGGAACGGATTAATGACGTAAGTCAAGGTTCCACTGTATTTCTAAAGGATATAGCCACAAATGCATTTTCTTAGTCATAAACATATACACACCAGGAAATTTTGAAATGTCTGAATCTTTGGGAATAAATAAGAACATTTGATTGCTGTCTTGAGAATTTAGGAGGAGAGGGCAGAAAAAAAATAATGTTGATTGATACAAGAAGGTTTATTTTATTTTATTTTATTTTATTTTATTTCATTTTATTTGTTTTATTGCTTTATTTATTAGATTTGCAAACAGATGTTTAACCTCAGTGTTCTTTTCCTGAAGAACAGATAAACTCAAAGTATGATTGGACATCTTATTATCAATTTGTTAGTAAGTCTTCCTAAATCAATTCACAGTACTTTATATCAGACGTCACTTTTGGAAAAAGAGACTTCTCATCATCTACTCAGTATGATAACAGTTCTTGAAACTACACAATAGTCAACTTCTGTCTCTTCAAAAGATACTGTCAAAAAGATCATTACTTAATTCAACATTTTATCAGTGAACTAGTCACACAGAGAACACTTTCCTCTCTTCAGATTTGACTTTGTTTGCATCCTAGAAAACACCTTACTAGATGTGTTAACTCCCTCTTTTAAACATTTCAGTGGAGGCGTATAATTTGTGGACTATAATTCCACTGCCTCCTCCTCTCTTTGAAGAGACATTTCATTTACATCCCCAGAAAGAATCTCCTATCCCAGTCAAATTTGTGTTAAATTGCTGTTTTCGGGGGTCTTTTTCACCATCTGGAACGGATGAATCTGCTTTCCCATTACTTTCTATGGGAAACGTTCGTTTGACTTAAGTCATATTTGACTTAAGTCTAGACCACTGGAACGGATTAATGACGTAAGTCAAGGTTCCACTGTATTTCTAAAGGATATAGCCACAAATGCATTTTCTTAGTCATAAACATATACACACCAGGAAATTTTGAAATGTCTGAATCTTTGGGAATAAATAAGAACATTTGATTGCTGTCTTGAGAATTTAGGAGGAGAGGGCAGAAAAAAAATAATGTTGATTGATACAAGAAGGTTTATTTTATTTTATTTTATTTTATTTTATTTCATTTTATTTGTTTTATTGCTTTATTTATTAGATTTGCAAACAGATGTTTAACCTCAGTGTTCTTTTCCTGAAGAACAGATAAACTCAAAGTATGATTGGACATCTTATTATCAATTTGTTAGTAAGTCTTCCTAAATCAATTCACAGTACTTTATATCAGACGTCACTTTTGGAAAAAGAGACTTCTCATCATCTACTCAGTATGATAACAGTTCTTGAAACTACACAATAGTCAACTTCTGTCTCTTCAAAAGATACTGTCAAAAAGATCATTACTTAATTCAACATTTTATCAGTGAACTAGTCACACAGAGAACACTTTCCTCTCTTCAGATTTGACTTTGTTTGCATCCTAGAAAACACCTTACTAGATGTGTTAACTCCCTCTTTTAAACATTTCAGAATGAATCTAATTTTAATCTAGCATGTGTTTGGTTGTTGCTGTTTTTTTTAAAACATCTTGAGAAATAGTAACAACCAGAATATATTACAAAACACTTTCTGGAATAGTAGATTCTAGACATGGGCACGACTCGGCAAAATTGTCGTTTCCGTTTTCGGTTATCTTTTCTGTCACGTAACGGAAACGGTAACGATAATTAAGCCGTCAGAACTCGAACTCGAACCGAAAAAAGAAAAATTTGGTCGGGTTTTCCGTTTCTGTTTGTGGCATCATGGCGATCGCGTGATGCGAAGCACAGAAAATGTTTTTAAAAGTTTTTTTTAAAAAAAAACCTGACTCCCGGCCAAAAAAGCAGGCGAAAATATGCCTGCCTGAGGCTTTGCCACCTACCAGAGGGGTGGTTTCTGGGGGGTCCCTGGCCTTTCCCCCCCTCTTCTCCTGTCCTGGGCTGCTTGCACCAGGCTGGGGGGGTTCATCCTCATCGTCTCGCCATGCCATGCGGTGGGGGGGATCCAAAATGGCGACTGCAATTTTTCTTTTGAAATCATGGTCAAAAAACACACCAAATCACCACAGAAACATGTGAAATTTATTTATTTTAAATGCCTGAATTTTAATAGTAGCAGCAGTGGTTTTTTTTATAGCAATAAAACGTCGTATTGATTTTATTTTATTTTATTTTATTTATTTATTTTACACCTGCCCATTTGGGCTGGGCATGGGATGGGACCATGCAAATTGTTTGAACCATTCCACCAATGGCATCGCCAGGTTTTTGACTGACACTTCTGGATGTCTCAGAGGGCATAAAAAGCCGAGGCACCTTCCAGAAATCGCAGTCGGGTTTATGGATGTGGTTGAGGGAGGAGGGCTGGCTGCTGGTGCTGGTGTGATCCGATCGAGATTGAGGAGGGAGGCTGGAGGCTTTAGGATTTAAGTTAGGCAGGCAGGGAGGGAATTGAATTTAGAAAATAATTTCTTTGATTCCCTGCAGCTTTGTCTGTTGAAGGGAATAGCAGTTTATTCTTTATTTCTTCTCTGGCAGTTTGTGAGGATTTTTTTTCTGATATTGGATAAAGGGGGAGGTTCGACTGGGAGTGGGAGGTGTGTATATTTATTTTAAAAATATATTATATACTACCATTTATTTTCTATTTTCCCAACTTCAGTTTGCTTGCATACACACACATTTGGGGTGCAAGCCAAGAACAGAACCTCTATCCTAAGTGATATCCTAACTGCCCACTCGCCCGTCCGTCCGCGCCACCACCCACCTGCTCGCCCGCCCCACCAGCCGCCTAGGGCGCAAAAACACCTAGCGCCGGCCCTGATTGCGGGACGCCCCTATGCTCTGGGAAGTCAAATCGTGCTAAATTGCGGTGGAAATGACAAATGGAAACGACAATTTTTTGAAAAATTTCACAACAAACGGAAACGACCCGAAACGGACCCATTCCAACAAGCGAAAACTCAAAACGTCATTTTTTCTGGTCGTGCCCATGTCTAGTAGATTCCCTAGTAGATTTTCTGAAAGTCAAGCTCTCAGGTTTATTTATTTATTTATTTATTTATTTATTTATTTATTTATTTATTTATTTATTTAAAGTATATCCCACTCCCATTAGTGCTAAGGAACTACTCTGGGCAGGTTACAACAAATATAAGACAAGACACTATGACAATAAAAGACAACACTAATTATAAAAACATTAAAAACAATTTAATCAATTACATGTGAGGATTTTCATTCACCCACATTTGTATTATGAAATCAGAAAATGATCTCTGACTCGTAGCTTCACTGTCTGTATCCATTGTCATGATATTAATACCAGGACACTGCTCAGACACAACAAGCCTGGATTTTTGCATCCCCCCCCCCTCTCTCTCTCTCTCAAGCACCCACTCTTATAATCTGTTTACTTATATGTCCCACAAATTCATTAAATGGATCAGTGCTTTGTCATATTTAGAATATACTCACTGACATCAGTTGGGTATGAACAGGTCACAGAACAGTATTTAAATAATATAATATAAAGGTGTTATTTATTTAACATTTATATCTCACCTTTCTCCTTAAGAAGAAGCCAAGGTGGCTTACTTCACTAAAACAACTACACTCAAATAATAAAAGAGTAAGTATACAAATATTTAAAAAGAATTAAACAAATATTGTATTAAAATAGTAAATAAAATCAACACTAAAACACATTTAAAACAGCACACCAAAACAATCCATCCAGATTGCTGATTTTTCAACCAGCAACCAAGACACTCTGACCGTTAAAGGACAGCCTGCCTGAAAACAAAGGTTTCTGCCTGCTTATGGAAGGACAGCAAAGATGGGGTCAACCCAGCTTCCCATGTGAAGGAGTTTCAGAGCCTGGGAGCAGCAACAGAGAAGGCCCTCTCCCATGTGCCCATCAAACGCCCCAGTGAGCATGGTGGGACCAAGAGAAAGGCTTCCAATGATGATCTTAAAGCCTGAGCAAGCTCATAGAGGGAGATGCAGTCTTTTAGATAGCTGGGACCCACGCTGTTCAGAGCTTTAGAGGTCAAAACCAGCACTTTAATAGTGCCCGTAAATGCATCAGCAGCCAGTGGGGTCAGTCAAAGGGGTTACACATGATATCTGTAACTGGGCCCAGTCATCAATCTGGCTGCTGCCTTTTGGAACCTCTGAAGTTTCTGAACACTTTGCAAAGACAGCCCCACATAGAACATGCTACAGTAATCTAAGCAAGATATTACTAGGCATCATCACATTACCTCTATATTGGTTGCTCTGCACTGGCTTCTGATATCCAACCCATTGACTTCAAGGTTTTAATGCTAATATACTACAAAGCCCTAAACAGTTTGAGACCTGGTCAGAGCGGCTACTCCCATGAAGAACTGCCCAGATCACCCATTTGTCTCAGGCAGGGTGTTTGATGCTGCCAACTCTGAGGGTGGCCCAGAAGTTAGTGACGAGGAACCAGACCTCCTGAGGTGTTTTCCCTCATCTGTGGAACCAACTCCCTCAAGAAATTTGGCTGGCTTACTCATTCTAAGTGTTCAGTTAAAAACATGGCTACATAGATTGACCTTCCCTGATTTTTCAACCAGCAACCAAGACGCTCAATAATTTCCATCTTTACTGCCTGTGTGTTGATTTTCTCCAATTTCTACACTTACTATTTATTTTTCTTATTTCTTTCGCTGATTTTTCTTTCATTATTTTATGAGTTACTATGATTTAATATTGTGTTTATAATATAAGTTTATGTGCATATGTTTTTATTATTATATACAGTGGTACCTTGCATAAAGGAATTAATTTGTTCCATATGAAAGTCTTGTCAAGCAAATTTTCCTTTGTATAACTTTCCCATAGGAATGCACTGAAAACTGATTAATCTCTAATCACAACTATTTTTCTGTTGTAAGGATTTGCCCCAAAGGCGATTCTGTTAAGCGATTTCCCCCTATCTCTGGAAAGTTTTTCCTTTAAGCGGATTTTCTCTTTTTCTGTTTTTCAGTTTATTAGCCCTCATCCAGTCCGTTACTGACACCAGACACTGATAAAACTGAAACAGCTTTCTTGCATTTAGATAGAAAAGAGAGAGAGAGATGTCATCAGCATACTGGTGACAACAAACCCCAAAATTCCAGATAACCTCTCCCAGTGGTTTCATGTAGATGTAGAATATCATTGGGGACAAAAGAGATCCCTGAGAAACACAACAGTCCAACAACCAGGTTGTCGGACAAGAATCCCCCAGCACCATCCTCTGGGTTATTCTCCCCTCCAGGAAAGACCAGAGCCACTGTAAATGATCCTTCCACATTCCATATAAGAATTATGTGACACAACAACAGGTGTAACCAACACCAACACCACAGCCTACCAGAAGTGTATTGCCTGTCCTACTATGCCTATCAGTAGGTTCAGCCCTTAAAGACAATAATGACAGTTTTGACCATTGACAGAACATACCATGTTATCATGAAACATGTTATTGAATCAATTCAAAATCCAGTACCAATAGCATAGTCTGTGAAGATTCTCAGTCATCCAAGTGAGGTTATCTGGAAGTTAGGTCGTGGCAATTGAACTTCTTTTCTTGAGAGAGTGAAACATTTCGCTGCTCATCCAAACAGCTTTGTCAGTCTGACGAAGCTGTTTGGATGAGCAGCAAAACGTTTCAATCTCTCAAGAAAAGAAGTCCAGTTGCCATGACTCAATTTCCATATGCCAATAGCATTGTCATTACATTCACATTAAACACTCTGTTTAGCAGTTCTTGTTAAGAGACTTAATGATAAAATATTTAGTTTAAATCAAAGTAAAACTAGAAGAGAAAAAAACTGAAGCAAAGCTAAATTACATGCATATGTGTATAAATAAAAGATGCCTAGTCAGCTAAACATAGTGTGGCATATCCAGTCTCTGAAGCATCTCTGTGCACTTGCCTTGAAGAAATGCACTAAACTGAATAAGACTTACATTTGAATAGACATGCATAGGATGGTGCTATTAGTGTTTAGCAATCGAAGTAAAAAAAAAACAGCAGTCTCTATAGGTATTTTAAGAAAGACTTTTTTTTTTAGCTCTATAGTAAATCTGCCTTGAATTGTGTCAGCTATTAGCAAGTACTTATCAGATGATAAGTATCAAGGAACTCACATGATATGCAGTTTTAAAAAATAGATTAGTGGTTACATTATTACCACTGTCAAACATTTTATCGACATGTTGGAATAGGAGGAAATCACAATGTACTGTTATACTGCTATTTTCTGTGAGATATAATAGGATCTTTCTAAGTCTAGATAAGTCAAAGGAAAAAGGGAAATTGCACATAGTTATGGCATGAACAGTCTGTTCTTAAGGTAGTTTTTTTACACATGAGCAAGTGTGTCAATTTGTAACTCTGAGTTTGAAGACCATATTGTTGATGGACTTCTGCTCTATACAGGATAGAGCTGGAGTACAGAAATACTACTTTTGAACTATAATTAATTGGACTGTTGTGGGGATTATGGGAGTAGTAGCATTTATTTATTTATTTTGAATATGTCTGTGAAGATTCTCAGTCATCCAAGTGAGTTTATCTGGAAGTTGAGTCATGGTTACTGGACTTCTTTTTTGAGAGATAGAAACGTTTCCTCCTATTCAGTCTGATGAAGCTGTTTGGATGAGCAACGAAACGTTTCTATCTCTCAGAAAAAGAAGTCCAGTAGCCATAACTCAACTTCCAGATTTATTTTGAATACTTTCCCCCCACCTTTCTTCTTGGAAAAGGACCCAAGGTGACTTAAAACAATGACAGACAATATACAGTCCAGAACATTTAAGACATATTCAAGTTAAGAACAGGGAATTAGAAGAGACACCTTACAACATTAAAAGGTAACATTAAAGTTACAACGATCATGCAAAAAGGAAACAAATCCATTCTGAGGGATGGAAACGAAAATAAGACCATATGTTCCAACCTTGCTAAAACAGGCCACAGCCAATCCTGTCCAGCATTCTGTTTCACACAGCAGCTCACCACTTGCTTCAGGGTATTCCCAAGCAGATGTCTTCTCCTGCTTACAATTCCCTGCAAATGGCATTGAGAAATATCCTACATCTCCAACCCAGAGGTTGTACTTAGGCCTCCATAAATATAGCCATTGATACCCTTGTTCTCCATGAACTTGTCTAATCCTTTCTTAAAGCTGTCAATGCTGACAGCTGTCACCACTTCTTATAGCAGGGATTTCCATATACCAGTGATACTTTGGGTGAAAAAGTACTTTCTCTTATTTGTTTGAAATCTAGCACCCAAAAATTTCATGAAGTGCCCCCTAGTTCTAGTGTGGTGCTATAGGGAAAACAGCTTTTCCTTATCTACTTTGTCCACACTGTGTATGATTCTATAAACTTCAGTCAGCTCACTTCTTAGGTGCCGTCATTCAAGAGTGAAGAGGCCCAGCCATTGCAGCCTCAGATGGTAAGGAAGGTTTTCCAGTCCCCTAATCATTCTGGTTGCCCTCCTCTGCAGTTTTTCTATTTCCATAATATCCTTTTGGAGGTATTTTGACCAGAACTGTACACAATACTCTTTATAAATTTATAAAGAGGCAAAATGACACTTGCTGACTTATTTTCTATACCCTTCCTAATAATCCTTAGCATTGAGTTTGCTTCTTTCACTGCTTTGTTATACTTGGTTGACACCTTCATTGAGCTATCTACCAGTACAACAAGGTCCCTTTCCTGGTTTGTTGCAGAGTTCATACCCCATCAGTTTATAAATGTGATTGGGTTTTTTGCCCCAACGTGCCTCACTCTGCACTTACTAATGTTGAAGCTCATTTGCCACTGGTTTGCCCACTCCCCCAATGTCAAGAGATCCATCTGGAGCTCCTCACAATCTCCCTCAGGTTTTACTACCCTATATAATTTAGTGATGAGTTGTCAGCAAATTTTGCTATTTACTCCTATTACTAGATCATTTATGAAGAGGGTGAAAAGCAGGGGTCCTAGTACTGAACCTTGGGGGACCCCACTCTTTACCACCCTCCATTTGGAGAAGTGTAGTGGGTAGTGCTACCCTCTGTTTCCTGTCCTTTAGCCAGTTGCTGATCCAGGACAAGACCTGTCCCTTTATTCCATGACTGGCAAGTTTATTCAAGAACCTTTGGTGCAGAATCTTGTCAAAAGCCTTCTGAGAGTCGAGATAAACAATGTCAATTGGATCTCCCTTATCCACATGCTTGTTGACACTCTCAAAAAATTCCCACAGATTAGTGAGGCATGATTTGCCCTTGCAGAAGCCATGTTGGCTGTCCTTCAGCAGTGCCTTCTCTTCTATGTGCCTATGAATTTTATCTTGTAGGATGGTTTCCATCACTTTACCTGGGACACATGTTAAACTGACCAGTCAGTAATTTCCTGGATCACCTCTGGATCCTTTTTTTGAAGATTGGTGTTACATTTGCTACCTTCCAGTCATCAGGCACAATGCCTGATTTGAGGGAGGGGTCATATATTTTGGCTAGGACCTCAGCAATTTAATCTTTAGGTTCCTTGAGAACTTGTGGATGGATGCTGTCTTGTCCTGGTGATTTGTTAGCATTTACTTTTCCCTATTGCACAACACTAGAAATAGGGGGCACTCCATGAAGCTTTTGGGTACTAGATCTCAAACAAATAATAGAAAGTACTTTTTCATCCAGAGGATAACTGATCTATGGAAATCCCTGCCAGAAGAAGGTTTAAGAAAGGATTAGACAAATTCATGGAGAACAAAGGTATATCAATGGCTATATTTATGGATGCTTATTGGTTAAGGACAACCTCTGGGTTGGAGAGATAGGCAGGATATCTCTGAATGCCATTTGCAGGGAATTGTAAGCAGGTGTAGACATCTGCTTAGGAATACCCTGAAACAAATAGTAAGCCACTGTGTGAGACAGAATGCTGGATTGGATTGGCTGTGGCCTGTTCCAGCAAGGCTATTCTTATGTTTTTATGTTCTTAAGATATGCAAGGATCTCCTCCCTGGTTATTTCTATCTGTCTTAATTCTTCAGTTACCCTCCTTATGAAGATTGGCTCTGTTTGGTACATGTAAAACATGGAAAACACTGGTGTTCTTATGTAATAAATCAATGTAATCAATGGTGATCAATCTAAAATTAACATAAAAGGTAGTCCATCATTCAAGGAAAGCTTGCCTGAAGAGGAAAGTATTTGCCTGCTTCTGGAAAGACATCAGAGATGGGGTCAAAGTGAAAGACAGCAGCGTGAGTTCCAAAGTCTGGGAGCAGCAACAAGGATGGCCCTTTCATGTGTTCTTCTGAGACGCACCTGTGAAGATGGTGGGATGGAGAGAAAGGCCTCTCCTGATGACCTTAGCACCTAAGCAAGTTCAAACTGTGAGATTCTATCTTTGACGTAGCTTGGACCCAGGCCATTTTGTGCTTTGTAGGTTAAAACCAGCACTTTGAATTGTGCCCGGTAGTTGTTTGGCACACACACCCCAAATTCATGAGGATTAAATTTTGTTCTGACAGCTACCTTGAATATTTGTTTGGAAACAAGAAAAGTGGATTTTTTTTCCCCAAAATCAATGGAAACCACTACCAAGCATTTTCAGACATATATCAGAAGCAGTGATTTAGAATGTAAGGGATTTGTGGCAGTTTTCATAAAATTTGTTTACTTAGAAACTTTTATTTTTAAGGCTGCCTCCCACCTGCCTATTCATCCCCTATAGCAGTCACTGGACATACTGGATGTGCTATCCCACGAGTTGCAATCCCAGAAAGTAATGGCCTATATTTGATTTAATACTGAATTTACACTAGCAGAGATCTGAAGAATCTGCCATACTTTTCTGGCTGCATAGTCATGTTTCTGGTCATGGAGTGGCACCTCAAATTGCCACAGTAGCTTTCACAGTTGGAGCTTCAATACTCAAAACTGAACAGAGCAAAAGTCAATGTTTCTAAGTTTTGGATTAAACAAACACAACTGTTTATCTGAATTCATTTCTTACATGTAGTCCTTTCTATGGAGAGTATGGTTTAACAAACAGATGGACTGGCATACCGCTATGTATTCTCCATAGTTATATCCAAGGAATGTGATTTCCTATAACTTTTGAGGTTTGAATCACATTTTCCAGCTATATATCAATAGTTCCATTTGGATTTTAGCTCTTACTCCTGCAATGCTTTCATTGTTATCTCTAATGAGAGTGACCTAAGGAGGATTATGCATTCAGTGTTCAGAAGAAAGCTACTTATCACAGTGACAGAATCATATTATTTGCTTTTGTGCACACTCACCTTCTTCTTGTACATTTTATTTGATTTTTCATGTATCTCTTTTATTGCAACAGCAGTAAGATAACATTTTGTTCCCTCTTGGCTGGAGTAAAGAACAAATTATCAGAATAATGTATAAGTTGTGTTTCAGCAAAAGTATATGAGCAATAAGCCTTAGTAGCTTATTGGGGAAAAAGCAATTATACTTTGCTCTAACATTAGAAGAGATGTGACTGATTAAAGATGTGTGTCATACAAACTAAACCTGACCCTGAAGGGTATGGATTCTAGATCAAATCAAGCTTTAACTCTCAGCAGAATCTAAAATTATTATACAAAACTGATTGTGCTTTGAACATATCATGAAAGCTATGAAAAATAGCAATAATGCTAGGAAATGTTCAAGGTAGAAAAAAAAAGAAAACTGAACATGACATGGATTGACTCACTATTGGAACCCTCAACCTTTAGTCTTCAGGTTGAAGTGAGCTGGTCTGTTAATATCAAGACCCTTTGGAGGACATTAATTCATAGGATCCCCTTAAGATGGGAACTACTTACATAACATAACATCCAGGGCTTGTTTCTATATTAAGCTATGCCTTGTCTCTTGAAACTTCCTTGTCTCGCTTAAAAATGAGACCATTAAATTCAGCAGTCTTTACTTCAAGATAGTGGCTTTAGGACCAACTGGAAAGTAATATAGACATCTGGGGAGAAATGAGAGGGATAACATGTAGGTACGTTCACATTAAGGTTACATGAAGGTAACACAAGCCCAAGAAAGGGTAGGCTGGCCTTTAACTGAAATGAAAAACCTTTTCATTCAAACAGATCAAAATGTGGTTTTTAAACTTTCATGATTTCAATATATTTTTACATTTTAATTGTATTTAATTCTCCTTGAATGTTATTCTTTATATAAGAAAGGTGGGGTATAAGTGAAATATATACTGGAATAATCCACATTTTTACAGTTGCTTCAAACTTAATTTGAGGAAACATGGGGGATATAAAATAGCATTGATTTGTTAGCAGAGAACTCAGTAAATATACTTTTATGGAAAGTAACACAGAGGCTGAAATCCAGTTGCAAGTTGCAAGTTGGACCACTGAAAGAAGAGAGGTTAGGGAGGAATTAACTCACCAAACTTCCCAGTGATTCAATGGGCCTACTTTAGTTTTGATTTCAGCCATAAAATCCCCTAGCCAATGGCCTATGCTAGCTGAAAAAGTGAATGCTTTGAGGAAATTGATATGGTTCTATCTTTAAAACATATTTTCTAGTGGATCTCTAATTACTACCCATTTCATTTTTCTTAGTCTCCAAAGTAAGAGCAAGGCACTGTGGGAAATAAAAATGGTAGAGCTCTTCTGGATGCGACTAGAGATGGGCATGAACTGCCAAACCAAATCAGGGAAGCTAGGGCTCTGCCTGGGGTGGGGGTGGGGAGCATCTGCCAGAGGAGGCAGGGCTGGGAATCACCAAACAGCTGGTTCAGTGGTTCATGCTTCTCTCTAGATGCCACCAATACTTGCCCCAGCTGTTAATAGAGAATCCCACCACTAACAATACCTCTTCTACCTGTTTGCATCTTGCAGAGTCAGAATGTACATTTCTCTTTGCAAATCCAGAATTGAATGATAATTTTTATCACCCCCTAAAAATATCTCAACAAAACAAGAAACTACAAAGCAGAAGAGCTCTAAATCCTTCAAGTTGTATTCTGTCAACCACTAGCTAAGATTTTCAGTTAATATGCAGTGTATATCACACCAGAATACTGAGAAGTACAGTTCACATTAGTGCTGTCAATCCATTACAATTTTGTGCATTGATCAAACAAATTAATTCTAAAAAGATTACTTAGCAGAGATATTTATGATCATGTCTCGCCTTGACTATGCAGTCAAAAGACAATAAAATTTTCATGAATTAAATTAGAAAGAGTTACCATGAGTACAATAATATGTTATTACCTCATATTCCTAATTCAGTTTGGGAAGTTCATTTTCTAGCCATATTCCACAGGGCTCTTCAAGGTCCTTTTCTGAATTTTCTTAATAATTCTCTTAATGCTGATTTATGGTTTCCTGTCACAAGTGCAAAGTAGAAGTGTAGTTTCTTTGTAAAACAATCTTATTTCCTGCATGAAGATTAAATTCTACAAGCCAGTATATGTACTTAACACACGAGGCCTATGTAGATTTTGGAGAGCATGCCTGGCTCCTGTATGATGAAGCCTTCAGGATGACAGGAGCCATTCCTTACCCACCCCACACCCACCCCACACACCAACTCCAGCTAATGACATCAGCATGACCATCAGGTAATATGTTTGATAGTGACCATTTGTTTCAGAAAACCAGCCTGCCTAACATGTCCTGCGCAATAGTGGGACAGGTGGTTCAATCCTGCCTCCTGTACTGAGAGTACAGTGCTCAGGGAGCATGGAACCGGAAGCCCTATGTGAGTGGGTTCGGGTGGGACACCCTTCAGTTCTTTCCCCAATGACACATTCAACAGTGGAGTTGGTAAGGGAAAAGTATCTGATTTATTAACAGGACCTTCAAACGAGTGAGCAACAATTTTGCTAGGCTCCAATGGGTAACCTAGGTCCCAAAGTCAACAGCATAACCAAAACACAAATGGTCTCCGCCTATGGCTCCTGAGGATAGGGGTGCCTCTCGAATCTATCCAATTGTATGGCATCTGCTGGTTTGGGCACCGTCCAGAGCACAAAATCCCACAACATGAATGACAGGCTCACTCCGCTGGGTACAACATCTGCCCTCCCTATCCACGTCCTGTGGAGGGGTCTCTCTTCCAGGACGCCGCGGGATTCCTGAATACAAAGACCCTCCATTCCTCTTCTTCTAAACCCCAGTCTCCCTTTGCCCACTCTCTTATATTTCTGTGTCGTTGCCCCCCTCCTTCCCTGGCTCCACCTTTTCTGGTTCCTCCAAAATCCAGAACCCTTCAACTGCCGCTCCTGCTCCCGTGTAAGTGACGTGTGTTACCATAGGAACTGTCCCTCCAGCCATCTTCGTTGTCCCTTTAGGTAAAGCTCCCTGCATAACCACATTCATCCCTTGTGCTCCAGCCAGTTCTGTGGAGATGGACGGCATATCTTTGTGCATTTGACTCCCTTCGGGCATGTGACCCTCACACCCCATAGGTTCAAAAATGTGAGTGCTTCATCTGTAGAGGGTTACACTCTTTCACAGCATTCTTTAAAGGGTGGCCTGGGAAGGGAGGCAATAAGGACACTGGGGAATGCATGGAGCCCCCCCCCCTCCAACAAGTCCTTGAATCCTTTAAGTTTTCCAAATGGGGCTCAGTCCAGTTAAGTTAGCAGCAATGGTCAATTGGTTCAAGACCTATCCCAAGAAAGAGTGTGCCAGTTTTTTGTTAGATGAACTTATGTTCAGCTTTTGAATTTCAGTGTTTGGGGGTTAAGGTTGCATTATCAGCCAACAAGCTGAGTTTTGGGATACATCATGCTTCCCAATGCAGTATAGTGGAATGGGTGACAGATTAGGGCTCTAGAGAGCAGCGCTCAAATCCCCACTCAGCCAGGAAAACTGACTATGGGAGTGGAACTGGTAAACCACTCTCTAAATATTTTGCTTACTTTGAAATCCCTCTTAGGGTCACTGTAAGTTGACTCTGACTTGGTAGCACACTACCACTACAACAACAGCAACATAAAGAGATAAACAAAATGGGGAACTGGCCTCCCCACAGATACTTGGGGAGGCCAGATACTTATGTGCATCTGCAACCTCAGTTATAGGCACTTGCTGCCAGCTTTTTTCTACTTATTGTTCCAGGTTCAGGTTTGCCAAAGTGACGGCTGCAGACACTACTGTGTGGTTGCAGTTTTGTTTTTTAAACAGCCAAAAATTGAAGTTTTTATATTGTTGTTTTGTCATTACAGTCATGACTGACTCTTCATGACCCCATGTCCATGGAGTTTTCTTGGCAGGAATACTAGAGTGGCTTGCCAGTTCCTACTACAACTTACCTTATTTGCCAGAAGGAATAGGAACATAATTTTTTGTAAACAAACCTCTTATTTGGGATCAAACTACCATATTAGAAGAACTCCCTTAAGAAAAAAATGATATTGCAGCCTTCATATTACAAATTAAATTGTGTTTGTTCTGCATTTATTTTACAAGCTTCATTTGCCAATGGCACTTCGGCATAAGGCTCTGAAAAGCTATAAGGAAATGTAACACTAGGAAGTATGCACTTCTCCTAAATGTTATTTAATTTTCAGCTAGTGAAAAATGTAGGCTTTGGTTTAACCATACATCTTTTATGATTTCTATAATTTTCTAAGTTTGAGGATGAAAGACAGAAGGAAGGGCTATGGTGAACAATCATTCTCATGAAGGTCTGTATGTTTCAAGAAATTCTTGGGGGAAGGGGGTTGCTTTTTATTTTTCTGAAAATTCTCTGAAACATCTTGGAAACACCAAGCCCATATTAAACTGGGATGGCCAGGTTTCAACAAATCAAACTCAACAGTATTGAGATTAGTTCATAAAAATGTTAAGTGGATCTCCTTTGTTTCTTCAGAAACTCCTTTCCTGAACAGAGAAATTCCTACATTATTGCTTTCTTTTTGGAAGTGACAGGATGTGATTTTAGAGAACTGCTTACTACTCTAATTACTTTCTCCTTTCTGCATCCCCATGTGATTTAAATGGCCCCATTAATCTCTCATAGATAAAAGCCAATGAGTGAATTACTAAGATAAAGCCTTTTAAAAAGGCAACAGACATTTCTCTCATACTCCTTTCATACCTCATCTCTCCTCCACTGAAGCTGATGTCATAAAGTATACTCACTTTTTAAAATAAATGTATTTGTTACAGTTATATCCCATTTGGTCTTCAATGAATTCAAGGTTGTGTGTATGATGGGTACAGTGGACCCTCATATAACAAATGGTTTGTATAACATAAAATCTGTACAACATAAAAATTCCAGAGATAGAGGAAATTTGCTTAACAGAATCATATATGGGGTGAATCCGTACAACATAAAAATGGTCATGATTAGGGATTACTATGTTTTCAATGCATTCCTATGGGAATAAAGGAAAATTTGCTTAACATAATTTCATTTAGAATGAATTAATTCCTTTATACAAGGTGCCATATGAATCTTGCTCTTTCTTGCTGTGTCCAAAAAGCAAAAACAACTTTTTTTCTCTCCCCTAGATTTTCACACAACCAAGGAGAAAAAAAATGATATAAAATTCCAAATTCTGTATGCACATAGCAACTGGGAGGATGATGTGGATGATTTTGCCTTGGTTTCCCATGACACATCATTGTTGTTGTTGCCAACTGCCAAGTCGCTTCTGACATAGAGCAACCCTGTGAACAAGTGATGTCCAAAATGTCCTGTTATTAACAGTTGCTAAGCTCATGCAAATTCACGTTGGTGGCTTCCTTCATTGAGTTCATCGAATAGTTGGTGAGTGTTCCTCTTTTCCTTTTGGGAAACTTGTGGTGCTGTGTGGTCAAACCCTACTCATTGCCTGCATTGGATCCCAGTGGATTTAGATAGGTGAGTCATGGCTAACTTGGCCTTCCACCCACTGAAGTTGTTAAACTGAGGACCCAGTTTGCTAGGAAATCAATGTGTAGCCTGTATAATTAAACTGTAAACTGCCCAGATAGTGCTTTAAAGCACACATTGATTTACTTTTTTGCCTTCAACATTTCCTAGCATTATTGTCTTTTGCACTGGCTTCTTTGAATTTCCTCAGTTGCTGTTTCAAGTAACTGCTGTTTTCTGCCAGTAAAACAGTATCATCTGCCTATCTTAAATTATCAGTGTTTCTGCCACTTCTCATGATTCCTCTTCCATTTGAAACTAATCCAGTTTTTCACATGATATGTTCTGCATATAGACTGAACAGATCAGGATGTACTTCATTAGTCGTGCGCCTTTGACTCCTGCTACCTGCTTTATCTAAATACAGTGGTACCTCTGATAACGAATTTAATTCATTCTCAGAGGCAATTTGTTATCTGAAATTTGTTATCCAAAATGTGGTTTCCCATTGAAATGAATGGGAATGAAATAAATGGAAAACCAATTTGAACTGAATGGGAAACCGATTAATCCATTCTGGAGGTCCAAAAAAGGCAACAAAGGTGGGGTGGTGGTGTTCCAGACCTCTTTATAAAGTGCACTTTAAAGGTTTGAAGTGCTGGAACACACACCCCTCCGAACAACCCCTTGCAGTGCAATACAAACATGGACAAGAGAAACCAGCAAGACTACTCCAGCCTGTTCCCACCCAAAGTGCAACAGGGGAAAATGCAAACAGACAAACATAAGCAGGAAGAAAAATCCAGCCTATTTTTGCCTGCACAGCAATGAAAAAAAGACTGCAAGCATGGAGAAATGAAACCAACAAAACTACCCAAGCCTCTTCCCACCAAAATGCCAAGAAAAGCACTGCAAAGATTAATAAAAGCTACAGGGAGTGCAATGCATCATGGTTACAGTGTTTTTGGCAAGGCACTAAGAGACATTCGTTATACGAGGCAGCCCCTAAGGAACATTTGCTATCCGAGGCACCCCTATACCTGGAAATTTCCATTTGTTAGCCAAAAAAATTGTTATCAGAGGCATTCTTTATCTGAGGTATTAATGTACTGTACTGTACTGTACTGTACTGTACTGTACTGTACTGTACTGTACTTACTTACTTACTTACTTACTTACACCTCCTCTTGAAGGACAAAGAGCACTCATTCAAAGATGAGGATGTACGCTAACCTTAACCCTAACCCTACCCTCTCTCAACAGAGGTGGGGGGTCAGGCTACAGTCTATTTGCCACTTATTAGGCTGTAATTTCAGCAGTACCTAGACAAATCAAAAATACTTCACGCCTTCACCACCAAGGCCGTAGCTAATAACTCATACTTTTTGGTTTCAGCACTTTAGGCCATTGTTCATCTTAAGGCTATTGACACTGTTGTCTACCTAACAAACTTATTCAGGCCATTGTTCATTTTATGAGCCTATTTCAGACCAGGTTGACAAGAGGTCAAAGTGAGCTATAAAATGGAGGACTCGTAACTACAGTAGCTTTCTTCAGATTGATGAAGTTGTTTGGGTGAGCACCAAAATGTTTCAATCTTTCATTAAAAAGAAGTCCAGTTGCCATGAATCAACTTTCAGATACTTACTTACTTACTTACTTACTTACTTACTTACTTACTTACTTACTTACTTACTTACTTACTTACTTACTTATGGGGCTTTATATCAGCAGAACACTTTGCTTTTAAATCATTTGTCAGCAAAATGGTACCTAATTTCTAAAGAACTGCATGATGCAATAATATCTTTTTAAATTGCAATGTCACAAAAACATGGATCTGTGGCATAGATCTACTCAACTTTATATGGTTTTTACACTGGAGCACACTAAAACCACTCCCCCATCATAGGCCCCATCTCTGCACACAGATTGCACATAGCCCCACAGTGATTCTGCATAAAATTCAGATCTGTGAGTATCTCTGCCTTGGATCCATGTTTTTGCACCACTGTGTAGCCATGCACTGACGGAACCATGATTTTTTGTTTGTAATCTGTGGCCATAATTTTATTATGACCCAATGTAAAAATCAGATGAAATCAGGGTCCATGTTTTTGTGCCACTGCACAGCCATATGCTGGAGGATCCATGACTATTATTATTTAGTATTTGGACATTAATGAGATCTGTGATTTGATGGTGATTTGAGAAGGATCCCATACAAAAATCATATGAAATCAAGAGGGTCCATCAAAATCTGTCTTTTTCTTTCTTCCGTTTATTTAGTACTTAGTATTTATTTAGTTCAGTTGTGTAAACCTTCTTTCCATATCCAGGCAAAAGTCTGCAAACTTCCAAAGAACTTCTGCTTTTGTTTTGTTTTTGTCCTTGAGTCCCTTTCTTGAATCCAGCAAGGGGTTAATGTTTACAGCTCTTATCTCCCTTTATCTTGGCTTCCTGACTTTTGGTTGATAATTACTACCTGGATTTTTGCAAGCTCCCTCCAAGGAGAGGCTATAGATTTTTAAATGTTCCCATTCACAACACTCTAGTTATGTCTTCACCACCATTGTTAGCAAACTAGCAGAGGATCTGTACTCACAGTTTTTCTTTTGCTTGCCTTTTCACTTTGATGTCTTTTTGTAAGAGAGAGAGAGAGAGAGAGAGAGAGAGAGAGAGAGAGAGAACAGGCTGAAAGGCTTGGTTTCTTCCAAAGGAGGCTGCCTGTTCCAATACATTGCTTGTTGTCATATAACATTAATTTGGTGGCCCCAGATCACTGGGGGGGTCTGCCCCCTTCACCCCCTAGCAACGTCACTGCTCTCTTCCTCTATAATTCTCTTTTTCTATATGTCTCCTCTACCTCTACCCTCACCCATTGGCTTCTATCTCCCCCCTTTTCACCCTATTTGATCATTCTCTGTCTCTAGTTCTCCTATGATCTCTCTCTCTCTCTCTCTCTCTCTCTCGCCTTCCATTATAAACCACCCTTTCCTATGGCTACTCTCTCTCTGTGTTTATTTGCTGAAAGACACTCATGCTCTAACTTGGGTGACTTAATTGGGTGAAAGGTACTATACCAATGAAATAAATTAATAAATATTTTGGTAAATATGAAGTCCTCATCTACCAATTTGCCCAGAATAAGCCCCATTCACCTCAGATCAGTTTCCTGAAGTACTAGCAAAAAAAATTGGGCAACAGCTATGAAATTCTTCCATGAGCACTTAGAGCTAAATGAAAAATGTTTTAAGCTAAATAAGAACCTTTATGGTCCCATGTCTTCTAGCAACTGGATGGAACAAGCTCAAAATCTATAAAGCTTAGAGCAGAATTAATTTCCTTTTGAAGAAGCAGTGGAAGGCAACAACCAAATCTGTTATGATCTGTCCCAAAATAGTAGCAAAACACAGAGGTAGGGATGGATTTGTAGTAATATTAAAAATTAGATCTTGAAAAGTAGATGTTTAACTTTCTCCAAATCCGGCACACAGGAAATCCATGCTCTCTACAATAACTTGGCCAAATATGGTCTTCATCTGATAGTCCATTCAAAAATTATCAAGTTTTATGTTTACTTCCTCTCCCCATCAGAAATAGCTTGCAGACATGTCATCGAGTATCAGAAATGCCTTGCAATACACCTCTAAAGATATCTGCGTTATCAACAGTTAGCAGGCCAGACATCCAACATTAGTTTATCTTGTAGATCCATTTCCACATATCTTTTTTAAAAATCTCACTGATTAGTGCAAAAACGTGGACTGCCAGCTATTCTGTATGTCAGAGTTGGCAACATTGTCCTACAGGTATTATTGGGTAACCAACCCCACTAGCCAACCAATGACCCCAATGGTGGGAGATAATAGGAATGTTATTTCAGCATCTATGGAAACGCAGCCGACCACTTATGGAGTATAGAGGTAGGTTATTTAACACAACTCCTTCACTGTTACAGCATATCTTGAAGTTTGCTTTACACTCAGTAATCAAGCTATGTAAACAAGTAGGCCTTTGTTTGGAAAATGTCTTTTTCTTCAGTTCGTTCACATGTTTCTTGCAAATGTTGTTTGTTCTTATTTTTCTTTAGCTAGATTAGAACAAAAACCTTTTGTTCCTGGGTGTGTTTGTTTCGAGAAGATAGGTGTGGCTGATTTTCTCCAGTGTAGCTAATACTAGGAGGTATAGTTGTTGGAAGGTAATATTTTTAAAACAGTTAAGAAGCTGTACACTTTCATTTGCAAAATTATGTTTGAAAGGTAGCAAGAAATGCACCAGAGATCCTTCTTTCCCAGCCATGACACTATGAAAGGTAACTGCTTTTTCAAAAGAAAGAAAGATGGACAGTCTAGCATCAGGGCTTTGCTCATACAGTTCTGTTAAGTGGATTACAGATGAGCTCATTCCCAGATGTGGGTCACATTCCATTAAAGGCAGGCTGAGTGCCAAGTGAAAATGGTGCATGGAGAGCAGGCAATGATTGAATCCACACACCATCACTTACTATTGCTGCCGGTGATCTGTCTCCTTCTGGCCCACAAGATTTCTCACCCCACCCTTCCAAGTTGTGGCGGACACATCAGTCATACTCAGTAAGTTCCTGACAGTGAAAATCAAGGGTAGCAACAAGGTTTGACACGAAAGGTGACATGCTGCTTTTATCTATGATGAGAAGTCCCATCCCATGGAGTCTTGCCTCATTTGGGGTTGAGAGGAAGAGAGGCCAAGAGGTAAAAAGGGGAAGGCAGAATTTAGAACAAATGGAAAGAGGAAAGCTGCCAGAGTTAGGTTGTGTGTGTGTGTGTGTGTGTGTGTTGTGTGTGTGTGTGTGTGTGTGTGTGTGTGTGTGTGTGTGTGTGTGTGTGTGTGTGGCATCTGGCATCTGGCATCTGGCATCTGACCAAAGAGCTGCATGTAAGGCAGAATATATAATAAGAGAAAGTGGAAATAAGTGAAAAAAGACTTTCAGACAATGTACTACTACGTATGTGATTTATGTACTTTTTTATGTCTCACTTTTCTCCCTTGGAGGGACCAAAGCACTTCCCAAGATTAATATGCTGAAAACATAGTTTAAATAACAATAACAACAAAAATTTCTGGGTGACCCCAAGCCAATTATAGTGTTTCAGATTACCCTCTCTGACATAGTTGTTCTGAGGGCAATGTGGGAGGAAAAAGGAGAAGGCATGCTATCTTCTGCTCACTGGAGGAATGAATTTGAGAATAATTTAGCAAAATTTATTTGCATCCCTGCAGCACTGGTAAGTGCATAAAATATGAGAACTTCAAATACTTGAAATATTAACACATCATTCTTTTCATCTTTTCTCCTTCCCTGGCTGCCCATGATGTCCCTTATCTAACCAGCAACTATGTTCAAGTTGAATTGGGTAGAAGTAGATATTCAAATAAGTTACATTAATGTTTTATTTTTGTTTTGTTTACTTCAGGTCGACAGATCTCCTGACTTGTACCATGCACAGCACTGTTATTTTTTGCTCCAGCCCTGAGATTTGCCATAGGTAGCCAGTAGACATGGACACGACTCGGCGAAATTTTAGTTTCCGTTTCCGTTTTTCGTTTCCGTTATGTAACGGAAACTGTAACAATAATTAAGCCGTCAGAACTCGAACTCGAACCGAAAAAAGAAAAATTTGGTCGGGTTTTTCATTTTCGTTTGTGGCATCATGGCGATCGAACAATGCGAAGCACAGAAAAAGTTTTTAAAGGTTTTTTAAAAAACCTCCGACTACCGGCCAAAAAAGCAGGCGAAAATATGCCTGCCTGAAGCTTTGCCACCTACCAGAGGGGTGGTTTCTGGGGGGTCCCCGACCTTTCCCCCCCTCTTCTCCTGTCCTTGGCTGCTTGCACCAGGCTGGGGGGGGTCATCGTCGTCTCGCTATGCCATGAGGTGGGGGGGGGATCCAAAATGGCGACCGCAATTTTTCTTTTGAAATCGTGGTCAAAAAACACACCAAATCTCCACAGAAACATGTGAAATTTCTTTATTTTAAATACCTGAATTTTTATAGTAGCAGCAGTGGGTTTTTTAATAGCAATAAAACGTCGTATTGATTTTATTTTATTTTATTTTATTTTTTTTTTTTTAGAGCTGCCCATTTGGGCTGGGCATGGGATGGGACCATGCAAATTTTTTGAACCATTCCACCAATGGCATCGCCAGGTTTTTGACTGCCACTTCTGGATGTCTCGGAGGGCATAAAAAGCCAAGGCACCTTCCAGAAATCGCAGTCGGGTGTATGGATGTGGTTGAGGGAGGAGGGCTGGCTGATGGTGCTGGTGTGATCCGATCGAGATTGAGGAGGGAGGCTGGAGGCTGGAGGCTTTAGGATTTAAGTTAGGCAGGGAGGGAGGGAATTGAATTTAGAAAATAATTTCTTTGATTCCCTGGAGCGGGATATAAGTATTTAAATAAATAATAAATAATAATAAATATTCTTTAATTCTTCTCTGGCAGTTTGTGAGGATCTTTTTCTGATATTGGATAAAGGGGGAGGTTCGACTGGGAGTGGGAGGTGTGGATTTATTTTAAAAATATATTATATACTACCATTTATTTTCTATTTTCCCAACTTCAATTTGCTTGCACACACACACATTTGGGGTGCAAGTCAAGAACAGAACCTCTATCCTAAGTGATATCCTAACTGCCCACTCGCCCGCCTGCCTGCGCCGCCACCTGCCTGCGGCCCGCGCCACCACCCGCCCACTTGCCCGCCCGCGGCTGCCGCCTGCCCACTCGCCCGCCCGTGCCTCCCCCCTGCCGCTGTCGCCGCCCACCCATGGCCCCCCGCCACCGCCGCCCACCCGCACCTCCCCCTTGCTGCCCGCCCCCCCGCCCCATCCACCGCCTAGGGCACAAAAACGCCTAGCGCCGGCCCTGATTGCGGGACGCCCCATGCTCTGGGAAGTCAAATCGCGCTAAATCGCGGTGGAAACGACAAACGACAAACGAAACGATGAAATGACAAATTTTTGAAAAATTTCGCGACAAACGGAAACGACCCGAAACAGACCCGTTCCGACAAACGAAAACTCGAAACGTCATTTTTTCTGGTCGTGCCCATGTCTAGTAGCCAGATGTAACTTAATGCTGCCTCCCAGTGAGATGATGTGGTGATTGCTACCAATACCAAATCTTTTCCACTGAATTCATTTCCGCTCAACACTTTTATTTCCCAGAAATCTAGTGCTGAAGGGAAGAGGGTCTTTTAAACTATGGGCATTATTAGTCAACTGGGAGTTAGAAAGCCTTGCGGATCTACTACAAATTATCCAGAGATCCACTAGTAAATCCAGATCTGGTCATCCCTGGCCTAACAGACCCCAGTTGCTGGAGGACATAAACACAAGAGTATAATGGCATTCATGCCCTGTTTATGTGTTTCCCATTGGCCTCTATTGCCAGACCAGATGGCCTTTGGTCTGATCCAGCCTTACTAGCCAATGTATCTCATCTGCCCAGATTAGAAACCCTAGCCTTTCACATACATACATACATACATACATACATACATACATACATACATACATACATACATACATACATACATACATACATACATACATACTAGTGGTGTTTCCTTTTTCCTCCTACCAACTCTTTTTTCTTTCAGTGTTCTTTGTTTCTAATCAGCCTAGTAATTACATAAACAAATTAAGAAGCAGCTCAAGACTATGATTATGTAGATGAGACCACTAGCCTTGTCCTATGCTGAATATTTCTACCCTTTGCATTTGATAGAAAATAAAGTGTTCCTGAAAATGTGTTCAAAGCAAAAGAGAACATCACAGAAAAGGCTGTAGACAGGATCTGGAGTTTTTATGAATGTACAAAATTTGGGGTACTCATTTTTCCTGTTGGCTAAAGCATGTCTGTGTGCATTTTGGGATGGGCACATTCTTTTGTGCATAATTTGAGAAGGAATATATCTTGAGTCAAATGCACTTCTTTTTTAAACAAAAAATGTTCATGTGGAAAAAAAACCCAGGTTAGTGAAAAATAAAATAATATACAACTAGGAAAATAAGTGGACTCTTTTTTGTAACATAGAAACAGAAGTTCTTGGGTTCTTTAAAGACTCTTTTCCTAACCAATTTCTTTCTAATTTTTAAAGGAAAGCTTCCTCCGTCCAAATGGGCAGTCAACAGAAAAGATCCAGCATGCTGTTAAAAAGGTTGAAGGAAATACATTTTGCTAAAATATTCAAGCAGTAGGGGCTTTTCACCATCTGGTGCTCTTGCATGGTGTATCTTTCTCAAGCTTAAAGTACACATTACACAGAGTTCTGGCCTTTTTGCTGTTGCCCTCACTTTATATTTGCCTTAAACTAAAGCCTCCAAAATGCCTCTGAGTAAAGGAGGATAGATTGCTTAACACACCTTCCTATCCCCTAGCACCTCAGCCCAAAATATGAACCCAGCGGATGGAGCCCAGCAAATCCTTTGAGTGAAGAAGATTAAGATTCTGGAAGTTCCAGATTAAAGGACCAGATATCAGATGATACAGACCATTGTTTATTTATCTTGAAATGCTAGAGAACATGAAGCTACACCAGTGGTAATTGTAATTCCCAGAAACCTTCACTACCAGCTGTACTGCCAGGGGATTCTGGGAGCTGCTGTTCAAAAATGCCCTTGAGGTCTCTTCCAACTCTATGATTCTGTGATTCCAAAGTTGGGAAACATTGGGCTACATGGACAAAATTATACGACATGGTATATGGCAGCTTTCCCATGTTCCTGTCATTCCCTTTTTTTATTCCAACCCTTCTTTTACCCAACTTAAGATATTTTTATTGGAATTCCTCAGATGGAAGAGTGGCAAAGTGCTAAACCCATTATGAAAAAACGGTAGCCAAGTTCCCAAAGGACAATCTAAAAGTGAGAGCAACTGTGTTGCTCTCCTCAACCACCTAATTCAAGTACTTTTCATTTACACCTGGAATAGACCTTTTGTAAATAACTATTTTATATTGATGTTGTTTCCTGCTATACCCAGTGAAGGAAGACAGCCAGAAAGGTTGTCAATACAGACAGCAAACCTCACATTCAATTATGGTCACTGTTAAGTGAATTCACTTGACTCTGGTATCCTCTGCATTGAAATATGTTTCCTAGGTTGATTTTTTACAATCGAAGGATGATAAACCTCTGAGAATACATGAATGTGTGTGTGCAGAAACACACACAAAATCCATACCCCATTCTCTATACAGTGTATACAGTGCATCTATAGTATTCCAGAGTGAATGAAGAGTGAAGTGCTTCCACATGTAGGGCTCATAGTCCCTACTTCCATACTATCAACTTCTGACTTTGGCTTCTTACTCTGTTCCAATCTAACAAATTCTTTGGTTTCATCTTTTAAGCTCTCCATGGTTTTGCCCTCCTTATTTTTAAACTCATGTTCAAGTATGTGTTTGCTTATCATTTCCCCCAAAATTCTTATTTTTTAAATTGTGCTAAATTGGGCTAAATTGAAAAGCCCTCAGGCCTCAGGCTGCAGAACCTGACGTTGGAAGTTAAATTCCACACTATGCATCCTTAAAAGGGCTGGATTAAATGATTCATAGGTTCCCCTTCAGCTCTGCAATGTGGTGAAGAAGAAGAAGAAGAAGAAGAAGAAGAAGAAGAAGAAGAAGAAGAAGAAGAAGAAGAAGAAGAAGAAGAAGAAGAAGAAGAAGAAGAAGAAGAAGAAGAAGAAGAAGAAGAAGAAGCATGCAAGTCACAAAAAGAAAATACCTCCAAATGAAAACCTAGCAACAGAGAATCCACTTCTTAAGGAAGGGGTAGGAAGAGAAGAACTCTGATAATACTTTCATTTTAAGACTACCAGTATCAAAAATCTAGGCATCTACTTTTATGAAAGGCAACCAAACATAGAAGTACGGATTCCATGTACAGCTGCTCTCTATATATCATACATGCACATGTTAAAGGAGGCAGAAAGTGCTCAATTCATTGACTAATGGAGGGTGGGTTTTGTCTTTCCAGCATTGCAATATCAATCATTTTGCTACCATAAGGTTCTGGACAGATTGATTAATTTCCATGAGACATTTGACCATTGATTAATTTCCATGAGGCATTTAGCTAGTTTAACAACACATGTACCTCTGCAGATTGCATCTTAGTACCCACCCAACCCCTGAAATAGTGACATTGCCAGAGTATATGTTTATGAGATGCACCACACATGAGTAAAAGCACCAACAAGATTTACTCAACTCTTTTGGAAAAAGGTTGCTGAAGTGCCCAGTATACACTTTAAAGCCTAAATATAAGGAATTGAATGTGGAATTCAGTTCTTCATTCTATATTTGTGTACAACTTTGACTATCATGACATATTTTATTAGCATTAAGTTAATATAAATAAAATAAAAGAATCTTTTCCTATACTGATTCAGTGGCTGAAATCCAGTAGTAAGCCACAACTAGACTAAGCCCATTGAATCAGTACAACTAGTCTTACATAGTTGACTCACCACATCCTACTCATTCTACTCTGGTTGTGATTTACTGAATTTCAGAAAAATATATATGAAAAATTGCAGCAGCAATTAGTACTACAGGGCCATGCTTATATCTCAAGCATTTGTAATTAGTTGTAAATACTGCCATTCAGCAGAATCTGACCATATGTATCTTGCTAGCAGCTTAAAGGGTGGGAGAAATTCAGCAACGTCAACAGTCAGTTGATCCAAAGTTTAGATTGCCCTATCCATCCTAAACTCTCATAAAAAATTACTTCTTCATTTCTGGATTCTCCATTATGATTAATTTAGCATAAGAAAAGGAATCAAACTTTAATTACTACTGTAGTATTGTACTCCAGTGCTTTGTACATCCTCCCAACCAACTTAGTCCATTAGTTTTCATCTATCACAAATACTAAATATATGAATATGTGACTGTATGCATTCATGCTTCTTCCTCCTTGCCTTTGCATATGTAATCTTTTTCATCACCTTTTCCTCCCACCACCACCACCACAGATATACATCCTGCTCCAGTCACCATGGCCCTCCCACTTTATGTACAGTGTTCCCCCACCCTTACGCGGTTCATATACTGCGGTCCCGCTATATCACGAAACCACAGTATATGAAAAAAGGCCGCCTGGGTTAAGGGGGAGAAGGCCTGTTTCGGGCCTCCCATACTTGCCCCCAACCTGGCGCTGTCCTGAATGGGCCTGCAAAAGCCTTCCCGGGCCTTCTGGAGGCCCCTAAAGGGCCTCCCTGTGAACCAGAAGTGACTTCCGGATTGCTGAAAATAATTTCTGAGGCCTCTGGTAAGTACAAGAGCCCCCAGCTAGGCATCCCAGGGCTGACCTGACCTGCAGCCGCATATCACAGATTTTCAATTATTGCAGATCGGGTTGGGTCCCTAACCCCTGCAATAGGCAGGGGGTCACAGTATATTCTTTCCCTACTACCTTTATTTATTTCTTCAATGCCTCCACGCACTCTACTGAGACTTAGATTCCTAGGACAGAGACATAGTCTCCCCTCTCTATCTTTATCTCTGTAAAAAGCAATAAGTAGATGAACAACAACATCAGCATTTCAAGACAACCACTTCCTGAAATGTTACAGATTCAAATACTTTCTCCTGTTCTCTCCCTGGGTACTGATGAATGTTTTCTCTGCCAGGGCTCAGAGATAGGAATATAAACAGGGAGGAAAAAAAACTAAAATGGAAGCTTCTAGAAATAATATGGTCATTGTGGCAGTGTGTGATATGTTGTGCTGTCTATAGTTTCATCAAAAACAAACTCTACCATCCCTCTGGGTTTTATTTCTGAATTTTCTCTGGGAGTTAGATGACGTTATTAATAACAGGATGCATGGAGAAGTTTCCCCACCTCTTTTCCTGTCTCTGGTTTCGTCTCCCTTCCTCCTCGCCCTCCTTCTACCCAATTTCATTCATTCGCACGCAAAGAAACCCCCGCCCTCTCACATCTTTCCTCCCACACCTCCCACCAGCGCCACCACCTTTACATCATGCTCCAATCACCATGGAAACCATAACACAAGCAGCTGGCTGCTGTGCAGAGGATGCCAAGTATTCAGGGAGAAAAGTCATTGGCAGGAAGGCAGCAACAGCAGCAAGAAAAAGGGCATGGGACCTTTCCAAAGGAGAGCTCTTTTCTTCATTCTTCAGGGATGCTGGTGGATTTAAAGATGCAAGTATAAAGAAAAGCACACTTGTCCCCAGAGCAGTTGATTCAGTGCAGAAGGATCTCCATCTCATTACTTATTGCCAGCACTGCCCAAAACCTCCCACAATGGTCACCAGTAGGAGGAAAAGGGTGGCACTGGTAGTGGCAATGCCTTTACCACCATTGCCTCCCGACATCCCCCAGTCCGCTACATGAATAATACCATGGTCTCGAGAGTCTTCAGAACCAAGGCACTATGGGCAAATATGGACAGAAAAATTGCCAGTGCATATTATTCAGATAGCCAGCTAAGCCGCAGCTAGGGTATGCAGGCAGGAACAGTTCAAAACAGGCTGATGGTAGCAGCTGATTCAAACAACAAAACTGGGGGAGTTAGAGCCCTGCTGCTACAGTCAGAACTTCACCACATGAGACTGCGATAATTCCACCCCATCTGCCTAGATATATAGGTCTGGAAGTTGAGTCATGGTAACTGGACTTCTTTTTCTTGAGAGACTGAAACGTTTCGCTGCTCGTCCAAACAGCTTCCTCAGTCTGGATGAGCAGCAAAACATTTTAACCTCTCAAGAAAAAGAAATCCAGTTGCCATGACTCAACTTCCAGATAAACTCACCTGGATGCCCGAGAACCTTCACAGATAGATATGTATGTGTAAATTTTGATTACAGGCTGGCATGATGTACAGCTGTGAATGCATAATTAGTAAACATACATAGGCTGAGTGCTTTAATGACTAGCAGATGAAGTTAGTCAATAATCTGTCTTGGAATTGTGTGAGAAGTCTTTAAGAAAGTGTTGTATGTGAGGGCCTGTGGAATCAAGTTAATCTTGAGTTTTGGACAGAGAAGCGAAGTTTATGAGGAAGAGTATATTCAAACTACAGAAGAATATATACATTATCATTGTTTTATTGTTTTATACTTCATTATTATTACCATTCTTCCATTTACCTGCACATCCAAAATAAATCTATTTTCTTTCTTCCGGCGGGGAAACTCACCTCATTATTTAGTTTCTAGTGTAAATAGGAAAGATATTTAGCAACCTAGAAATAGTGAATATTGCATCCATGCCATGCAGGCTACAAAATGCCAGAACAAGAACAAGAACAAGAAGAGTTTACATTGCAGACAGCTCTTTACTGAGCAACCAAATATATAATCTCAATATGAGATGAGACAACAAAGTGGAGGCTGGCTGGCTGCCAAAGTTAAGGGGCCAGCCCAAAATACTTTGGAAAGTTTGGGAGGGAGGATGTTGGCCTTTGGTAAATTCCTAAATTAATAGCACTAAGCAAGAGGTGGTTAGGTTCAATGAGAAGGTATCAGAGAAGTGTCTGGGTCTACCTGGGGAGTATGAAAGTCAGTAGTACAGTGATGCTAAGATGTGATGCCTCCTCAGGGACACTGCAGATATTGCCCCTGTTTGGCTAATAACCGGGCTGGCTGGGCTGTGGGGGTGCCTTCAAAAGCCTTGGTAAACATTTAGCTAGCCTACCATCATAGGACAATATAGCAAGACCCACACTCAATATGCAGCTGTGTTCTGCAGGATGCCTACATTTAGTTAATATGTAATTATGCTCCGTAGGCGAAGGAATCTAGTTGAAATGCAGCTATGTTATGTAAAAGCCTACAGCTAGTTAATGTCTAGCTATGCCTCACATCAGCTTCAATATCCACACACTGCACCTGTTTGGCCATGATACAATGAAGCGTCAGTAGATAAGGAGAGATAAGGTTGACGCAGCCGCAATAATGATTCTTCCGCCTAACAATAAGACATGCGCACTTCATAGCAGTAATCAGATACTGACAAGTATCCACAGATGATTGGTTTAGCCCGACACATGCGTAGAGAAACAATTATGTAGGAGTTTTGTGTAGGTGATGGGATGTATTGTCACTATGCATAAATAAAGCGCTGGTGGGGGCCGAGAGTAAGTCAGCCATCTGGCTTCATCAGAGCTCTCCCAGTACTGCACTACAACGATCGTTCCCGACTCTCTCTCTCTCTGGATGACGCCTGCTGGCAGGGTCATCTAAAACCCCGTCCGGACTGCAACATGTGGTGACCCCGACGTGATTCCTGTGAAGACACGACAGAACCTCACCCGACCGTTTGGTCCCCTAGCTGCAGCCTCACCAGGTGAGCGTTCTCCCTTGCCTTAAGCCCGGTTGAACCAACTAATTATGGGCTCTAAGCTCTCGGCACCTCAGCAGCGTTATGCTGACGAACTCTATGAACTAGTAACAAAGGAGGGGCATTCCATTTCAAAAGATGATGTCGCTGAATTGGTATTAGCAATCCAGGACGTCTGCCCCTGGGTTCCAGAACAGGGTACCTTTTCTTTGCAAGACTGGGTGAAGATTGGGACCTGCTTTCAGGGTCACCCGAGAGTCCCTCTGTCTACTCTTTATGCATGGTGTAAGGTTCGTGCTGCTTTAAAGGGACTCACACCGGCTAACATTCTGTTTGCCCAGCAAACTCTCTCATATCCTTTGCCACAAATTTTGCCTCCGCCTGCCCCGGTGATTTATCCACCGCTGCCCGCCACGGCACCACCGGCATATGAGCAGGAGAAAGGGCTGCTGTTAAACAAGGAAAAGGAGCTTGAAGCTGAGACCCCCCAAGTCTCATCTCCAGCACCGCTGTGTTGTACAGTAGCAGCCTCTGCAGTTGCCAATCCACCCCCCACGGTTTTGCCTTCTGCTGAGGGTGCAACACGTCAATATTGTTCTCCTGTTTCAGAAGTAATAGCTTCAAATCCTGAACTGTGTGTTACCCACCCTGTTTTGGCTTTTCCTGTGTTACGTCTGGAGGGAGCTCAGCCAAAATATCAGCCAGTTGATATGAAAATAGTGAAGCAGTTAATGGAAAGTGTGAAGATGAATGGGTTGCATGCTCCCTATACAAGAACTCTTTTGCATACTATTGTGGAAGCTGGCTTACTCCTTTATGATTGGCGTTTGATGTGTCAGGCTGTGCTTACTCCAGCAGATTATCAAATATGGGCTCAAAATTTTAAGGATTTGGCTGCACAGTTGAGCGCTCGCAATAAGCAAGCTCATGCGACTGCTCTCATCAACCTTGCTGAAGGGGCAGAGAGACCCCCAGATCCCATTTCTGCAGAGCAGTATGCTGGCACAGGTGACTATCAGACTCTGGATAAACAGCTGACCCTGAGTGATGCAGTTTTAAGAGATGTTGGAAATCTGGCTTTCAAGGCTTTGATTCGGGTGCCTAGCAGGCAAGATCAGGATGGAGCATTCTCAGCCATCAGGCAGGGGGCTAAGGAAGATCATGCAACCTTTGTTAGCCGTCTCCTAACTGCAGCTGAACGGCAGATTGAGAATCTGGAAGCGCGCTCTCTTGTAATAGGGCAGTTGGCTTTTGAGAATGCTAATGCAGATTGCAAGAGGGCTATGACACCCACTTATAAAAGGGACAAGACACCCCTTTCAGAAATGCTCCGCATTTGTCAAAATGTTGGCACCCTTGAGCATAAGCTTCAGGTGATGTCAGCAGCGGCGGAGTTAGAGCCTAATGTAATCAATTCAATCCGTTCCTGCGGCTTTGCCGGACCACCAAAAGGTGCATGGGCTCGAACAGGGGCAAACCCCTCTCGATGCTTCCGCTGCGACTCTCCTGATCATTTCCAACACAGGCTCTCTACACTTCTCTTACACGGGACCAACTAGAGCATGTACATGCCACCTCATTGGACTTTCAAGTGGCATTGGATGGCTCCTCTGGCAAATACATTTTCAACCCTCCAAAGGATCCATGCCTCACTCTTCTTGCTACAATTCCTTCGGCGACTATTGTTTTAACAAGACGTCTTCACCCTCCTTCAGATGTTCCCACTATTTTTATAGATGGCACTAAAACAAAAAGAGTTTTCACGTATCAGGACCAGAATGGGGATTGGCATCCGGTTCTTAGGACCGACCAATGCTCTGCTCGACGTGTGGAACTTGCTGCAGTGATTTTGGCCCTTCAACATTTTTTCTGACACTCCCTTTAATCTCATTGTTGATACACAGTATGTGTATCGCCTTTTGTTTCAGTTTCCTGATGTACAAGATCTAATGTCTCTTTTCTTTCAGTTGCAGGAAGCTCTTCTGACCTGAACGGTACCTTACTTTGTTGACAGCTGCTTGCTAAACAAATGGAAGGGAAGGGGGTCCCTCCAACAGATATACTTGTTGTTAATTCTAAGGTTTTATTTACTATTAATCATTTGAGTTTTCTCAAAGATTCCTCACACACTCTTGTTGAGTTTCATTTCAGATCTCAAGAGCAGTTGGATTCCGACCCGTTGTGTCAGACCTTGGCGTAAGACACTGCCACCTGCAACTGCACCTGCTGACGATTCAAATTCAGCATGCTGGGTTTCCTCCGTTTTTTTTTCTTAGGCTAACACATGGCTTAAACATGCACAATATATGTTTGAATTTCATGGGAAGCAAGTTTCTCTCACCCATGAGCCTCCCATATCAGTAGCCTCTATGTCATTTTTGCCCACACCTCTTAGTGTTCCTGATTTGGTAGTAGCTCAGCTACAAAACATACACCAATCCACCTTTTTGAGGGAATTAACACAACTAGCCCCGAAGCTATCCCTTTTCGGAAAATGAATATTTCTTCCTTTATGGTAATAGGAATTCTACCTACTCTTTTAGTAATGCCTTTGTAAATTCTACTTATTATGACATATATCATGAACTACCCATGTTTAGTCCTGATTATACATCCTTAACTGGGTCTATTTGTGATAAGTGGGTCATTAAGGATCTGTTTTGTGTTAGCTTGTGTTGTTGTGTTCAATGTACCCCCTCCCTCATTGCTACATTGAGATCCTGCGTGTCAAGAGTAGAGTCAAACCGCAGCGCCCTTGCGGTCTCCGTGTCAACACGATATCTTCCCGTCAGCCGTATAGATCCTGATGAAGTTTCTCCGGACCTACACCCTAATGACCCTAATTTTCATGTTGTCTATCGACCTGTTGCTTATGTTTTGCCTCATGCTGAACCTAATCTAAATCAAATCAAAAATGAATAATTTAGAAAGGGGACATGTGGGGGTGCCTTCAAAAGCCTTGGTAAACATTTAGCTAGCCTACCATCATAGGACAATATAGCAAGACCCACACTCAATATGCAGCTGTGTTCTGCAGGATGCCTACATTTAGTTAATATGTAATTATGCTCCGTAGGCGAAGGAATCTAGTTGAAATGCAGCTATGTTATGTAAAAGCCTACAGCTAGTTAATGTCTAGCTATGCCTCACATCAGCTTCAATATCCACACACTGCACCTGTTTGGCCATGATACAATGAAGCGTCAGTAGATAAGGAGAGATAAGGTTGACGCAGCCGCAATAATGATTCTTCCGCCTAACAATAAGACATGCGCACTTCATAGCAGTAATCAGATACTGACAAGTATCCACAGATGATTGGTTTAGCCCGACACATGCGTAGAGAAACAATTATGTAGGAGTTTTGTGTAGGTGATGGGATGTATTGTCACTATGCATAAATAAAGCGCTGGTGGGGGCCGAGAGTAAGTCAGCCATCTGGCTTCATCAGAGCTCTCCCAGTACTGCACTACAACGATCGTTCCCGACTCTCTCTCTCTCTGGATGACGCCTGCTGGCAGGGTCATCTAAAACCCCGTCCGGACTGCAACACTGGGCTTCACCTCGTTGCAAAAAATAATTTCTGGTACTCAGTTTCTTCTGTGCAGATGTTCAGCCTGCTACCATGAAAGCAAAATATGAGCAGGAGATGTGGCTTCATATCCAAGTCCTGTTCCTAGACAAAGCCCCTGAAATCCCCATGTTGAGGAGAAAAAACTCTTAGAGAGTCACAGCTACTCGAATTCAAAGAGGAATTAGGACCCCTGTGTTGCAACGGGCAAGATCCTGTTGCTGGTGCAATGGGAGTGGCATCACCTCCAGCAGCTGATGGCTTCTAACTGAATAGTCCTGCTTTCATTTCAGCTTGTGTGTGACTTGCACACCATCCTATACAGTTTTGTGCAACCCAAAACTGAAGCAGGAGCTCTTTAATCAGTGGCAATCTGCCTGAGCAGGTGACATCACTCCCATTGCACTGGCAGAGCTATGGGCACTGATATCGCCCAGTATAATGCTAAAACACTCAAGCAGCAGCAACAGACTACAACTGCATAATTATATAAAAGCTTGGGGTAATTAAAATCAAGTTCAGTAAGACAGCATTTCAGAGCTACACATCTTTTGAAAACAGAAGGGTTTGACAAACACCTGGATGTCCATGTGAACTGAGTGTCAGAACTCAACTGCGGTCACCAAACAGGACAATCCTGTATGCATAACCCCAAACAGGGGATAGGGAAAAAATAATAAGATTGCCAACCTCAGTGTGTTTGCCTGCTTGCAAGTGGTCTTTCTGCCTTCAAATCTCAAATGTCATCAGCATTCTTACTTGGGAGCAGTAGCAAACAAACAAAATCAATGCAGGTGCCAATGAGGGAATGTCATGTTCCCTGTAGGCAGCTATTCTTACCAGCCTTATCACCACATCTTTGCTGAGATGTAATTTATGATCAAAGGCAGCCTAGGGAGCCTTCTGCAGTAATTCAAACACGATGTAATAAAGGTAGATATGGGCACGAAACAAAAAAAATCATTCCGTTAATCGTTATTCGTTCTGTTACGTAACGGAACGAATAACGAAGCCCAGAGTAATTTGGGAACGAACTGAACAGAACCAGAACAAATTAGTGCAGTTAGGTTCGGTTCATTCTTCCCCGCTGACGACGACAGCCCGGCTGTCTTTGCCAGTGGGGGGGGACTGTCAGAGAGAGCCCCCTTCTTGCCTTGCAAGCAGAGGTGGGATTGGGGCTTCCTCTCCAGCGATCTCTGCCGCAGGTGCAAGACAGCTGGCGTTGCTGTCATGCACTCATGGCGGAGGGCGGCGAGAGGGAGCCACGGTCTTGCCTCCGCGCACAGAGGCAAGACCACGGCTCAATCTCCTCCACCCGGGGTGGCAGCCGGGCAGCTATCATCCAGGGCGGAGGAGATTGGCTGAGCCTGGGCCGTGGTCTCACCTCTGTGCATGGAATAACAGAAATGAACACCATTTTGACATTCCGTGCCCATCTCTAAATAAAGGCAGGTGTCACCATGGTTAGATCTATATGCCTCAGGAACAGGTGTAGAAACTAGAAAGTATACCAGTCTCAGCTGAACACTTCTGTCCACTGCCAGTAGCTAGGCTTCCATGATAAAGGTTAGGCCTAGAACAAGGGTGGGGAACCTTCAGCCCTCTAGATGTTTCAGAATTCGGAGCCTGTATTGCCAATGATAAAGGACTGTGGGAGTTGTGACACGAAACATCTGGAGGGCCAAAGGTTACCCCACCTATGGCCTAGAAGAAGCTCTAACCATGAACCTAAATTTTAAAGGGTTCCAGTGGCTTCCAGTACATTTATTATTTATTTATTGTTCTTTATTATGGTGCTTTATGTAAACCGCCCAGACTAGAGATGGGCACGACTTAGCGGTATTCCCGTTTCCGTTTCCGTTACTCGTTTCCGTTACTCTACGGAAACAGTAATGGGAATTACTCCGCCAGACTTCGAGCTCGAACTGACGAACGAACAATTTTGGTCTGATTTGTCGTGCTCGTTCCTTGCATCGCGCGATGCCACGCGGCACAGAAAAAAAGTTTTTAAAAGTTAAAAAAACCCGGTTCCCGGCCGAAAAGCAGGCGGAAAAATGCCTGCAGTGCCTCAGGGCACCTACCAGAGGGGTTGTTTCTGGAGGTCCCCGGCCTCCCCCCCATCCCCCGTCCTAGTGGGCTGCTCTGTGGGACTCGCCGCAGGCTCGCAGCCAGCCAGCAAAAAGCCCAGTCTCGCTGGCCGCCGGCCGCCGCAATTAAAGCGCAAGCAAGCGGCACGGACGGCACAGGAAAAAACTTTTAAACTCTCCCCCCACCCATTCCCAGGCCAAAAAAGCAGGCGGAAAAATGCCTGCTTGACTAAGGGCGCAGGGCACCTACCGGAGGGGTGGTTTCTGGAGGGGGGGTCCCGCCTCCCCCCCGTCCAGGGCAGCCGGACTCGAGTCGCCAATCGCCTTGCCATGCGGTGCGGGCGGGGGATCCAAAATGGGGCGGCGAACGCAATATTGTTTTTGAAATCGTGGTCCAAAAACACACAAGCACAACAGAAACACGCGAAAATGTATAAACTGCCAGATTTTTCACAGTAGCAGTGGGTTTTTTCTTGCAACAAAATGTCTCTCCTCTCCTCCTCTGTCCTCCATTTATTTTATTTTATTTTATTTTATTTACACCTGCGCAATGATGGGCTGGCCAAGTGGCCAGCCATGTGGGTGTGGACGACCATGCAAATTTTTGGAGCCATCCCACCCATCGCATGGCCACTTGGCCATGGAGACTTCTGGGATGTGCCAAAAAGCCCCCTAAAACCTGCCCTAGCCCCCCTAACCCTAACCCTAACCCTTGACTCCGTACCCATACATCACAGACTGTCTTCTTAGTGGGTCAGAGAGGCACCCAGAGGTGCAACCCACTAGCCCACCGTAACCTTACCCGTCACTAGCCTAACCCTAGCCCTTGCACTAACCCACCTTAACCCTAAGCCAGATCTACTTGCTTGCATTGCACTACACGCAGCAAGTACAATTCCCTTCTGTGTGAGACATGGTGGTGCGAGAGCCTTAGTTAGGTATCTCACTATGGCTCTGGGTTCAGTGCCATCCACTAGTCTTCACAGTCACTGTCTGCACATTCTGTTATGCAATATCCATATGGCTATTGCATAGCATTTTGCAGCAGCAGCAGGTGAGGAGGGGAGACCCCCATGTTGAGGGGTCTCTTGGAGCCTGCTTCCCCTTTCCTAGTGGGTGAGGATAGGAGGCACCCACGGGTGCCTCCAGGAGCCCACTTTCCCTTATAGCGGGCCAGAGGAGGCACCCACCCCACAGAGGTGCCTTCAGGAGCCCGCTCCCCCCCCCCCAAAAAAAACCAGTACTAACGAAAACAAGAAAACGAAAAAATTAACCGACTAATTTTTGTGAATTTTCGCGAAAAACGGAGACGACCCGAAACGGAACCGGCCTGACTAACGACAACTCGAAAGAAAAAAAATTCAAGTCGTGCCCATCTCTAGCCCAGACTTCTCTTTGGGGAAAATTGGTCACGGTATACAAATGTATAAATAAATAAATAAATAAATAAATGTCTTAGGTCATATTTACAGACCATGAATAGCTCTATCTTATCCAATTGCCTTTTAAAAATGATGAGTTGCCAATCTCCCAAATTAGCTAACATGTCAAGCAAAAACAGAACAAAACAAAATTTAAAAAAATAAAGAAGAGAAAAAATGTTGTGGCATCTTAAAGACAAACTGCCATATTTTAATGACCCTCCCTTCCATTGGCAGCCAAGGGAGGGGGAGCTTTCTTCCTCTTGGGCAATTTTCAGCAAGCAAATTGTAGTTCTTGGCTAGATCTCCCCACCTGACTGCTCCCCTCAGTGTGGAAATACTATTGGGAATTTCCAGGCACCAGAAAATGACTCCCCAAGCATACACTTTATAGTAAACCAGTTCTTAAAAATGGCAACACTGGTCTGAGTATTAGTGTAAGCACACAGAAAAACCGCAACAAACTATGTATTTCAGTGTCTACAAATATAGAGAAAAACAGCACAGCATAAAACTCTGGTTTAATACATATCCACTCAAAGGTAAAAGGAACTAGATTACTAAAGAGTACACATGAGCAGCAACACTTAATAGCATCCACTCTCTTCATACAAGGCCCTAGCAAAGTTCAACCAATCCTTTTGAACTTTCCTATTAACACTGACAGATACAGTTACAACTGTCTTTGGAAATGTTATAAATTGGTGACACAAAGCCTATCAACTTCCCTTACATATTCTAGTATTTTATACTTGGTTGTATCCTTCTCTTGATTAAATTTCGGTTCATGGCTACTTTGTGTCAAAGCATTACATTGTCAAAGAGATTGTATTCTCAGACTTATTACTTCAAGCCAATAAAGATTTTTAAGCAGACAATTGCAGTCCTTCTAAATCTTTAAATTTATAGAGAACTGGGAAATTATAGTCATAGGTGAGCATTTTGATCCTCTTATATTTTAATAAGAATTTACCATAATTTGCAAACACCATTATAAGCAAGATGAATAGAATTTGAAATTTTAATAATTCCAATATGGGGAAAACCCAGACTAGTAGTTTTGGCCATCCAGACTCCAGGATTTTCATGGTTAAACTCTTAATAGTCTAGCTTTGAATTGGCATGTATTCAATAATGTTGCAGGTGAGTTAAGGTCATTATTATTTTTTTTTCATTGATAAGCTTCTCAGTCTAGGCCTCTCCATGGCCTCAGCAATAATCCAGACACCATTAAAAACAATAATAGAAAATAGCAATGGCAGCAGTTAGGAATAGAAATAGGTAAATTATTTGGCCAAGTATGTTGGTACAGCACCATAGGTAATTGGTGTTTGTTTGTTTGTTTGTTTGTTTGTTTGTTTGTTTGTTTGTTTATTTAGCTTGTATGCCACCCACTACCCAAAGGTCTCTGGGCGGCTCACAATCAAAATAGACAATTAAAACATCAAAATTACAATAAAATTAGAACAATAAAAACATGTAAATACAATAAATACGATACATTAAAAACACAACACTAAAATTGCCATCAGGACCCACAATCATTAGTTTAAAAACTTCTGGAATAGGAAGGTTTTTACCTGGCACCATAATGTTATCAACATCGGCGCCAGGCAAGTCTCACTTGGGAGGGCATTCCATTCCATAGTTGTGCATTCTCTCCACCCACCCACACCTGACTGCCTCACTCACAAGTCTCTTAGAGGTGGGCAGAGTCCTTCTGGGACAGCCATCCACTCTGGAGCTTCTCCGCCTCCTCCAACAGCCAGTCACTGAGACAAGGAGGTGGTGCAAGGATCCCTTCCCACAGCCTTTGAGTGGGTGTCAATGAATTTTTGCCAATCCAAGTTGAATCAATTTGTGCCCATCACAAATACAGAAATAACAATTCCAGGGATGGTAAAATGAAAGAAATCATTAATTGGGTCTTTCTTGTTTACATGAAAAGAAAGAAACACAGAAGATGCTTCCCCCTCCCCCCGCTTTCTGTAATTTCATTTGGCAAAATCTTCTTGCATAAAGTTGCAAAGTATAAACCAGATGATGTTATTATCAGACACTGCTAATGTTTTATTTAAATTAATAGAAATTCCCTGCTTTCAGTTCTGACTCCTTAAAGTTCACTTTTGCCCTAGAGAAGCCTCTGGGGGCCTTGAAATATGAAGGGAAGCCTTTCATAAGCAAAAATCACAGCTGGATCACCATCAGCAGTCCCAATCCAATACATATATTGCTCAAGACATCTGTATGACAGCAATATTACATACATATAGAATTACAAATATATACGGTATATACTTTGCTTTCTAAATCAGTCCGGACTTGCTGACTGCTTTCCCAAATGTGATCACTAGATGATCATTTCCTATGCACAGAAATGTGTGTGCAGCTTGTGCTGCTGCTGCTGCTGGCTGACATCACTCTGTAAGTGTCTATCACTCGGTGCCTTTAGTGAATTCTAAGATCTCATGCAATCTAATAAGCATGGCTATTAGGGAAGCAGAAACATCTCAAAACCACCTCTGCTGAAAAATTTCAGATATTGCTCCCAGCTCCACATAAACCTCTTGAATTCTATTTATTGTATTTAGGAAACAGTAAATACCTTTACAATTCAAAGTTAAAGCAACTATCCTGAATAATGCCTATTACCTGCTAGGCAGTGATTTATTTCATGTATGCTTGAGATGAAATATGCACTCAGACATTAATGCACATTTTGCTTCCGTCACACACACACACACACACACACACACACACACATACTGCAAGCAAACAAAACAAAAACCAAAATGTGAAAATGCTCTGGACAGTGTTAGAATTTGTCATCAAACTTGCAAATAGAGATGGGCACGAAACACCAAAATGGCATTTCATTTCATTTTTCATTTCTCGGTTTTTTGTTTCATTTTGTTTCATACAAAATGAATTTTTTTAAAAAAATCATTTCATTTTTGTTTTGTTTTATTTTTTGTTTTGGGGTTTTTTATAACTGTTGGGGCTTTTTTTACTAGCACCAACCAGCTGGAGTGGGTTTTTTTTTCTTACTAGCACGAACCAGCTGGAGTGCAGGGCCCTGCCGGATGGCAGTTTTTTAAAAAAAAAAAACTAGCACTGACCAGCTAGCTCGTGGGGCCCTTCCGATTGGCACTTTTTAAAAGAAGTAGTGCTGACCAGCTGTCTCACAGGGCCTTGCCGGTCTGTGCTTTAAAACAAAAAAATCTAGTGCTGACGAGATGGCTCATGGGCCCCTGCTGATCAGTGCTGTTTTGGGGAAAAAAAACCTAGCAGCAATCAGCTGGCTTGAGGGCACCTGCCGGTTGGCACTTTTTTAAAACTAGCACTGACCAGCTGGCTTGTGGGGCCCTGCCCTTGCTCCTTTCCCAACTAGCATCCTGCCAGCAAAAGAAGACCCAAGTGATGCACTGATGAAGGTGAGTGGCCCTTCCTGGCAAGGGAGAGGGGAAGATTAAGCTGCTGTGCAGTTGATTTGGCACAATGCATTTTGTAGTAAAATCATAGAATCATAGAAACATAGAGTTGGAAGAGACCACAAGGGCCGTCCAGTCCAACCCGGGCCACACAGGAACCCCCATCACAATATTTCCGACAGGTGGCCATCCAGCCACTGCTTAAAAACCTCCAAAGAAGGAGACTCCACCACCCTCCGTGGCAGCATATTCCACTACCGAACAGCTATAACTGTCATGAAGTTCTTCCTAATGTTTAAATTGAATCTCTTTTCCTGTAGTTTGAGACCAATGCCCCGCGTCCTAGTCTCTGAAGCCATGGAAAACAAACCAGTCCCGTCTTCAATATGACATCCTTGCAAATATTTAAACATAGCTATCATATCCCCTCTCAGTCTTCTTTTTGAAAGGCTAAACATTCCCAGTTCCCTAAGCAGTTCCTCATAAGACATTTCTTTCAGACCCTCAGTCATCCTGGTCACCCTCCTCTGGACCTGCTCAAGGTTGTCAACAAGCTTTTTAAATTGAGGTGTACAGAACTGGACACAGTACTCCATGTAGGGTCTGACCAGAGCAGAATAGAGTGGTACTATCACTTCCCTTGATCTAGACACTATGCTTTGTGCCCATCTCTAGTTCCTATGGAACAGGAATTTGTGACTGCTGGAGAATAAAGTGAATGTAATTATTGAAATATCTCATGCAAGTTATTATAATGACTATATTACTTTATCTCCTCTTAAAATAAAATTAAAGACCTTTTGGCTTCTTTTCTGATAAGATGAGAATAGACATAATGAGTCACGGTGAATTTAATTAATACTAAGAGTTATAGTAAATCAATACATTTTAAACTTAATATGTATTTTGAATACTGTGTGCCTCAATCAGAGGCATAAGTGACGTATTCTCTGAAATAAAGGATAGCCATGTGGTCATATTATTTTGACTTTAATCTGACCAAAATTGGGTAAACCTAGTCAGTTTACTAAATTATTTATTTTATTTTGCTTATTTATTTGTTTTTTAGAATATTTTCTCCTTGGAAAAAGGACCCAAGGTGGGTTACAGTAATGAGGAATAATATATAGTCCAGTACAGTTAGGACATGTTTAAGTATTGAGAACAGGGAATGGAGAAACATCTTACAGCATTAAAAGACAACATTACATTAAAGCTACAGGAGAGCAAGAGCAGTTAAAAGGAGAATAACATTCCATATAAAGTTATGAGTGATGGAAACTAACATTGAAAACATAGTGTCAATGTAATCACACAAGGTTATAAGTGGTTATAAACACAAAGTCTATGTGATTCTATAGATTCATATGAAAGACACATAATAGGTACATTACCCACCCGCTCTTTTGTGGTTCATGTACTGCGGTCCTGGTATATCGTGGGACCACAGAATAGAAAAAAAGCCCCCTGGGGTAAGCTGGAAAAGCCTGTTTTTAGGCCTTCTGTACTTACCTCAGACCTCGTGCTGCCTGAACAGGCCTCCGACAACCTTCCCGGGCCATCGGAGGCCCCAAAAGTGCTTCTCACCGAACCGGAAGTGACCTCCAGATTGCTAGAAAACACTTTGGGTGCTTCTGAGGGCTTTTCTGGGCATGTCAAAGGACTCAGAAATGCTTTTCTGCAAACCGGAAGTGAATCGGAAGTCACTTTGTTAATTCTAAATTAACAATGGCAACATCATAGAAAGAAAATCTGTATAAAATGTTTTATAGATGGCATTTCCCACCTGCTAAGTTAGCTAAAATATTCCCAAACGTATTTAGCAAATGTTGGAAATGTGCGCAAGAAATGGTGACTTACTATCATGTATGGTGGACATGTGATAAAGTGAAAGAATATTGGATTAAAATACATACTTGGCTTATTAGAATGATAAAAAAACATGTAGACTTTAGGTCAGAATTGTTTTTACTAGGCATATTACTAGAATATTTAGACAAACAAAATACTTATCTAGTACTGCACATTCTGACAGCAGTGAGGATAGTTTGGGCACAACATTGGAAAAATGAAGAAACACCAACAGATGAAATGATTGATAAGAAAATTTTGGAATAGTAGAGATGGATAGGCTGACAATGAGAATCATGGGAAAAGGGGAGTCATGATAGTACCAAGTATGGAATCTGTTTTATCAATGGCTAAAAAAAAAGAAACAAAGAATGAGTAAGATGGTTGTAACATAATAATGACTGAAACCCATGCAACACAATGTGTAACATATCACATATACAGTAACCCGGGTTAGGGACCCACCTGACCCGCGATACATGAAAATCCGCGATATGTGGAAGTGGGGTGGGTGGGGGTGGGGGCAATCAGAGGGGCGGGTGGGGCGGCGGGGAGTGATTTGATCGCTTCCCCCCCCGTGTGGCTCTGAGGCCTCCCAGAGGGGGAGGGGGCGGCGGGGAGCGATCTGATCGCTCCCTGCCACCCCCTGCACGGCTCTGAGGCCTCCCAGACGGGTCACTCCCCGCCGCCCCCCAGCGCGGCACCGAGGCCTCCCATATGTTACTGGTTTATAGGACATATATTGTCTTATTGGGCATCTATAGAGAATAGTCTGAATTGAGCATAACTTAAAATATTCTCATATTGTAGAGTTGGCAAACATATAGGAGCTGGGTATCATTTTTCAGATTTTCAGAACCCTGGGGGCTGCTAAAGGTGATGGTAGGACATGTCCAACAAGAGGTAATTGTGCATGCATTTAAAAAAAATTAATACCTGTCTGAGCGTATCACCCAAAGATCAACTGAGGCCCGGCTCACTAGAATGTCGCAGGTGCTCTCACTCCAGGTGGCCACACCCAGAGAGGTGCATAAATTGATCACCGCAATCGCGCCTTCCCTGTGGCTGGCCCCTTGTTGTGGAACCACCTTCTGAGTGAGCTGCACCTTGCACAGTCCCTGCCCACCTTCAAAAGAGCTCTTAAAACCTTGCTCTTTCGGGGGGCTTTTGGCGACCATTAATCTCCCCCCCCTCCCTTTTTCTGAGCTGCTGTCTTGCCTGAGACTCTGTATTCTTCTGTCTTGTTTTTGTTTTCTTATTTCTAAATTCTTCTTATTATTTTTTGTTGTTGTTGTGATGATGTAATGGGATCATTCTTATCCCTTTTGTTAACCATCCGGAGTTCTTTTGGGAAGACAGGCGGTATAGAAATAAACAAACAAGCAAACAAGTAAATAATAAATAAATAATTATTTTATTAGCCTGCTTACAATGTACAACAATGGATAATACAATTAAAGTTCAGTTGTAATGTTATCTCTAATTCATCTTTCACAACATAGCGATTTTTACCTTTGCAAGCAGAAGAAATAGCATCAGAGAATCACAGCTCTGTAGTGGTTTAGTTCCGAGTAACCAGAAGTCAGCCCCACTAGTAACAGGAAACCATTAGATTGCCTCCTGTTATCTGGGAAGTCAGCAAATAACTAGGAAATACAGCAGTGAACCTGGAATTCCCAGGGCATTTAAGGTAATTTAAACGTATCTGCTCTCTGTTTAAACATTCTACATTTACGTTTGAAGGTCTGCTTTCACAGGGTGAAACAGAGACAAGTAACAGAGAACTCAATGTGCTGATTTCTGATGTTGGTTCACAACATTGATTCTTTTTTCCCCTCCCCCCCCATGGTTTTTTAGAAAAGCACCTTTACTTGTACATCTTCCCTGAGCTCCTTGCCCTCTTAAGATGCCAGCCATAGAGTCTGGCAAAATGTCAGGAAGAAAAACTTCCAGAACACGGCCAAAGAGCCTGAAAAACTCACAACAACTATCAGATCCCAGCCATGAAAGTCTTTGAGAATACACCTGCACTTTATCGGCCACAAAAATGATTTGGGACCTCATTTATACATGAATAAATGGTTAGCTTTGTGATCCTTAATTGGGGATTTATAATGTATAACTGGAGCATGGTGGCTTAGCAGACTAAGGGTCCGAAAAGGCTCTGCAAGGTCGGCAGCTCAGCAGTTCAAATCCCAGGTGCCATGTGGTGGAGTGAGCTCCCTCTGTTAACCTCAGCTCCTGCCACCCTAGCAGTTTGAAAGCAGGTAAATGCAAGGATATTAATAGGTACCGCCGTAAAAAGCGGGAAGGTAAAGCAGTGTTTCCTTGCAGCCATGCTGGCCATGTGGCCATGAACTTGCACAACACTGGCTCCTCAGATTGAATACTGAGAAGAGCACTGCCCCTAGAGTTGGACACGACTAGCACGCATGTGCGGGGAGAACCTTTACCTTTTTAATGTATAACTGTGGCCTAGTGTTGAGCTTCCAACTGCTTTACAAACCATGCTGACTCTTTAGCTTGGGAAAATGTGGATGCCACAGATTTATTTAACCTTGATTACACACGGCAGTACTCTGGCCAGGCATTGGGTCGGATCTGGACCATCGGGAGTCTCATCTCTCTCCCGATGTCCTCGTCTCACTGCCACCTTGAGGCACTCTTGTGTTCCAGCTCCTGGAAAACCCTGTGGGCACAGGCTCATTCAAGTTTCCTCTCAATCCACATAGAGGGGCCATCCACAGTCCTGCCCAAGTCAGAGTGTTTCCTGCTACCTCACCAAGTGTGTTGGTGCCTCCTGCGGTCTGACGATCGTGCAGGCTCCTTCCTGCCGCCACCCCAGCCTGGATCCATTCCCAGTACCTACAAACCACCAAAGCTGTGACATAGGTAAGAAATTTAGGAAAGGGAAAAAGAACAATGGTTCCCACAACTGAACAACAAACTGAACATGAACCGTCTGATGGTGTGGCTGGGTGGGAGAAGTCCACGTCATCCCAGGAGCAAGTGGGGTGGCTCCGGAATCAGCCTCCCCTTTTAAGGGCACTGGCTGGCTTCTCTGGGGCACTTGCGCAGGCAGGCGGTGCCCAGGTGGTCACCCGGGTGCATGGGGTGGGGTGGGGTGCCTTACGATTGGCTGGTCCTTCCCACGTAGCTGAGGCTTCCTGGATCCTCCAAGTGCCATATGGCTGGCGCGATTTTGTTACTTCCTGCCAGAGGAGGATGCTCCCGGGCCACCCTAGCCACAACATTTGTCCCTGATAAGTCAGGGTCTTTTTAATTTAATTTAATTTATATAAGCAGGGCCCCACCTCCCCAACCTTTCTCTGTTATTTGCCATAAGAGGATGTCAGTGGGATGCTGCATGGTCCTATATCTGCTCAAAGGAAGTGCTATGACCTACTCATCTGCCCCTGACCTTTGCTTGGATCAATACAAATACAAATTGGTCTTTTCTTATCCTTGGCACTTTAGTAATAAAATCTGTATAGAAATGAAAAGAGACTCAGGACTTTATCTCTCTGTGCGTTGCTGCAAACATAGTAGGGAGTAGGAAGGAGATTGGCAGTGTTTCAGCAGCAAGCTGGAGAGCTGTTCTCTGTTCATAGCATCCCCACAGTTTATATTCCGCCCCTGTAGCACACCATTATCGGCTCTGAATCCACGCAGCTTGCCAGCACTTACAGAACTGAGAAAAGACGGAAAATTTACCTCAGTGCCTTTCTGTGCCACATCTTCTTTCGCCAGTCTTCCCTTATAACAAGTTTTTAGCATAACAGGATATGTGTCATTTTGAGAGCAGAGTCTTTATCAGTGTAACTCAGAACTACAGCATGATTGCAAATAATTAAGAAAAAAATCACACTAAGTCTTACTCTTAGGATTATAAACAAACACACACTACAGGTGTTCTGTGTCTCAGAGGAGGGTAAGATTGCTTTATTTACTGCAGCAGTTTGTCTTTCTGTTGTTATCATCCCACCAAGCAGCTTGAGACACACTCACATCCCGCTTTATCATCACAACAGGACTGCAAGACAGGCTAGATGATTTCACATACAGTGGCTGGTCTGGAGTTGCAAAGTGAGTTTCATGGCTGAGAAAGCACTTGAAACTGGAGCTCCGTGATCCATGTACATTATTCTGATCACATTAAACATATTTTGTGCATGTGTCTGTTGTGTCATTACAGTCGTGACTGACCCTTCATGACTCTACGTCCATGGAGTTTTCTTGGCAGGAATACTGGAGTGGTTTACCAGTTCCTACTCCAGGCGCCTACAGCACCTGGTATTCCCTGGTGGTCTCCCATCCAAGTACTAACCAGGGCTGACTCTGCTTAGCTTCCGAAATCAGGCGAGATTGGATGTGTTTAGGACATTACAGGTTAGTAATTTTCACTTCAGAGAATAACAGAATTAAATTTCTATCAAAGGCAGGCATGGATTCATCTATGGAACACATAAGTATTATTTCACATGTGTAGAAATGGACTTCAGAGGAGGTTGAAGGAGAGCATGTTGCAGCACTTGCCTAGAAGACATAAATGTGATATGAGGCCCATAGTAAAGAAACCAACAACCAAACAACCCATGTTAACATGAAAGCATGAGCAGGAAGTGAGTTCTAGCCCAGCATGCTACCTGTTGCTGTTTCCATGTGAAGAAAGAGACAGAAGACCATCTGCTACACAAGAGCCTCTCTGCACAACCAGGGCCGGCACTAGGTTTTTTTGCACCCTAGGCGGGGGGCAGGGCGGGGGGTAGGCGGCAGATGGCGGGGGAAGGCAAAGGGCATGGGGGCGGGCGGCGATGGGCACGGGGCAGCGGCAATGGGTGCGGGGGGCGGCGGGGGGCAGCAGGCTGGCCAGCACCCTCTCTCCATTTTGGCGCCCTAGGCAACTGCCTAGTTCGCCTTAATGGACGTGCCGGCCCTGTGCACAACCAGAGATATCGATAGCAGAACCAGTCATCTTCTGCTCTGCAAAGACCAACAGACAGACAGGGATTGGAGGGAACAGACTCCCTGGTTACATTTTTAGATTTAACCCCCCCCACACACACACACACTTTAAAATGGCTAATGTTTTATAGTGCTTGAGATCTAATTTATAGCAGGGATGCAGGCTTCCTCTTTGCCATATGCGTTTAGGCTATTCTTCCCTCTGTTAATGAAATGGAAAGCAGTGCTACATGTTCCACTTAGCTGCCCACCCTGAATATTCTTTCGTTCTACATGACAGGATTTAGCTGGCGCTCCAGCTATCTCACCCAAGCTCAGTGCTTCTTTCTGCTGGTGATGGGTCAGGAAGCTGACCTCAGGCCGTGGCTCCTGACAGTAAGGACAGAAATCCTGGCAAGTGGACGCTTCACTACCCAAAGAGAAAGGCAGGAAAATTATGCAGCCTTTTATTTCTGTAGCATCATGTATCTGGCAGGCCTCGGAAGTGTTTTACATATTCTCCTGCTGAGAATGAAACTATTATTTTATACACCTCCTCCTGTAGTAGCTCTTTCCAGAAAAGAAAGTTATAAGACATTGTGGAAAAGAGCTGCAAAGCCTTTGAAAAATCCCTCCGAATTATTCCAAGACCAAATGACCTCTTCATGAGAGTCAGAAAACAAATGTGCACTTTGTTTCCATGCATCTTCATAACATTGTAGTGTTAATCTTCTAATACAGTAAGCTAAATATTCTTAGGATATTGTGACAAATAAATGGCCCTATTGGCTAAAGGAAGGCATTGATTGCACAGAATTAACTGATGCTGTAATCAGAAATTTTGAATTGTCAGTGAACTTTTATGCAGAATTATTGGAGAAAATCATTCAAGATTTTCTGAAGAATTGCTTAAACAGATATGCAGATGTTTAACCTTTTGTGTGACCAAAGAAATAAAATAAAACAGATCATGTAGAATCATGAAAGGTTTTCAAAATTTTATCTAATAATATATAAAAAAGTAAAAGAGAGGCTCTTTGGGCGTTTATACACGACCCCTAAGCTCCGCTGCAAATGGCTGCAAGCTCCGGAGCTTAAAAATGTTTCCCCACCAGCTCCGGAGTTTGCAGACAATTAAGAGAAGGGGCAGGAGGGGGAAAAAAGCAAACAAAAGAGAAGGAATCAGCACGACGGAGCTCCGGCAGCTTCTCCAAGGTGAGTCTGCATTTTCCCCCCACTTTCTTCCTCCGTCCCCTCAGCAGACAGGTGCGGAGTGGTGGGGAGGAAGGAAGAGCAACGAACCCCTAAGATCACTGGTCCGAATTTAAGTGGCCAGCGGATCTTAGGGGTCGTGTGAAAAGGCCCTTTGTCTTACACATTCTTGACAATTTAAAGGATTACTTGGGACTCTTGGAGGCTTTGGGAGAACTGGAGGAAAACACTGAACTTCCAAAAAAAAAAACATTGTCCCAGCTGATTTCAGCAGATGTATGCTACAGAACTTAAATGAACAGGATTTTAGGCCAAATCAGTACTTTTCATAATGATTTCAGAGAAACCAAAGTTCAGGTAATTTTATGTGAATTTAAAGATGGATGTATCTCACTCTTTCATTTTCTATAATTTTTCATTTTATCAAGTAATGGAATATTCCATCATAGTCTCACATTTTGTGTGTGTTTTTATAACGTTTTTAAAGCAAAAAAAATGCTAGTTTTTATGCATGAAAATTTGCACATAGTTTTGTGAACAAGTTCTCTAATGTATTCCTTTCAAAAGTGTTTTTTCTAGTGTAGGTCTGTTGTACACTCTTTTCCTAAATTCATGCATTTTTTAATTTATTTCTTCATTAGAAAGCAGCTTGGGACACTTCAGAGAAAATAAAAATCTAAGATTAAGTACATTTCAGTTTGCCTGTGAATTTAGAAAGTGTAAATTAGGTTGATGTGTAATCCTGCACAATAGTTCATGTGGGATCAAGGCTTTCCCCCTCATTACAGATATAGAATAGCAAAATAAATGTCCTTTTGCACACAGAAACATCCCTTGTACTTCAGTAAAATACATATATTGCATTAAGGAAAACCTTTCGCATTTAATTCAACAAAAATACAAGGTTTTTTGTTTTTTTTTACAAAAATCTACTCAGAATATTTTGCAAAACTTTTCAAAACAATTGTTCTCATCTGCAAGAATGCAGTAAGTGAGAATTTACTTCCCTACTCTTAATTGCATCCAACAAAATGAGCTCTGGCACACAAAAACCTGTCCTTACTTATTTTGGCAAGAAGTAAGTTTATTACTTCTTGCCAGAATATTATTTGTATGGTTACTGCAGAGATTAATATGGCTACCTGTCTGGATCACCTGTTGGGCTGGGTCCAGATTATCAGGCTGATGGAAGTAGACTTTCCTACCCTTTCTCCTTTCCAACTGACTGGGTCTTGAAAAAATGCCAAATGGGATCTGGAAGTTGAGTCATGGCTACTGGACTTCTTTTTGAGAGATAGAAACGTTTTGCTGCTTATCCAAACAGCTTCATCAGTCTGAATACAGCTAGTGCGAGTCCTCCATCATATAGTCAGTCAGCTTTGACCTTAAACAGAAGGATGGCCCAACATAGGAGGGGTAACAGCTGAGGACCAGAATCACCAGTACACCTCCATTTGAAGGACAAAGGGCACTCTTTCAAAGATGAGGATGTACACATATTAGACAAAGAAGATAGGTGGTTTGACAGAGGAGTAAGGAAAGCCATTCATGTGAGCATTGAAACCCCCTCCCTCAACAGAGGTGGCGGCCTCAGGCATAGTCTATCTGCTACTTATCAGGGTGTGCTTTCCAAAGTACCCAGACAAATCAAAAAGCCTTCACCACCAAGGCCATAGCTAACGACCCATTCTTGATAGGATTCAGCACCTTAGGCCATTGTTCACCTTAAGGCTATGGATACTATTGTCTCCCTAACGAGCCTATACAGGCCATTGTTCATTTTATGAGCCTAATTCAGACCAGGGTGACAAGAGGTCAAAGCTGACTGACTATAAGATGGAGGACTCGCACTAGCTGTATTCAGACTGATGAAGGTGTTTAGATGAGCAGCAAAACGTTTCTATCTCTCAAAAAGAAGTCTTGTAGCCATGACTGAATTCCAGATAAACTCACTTGGATGACTGAGAATCTTCACAGACATATGCTGAATGGGATGGACTGTTGTGTAGTGTGCTGCCTCATCAGTGTAAAGTTTGCCCTCTCCCTCTTGGCCTTCTGTTGTCAGGCAAAGACTTTCCTTTACAGGCAGGCATTTAAGCAAAAATTAAAATAAAAAATGGACATTTCAGAAATGCTATATTATTTTAATCTAGAGATTTTTTTAAATGTTTTTAATTGTGGTTTTATTATTGATAACCATCCTATTTTTAAGTATAGTTTTGTAATTATATTTTGAAATATGTGATTATTTATAGTTGCAATTGTTTTGAGCCACCTTGGTAGAAAGGAAGCAGGTAGATGATAGATAGATAGATAGATAGATAGATAGATAGATAGATAGATAGATAGATAGATAGATAGATAGATAGATAGATAGATAGATAGATAGATAGATAGATAGACAGCTGCCCTGCTATCCTAAGCACATCCGATCTCGCCAGATTTCGGAAGCTAAGCAGTGTCAGCCCTGGTGAGTACTTGGATGGGCAACCACCAGGGAATACCAGGTGCTGTAGGCGCCTGGAGTAGGAACTGGCAAGCCACTCCAGTATTCCTGCCAAGAAAACTCCATGGACATGGGGTCACAAAGAGTCGGTCACGACTGTAACGACACAACACACACAACAGATAGATAGACAGACAGAGAGGAGGCAATTCCCAAGAGAAGCTTGACTCAAGTGGAGACAAACATTCAAGCCAATTCATTAGAAAGAATGGCTTCTACTTTAAGTGCCATGCCACCATAGAACAGTGATGGCGAACATTTAAGACTCCGAGTGCCCAAACTGTGATTCAAAACCCACCATTTTTTTGCAAAGTGCCAATACAGCAATTTAACTTGAATACTGGTGACTGTGAAGGGGCAATGTCGGGTGCCCACAGAAAGGGCTCTGAATGCCACATTGGGCACCCATGCCATAGGTTCTCCAACACTGCCATAGAATATTGGTGATCAATTTTATAATCTGGTTTTTATCTAAAGCTAGTCTAAATAGAAAAACTATTAGAAAGAAGAACAACAGTAAAATCTGTTATCTTCTGAGCAAAAAGTCCACAGATTTCTTTGTTCCTTATTGCTTCATATTTTTGTATTTTGAAATAAGGAAAATGAAGAGTCAAAAGAAGCCATTGGTTTTTCAAAGAAGCAAGTATTTGACCATAAGCTCCAGTATGGGATGGAGAAGACCTGATAAGTAATGAAAAGAGGCAGTGAAAAGAATAGATGGAGGAAAGTATGACTGATGACTAGAGATGGGCACGACTTGAAAAAAAATTTTTTCGAGTTGTCGTTAGTCGGGCCGGTTCCGTTTCGGCTCGTTTCCGTTTTTCGCGAAAATTTGCAAAAATTAGTCGGTTCGTTTTTTCGTTTTTTCGTTGTCGTTAGTACTGGTATGGGGAGGGGGTAGCGGGCTCCTGGAGGGAGCTGCAGGAGTCAGCCAGAGCCACAAGTGACGGACTGGCAGACTCTTTGCACCCGCTGTGTCTCACGTACTTGCATGTAGTGCAATGCAAGTAGATCTGGCTTAGGGTTAAGATGGCTTAGCGCAACGGCTAGGGTTAGGCTAGTTACGGGTGAGGTTAGGGTGAGTATTGGGGTGCATCTGGGTGCCTCTCTGACCCACTTAGAAGGACAGTGTACTGGCGTATGGGTTAGCTTAGGGTTCGGGTTTGGGCTACGATTAGTGGGCTGTTTATGCCCGATTGGCACATCCCAGAAGTCTCTGTGGTCAACCTGGCCAAGTGGCCATGCGATTGGTGGAAAATTTGCATGGTCTACTCCCATGGGAGAGCCCATCATTGCGAATGCGCAGGTGTAAAAAAATAAAATAAAATAAAATAAAATAAAATCAACGGAGACTTTTTTTGCAAGAAAAACCCACTGCTGCTCCTGTAAAAATTCAAGCATTTAAAATAGCTAATTTCCGCATGTTTCTGTGGTGCTTTGGTGGGGTTTTGGGCAACAATTTCAAAAAAAATATTGCGGTCGCCATTTTGGATCCCCACCCCCACCCCATGGCAAATGGATGCGCCCTCCCAGCCTGGTACAGTCAGCAAAACCTGGCCATGCGATTGGTGGAATGGCTGCAAAACTTTGCATGGTCCACTCCCATGGGCGAGCCCATCATTGCAAATGTGCAGGTGTAAAAAAATAAAATAAAATAAAATAAAATAAAATCAACGGAGACTTTTTTTTGCAAGAAAAACCCACTGCTGCTCCTGTAAAAATTCAAGCATTTAAAATAGCTAATTTTCACATGTTTCTGTGGTGCTTTGGTGGGGTTTTGGGCAACGATTTCAAAAAAAATATTGCGGTCGCCATTTTGGATCCCCCGCACTGCATGGCAAATGGATGCGCCCTCCCAGCCTGGTACCAGCAGCGCAGCAGTAGCAATAGCCAAGGAGAGGGGGGCGGAGAAACCCCCCCCCCAAATAAAACACCCTTCTGGCCTGGTAGGTGCCCTCAGACAGTTTTCGCCTACTTTTAGGGCCGGGAATCGGGTTTTTTTTAACTTTTAAAAACTTTTTTTCTGTGCCGCTTGGCATTGCGCGATGCAAGTAACGAGCACGACAAATCAGACCAAATTGTTCGTTCGTCGGTTCGAGCTCGAAGTCTGGGGCAGTGATTCCCGTTACCGTTACCGTTTCCGTAGAGTAACGGAAACGAGTAACGGAAACGGAAACGGGAATACGGCTAAGTCGTGCCCATCTCTACTGATGACATATCACAAGTGATGATGCGAGTGGACAAAAATAAGGTATAGATAGATATTCACAACCCTGCAAATGGAGTATCAATACATATTTGTCTATAATATATCAAGAAGAACTAATGGAAGGACTGAAAGGTGTTGGAAGAGAGTTGCTGACTGACGAAGTTAGGAAAAATCTAAATGGGTATTTATTCTTTGTATGAAGTACGTACTACTGAGAAATTGTTGCTCTGTTTGAGTGCTGTGAACATCTGCTGACTTCCTCCAGTGTTCAGGTCACTCCATCCTTTTGAGAATGACAAACATGTAGGCAAGAAAACATATTAAGATTCAAATTATTTTTGTGATTGTGGGAGAGAATGGTGTGTGGACTGACAGCATGGCAGAAGAGGCAATCGAGTATGGGAGAAAGATACTGTATATAGAAGTTTGTATATTTGTGCACAAGAGTATGTAAGTGAGCGAATAATATTGTAAAAAATTGAAGCAATAAATCATACCTGAAGCCTCCCAGGAGGTCTATAAATAGGAAACCCAAAGCATTTCCTTCTATTTATTTTATAAGTGCAATAAACTTTTATCAGCTTTTAGTATTGGAAACTCCTGCAATATTGATGTGCTCTTTACTTTAGAAGTTATTTGGAGGCTGGCATCTGGAGGCTAATGAAAAAATAGGAATTGGTGACAGAAGGAAGATGACTTTTTCTTCCTCCCTCAGCAATAAAAGCTGGTTTTTCCAGGGTTTCCACTGCACCTGATAAAGCAGGTCCTTCGTTCAGTATGTGGGAAACTATCAAACTTCATTTGTTCATAGGTGGGCTTCAGTTCCTCACGTTTATTGATCAAAAATGCAGTCCTTGGCGTGTCTAATCAAATGTAAATTTCCCTGAGTCAAATTATGCACTTTCAGGTAAGTAGGCAAAGGATTGCATCATGATGGAAGGAAACAATGGGGTGCCTCCATTAATGGAACTGCTTCTATCACCACAGTGGAGAAAGGGTGAGCTCCCTTCCCCACTGCAGGGGACTATGCAATGCTGATTCCTGTTCTGGAAAGCTTGTAGTTTATGTTAGAAGAATTTAGAAATAGGTTATTTGCTTTTCAGTGCAGATAAGAACATGGGAAAATCTCTCCAGTCTCCCAGTAGAATTAGCCTTTCTGAGCACAGCATTTGGTTACTGGTCTCGAAAAAATTGAGGTTCGGGGTGGGCATTGTAGATTGTGTGAGAGAGATCAATGGCTAGTTGCTATCTCTATCCTGGGCAAATTGCAACAACAGAAATCCTCTCCTCTGGCGACCCGGGAGTGATGCCTGGTGGCAGTTATGGAATGGACCAGGTCCAACAGGCTCAAGTTGAATCTTGAGAAGACCGAGGTTTTGTTCTTTGGGAGGTACTCTAAAGGATACCATGACCCTCTCCCCAGGTTGGGTGGGCTCACCCTCCAGCTGGCCAAAAGAGTGAGGAGTCTGGGCATTATTTTGGACCCAGTTCTGTCCTTGGAAGCCCAGATGATAGCCGTGTCCAAATCAGCTTATCAGCTTCAGCTGATCACCCAGATTCTCCCGTACCTTGACGAGGACTCCCTGAGGACAGTGGTGCATGTGCTAGTGACCTCCATGATTGCCTATTGCAACACATTCTATGTGGGGTTGCCCTTGACCCTGATTCGGAGCTTGCAGCGGGTCCAGATTGCAGTGGACAGGATGGTGGTTGGAGAGGGCAGATATACGTGTGTCATCGCCTTCCTGGCTCACTTGCATTGGTTGCTCGTTGTCTCCCAAATCAGGTTCAAGGTCCTGGTTTTGGTTTTCAAAACCCTCCACAGCTTGGGACCTGAATATCTGACAGAATTCAGCTGTTGCTCGACCCACTAGGGCAGGGGTCCTCAAAGTTTTCAAACAGCGGGCCGGTCCACCACCACCCAGACACCACTGGGGGCCGGATCACAGTCCAAAAGCAGCTGCAGAGGTTGGCTTGCTCACAAAACAGGGGGTAGGTGGGGGGTGCAATTGGTCCCAGGGGCCGGATTCAGGACCTTGGGGGGCCGCATCCGGCCCCGGGGCCTTAGGTTGAGGACCCCTGCACTAGGGTATCTCAAGCCCTTGCCCTTAGGGCCACCACCCCCAGAGAGGCCCATAAGGTGCATTTGCACAATCGGGCTTTCTAGGTAGTTGGCCCTAATCTCTGGAATTCCATCCTGGCTGAGCTTTGCCTTATGCCCACCTTCCCTGCCTTCCGAAGAGCTGTAAAAGCCTGGCTCTTTCAGGAGGCATCTGTGGAAACCTGAAGTGCCCCCCCCGCCGCCAGTATTTGCTCTGCCAGCCCGCCTCTACTAACATCAGATTTTGCCTTGTCTTTTATGTTTTGTTGTTGTTCTTTTATTCTTCAAACCACCTAGAGTTCCCTTTGGGGAAGCAAGGTGGTATATATATATTGAAAATAAATAAATAAATAAATAAATAAATAAATAAATAAATAAATAAATAATACTCTTTGAGGCCATAATGATCGTTCATTTCTATTTATTTATTTATTTATTTATTTATTTATTTATTTATTTATTAGGCTTATATACCGCCCGTCTTCCCGGAGGAACTCCGGGCAGTTTACAACATATAAAAATACTAATAACAACTATGAATAGAGCAGTTAGACAATTTAAAACAAATTAACACAAATAACCAAACTAAACAATGAAGAGTGGCTTTACAGATGGCGGGGGGGGGGACTTCAGTCACCAAACGCCTCCCAGAAAAGGAGAGTTTTTAATGCCTTCTGGAAGGCTGGCAGGGACTCTGCTAGGCGCACTTCTGCTGGGAGATGGTTCCACATGGTGGGGCCAGCCACAGAGAAGGCTCGGGTACGGGTGGATGTTCTCCGAGCCTCCCTGGGCGTGGCCACATGCAGCATGTGCGCCCACAACAACCTAGTCGGACGGGCCGATGTTGACCGCTGGTCGATCCGCTCTGTCAGGTAGTCAGGTCCTAGGCCATGGAGGGTTTTGTAAACCAAAACCAGGACCTTGAATCTGATTCGGGCCGCAACGGGCAACCAATGCAGGAGGGCCAGAACTGGGGTGATGTGCTCGAACCGACGCACACCCGCCACCAGTCTGGCCACTGCATTCTGGACCCGCTGCAGTCGCCGAAGGAGAGTCAAGGGCAGCCCCATGTAGAGCGCGTTACAATAGTCCAGTCTCGAGATCACCAGCGCTTGCACTACAGTTCTGAGGGAATCCCCACCTAGGTATGGGCGAATCTGGGCAATTCGATGGAGATGGAAAAAGGCAGCCCTGGACACAGCGGCCACCTGGGCCTCCATGGTGAGCGCCGGGTCCAGGACTACACCCAGATTCCGGATGGAGTCCGAAGGCCGGAGGGAAACGCCCTCCAAGGTGGGATAAGGGCCTCCATAGCCAGATGAGGAAGCCCCAAAGAACATAACCTCGGTCTTATCGGGGTTGAGTTTGAGCCTGTTAGCCCTGGTCCATTCCATGACCGTGCCCAGGCACTGATCGAGGGTCCGGACAGCCTCATCTGCAGCGGTGGAAAAGGAGACATAGAGCTGCGTGTCATCAGCATACTGATGACAGCAGACTCCATGTCTCCTAATGACCTCAGCCAGCTGCCTAATATAGATGTTGAACAGCATGGGAGAGAGGGACAACCCCTGTGGAACCCCACAAGGGAGTATCCACGGGGCAGACAACTCCCCCCCATGCTGAACCTGCTGGGGCCGGCCCCCGAGGAAGGACCGAAGCCAAATGTAAACAGTGCCCCCAATCCCAACCTCGGAAAGCCGGTCCAGCAGGATACTGTGGTCGACGGTATCAAAGGCCGCTGACAAGTCCAGGAGGACCAACAGGGAGGAGCACCCCCTGTTGGCCCCCCGGAGGAGGTCATCTTGCAGAGCGACCAAGACTGTCTCAGTCCCCCGGCCAGGCCTGAACCCGGACTGGAATGGGTCAAGGATATGTTCTTCCTCCAAGAATCATTGAAGCCGGATCGCGGCCACCCTCTTGATTACCTTGCCCAGGAAGGGAACATTAGCGATCGGGCGGTAGTTGGTCAAATCTCCCGATGCTAGGCCTGTTTTTTTCAGAATGGGCTTTACCACAGTCTCCTTCAGGCGAGAGGGAAAAATCCCTTCCCTGATTTAGGGTGGAACCCTAAACAAAACGTGGGCAAGAGGAATATCTCTGTAAAGAGACATAATAATGCATCCTTGATCTGTTATCTCTCAGTATCACATGGGACCTCTAAATCAGGTGTGCATCTCCTTAAACATGATTAAAGAAAAGAGAAGGAAATCAAAATCAATGTCATGTATTTTCAACTTGGAAATTTCTGATCTTGTGCAGAATTAATGGCTGCTAGAGATGGGCACGACCAGAAATTTTTTTTTCAAGTTGTCGTTTTTCGGGACAGGTCCGTTTCGGGTCGTTTCCGTTTTTCGTGAAATTTTTTAAAAAGTTGTCGTTTCATCGTTTCGTTTGTCGTTTTTCGTTTCTACCGCGATTTAGCGTGATTTGACTTCCCATTCCCACCCAGAGCATGGGGGCGTCCCGCAATGACCCAGAGCAGGCGGAAAACACTTTAAACTGGGTGATGATGAATAATATTAATAAATATATCATAGCATAAGACTGCATCCTATGCAATAAAGCAAACAAAGTGGCCAGAAATGTAATATTCTTTTTTTTTCTTTTGGTCAGCTCAGCGCTGAACCGGCCGGCCACCCTACTTGGTCTGGCTGCCTGTTATACTTTTGTTGTTGTTTTGTTTTGAAGCTTTTATCCATCCCATCTCCCCTCCACCTCTCAGAGGCAGCAGGAGACACAGGCATTCCGTTCCTCCCCAACTCTGGATGAGGGTCTACTCCTCTCAATGGGCCCCCCATCTCCAAGGTCCTGGCTTCACATCACACTGTAAAGCCAAGCCAATGCCCCTGGTCATCTAGTGCAGTCACACTGTTTTGGGCAAAGGCACACTTGTTTCATGAAAAAAATCAACACGACCATAGGTCTGCTATATCTAGAGTGGATAAAATCAATGTTTTTTTTAAAGAATTCAAATGATTTAAATCATGTTTTAAATGGATTTTTGTTTAAATCATGAAAAATATGATTTTTTAAAAATAAATTATGATTTTAAATCCATTTGTTGCACTAGTTTGCCCTAAAACTGCACCATTTATATATTTGAAATAACTGCTGAGGTTCAGGACTAGATGGTGGATTTTAGTTAGCAAGCATGCTCTTGGTTCCATCACCTCTGGTCAGGCTTCTTAATATGTTTCCACTATGTTAAATTATGTTGTTGATGTGTATGCCAAGTGCAAAGCAGACAAGTAACATTGGAAGTAATTCTTGCCTCTTGCAGCCAGGCAGCCACAGAGCCCGGAAGGGACCCCCCATCCCCGTGCTAGGAATCCCCTCCTCAGCATACGCTTGGATTAGGCAGAAAAATGAACATCTAACTTACGGCCGGCCAGCCCCATCCCACTAGGCTATACAAGGAGGACTATGGGGGTCGCGCACCACCCTCCACTCCTCCTCCTCACCTCCTCCTTTTTTTTCTCCTTCCCCGCCCACGGCCAGCCTTTCCTCGCCAGCGCGCAAAGCACGCCGGGAAAGTAAGGGGACGTCCACACATGGCCAGCGCCCTGCCTTCCTCCGGCTCGCCGGTACCACTGCCTTGCTGGTGTAGGGAGAAATTTGCCACGGCACACCAGCAACATCTTGCGGCACAGTACTGTGCCGCGGAGCAGTTGAGTACGGGAGAGCCACAACGCCAGAGTATGGGCATACCTGAGGCCACAAGGCTATACAAGGAGTAAGGGCGCCACGTCCACACACAAGGCCAGAGTATGGCAGATTTTTGGAGCCTTAGGCATCACAGGGCTGTGTTAACAGTAAAAAGGGTGTGTCAAGGCCAGCATGGCTTTTTGCTTAGTGGGTCACAGTGTCTCCTTGCAGCCACAGTGACTTGCAGCCCAGAGGACAGAGTAGGGGAGCCCAAAAGAGCTGAGTCTGAGACCACAGGGCCCTGCGAAAGGGAGGCCACAAGGCCACAAAGTCCAAGGTGTGTGCTATTATCCTAGCAAACTCCCAGTACGCAAGCAAAATGTCATTCTTAGTGAGTCACAGTGTTTTGCAGCCCCGAGTGAAGAGTAGCGGAGGACACATAGCCTGAGTCTGAGGCCACAGGGCTGCGAACCGGAGGCCACAGGTTTTCAGTCCTTCTTTGTGACTGTGAGTACTAGTACCACCATGAACCACACGTGGCACTTTCTGACATACTCTTGGTGGTGGTGTGGTGAGTGACAGTACGTACGTAGTCATACGCAAGTACAATTCCCTTCTTAGTGAGCCACAGTGTCTTGCAGCCCAGAGGAAAGAGTGGCGGAGGCCACATAGCTTGAGTGAGTCTGAGTAGTCAGTCACAGTTCCTACAGCTCCAAAAGCCAAGCCTGGAACTTTCGGGCAAATCTTCTAGAGTGCCACCAGCACGCAAGTACAATTCCCTTCTTAGTGAGCCACAGTGTCTTGCAGCCCAGAGGACAGAGTAGCGGAGACCCAAAGACCTGAGTCTGAGGCCACAGGGCCTGAGTAAGGGAGGATCATTGCCAGCCAGCTCCAGTACCCAAAGGAGCTGCTGAATGGCCTGAGTACGGGCTTGCCCAAAGGCCAGCAAGGCAGCGTGCTGCCTCTTCAAAGCTGTGCTACAAGCAGTTTTCATCCCTTCTTAGTGAGCCACAGTGTTCTGCAGCCCAGAGGACAGAGTGGCGGGGGCCAAAACATCCACCCTAACCCTAACCCTAACCGCACCTCCAACTATTCCTGATGAGTGTTCCCACAACTTCTCATATAACTCTTCAACCGCCACCACCTACAAGTGTAGCTTGGTGAACGTAACATTAAGTTTTCTTGTCCAGCAGTCTTTGTTCCAGGGTTTGGGCAAAAATGATTATAAAATGTTTAAGCAGTGTTAAGGAGTGCCAGCTTGAACATCATGTGTTCAGGTTAGTTGTTAAGCTACATTATGTGTGTTTTTTTGCATTTTATTTGCAGGAAAAGCAATCATTCATTACATACAAATAACATAGTTAATGAGGTAAAAAGGCAGAATAAGATCCATATACTTTAGCCAAGTCCCAGCAGCAGTGTGCTACAGTAAAAGTACTGTAAGTTTTCATCCCTTCTTAGTGAGCCACAGTGGTTTGCAGCCCAGAGGACAGAGTGGCTGGAGGAGGCCACATAGCCTGAGTCTGAGGCCACAGGGCCTGAGTAACACGTACGCATACGCAAGTATGCTTCCCTTCTTAGTGAGCCACAGTTGGCATCCCAGTGGAAAGAGCACAATGTCCTCCTTAGTGAGTCACAGTGTTTGGCACGGCAGCTCAGAGTGAAGAGCAGCGGAGGCTGACAAAACTCCCACACAGCGGCAACACTTCCTGCAGAAAGGCCTGCCTCTTCCCACTCTCAGAAGCGGAGCTGTCTTTTCCTTTCCACAGGCCTTCTTCCCCGTTCTTCCTCCCTGAAGAACCATGGCCTGCTGCTGACACTGTCCCACTCCCAGACAGTCAGGCAGAGTAGCAGGGTGCTTTTGCATAAGGTGGCTGCGCTAGCCACTTGAGGAGAGCAGAAGGCAGAGTTCTGCCTGCCTAATCAACACGGGCCCAGCCCACGCCTGTTTTCTAGCACACAAGCACAATTTCCTCCTTAGTGAGTCACAGTGTTTGGCAGCTCAGAGTGAAGAAGCAGAGGCCAGAAGGCCTGACTAGAGGAGGTGGAGGGAGAAGCACCTAGTTAGGAATCTCCCCTCCTTCTGCCAAGGGATTTCCCAACCTGGATTGTGTGAAGAACAAGGATGACAGATTCCCCCAATTCTAAACAAAATAGTTGATGTCATGACTGCACCTTACAGTTGGTCAAGTGATTTTCCGCCTAGAGGCGGGGGCAGCCGGGGTTGCTGCATGGGCAAGTTGAGGGGAGTGGCCAACAGGGCGCATGTCGGCTCGGACTGAACCGTGCTGTTAGGCTGAAGGAGAAGCACCTGGAAGGCCTCGTCTAAGCCAGGAGTGCCGGGAGCCTGACAGTCAGGCAGGGAGAAGACACAGAGCTTGAGTGAGTCTGAGTCTTAGACCACACAGGCTGCCAAAAGGACAGCAAGCCAGAATCTGAGTCTGACTCTTCCTTCCCAGCTGTGTGCTGGTAGACTTGCTAACTGCCGGCAATCTACTACCATGCCCTTCGTAGTGAATCACAGTTTCCACAACTCCAAGAGCCAAGCCTGGAACTTTCGGGCAAATCTTCTATTTGTAAATGGTGACAGAGTGCCACAAGCACGCCAGTAAGATGTCCTTCTTAATGAGCCACAGTGTCGTGAAGCCCAGAGGAAAGAGTGGCAGAGGCCACATAGCTTGAGTGAGTCTGAGTAGTCAGTCACAGTTCCTACAGCTCCAAAAGCCAAGCCTGGAACTTTCAGGCAAATCTTCTATTTGTAAATGGTGACAGAGTGCGACCAGCACGCCAGTAAGATGTCCTTCTTAGTGAGCCACAGTGTCGTGTAGCCCAGAGGACAGAGTGGCGGAGACCGAAAGGCCTGAGTCTTGATGCTGCCAAAAGGACAGCAAGGAAGAGTTCTGTCTGACTCTTCCTTCCCATGTGCTGTTACGCTGGCAAGTAGCAAACTGCCAATAGGCAAGGGCAATGCCCTTCTTAATGAGTCACACAGACTCACAGATCCACCATGAACCCACCCTGGAAGTTCCTCCTGACAGGCTCTTCTATTTCTAAGAAACGGACAACACACGGTTATGTGCAGTACAGTATACACACAGTACGCGTAAGTACATTCCACTCCAGTCATTCTTAGTGAGTCACAGTGTTCTGCAGCCCATCCCCCTTACCTAATCCTAACCCCAGGGTGCTTTCGCATCAGGTGGCTGCGCAACCCACTTGAGGAGAGGTGTTTGGGGTCATTCCCCCTGCGCACCACCACCCCGCATATCTTGCACACCGCCATCCTTGCGTCTTGCAGGCTGTTCTCAAAATGCTCCCAGAGACACCCGCGTGGCTTAGTGAAAGTACCAGCCCCTCTGGTATTGCCTGCTGCCGCTGCTGTGGTGGTGGTGTGGCCTGTGCCCTGCCTACTACTGCTGTCACTGGCAATACTCTGGGAGGAAGGAGGGCTGCTCCTTCCATCACTGTCTGAAGCCTGCCTTTCATCAGTTCCTGCCATCAGGTCCTCAGAATCTGGAACCTCTAGATTCAAAGTGCCCATTTCTGATTCTGATGACATTTCCAACTCCGAGTCCTTGTTTCTTCCTGATAAAGGAGGTCGGGGTCAAGTATCGCTGAAGGGATTTTTGTCGCCTCATCCATGCTTCCCTCAGTGACAGAGGATGGTACGGTACTGGTTGTGGAGCTGCTTGGCGAGGGAGTACTATCTGCACTACTTCCTGTGCGTTCCTTCAGAAATGCGACCCGATTTATCTTAGTGGGGGTCCCCCTCCCCTTCCCTCAGGCTGTGCCACCCCTCCTTATTTTTTTTCATTTCTCAAAGTATTAGAAATAATGGCACTGTGTTCTACAGTAGGACAAGTGAGCAAAGTAAACTTGCGCTGGCACCCACCAAGGGTGTGCCTTGTAACTTGTTGTAAATAAATGAACGAGCAAGCACACTACACTGCTACAGGAGTAGGACTGTGTTGTCCACTGTGAGCAAAGTAAACTTGCGCTGGCACTCACCAAGGGTGTGCCTTGTAACTTGTTGTAAATAAATGAACGAGCAAGCACACTACACTGCTACAGGAGTAGGACTGTGTTGTCCACTGTGAGCAAAGTAAACTTGTGCAGGCACCCACCAAGGGTGTGCCTTGTGTAACTTGTTGTAAATAAATGAACGAGCAAGCACACTGCTACAGGAGTAGGACTGTGTTGTCCACTGTGAGCAAAGTAAACTTGTGCTGGCACCCACCAAGGGTGTGCCTTGTAACTTGTTGTAAATAAATGAACAAGCAAGCACACTACACTGCTACAGGAGTAGGACTGTGTTGTACACTGTGAGCAAAGTAAACTTGTGCAGGCACCCACCAAGGGTGTGCCTTGTAACTTGTTGTAAATAAATGAACAAGCAAGCACACTACACTGCTACAGGAGTAGGACTGTGTTGTCCACTGTGAGCAAAGTAAACTTGTGCAGGCACCCACCAAGGGTGTGCCTTGTGTAACTGTTAATAAATGAACGAGCAAGCACACTACACTGCTACAGGAGTAGGCCTGTGTTGTACACTGTGAGCAAAGTAAACTGAATGGGCCTGTGTTGTTTAACTGCAGTGTCCTCACAAAAAGTTTAGCAAACAAACAATGTAAAAGTAAAGTACACAAATAATATTGTAATGTATTTCTAAAATATAAAATATTATTCTCCCTCAGAGGTGCCCTTGGCTTGCCAATGCCAACAAATGTGTTTGAGTGCACTGGTTGGGGAAATCTAAAATATACTAGGCTAGTATATTTTTAAAATAAATCCACACCTCGCCTCCCAAAAAGCTCCCCTTTGAACTTTGAAGCAGTGGCACTAAATGAAATAAATCCTCTCTCACTCACACAAAAAGGAGAGGAGAAATTAAAGAAAACTGCTAGGCTTGCTATTCCCAGAAGCCACACAGCACTGTGCTGGAGGCAGGGTAAAGGAACTTGTTGCCACACCAAGCAAATGAAAATGAACTTTTGAAAATAGAAAATAAATGGTAGTATATTCAATATATTTTTAAAATAAATCCACACCTCACCTTCCAAAAAGCTCCCCTTTGAACTTGAAGCAGTGGCACTAAATGAAATAAATCCTCTCACACACACAAAAAGGAGAGGAGAGAATAAAGAAAACTGCTAGCAATGAAATGAAAATGAACTTTGTAAAATAGAAAATAAGTATGGATTCTGGAATGATATATTTTTTAAAATAAATCCACACCTCCCCCCCCAGTCAAACCTAAACCAATATCAGAAAAAAAATCCTCCTGAAAAACTGCAGGAGCATAAAGGAATAAACTGCGCATTGCTATTCCCCACAGCAGACAGGGAATGAAATATTTCCTAATAATTCAATTGAATCAATTATTCCCTCCCTGCCTGCCTAACTGAAATCTAAAGGCTCCTCTGCGAAATCGAAACTAGTCTAGCACAGCAGCCAGCTACAGCCCTCTCTCCACCCAAATCCAAACCCAGACTGCGAGTGTTCTCGGAGTGCCTCGCCTTTTTATACCCTCTGGCACATCCAGAAGTGTCAGTCAAAACCTGGCCATGCGATTGGTGGAATGGGTCCAAAAATTTGCATGGTCCCATCCCATGGCCAGCCCATCATTGCGCACGTGTAAAAAACTAAAACTAAAAATAAAATAAAATAAAATAAAATCAATGGAGACGTTTTGTTGAAAGAAAAACCCACTGCTGCTACTATAAAAAATCAGGCATATAAAATACCTAATTTTTGCATGTTTCTGTGGTGCTTTGGTGAGTTTTTGGACCACGATTTAAAAAAAATATTGTGGTCGCCATTTTGGATCCCCCCGCACCGCGCATAGCAAATGGAGATGCCGCCGAGGATGCCCCCTCTCAGCCTGGTACAAGCAGCCCAGGACGGGGAGGGGGGGAAGGCTGGAGTGGGGACCCCCCCCCAGAAACCACCCCTCTTGTAGGTGCCCTCAGGCAGGCATATTTTCGCCTGCTTTTTTGGCCGGGAATCAGGTTTTTTTTTACTTTTAAAACTTTTTTCCTGTGCCGCTTGGCATCGCGCGATTGCTGCGATGCCAGGAACGACAACGACAAATCAGACCCAATTTTTCTTTAGTCGGTTCGAGTTCGAGTTCTGGCAGAGTGATTGTCGTTACCGTTTCCGTTGCATAACAGAAACGAGAAACGGAAACGGAAACGAGAATTTCGCCAAGTCGTGCCCATGTCTAACGGCTGCTTATATTATAATGATGATATGCCTGACAGTATTTGGGCTATTAAAATGGAGACATACAAAATGAGGACAAAGTGTTGTCTGGAAAGTCAAAGTACCAAAAACATAGTACCATACTTTAGTAGCAGAAAATGTTAACAAAGCAGTAATAAGCTTCTGTTTTAAAATGTTGTTTAATAAGAGTATGGTTCATAAGAGCAATATTAGGATAGCTGGCTCTCCACACCCTTGCAAAAAAAAAAAAAACCAAAACACTTTCCATTAGGGATGGGAATGAAACAGAATAATTGCATTTCATTTCATTCCATTCCCCCCCCACATTTCCTTTCATTTCGCTTCATACAATTTTTTTTCAAAAAATCCGTACAAAATGAATGTTTACAAAACAAAACTGGGGGGGGGCTGGAAAGCCCCTTCCTGGACAGCCCACTCTCTCCTGCTGCTCTGGGACCCCTACTTACTCCTCTTCTTGGGTCTCTCATGCTGGCAGGGGGCCTTTGGTGGTGGTAGTGGCGGCGGTGGCAGTGGTGGCGGCATGTACCTCCAGGCTGCTCACCCTCTTGGGTAGCCCAGGGCCTTCAGTGGCCATGGAGTGATCGACCGCTGGGCCACTCAGCTTACCCAGCCAGCCAGGGCTTTCAACAGCGACTGTATATCCTATGGGGTACTACTCCATATGGTCCTCCCAAATTGTGACCGGGTGATGGCAGCGGAGGTGATGGCAGCGGTGGGGGCAGCAGGGGGGGAGGCAGCGGGAGGTGGTGGGGGTGATGGCTGCGGGGATGACAGTGGCAGCAGTGGGGACGTCATCACGGCAGTAGCTCCAACGGTGGGTGGTGGCCACGGAGGCAGGCCCAGGCTGGCTTGCTGGGCCCGTTAGGTGTCTCTGTGGCACCACGAGCACTGCCAGAAAACCCAAATGGGCCGCCGCCGCTGGAGAGGATGAGTGAGGGGGGGAATTCCCCCCAATACATGGACCTGGTGGGCAACCCCTGAAGGTGCCGTGGGGGACTGGTCGCCCACGGCCAATGTCTAGGGCAGGCCTGCTATAGATTCATATAAAAGATACCAGAGATGAGGCAATCCTGGCCTCTAGTGGAAGGGAATTCCAGAGTCTGGGTGCCATAGCCGAGAAGGCCTTTTCATGTGTTCCCACGTGACATACTTGTGAGGGTGGTGGGATGGAGAGAAAGGCCTCTCCTGATGACCTTAACACCCAAGCCAGTTCATACTGTGAGATTCAATTTTTGATGTAGCTTAGACCCAGGTCGTACAGTGCTTTGTAGGTCAATGTCAGCACCTTAAATTGTGCCTGATAGCTGAATGGCAGCAGGTGGAGCTGCTTTAATAGGGGTATAATGTGATATCTGTATCCCGCCCCAGTCAGCAATCTGGCTGCTGCATTTTGGATCAGCTTCTCAAGAAATGGGCATAACTTAAGTACTAGCCTTAATTGTGCAAATGTTCTCCTGGCCACAGCCATAACCTGAACATCCAAGCTCAAGGATGAATCCAAGAGCACCCCCAAGCTGTTCACCTCTTTCTTCAGTTGGAGGGGGATCCCATCCAGTACAGGTTGTATCCCTATCCCTTGTTCTCCCTTTTGACTGATCTGAAGCGCCTCTGTCTTGTCTGGGTTTAGTTTCGTTTTGTTCATCCTCATTACTGCAGCTAAACACTCATGTAAACTTGAGACAGTAGCTCGCTTAGAATCCGGATGTGATAAGAGGTAGAGCTGGGGATCATCAGCACACTGGTGGCACTTAACCCCAAAAGTCCTGATAATCTCTCCCAGCTTTAGTAATGTCATTCTTAGAGAAGGTCCTTAGCACATATGGATCATGCCTGGAGCTAGTCTCCCAATTTTCAAGATAAGATAGCAGCTATTATGGAGAAGACATATGCATGTTTCCTCTTTATATCTAGGAGAAAACCAACAAGAAGTTATCTCAGATCGAGAAGGAAGTGAGATTTCTTATCTACAAGAAAAAGCAAGAAGGAAGCATGCTTGGGCCCACTGGACAATCAGCCTATCTTCTGCCATTCCCCTCTCGTGGTCACTTGTTACGTGCCTTTGTGTTATTTTAAAAAAGACAGAATGCAACATGAGCCAATAATATAACAGTAGGAGGAAGCATCATCCACTGAATGCTTGCTTTAATCCAGGGTGGGAAATCAATTTCAATTTAGTAATATCATTCTGAAGTGCCATGAGACAGATATGAGACTTCCTTTCTCTCTTTGTGACTTCAAAAATCATTGCCAAAGGTGCCCTCTAAGCTGTCTTGCTGGAATAAGACCTATGACTGGTGGATAAGAATATGTCCTGCGCTTCCTTGTAGGTAACTTTGGGAAGGATTGTACTGAAAGATGACTGCCATCTATGCTGAGTGTGACAAACATTCATCTAATCTTTTCCTTTGTGTGTCCAGTAATTGCATGAAGCTACAACTGAGTGTCTTCAGATGTTTGGGTTATTATGATGTCATCTCCTTCAAAGGTCCATACAGCTTGGAATAAACAGCACATCCCCTTAAATATTTGCAAAGATTTCTCTCACAAGAAAGAATGTCTCACAAGAAAGTGTGCTATCCAGGCACTTTAAACCTTTTAGTTCTAATTCATTCTTCCCCTCTTTATGAAAGTGTGCTCCCTTGCCAGAGTAAGTCTCCACTGAGACGCTGAAGGCGTCTCCTAATTAAAGTGTGTGTGCAATTCCCAGCTGATGATGTGGCGCCAGTGCAAAGAAGCTGTCCTGTTCCTAAGTCCTCCAGGGACATCCTTGGCAGGTTCAGACACCTGAGAACTTCTTCTCTGACAGACTTTCCCATATTTGCTTCATTGCCCTTATTTGTGTTTTCGCCTGTGTTAATTTTCCTTTCAGAGTCGTGTGTATGGGGGAGGGGGATAAAGCAGTGGAGGTCATTCTTCAGCCAAGTGGAGATTCCCCAGAGGAATGGAAATGGAGTTATGCAGTGCCAACCAGTACAGAGGACAGGGTAGGCACAATCCCCAGAGATAGCAATACATCTTCCATTTGACTTGTACTTGTCACTCATGGAAAATAAGTATGCTGCACCATGTATATATGCCTTGATACATCTCGCTTTCTACACTGCTTCTAAGATAACACCAGCACCAGAAAAGGTTACCATCCCCCACCCCAAATTTGTATTCAATAGATGTTCAAACACCCATACACTTCCTACTAATCTCATGTTATCACATACAGGACTACACCATCTACAAACATCCTTTGTTCCTTTCAGAAATTCATGGATGGCTTCTCAGACCCTGCTTTGTGGTTATAAATCACATACCTCCAAAAAGCAAAAAATGGGGTCCATCCCACTCATTTGTTTTTTTTCAATCTGGAATTTGGCTCAAAGTTATTTCAGCAGAGCAGCATCCATCTTAAATAAATGCAAGGCCATTTTGTCATTGGATGGCAGTGATTTTTGGAAGAATCAAAGCAGAATGTTTACACACTTCTTCCTAGTCAGATGCATTTGTTCCAACTACGAGGGTACCATTCAGGGAGAACTGCAAGAGACACAGTCAGGGCTACACCTGGGATGGGGCAGGTGGCTTGTGCCTTGGGTGCGGCAACACCAAAATAACTATTCTGCACCTCCACCACCATGGAGGACAACACAGAATCCATATTTGCCCCAGGGGACACAGCCAGGTCAAAGTCAAAGCAAAGACTTAACTAGTCCAATATCTTTTTTGCAAAGGGGACAATCACATGCTTGTGAGAAACCCACAACCATGATATGAGCCCAGTAGTAACTTTTTGCTCAGGTTTCCCAGTAGAGTCTATTAAGAAACATACTACATCTGGCACAGAAGGAAATGACAAGTATGCACTGGATCCTACAGATTGATAACTTTATGCTCCAGGAGTTCCTTTTCAAACATGAAGAAGCATGTCAAACTAAAATTCAGGTTCCAAATGCTTATACTACTTCCCAATCAGTTTGCCTCTTCAATACCATCTTAATTTTTTAATTAATTAATTATACCAACAAGTCTGTACACTGCTAGATCAAACTTCATCTATTAAACAATTACATTTCAAATATGCAAATTAACAGAATAATATGTAATACGTAAAGATAAAATGTTATCAATGAGAAGAAATGGTTCAGAAAAGTGTGATTAAAACAAAGTTTGTATTAATGCTGTCAAATTTTCACCATTTTTGCTATAAATATTCCTTCCTGTTTGCTTGAGTGTTGCACAAGTATTATATAGTGGATGTGGGGAGGAATCCTATTTACATATATAATCAAATGATGAAATAAGTGATCAGATTCATTTGTAAAGTCTTTGAAAAATTAAATGAAGTTATGAGCAATAAGCTTTCAGCTACATTTGTGAAATCTTTTAGAGAACAAAATAAAAGCATGTCCTCAAAGACAAAAAGAGAAAAGGAAAGGGGGAGGGAGGTATCTTCCCTGATATCAGGTATATTGTTCTCTGGAGACCTTCTAATGAACACATATGGGAAGAGGTAAGAAACCAAACACATGTTTTCAGGTATTGCTAACAAGGATGCTGAAATAGAATATGGTGCAAAAACATAATACATCAAATCACCGCAACAGTGGTGAGTTATGACTTTTTTTTCATCTTTCAAAAGAGTTCAAATGTCTCCTCTGTCATATAAATATTTTCCACTGGGTTGGGTCAAATGTGTGAAAGAGACTAGATGCATCTTTCAGATAGCAAGTCCTGCCTCCATGTTGTCTTCATCCTGTCACATGGCAGGTGTGTTTAATATGCTCAGAATGTTAACCTCTGTTAGTCTGCATGTTGAACAGCAAGAAACAACCAGAGTGGCATAATTAATTTATGGTGCTTCAGCCAAGGTTGGCAACCTGCCATCCTGTGACCATGTTTAGCCCTTGGTCTCATTTCCTGCAATCTTTGGCCTAACATTTCACAGCTCTGTTCAAATGGTCAAATTGCAGGAGCAAGCTGTTCTTCCCTGCCTACACCATACAAACGTGAGACAGAAGATGATAATAAAAGTACCCGTAAGTGAGGAGGAAGGAATTGGCAGACAGCTCTTCTGCATGTTCAGCTCAAGATGGAGAGGAGCCACACCCACCGGGCTCCCATTAAAAGCTAGCAATCGAAACTTTCCCCAAACATAGTAGGCTATGTCTCACGCTCTGCAAAATTCTGAAACACAGGTGAATAGATTGAGGGTACCTAGTGATCCTTAAATTGGAACAACTAACACCTACTCTTCCTGCAAGAAAACAATGATAACATAAAGTGGAATAATTCCTTTCCATCATAACAATGCTAGAAGAAATTAGACATTGCCTTGTATCAACTTACAGCAAAAGTGCCTTTTTGAATTCCCCTTTTTATCCATGGTCCTTGCTATACATAAACCCATGTTGCATTCATATTTGCTTACTAAAGTCTAGATGGCCATAGCTTGTTATCTGTCAGATCAGCTCCTGCTGCAGAGTACTACCTGTAGCACCCGATCATCTCAAGCTGGGCATTTGAGGGTTCCATCACTGATGGTCATTAACGAGGAATCGGGCTTTCTCAGTGGTGACCCGTCGTCTTTGGAACCAACTTCCCCCTGAGATATGTTTGGCCCCTTCACTTCCTGTCTTCAAGAAAAATCTGAAGATGTGGCTTTACAAAAAGGCTTTTCCTGAGTATTATTTCATTTTATCAATTTGCTGTTAGCTTTTCTTGCTTCATCTTTAGGCCACCTCTGAACAAGTCTTCTGAATATTAGCACTGTAATTCTCTTGATACATCTCATACTGTAGTCATATGCTATGGTCATTCCCAATCATAAAATCATTTTGAAGAAGAGTTATTCCTTGCATTAATTTTGTCCGGGACCAATCTTTTATCTGTTTTGACCCTTATGTACTTGTAAATTATACACATGCATCTTGGAACCTATGCTAACCACAGACCAGCACAGATGGACTCTCCATGTCCTTACAATTGCAACCCTGCCCACCATCAGTAATCCAGTGGGGAGAAGGCCTTACAACGCTATTGACATAAGAATGCATGGCAATACAGATGGCAACTGAATATAAAAATTAAAAGCCTAACATAGAAGCCTATGCATAGATACTCTTGTGTTTTGTTTTTGGCCTATTTTTGCTCTGCTTCTCCCTTTGTTCTTGTTCTTGTTTTTTTTCCTTTCCTTTTTTTTGCTTTTTCAGTATTATAATTATATGTTTAAATCTATTGCATATCCATTTTAGCTTTTTTAAAACATTAAAGTAATCAATAAAATATTTTATTGAAAAAATAGAATACCTTTCTATAGAAGTTTATGCCTTGGCCTGGAAGTTGACTCATGGCAATTGGACTTCTTTTCTTGAGAGATTGCCTTGATATTTGATAGTATACAAGAACACATGAGCCATTTCAGAAACTGAATTCTATGATTTCATGTTTGGAGCTACCACCCATGTATACCTTTAAAGTAAACAATGAATTTCTAGATATGAGGAGTATCATTAGTTGTACAGTTGGCTAGATTACATGTTAATTTGCACACTTCTCCAGATTCTAGACCTGGAGCTCTAAAACCAAAAATCTCTCTGCTCCTACTTTCTTTGGATGTTCAAGCTGTCGTGTGCATGCAAAAGAGAGAGGTCAAGCATAGATCCAGTTGAGTAGCATCCTTCTGCTAGGATACTATCCCATGAGACTTGATAAGACAAGGTTTTGCTTCTAAGTAGGGCAAAGGCCAAACAAGAAGAGATGGGAAATAAATAAATAAATAAAGGTAAGTGGGAACCATAATACAAGCCATACCAAAAGGCCAAAGGCACCTCTTTCATTTGTATATTCTTCAATTATCTTTGACACAATCTGACCTTCCTCTTTTGACCTCTTATTCCTTCATGGTCATGGAGGATAGTCTCATCCTATCCCAAGGGTGTAAAGGGATTTGTTAGCTGCCAGGCTTCCACTCATATCTGCATGATAACAACAGCCTAATTTTAGACACTCTTATGAAGACATACTTTCATTTTCACTTTGTAATAAAATAATATCGAGAATACATGGACTGGAGAATTTTTAAAAAAAAGAAAACAGGGTGTATTTACAGCACAGTTATAGGGTTAGGGTTAGCATAGAGGGAAGGTAGGGGTGCAGAATGAGAACAGATGCATTACCTTGTTCCAAGGCATCCCCTAATTCAGTTTGAAGAAGAGAGGGAAACAGTTGCCTCCTTTCTTCTAAATGATGCCTAGGTTTCAGGGCACCAACAACAAAGGAAGGAAAGAGGAACAGGGAGAGATTGAGAAGAAGAATCAGTGCTCATCTTCATCATTGCTCTGGGGATGCTGTTGAGATCACATCTCTTATCTAATTACTGTCAAACCATGGACGGTAGCCTGGAAGTACTGGTAGTACTGGACATCAGTTCAGTTCTAGGGATGGACATTTTATTTCAGAACCAGTAGGTTACAAAACAACCTACACGAGCCCAGGTGGTGATCGGAACCATCGGACACATGCGGAGCAGTTACTTTACCTTTCTCTGGGCTTGCGCGGGGTTAAACTGCAATGAGGAAGCACACTGTGATGTCCTCTATCCTCCTTCCTGGTGTTAGCCAATCAGACAGGGAGGCGGGATGATGCCTGTCCCTGCACGGCTCCTGATTAGCCAGCACCACAGAAGACGAAAGATGACGTCGCTGCATGCTTCCTCATGGCAGCCCAGCTCCATGCCGACAGGGAGAAAAGTAAAGTAATTGGCTCCATTTGTATCATATGGTTCCGAGCACCTCCTGGGCTTGCGTGGTGCATTTCGTAACCTACTGGTTCCGAAACAAAATGCCCATCCCTATTAGCTTACTCCTTTCTTGAAATGTACAACTGTTATGAATGTATTTTTCCATCCAGGGAATTGCAACACAACAACATAGTCACAACTCACATGTGGAGGGGGAGATTAAGCAACAGAGATATTCTAATCTAGGGAGTGACTACATGAGCAAATAGTAAGCATACAATACTGTACTAGATTTGACACTGTTAAATCTGATGTTTTTTTCCTGATGACTATATGATATACACCAAACTGTGAATCAGCCCAGCCCCTTTGCCTACTAATTGGTAGTCTTTTCATGTGACACTGTGCCTTCTACTTTTGAGGGGAGTCAATTAGCTTCCATCTCTGGCATATCTTACAGTTTGCATTGTTGGTAGCACTTTCCCCAAGGAGAAGCAAACATATGGGATATTGCAAGGGTGGCACCTTGCTATATCAAATAAGTGGTAGAGTTTTTGAAGGAAACCAAACTTTTGTACTTTTGCCATTTGGTGTGCTTTTATGAGCACAGAGAGATATCAGCACAGAGAGATATCAGAGAGAAGTGGGAAAGGCGGGTGCTGTGAATGACAGAGCAAGGAGAGGTGACTTGTGGCCCTGTCAACAGTTGCATAATTTGGAGGTGTATGGTGTGGATTTTTTAAACCTAATTCTATCCAGGATAATTAAATGTTTCTGTGTGGATGCTAACAGGAATTTAAGGGCCCAGAGAGGATGCAAATCAATCTTATTCTAATATGGGTCAAATTGATGCAGCTCGGCAGTGTAGATACACCTCTAGTTGATCATGCAGGCATGCCACTGTGCCCATTGGGCATGAAATATCTGCATGGTTTCTTGCTGGAAATGCATAATTAGGCACAGTAAAATCTTACATTGTAGTATTGGAACAGGGAATTTCCAACGTGCATACCAGAATGTGGCCCATAGGACATCTTCATCTGTCATCCTGCCTGTCCGATTATTATCTATGGCCACTAATTGGATATAAAGGGATGTTTGAATCCCAGAAAACTCTTAGTGAGAACTGACCTGATTTTCAGGTTGTAAAGCTCTTGATTTGTTTTATTTTGTGTTTTAATGTCTAGAGACCTGCTGTATGGAGTCAAGCTCTATTTTCAACCTGTTGCAATTGTGCCTGACTCCTGCATGGACATGAGTAGAATTGTGTTCTGCTTTAGTGGGAATGCTTTAGTGAAACTGGGAATGATTACATCTGTAATTCACATTCTTTGGTCCCTTGATGCTGGAATTTCATCTAAAACATGGAATATTGCCCTTAACCTAAAAGTATTTCCCATTCCCACTGTATTACAAGCATAGACCCAAGTGGAATTTAAACCAATTTAAATGTTTCAAAGTGTCTTCCAACCTCTTAAAAAATCACAGGTGAATGCAAATAAACAGGCATGCTATTCAGATGATATCTACCTTTCTGTTTACACACAGTAAAGCCTAAAAGAATTAGTTACAGATACTGACGTGCCTGACAAATGAGAATGTCATTGTCTAGGGTTGTAGAAGAAGGCTGCAGACAATCCTGAATCTTTTTGCTAAATTTCTCCCTATCTGCTTGGCAGCTATTGAGAGCTAGAGGACACTAAGTATGAAATATCTAGAAAAAAATACAATGTGGTAATGATTCAGACAAGTCAGAAAAAAATAAGGGGTAAGAAATGTGAATAATGATAGGAGTGATGCCTTTTTGTGCTTGTGTTCCCAAAATAGAAAACATAGTCAACAGCATCCCTTTCCAGTGTTAGGCCACAATGTTTCTGATGAAGGCTTAGAAAGAACACAAGAAACAAGTACAATGATCCTGGCAGAACAAATCAACATTCAATACAGCAGTTTTAAAATGGGGACACCCTGGCCAAAACATTGTAACTTTTAAACTGAGCTTCAGAGCAGCACCAAATCTGGCACAGTTGTAGCAGACAGTGTGCAAAGGGTTTTAGAGGGCCTTTTCACACGACCCTTAAGATCCACTGGCCACTTAAATTCGGACCAGAGATCTTAGGGGTTTGTCGCTGTTCCTCCGTTCCCACCCCCTCCGCACTCCTGGCTGCTGGTTGCGTGAGGGGAGGGAGAAAAAAAGGGAGAAAAGAATGCCGCTCACCTCCGTTCTGCATCTCGCTTTGCTCCCGGCACTGCATTCAGATCTCTTAAAGGGGCAGGGGGGGGGGGAAAGAACAAACAGAAGCAAGGAGAGCCCGGCAGTCACTACTGTTATATCCGCATCAGGAATTTTCACCCTCCAAGAGCAGATACATGAAAAGTGCGCTGGGATGCGCTTAGGTGGGCGTGGTCGCACTTAATTATCTGTAAACTCCGGAGCTGGTGGGGAAACAATTTTAAGCTCCGGAGCTGGGAGCCATTTGCAGCGGAGTTTAGGGGCCGTGTACAAAGGGCCAGAGTTATGAGTTTTTGAATGTAACGCTGCCCCCATTCAGAAAAAGGTGACCCCAGATTTTAAAAAGACCACATAAACTGAAAAGATTAATCTTGCTTATCTTGAAAGAAAATGGCTGGCACCCCTTTCTGTTTTTCTTTTACTTTCCAAAAAAAAAATCCAGGCTGCAGGGGCTGAACTATTGATCATTTTAAAAGGCCTATCAAAAGGGGAAAACAGCTACTTTGTTATAAGATTAAGCATGGGTGATACAGCACAGCCCACCCGAGTCATGAGAAATGAAACACTGTACACTTTCATAGGCAGGTGGAAGGAAATATTTAGAGCAAAGGATCACAGAGACAGATTTCTTGGGGGGGAGGTTTGCTTTAGAGAAAGTAATGAAGTAACAGTTCTCTAGAATGGGGATATATTGCCATATATCTTCAGTAAACATTCTTTCAGGATTTCTAAAATTAAACACTTTCTTCATATAGGCTTTTCAAAAAGGAAGTCAGCTCTAAACCTCAGGACATCTGAACTTTTGACACTTTAAATCATGATGCAGTTAGCAGACTACAGTGGTACTTACTTACGAGCGGCTCTACTTTTGAGCAATTCGACTTAACAGTGAGAAACCGTTAGCATTTTAATTGCTGGCTTACAAATTTTAGATGCGGTCTGCTCTACTTACAATTTTTAAAATTTATTTTTGATTTTTTAGATATAGCTGCTCTACTTACGAGTTGTTTGACTTATGAGCATGCATTCGGAAGGGATTAAACTCGTAAGTAGAAGTACCACTGTATTAGTTTTTTTAAAATGTTTCCTGGCCAAAGAGGCTTATCAGATTCTTGCTTGCAAGCTATTCTGCGATGGGTAGCAAAATGGAGGCACAAAAAGAATATTTTTAAATAATTATATATACAGTATATAGAAAATATTTAAAATGTATTTTGACAAGAACACAGATCAAATACTCAAAAGCTGAAATTATTGTTTTTTGCTTTGTGACTGGCTACTTTATGTTAGCATAACTTTGAGACCTATATTCTGTCATTCTCTCTCTCTTGTCATAGTCTGTATTCCACCCATCTTGTCAGTATACTACTGTTTTGTAATTATTTTAAAAACAAGAACCCCCCAAAATGTCCTGTGTAATCAAATTATTTCTAATGTGTGGTTGAATTGGGATACCATTAATTAACAGCTTTTCTCAGATCTCATGGTAAGTTATTCTTTCTTCTTATCATGTATAGTAAGCACTTACTTACTTACTTACTTACTTACTTACTTACTTACTTACTTACTTACTTACTTACTTACTTACTTACTTACTTACTGTAAATATAACCACCTATAATTTAATTCAGGTTATTATCAATATACACTTGTCTCTAAATCTGCCTCCCAGTTCTGTTTTACAGAGTAGTGAAAACTCTAAACCTCATAGTTAGCACAAAGAAAATGCAAGTCTGTAGGTAAAATGTTCTGATTGCTAAATTTGTTGCATCATATATATTGTTCAGCATCACTTTTAGGCATTCAAAAATAATATTAATAACACATGTCAGACCTCTTAAAGCTGCCATGGGCAACGTCCTTATTGATCCTCCTTGGTTTCTTGGTGGCCTTTCATACTGTGGACCATGGTATCCTCCTGGATGAGGTCTCCGGGCTAGCAATTGGAGGCCCTGCTTGGGTGTGGTTCCAGTCCATTCCTGGAGGACCATCCCCAGAGAGTGGAGATTGGTGAGATGCAATCCACACCTAGGTCCCTCAAGTGTGGAGTTTCATAGCGGTTGATCATCTCACCAATATTATTCAACTTGTATATAAGGCCATTTGGAGGGCCATCAGGAGATTTGGAACATACGCTGATGACATCCAGCTCTATCTCTCTTTCCACCTTCTGCAGTGGATGCCATCCCATCTCTTGAGCTCTGGTTGGTGGATGTACCGGAATGGATAAGGTTGAACAGGCTGAGGTTGAACTTGGGGAAGATGGAAATCCTGTGTGTTGGGGGCTCCCAGTAACAGCAGACTGGGAAACTCCCTCTCCTTTGGGGCCATGACTTTTCCTGCTCACACTGAGCTTCACAGCTTGGGCATTCCTTTGGACCCAACACTATCGATGGAGTCCCAGGTAGCAACACTGGACTGCTCCACTCCACTCACAATTTTGGTATTGTTATTTTGGTTTTAGATGTTCTGTTGATTTTATAATTTACTATGTTGATTTTAACTAGCCATCTATTTTGTTTTGCATCTGTTTGTATCTGCTTGATTGTTGTAAACCATTCAGAGTGGCCTACTTACTAGATGGGCAGTCTAGAAATTCAGTCATCATCATCATCATCATCATCATCATCATCATCATCATCATCATCATCATCATCATCCAGAGTGATTTTGCCCCATTAAATTTGATCTGTGCCCTGGATCTGAATCCATTTATAAATTTCCAAATGCCCAGGCTATACTGTCTCAGTTTTGCAATGATGTACGTGAATAAAACCTATAGACAGGAGTAGACCTCTCGCAGGCAGCCACCTTCAGGGATCTGCATATACCTTTAAGGTTTGTTCTCCCCAATCCCCACCCAAACAACAGTAGCAGTAGTAGACTGACATGATTGTATCCCCAACCAATTTGATTTGTGCTTTGGACACATACTGATTCTCTTCACCTTGTAACTGAATCCAGCCATTTTGTTTTTATCTGTACCTTATACAAATCACTCCAAATCAGGCTGATTAAATTTTGCATTTTTAGTTTGTCCTAATGTAGTGCAAAACACTAATCAGAGCCACTTAATTAGCTATGAACCAATACAAGCAAAGCAAGCATTTTATGCAGCATCCAGGAGAATTCATGTCAGTTACTGGACACTCCTATTTTTGTCTATCTACATAGCAGTGAGCCTCATTGACTGCCATTAGATTGATTCCGAGGTAAAGACAAACAGAATTGCAGCCTTAAACAAGTGCTTGCATTGTCTTGATGATCATGTGCATCTATATTCAGACACGAAGTGGAAAGAACTGAGTTGTAGGGATTTTTCCTTTTCATGCAACTGTTAGAAGCATGAAGCTAAAAAAATAGAATATCATTCCCAAGACAAAAGGATTAAATTAAATAATGTTAAAACTAGAGGTGGATGAATTAGTCTATTTATGGTCGGTTGCACTTTCACATGTGTTCATTCAGAAGTCATTTTGCCCCATTTCTGCATTAATTTTCCATATATAAATTAAATTCATGTTACAATTTGCATTTAAATAGCTATTTCTGAATAAAATACAACATTCAAAGGATAATATATTCTAATTCCAATTTGCACCTTAGTCCTAAAGTTCAGATCAGGCCGATTTATACCAGAATTCACAAAGATAATTTATATTTATTTTATTATTTTGCAAAACCGTTCAAGAATTTAGTGGACATGATAGGTTTTAACAGTGTACTGGGAGTAACAGAAACACAATCTACCGTATTTTTCACTCCATAAGACGCACTAGATCACAAGATGCACCGGACCACAAGACGCACCTAATTTTTAGAGGTATGTATGTGTGAAAAATTATTCACACATATGTACTGTGGCCACTGGTAGATGCTTCCATCTGGCTCAGGTGCTCATCCATAAAGGTGCCCAGGGAGCAGAGGGGAAGCGGGCTCCTCCCCTGCCAATAGAACAAGAGCCCAGGCAGAGAGCCAGAGTGACCCGGCCTGCTCCACCCACCACTGCAACTGAAGCCACAGCCCTCTGCTTTGAGGAGCCCACATGGCTCAAAAAGTAACCCAGTCTGGCCAGTTAAAAATCTGAGGAGGAAATTTCATGCTAATCGTTATTGCCAGCATCTGGATAATAAGTTTGCTACTACATCTTATTTGATGTTAGGTACCCAAAACGGGATGGAATGATGATGAATGCTAGTTCATTCATGACTATGCATACCTTAAAACCATATATTTATACTCTGTGGATGCTTATCATACATCATAAATCTCCTATCTACAGGGGTAGTAGACTGCTGGGGTAGTTGCTGGTTGTAGGAAATGGTACTTGGGGGAGCTGACCACTATGGCTGCTGACCATCTGGGTTTGTGTTTGTTTGTTTGTTTGTTTGTTTGTTTGTTTAGGCCTTTCTCCCAATAATGGGCTCAAGGTGGCTAACAGTGTTAAAAAGAATTAAAAACACAACAGGCTTTAGATTGAAAAAAAAACCAATCATACTAAAATCTGATTGCCGTATAATATATATAGTACAGTGGACCCTTGTATAACAAACGGTTTGTATAAAATAAAATTTGTGCAACATAAAACATTCCAGAGATAGGGGAAATTTGCTTAACATAATCGCCTATGGGGCAAATCTGTACAACATAACAATGAGATCACTCTGTTTTCAATGCATTCCTATGGGAAATTTGTATAAAGGAAAATTTGCTTAACATAATTTCATTTGGAACGAATTAATTTCTTTATACACGGTACCACTGTATATATAAATATTTTTATCTAAAATTGGTAGACAAGAAATTGAGGGTCGCCTTATACATGGAGGTAAGCGGAGGAGAGAACCATGCAGTTGCAAAATTGCAATTTTGGGTTGGGAAAGTGGGGGGCATCTTATACATGGGGGCATCTTATAGATGGAAAATCTGGTAAATTACATTATTAAAATGTGCACAACATTAAAATTTATCTTAAGCTTAAAAACTTGTTGCTTTGCTGCAATTCATAACAACATCAATCGATGGCACTATTGTATAACAAATATTATATGCTTTTACAATTTTTCATATGGCAAATGTTTACTAAAATCATACCTCTATGGACAAACTGAAAAGCAAAACAAACCGTCAGTTGCCAGGAAATGTTATGATTGAATTCTGAGGCCTCACTCTGCTGGAATTGCTTATTAGTATGAAAAACATATATAAATACATTATCTTTCCATACCAGAGACTTTAAAATACTATAATTTTAGGGCAATGTTCTGCGCTCCCCATAATTTTTCAAATATTCTTAAATAGATAAGGTGCCAAACAAAAAGGTTACAAAGTTCAAGCTAGAATTGGTACTTACTTGCAAGGTGAGTCCAAAATATTTTAATACATAGCATGACAATTACAGTATGGCTATGAAGAATACCAGAAATGTTTTTCATTCTCAGGCATTTTCACCATACCAAGTTTTCTCATTAAGACTTGCCCTTCCATGTATGCGATTTCTCAGTTTCCCATGAAAATGAAAGCCGTCTCATTCTGCCTTGTTTTTTTTTTATTCCTATTGCTTTCCACATGAAGTTTCTGAATTCTGCACAGCTCGCCACAGTGCCCCAGGTGCCATGTTGGGGGCAGGGCATCAAAATTACAAAATAGAATCTTGTGCAAGGATAATGCCAGTTTGCCTAGGAATTTCAACATTTCTGCCTGAATTGGTGCACTTTCACAGGAAAGAAAATATTGTGTTGTTGTTGTTGTTGTTGTTGTTGTTGTTGTTGTTCAATTATCACACAGCAGACTACTCTGGATTTTGTATTACCAATCACTAGTCGAACACTTCCCAAGCATTTAGGACTCAGTGATGTATCAGTGAATTATGTGAGCAGATCCTAGTAAGGTAGCTTTCTGCATCTGACTGATGGTGACTTTGTCAACTCCAATTTCTTCTAAATACTTGCTTAGTTCTTTGGGCACCACACCCAGCATGCCAATTACCACTGGGACCACCTGTACCGGTTTATGCCAGAGTCTCTGAAGTTCAATTTTCAGATCCTGATATCGGATAATTTTTTCAAGTTGTTTCTCACTGACTCTACTATCTACTGGTATAGGAACATCAATGATCCACACTTTTTTTCTTTTCCACAATCACAATATACAGGGGTATTATGCTCCAAAACCCTGTCTGTCTGTATTCGGAAGTCCCAAAGTAATTTTGCATGCTCATTTTCAGTCACTTTTTCAGACTTATGATCCCACCAGCTCTTTGCTACGGGCAGATGATAGTTCTGACACAATTTCCAGTGGACCATTTGAGCCACTACATTATAATGCTGTTTGTAATCAGTCTGAGCAATTTTCTTGCAACAGCTCAATATGTGGTCGATAGTTTCATCTGCCTCTTTGCAGAGTCTACATGTGGGGGACTCAGCTGATTTTTCTATTCTAGCCTTAACTGCATTTGTTCTGATAGCTTGTTCTTGAACTGCAAAAACCAGGGTTTCTGTCTCTTTTTTCAGTGTTCCATTGGTGAGCCATAACCAGGTCTTTTCCTCATCTACTTTTCCTTTGATTTTTTTCGAGGAATTGCCCATACAGTGCTTTATTATGCCAGCTATCAGCTCGTATTTGCATTGTTTTCCTGTATTGACCTTTTGTTTGCCTTAAAACACCTTCCTGTTCTTAACCTCCAATAATGCTGGCTGTGTACTATTTTTTACATAATCTGCCAACGCATGTTTCTCTTCTTTAACTGTCTGCTTCATTTGCAGAAGACCTCTACCTCCTAATTTTCTAGGTAAATAGAGCCTGTCAACATCACTGCATGGATGTAATGTATAGTGAATGGTCATAAGTTTTCTTATTTTCCTATCCAGACTATCTAGCTCCATCTGAGTCCAGTTTATAATGCCAGCAGTAAACCTGATAACCGGTATGGCCCAGCTATTAATGGCCTTGATGGTGTTACCGCCGTTCAGCTTACTTTTTAATACTTTTCTAACCCTTTGGATATATTCTTTACCGACCACATTTTTCACTTGACCATGCTTGATATTATCTAACTGCAGTATGCTGAGATATTTATAGGCCTCAGACTGATGATACCTAATAGCTTGTCCATTTGGCATTTCAATTACTTCACTCTCAATTATTTTTCCTTTTCTCAGTGCCACTGTGGCACATTTGTTTAGTCCAAACAATACTAACATCAGTACCTAAAATTCGGACTGTGTTGGTCAGTGAGTGTATTTCAGTTTCTGAGTTTCCATACTGTTGCGTTATGAATAACACGGACACAGAGTTTCGGGGTGCAATATCTGGTGCTCAGGCAACATTCTCTATCTGGACTCCATGGATGTCTCTGTGTGTCTGAATGTGTGGATGCATGCGTGCATGTGAGTGATTTTTGGTGATGATTCTCCTTGTCCTACCGCCTGAGCCCAGTCTTTATTAAGAGAGTAAGCACAATAGATACAGGAAGGACGTTTCTCGGTGGGAGGAGAATGCAAGCCTTATCTGTGAGACCATGCTCAGTAAACAGGCACAGGAAATAGAATCCATAGGTGGGGGGAAAACGCTCCCTAGCTAGTGAGGCATTACTGATAAAGACAGAAGGGGCTCTTGGTCTGTATCCTGATATCCTGTTTTCCTGGCCTCCTGTTTGCTCTGGCCTGTGCTTAGATCAGCATCAGCTTAGCTGCACACTGGGTGCCTGCTCGGCCCTGGGGATTTCTGGGAAATCCAGGTCCTCAGCTTCCTCTAGGTGCGCTTTGTGCTCTGCCCATTTCTTGGGGTACAGAGCTATCGGGGTATGAAATCCCCACACCATACAACTTTAAGTCATCCATATACAATAGATGAGAAAATTTCCCTGAATTTTTAGCAGTTTGGTACCCTAAATTTGTCTTCTGCAATATTATTGAGAGCGGAATCAGGGCAATAGTAAATAGGAGAGATGACAAAGCATCACCTTGAAAAATCCCTCGTTTAATACTAACCAATTCATAGCTTTCGTCCCTAACAAATAATTCTGTTTTCCAGTTCTTCATCGCATTTTCAGTTAGAACACTGATACTTTTACATATTCCAATGGCATTCAGGCACTTAATAATCCAACTATGCGGTACTGAGTCAAAGGCTTTTTTATAGTCAATCCAAGTCATATATAAATCAGTTTTCCAGGCTTTACAATTCTATTATTATTATTATTATTATTATTATTATTATTATTATTATTATTATTATTATTATTATTATTATTATTATTATTATTATTATTATTAAAAAAAATAATTACAATATACAAAAACAAGAATATAATGGAAAACAAAAATATTGCAGATAAGAATATAATTAAATCAATATCATTCATAAAATCAGAAATAAATAAGATACTTTGTACTGATAAATCTTGCTGCAAGGGAAGAAAGGCAAGATTTTTTATCAGTTAGTTGGCTGTGAGTCATATCCCTATATTGCACTCCTTCAATACACTCACCCAAATCAAAGTGCATCATATTCAGACTAGTCAAATTATTCCAATACAGGAGACAGAATATCCTAATTAGACATGGGCACAACTTGGCAAAATTGTCGTTTCCGTTTTCGGATATCGTTTCCGTTACGTAACGGAAACGGTAACGACAATTAAGCTGTCAGAACTCGAACTCGAACCGAAAAAAGAAAAATTGGGTCTGATTTGTTGTTGTCTCCTGGCATCGCGCGGCGATCGCGCGATGCCAAGCAGCACAGAAAAAAAGTTTTAAAAATTAAAAAAAAACCCGATTCCCGGCCAAAAAAGCAGGCGAAAATATGCCTGCCTGAGGGCACCTACCAGAGGGTGGTTTCTGGGGGGGGGGGGTCCCCAGCCTTCCCCCCCTCCTGTCCTGGGCTGCTGGTACCGGGCTGGGAGGGGGCATCCTCGGCGTCTCCATTTGCCATGCGGTGCAGGGGGATCCAAAATGGCGTCCGCAATATTTTTTTTGAAATCATGGTCCAAACAACCACCAAAGCACCACAGAAACATGCGAAAATTAGCTATTTTAAATGCTTGAATTTTTACAGTAGCAGCAGCGGTTTTTTTATAGCAGTAAAAGGTCGCACTGATTTTATTTTATTTTATTTTTATTTTTATTTTTTTACACCTGCGCAATGATGGGCTGGCCATGGGATGGGACCATGCAAATTTTTGGACCCATTCTACCAATCGCATGGCCAGGTTTTGACTGACACTTCTGGATGTGCAAGAGGGCATAAAAAGCCGAGGCACTCCCAGAAGAGTTGCAGTCTGGGCTTGGATATGGGTGGGAGAGGGCTGTGTGTAGCTGGCAGCTGTGCTAGACTAGTTTCGATTTCGCTGAGCCTTTAAATTTCAGTTAGGCAGGGAGGGAGGGAATTGATTCAATTGAATTTTTAGGAAATAATAATAATTCCTTTCATTCTCTGTCTGCTGTGGGGAATAGCAACACAGTTTATTCTTTTTTATTCTCCTGCAGTTTGTTAGGATTTCTTTTCTGATAGTGCTTCAAAGGGGGGGAGGTTTGAGTGGGAGGGGAGGTGTGGATTTATTTTAAAAATTTCATTTGCTTGGTGGCAAGCCAAGGTCCTTTCATACCCTGCCTGCAGCTCTGCTGTGGGTGCACTGCCCACTTTGTTTGCAATAAAAATTGCAATTGCTTTATTCGATGCAGTCTTGTGCAGCAAGTCAGTTTAAAGTGTTTTCCGCCTGCTCTGGGTCATTGCGGGACCCGTGCCTGTCGCCCGCGTGCCCCGCCCGCCCATGCCCCCGCCCGCTGCCTATGCCCGCGCTGGCAAATGCCCCTCCCCCTGCCACTGCCGCCGCCCGCCCATGACCCCCCACCAGCCCACCCACCGCCTAGGGCGCAAAAACACCTAGCGCCGACGGGACGCCACTCGCTGGGATGTCAAATCGCGTGAAATCGCGGTGGTAACGACAAACGACAAACGACACGACGAAACGACAAATTTTTAAAAAATTTCGCAAAAAACAGAAACGAGCCAAAACGGACCCGTCCCGAAAAACGACAATTCTGGAAAAAAAAAATTCTGGTCGTGCCCATCTCTAATCCTAATAAGCATTTCCCCCCATACGAGGCCTAAACCTAACCCATGCAATAAAACAGAATCATAGCAAATATATAACTAAGAATACATTAGTGCTTCATGATGCTGAATCCTGGTGCTTCTGGTGCCCATGTTGTTGTTGTTGTTGTTGTTGTTGTTGTTGTTGTTGTTGTTGTAACAGTCGTGGCCAACTCTTTGTGACCCCATGTCCATGGAGTTTTCTTGGCAGGAACATTGGAGTGGCTTGCCGGTTCCTACTCCAGGTGCCTACAGCACTTGGTATTTCCTCGTGGTTGCCTATCCAAGTACTAGCCAGGCCCAACCCTGCTTAACTTCCAAGATCAGGTGAGATCTGCTAGTGTTTGCCTAAAGACAGAGGGCCTTTCCTTCGCTGGCTGCTTCTTTCCCTAGGTGGCACACACACACACACACACCAGTTCCTAATAGGGACAATGCATTAAGCAGTTGCAGTCTGTATGCATTCTTTCTTTATTCGTTCATTTGTTCCTTCTCTACTGATTGTTCACATTTTTCATCCACTACTAACTGGAGTTTTCCTTTCACCATCTGTTCCTTTATTTATCACACTTCCTACAGAGCACCAGGATTGTCAGAGGAAATGGACTTTAATCCATGAAAACTAACACTGAAATGAAATTGTTAGTCTTTAACCGCTACAATATTTTGAGGCCTTTCCCCTTTTTCTTTGCTTTTGCCAACATGAATATTGGGGATGTTGATTCACAATGGGATCGTATCCCCCAGGCAGTTGCACAGGAAGCCCCTGTAATTGCAGAACCACCACCACAACAACAACCACAACCACCCGTGGCTATGTAGCCATTCTCTGTGTTATTGTATTGTGTAAACTTGGGAAGCCGAAATGTTGACTTCAATGTTCCATAAAGAAATACAATCTGACTCCATAGTTCTTATTTTCACTTTGGTTTTAGCTTTCAAGAGGCCAGTGTTTTCTACTGCAAGTTGAGAAAAGTTGTCATTTTTCTATATATACTTAAGAACTTCATTGGAATCTGTATGAAGCTGAGTCAAGCCAGGATGATTCATTTAAGCCTTTCAGCCATCACAGTCATAAACAGCAGCACCTCCGGGATTCTTTCAGTTGGTAAAGATCATGACCACCAGTTGCTTTCAGCTGCAGATACTGGCTTCTGGGAATGCAACCCCTGCCCCCACATCTTTTAACAGGAACTGATCCATACCAGGCAACACAACATGGAAATGGAGGCAGGAGCAAGACTCTGTCACAAACCTAGATGCCAATCATGCCTGTGTATCTAGTCGATCAGCAATATCGACAACACAAGGGGTTTATTTAAATGCCCATCTTCTGATGTAATTTATACCACCTTCCAGCAAAAGCCACCTCTCCCTAAGATAAACAGGACAAGCTCTACACAAAATAATTAATATGTAGAAATCTGACATCAGAAATGTCTGCATGGGAACTGGCTCCAGAACATTTCAGTCTGCCAGGACACTTTCTTACAGACCCTCACAGTGGCCATTGTAGAGAAAAAGGCACTGGAAACCAGGGGCATGGTGTGGGGACGGCAAGGGGGCAGGGCACCCTGGGTGCAGCAATTGGGGGCGCCAAATCACCTACCCCCCCCCCTGCCATCTCCAAGTCCAGCTGCAGGCAGGCAGGCGTACGTGAGCGGTGGCTGAGGCGCCCTCCTCCTTTTCCTCCAACTCTTCATTGCCATGCACAGGAAAGGTAAGGTGTACCCGCATGCCCGTGCACCCCACACCTGCCCCAGGTTTGCAGGATTGCTGGAGGGATGGGATGGAATTGGGGAGGGCCAGAGGGATGCAAAAAACAACTTTGGCCCCAGGCACCCCAAAACCTTGCTACGCCACTGCTGGAAACAGAGACCTGAGAGAAAGACAGGAAAGGTGGACTGCACAGACAAATTCCAGTGCATTTTGTTGGGTCCAAACAGAGTTAAGCTTCCTAGCATTTTATATATATTACTAACTAATCCTAACAAGAATAAAAAGCTGTATTCCAAGTAAACACGGCTAGCTACCACAGAAATCCTAAGAGCTGTTTAGCAACTCTTCATCATAGAATCATAGATTAGTTGCAAAAGGCCTATAAGGCCATAAAGTCCAACCCCCTGCTCAAAGCAGGAATCCAGATCAAAAAGTTCCAACACATGGTGGTTCAGTTTTCCATTGAATGCCTAGTAGTTCCAGTTCACAGATTCTGACCTCTCTTCCAGAGGTCAGAATTTTTAGGATTCAGTGCAGGGGTGCCCAAACTTTTTGTAAGGAGGGCCAGATTTGGTGGCTGAGAATGTATCAGGGGCCGGTTGCTCCTCGACCCTGCCACCCCACTGCAAGCCCCACCCACTGACCCCTTGCAACCCCACCCACAGGAAGGAAGGCAGGGACCAAGGGAGGGAGGGAGGGAGGGAGGTGGAAACCAAGAGAGGAAGGAAGGAAGGTGGGGAACAAGGAAGGGAAGGAGGAGGGAGGTGGGGACCAAGGGAGGGAGGAAAGAAGGAAGGTGGGGACCAAAGGAAGCACAGGGAGCCATGGCCACAGGTCGCCCCTTGGAAGAGGCGATCTGTGCGACCTTGCACCCCCCCCAAGCTCCCCAGCGGTGGCAACAGCTCACCCGCCAGCCCACCCCAAAGCTCCTTGGCAGTGGTGGAGGCCTGCAGGCCTGCCCACCCCCACACATTCCCCTACGGTGCAGGTGGTGGCAGACCGCCCAGCTGCCCAAGCTTCCCAGCGGTGCCGGTGGTGAGGCCCGCCCGATAACTGCCCCGTGCATGCGCCCAACCTCACAATGTTCCCAGCTATGCCAGTGGCGGCGGCCCGCCCATGCGCTGCCCTGTGCGCGCACGCACCTAGCTTCACAAGGTTCCCGGTGATGCTGGTGGCAGAGGCCCGCCCGCGCACCACCCCTGTGCGCACACCCAGCCCCACAAGCTTCCTGGCGGTGCTGGTGGTGGTGGCCCGCCCCCTCGCCCACCCACCCAGCCCGACAAGCTTCTGCTCACCAGCCTACCGGCCCGCCCAGCTCCTCAAGCTTCCTGGCAGTGTCAGTATTGCCGGAAGATTTAAAAAACAAACAACAACATGGGGCGAAGGAGGGGGAGGGAGGGGTGGTCTAGCCAGCCGCGGGCCACTCAGAATGGCCTGACAGGCCAGATTTGGCCCCCGGGCCGGACTTTGGGCAGGCCTGATTTAGTGGATTCTTAGGATTTCTATGGCAGCCATGTTTACCTGGCATACATCTTTTCCTCCTTGATAGGATCTAATAATTAATAGCTTGGATGTCTCATTCCTGTGTTACATGGTTTCTTTCCCATATTCTCACCTGTACATGACTCTCACCAGCATGTGGATAAATACAGGGGGCATGTATTTGCAATCCTTCTGTCTGAAGAAGAGAATTCTGATCCACAAAAGCTGACACTAAAGTAAATCCATTAGTCTTCTAAGTGTTGCACATGCAATAGCTGGCCTTTTCTCCACCTCCTTTATTGTTGGCTTCATACGTGAGAAATTTCCAAGGGAGTAGCCATGTTAGTCTGTTGTAACAAAACCAACATAAAGGTGTTTTATGTTACTGTTAAGACTGAGAAACTATATGACATAAGCTTCTGTGACTAACAGCTGACTTCTGCAAATGAATTCACGTACTGAATGCAATTCAGTTACTGAAATGAAGTGCTAAGCCTCTCACCATCTGCGGTGATGTCAGAGATGGCTTATTGTGGTCTGATATTATCGTACTGCTATGTCCAAGTAATACTTGTATAAAAGAGAGGGCAACCGCCAGGAAGCGAAAGCCCAGCATTATATTATTCACATGCAAATAAATTCCAGAATCCTGGTAGAGTTAGCCCTGATACATGACAGCAATATTCATATACAGTACACAACATCAACAAAATGAGATTGGAACATTGTTCCTATACTTGCCAAGGATCCTTTTGAGCTTCTCCGACACTCCCGCCATGTGGGGAATGACCAGGTTCTTCCGTCGGGTAGAAGGTCTCTTGCACTAGCTGTATTCAGACCGATGAAGCTGCGATGATGAACAGCGAAACGTTTCTATCTCTCAAAAAAGAAGTCCAGTAGCCATGACTCAACTCCCAGTTCCTATACTGTTGTTTATGTTTAGCAGTAGAGTATCTCAATCTATTTTCAGTGTACAATGAAGAGGGGATCTGTATGTTTTCTCACCTGAAGAAGCACCTTGGTGTTCCACCTTCAAGTTTCTCACATTTTGCTCTATTTCAAGCAGCCCATCAATAGAATCTGTATGAATCAGTTAATAGCCATGGGGCTCAAATCTGAAGGTAACTTTGAGGCCCAAGCACAGGAACAGAATGAGTAACAAGGTGAGAAGGAGCCCAATTCCAAACACAGAACAGTCCTTGATCAGCCCCATAGTCAAAGAAGACACACAAACCAAAGTTCAGGCAACAACAAATGTTCTAGTAGACGAGGGATGCCAGGTGACCAGCTTCTCCTGCTCAGATATTTCAGAGCTGAAATATAAAACCTTCATGGCTTCATTGCCAACTGAGTCTGGAAATGAGCATGGGACCCTCTATTCTCAGCCTTGCTGAGAATTACATGATAAGCCCAACTGATTCTCTTCCTAGTTTCTTGCCTTCACTCTTGGCTTGGTGATGTTTCAGGTTTGTATATGGAGAAGACACATACAGATATTGTCACACTGAGCCATGGTGACAGCAGGGAAATGGTAGAAATAGATGAACAGGCTTTAAGTCTATTTTATATGTAAATGCAATTTCTCTACTGCCACTCACCTTGAGATTTGTTTGTTTTCCCAGTTCCCTGTTAATTAACCTTCAGCTTATCTAGTTTAATGTGCCCATGGCACAAATCTGACCCTTTAAATATCCACCCATGGCAGAGTTGCAAGGTACTGGTGTTAGCTCTGAAGTTGCTCTATTTCTTAAGGAGTGCATTACTCATAAACAGCACTTTACCCATGAGGAGCCCTTCCTCAGATATTATTTTGGGTTTTAAGTTTTGTGAATGCACATGTGTATCCAAAGTTGTGTGTGTGTGTGTGTGTGTGTGTGTGTGTGTGTGTGTGTGTGTGTGTGTGTGTGTGTGTGTGTGTGTGTGTGTGTTTGAAATATTAAAGTTCCTTAAACTTTATACAGTATCTCATTCCTGTTTGATAGCATCCCTCTCTCAGCTGGAGCCCTGTCAACACTCAACTCCTGAGTTTACTGTTAGAGGGAATGATGCAACACTGAACATACAATTAAAAGTTATGGAGAAATAATGAAAAGATGTGAAAGGTATGGATGCTCACACAAAATTGAATCAGAAAAGTGAACAGACTGAAATAAGCTATTCATTCAAAAACCAGGATTAGCTATAAAATACAAAGCAAAAATCAAACTAGAAAAATGATATTGATCATATATGAGGAAATATCACCAATGACTCACCAAGTAAAATCTGCAGGAGGCTAGGTTGTTGTTATCTTTTTAATGCATTAGTACATCTTATTTTTCCTTCAGCAAAACACTCTTTACCTATTTTTAAAAGAAAAAATATCAAGCATGCTTCTAATTATAACTAGAGATTAAAGCACTATGAATCATAGAATCATGGAATCACAGAGTTGGAAGAGACCTCAAGGGCCATCTAGTCCAACCCGCTGCCATGCAGGAACCCCATCACAATATTTCCAACAGATGGCCATCCAGCCTCTGCTTAAAAACCTCCAAAGAAGGAGACTCCACCACTCTTTGTGGCAGCATATTCCACTGCCGAACAGCTCTAACTGCCATGAAGTTCTAATGTTCAAATGGAATCTCTTTTCCTGTAGTTTGAAACCATTTCCCAGAATCCTAGTCTCTGAAACCATGGAAAACAAACCTATTCCCTCTTCAATATGACATCCTTTCAAATATTTAAACATAGCTATCATATCCCCCCTCAGTCTTCTTTTTGAAAGGCTAAATATTCCCAGTTCCCTAAGCCATTCTTCATAAGAAATTTCTTCCAGACCTTCAACCATCCTGGTTGCCCTCCTCTGCACCCGCTCAAGGTTGTCAACATCCTTTTTAAATTGAGGTGCACAGAACTGGACACAGTACTCCAGGTGGGGTCTGACCAGAGAAGAATAGAGTGGTACTATCACTTCCCTTGATCTAGACACTATGGTTCTGTTGATGCAACTAAGAATGGCATTGGCTTTCCTGGCCACCACATCACACTGCTGACTCATGTTCAATTTGTGGTCCACCAAGACTCCTAGATCCCTTTTACAGGTGCTATTTTCCAGCCAAGGATCCCCCACCCTATATCTGTGCAATTCATTCTGTTTATCTAGATGTACCACCCTACATTTCCCTCTGTTGAAATCCATTCCGTTAGCTTTGGCCCAGCAAGCCAAGGTCAAATGACTGTATAAAATAGAAATGCATTTATGCATACATGCAAAGGTGTGTGCCTGTTTTGAGTGTATATAACTGGGAGGCTGATAAAACTGCAGGTCATGAGGTTATCCTTGCTGTTCCCTGGCAATTTTGCTCACAAATTAATGACTTGAATCTCACTTGTGTTTCTTCTGAAGCCATTAATGAATTCTTCAATTTGCAAGATACATCAGATGAGCTTTCTCTCTCACACAGTGTGATATTCCCAATAAGGACAGACAATCCATCACCCATCCCACCCACATATATAAAGCACAAGTCAAGCCCTTTGACTTGGAGAATTGGGAATTCTGTCCCTGGAAGCCTTGGAATGTTTTCTGGAAGTATCTGGAATAGAGATGAGTGCTTCGTGGAGAGACTCCCCATCCTGCATCCTGGCTGGAGTGGTCAGCCACTGGCAGAGGTGAAGCTATGCCAGCTAAGCTACCTTTTTAACTTTGTGTTACCCATGCCTGGGTAAGTGAAGGAATGAGTTGTGCCCATGGTTCTAGAGAAAAGATGAACACAATCCATAAATACAATCCTCGGAGTGCAATGGCACTGTATGTCTGTGCCATCAAGTCAGTTGAGACTTATGGTGACCTTTTTCTGCATTTTCTAGGTCAAAAGTACTCCACAGTGATTTACCATTCCCTTCTTTGGGGGCAGTGGCAACAGTGAACAGTATCATGGAAAACATCAGCTCAGTGTGAGGTTGCAGTGACAGAGGAAAATTGCATGCTACAATTGAGTAGGAATGCAGCTAAAACACAATGGCCGACATCATGTTACTTAGTATAATACATTGCACTAGAGTAGGCCCACTGAGTCAATGGGGATTTAGTGAGTCAACTAAAATACAAAATAATGTAGGGCGTGAGTAAAGTGGATAGAGGGACAATCTTCTCCTTCTCACAAAATACCAGAACTAGGGGACTGTGAAGGTTTGGGATGTTGATACCTCAGTTCCGAGATAAAATGAATATTGCCCATTCACTCCATTTTCCAATAAAGATTTATTAACAACCTCATAAGTGTCTCTTTTTCTTACAACGGGTTTAACTGGTTCCGCGCCTTCAGCATCTTCAACATGGATATTTAACATAAACAGATTATTAACGGGACTCTCTATTAAAACTGGTTGCACATTCTCGTCAGCAGGGTTGACAGTTAGTGTTGGGATCTCCATCTGAAGCATTGGCTGCCACAGCAAGGGTGGCAAGCCCATTGAGCCACGGGATTCTCCCTCATAGGTCTCCATCTCTCCCTCATGTGCTCTATGTTTCCCAGCCATCGAATCGGCCTCACATCCATGGACCACGACCACTGTTCCCCCGCTCTCCCCCTTGACCTTCTTCCCTCTCTCATCCACTCACCTTTTCTGTCCCAACGTCCTTCATCAATGGTCTTTTTACCTCCCCTAATGGACACCTGCTGCGTGCACTATCCCCTTCGTCATCACTCTCACTGAACCAAAATGCCTCCTCTACCATTTCTGTGTTCTTCTCCTTCTCTTCCCCTACTGCTCTACTTCCCTATTCTTTTTCTATTACTTTGTATTCATTTTCATCCTCTTTTATCTTTTCTTTTCCTGGATCACCTCCTCACAGGGACATACACTCAAATTGGGGGCTGGGAGAGTAAGAACTGAAAAAAGAAAATATTTTTTCACCCAGCGTGTTGTCAGTCTGTGGAACTCCCTGCCACAGGATGTGGTGATGGCATCTGGCCAAAAGGGGATTGGACAGATAACTGGAGGAAAAGTCCATCACAAACCATGATGGAGATGTGTAATCTCCTGGCTTATAACTGGGGCACTTCAAGAGCCAGATACAGAGGAGTGGCATCAGGAGACAGATATATAGTCTCGTGTGCTCCCAGAGGCATTTGGTGGGGCCACTGTGAGATACACTGTGAGATACACTGTGAGATACTGTGTTTGTGTGTGTGTGTGTTGTGTTGTGTTGTGTTGTGTTGTGTCATTACAGCCTACAGCACATGGTATTCCCTAGTGGTCTCCAATCCAAGTACTAACCAGGGCCGACCCTGCTTAGCTTCTGAAATCAGGCGAGATAAGCACACTCCATCAATTCAAGACCTCCATCAAAACGTAATCCAATTATATATTTATTATTTATTTGTGAATATTTATCAAACAATTAACAATGACAAGGTCAAAGTGGTCTAAAAGTTATTAAAATCATATAATAACAGAATGCACAGCATTAAAATATAATGACTAAAATCCTGTTGTTTATCATAGTAAATCACACTAAAGTAAGCCCTTTTGAATCAATGGGGATCTGAAGAGTTAACTTCTTCATACGTTTTTTGATTCAGATGGACCTATTCTGAGACTAACTTTAGCATAAAAAGTGTATTTATTTATTTTTTAGTATTTTTACCCCCACCTTTCTCCTTCGAATAGACTCAAGGCAGCTTACAGTAATGAGGGACAATATACAGTCCAGTACAATTAAGACATATTCAAGTTTGAGAACAGGGAATTGAGGGCTATCTTACAGAATTAAAAGGCAACATTAAAGCTAAAAGAAAATGCGAGCAGTTAAAAGCATATAAATTTCATGTAATCATGTGTGGTAGACAATCTAAAAATTATGAAGGATGGAAACTAACATTGAAAACTTGGGGTTCTATCCCACATCCCTTTAAATGCAAATTAAATTTGCAGATAAACCACATTCAAAAATGTCATCCCCACAGCCACTGGGCTTTTTTTGGGGGGGGGAGAAAGAAAACCCAGTAATTCCCCCTTAACCGAGGTTTCCAAGACCTACCGGAGAGGTAGGGAATTTTTTGCCTCACTTTAAAAATCCACCTTTTAAAGAGGCAGACATCATGGGACCGCGTAGATGATCCAGGTTTTCTTTTTTCTTTTCTTTTTTTCTCATAGCGCTGACCAGCTGTTCCTGGGGCCGGTAGGTGCTTTTTAAAAAACTTCCCCCATCCCTAGCACCAGTCAGCTGGTCCTCTGGCTGGTCTGGCACTTTTTATTTTTTTTTTATTTTTCCTCCACCCTCTTAGCACCAGCCAGCTGGCCGATCAGCACTTTTTAAAAAACTTTCCCCCACCACTAGCACCAGTAAGCTGGTCCTCCAGCTGGTCTGGCACTTTTAATTTTTTTTAAACTTCCCCCCCCTCCTAGTGCCAGCCAGCTGGCTGATTGGCACTGCTGTTGTTTTTTTAACTCCCCCACCCATAGTGCCAGTCAGCTGGTCCTCCGGCTGGTCTTGCGCTCCCCCCCCCACCCTCCTAGTGCGAGCCAGCTGGCTGATTGGTGCTGTTTTTTTTAAAACTTCCCCCCACTCCTAGCGCCAGTCAGCTGGTTCTCTGGCTGGTCTGGCACTTTAAAAAAATTTTATTTTTATTTTTATTCCCCACCCCCACCCGGCGCTGCTCAGCTAGTCTTATTTTTTTTTAAAAAAAATCTTGGATGTGGGAACTGCTATCCCACAACTTCAGTCACATGACGGGAGGAAGAGGAAAAGCCGGACCTTCTGAAGATCAGGATCTTTCCAGGTAAGATAGCAGCCATAGTGTCAATGCAATCACACAAGGAGAGATATAAGCACAAAGTTATAAGTGGTTATAAACACAAATTCTGTGTAGTCATGTATGGTAGATTTATATAAAAGACACAATAGGTAGTCCATCATTCAGGGAAAGCTTGCCTGAAGAGAAAGGTCTTTGCCTGTTTCCAGAAAGCCAACAGAGATGGGGCAGTCCTGGTCTCTAGTGGGAGGGAGTGGTAAGTGATAGGATTCAGTGAATTTACTATGCTAAACAACTGTATTTTTGTCATCTGTTGTATCATCACACTTGGTGTAAGATTTTTCTTTCCACACTTCAAAATATTGTAAATTAGAAAAAGTGCAGGGAAATGCAAGCAAAATGAGACTGAAGCTTCTTTGTTACTGAGGAAGACTAAAGAGTTTGGATCTTTGGGTCAAATTAGATGAAACACATAGCACATATTGAGTGTCATCACAGTTGTTGAGAGATGTTTGTTTCCCATAGATGTATTTTCTTTCCTCTGTGTCTTGAATTTATTTAATAGGCCCAAGTGCACCTTATTAGTCATAGGAAGGCATTTTCTTATTGCTCATGCAAAGATAAACATAGGAAGATAAGCAAAAGCTTAGGTGGCAAGCCTATTGAGGTATGCAATGTATACTGTAGCCATCTCTAATGAAATCTGGATCCTATAAAGTTAATGGTGTTGCTTGCTTCCTTTTAAAATTTATTTATTTCATACCCCAAATTTCTCCCAATAGAGAGCTCCTCTTTCTTTTTAAAGTACTTGTAATTTTGCACAGCTGGTATCGCTCACTCTACAGGTGAAACCTATAGAAATGAGTTAATTTAAGATTGATATTGGAGTTAAGAATAGATCATTTTTAAACATGGGGTACTTCTTCACTGTTGCTTTAGAAGCAACATTCTCATTGTTCAATATTTTTATTAAAATTATATAGATAATCACTTGCCATAGTTTGTTTGTGCAGTTTGCTAAAAGGATAGCCAAACAAAAACAAATACAAATTAAAAAAATAAAACATGATATCACCTTAAAGACTGATTTTCATATTCCAATATGAGCTTTTGTGGAGAGAGCCATTTTGTCAGACAACGGGGAAGGTAGGTAGACTCCACAGGAGGTACCCAAATTTGAAAATGTTACTTTTTGGACTAATGTTCCCAGGCTCCCACAGCCAGCATGGCCAGTATCTATCCTTCCCACCACAGTTTCTGAGCTCTGAAACTTACTGGACATTAGTGTGCAGAAATAAACAACAGATGAAGGCATGGTCTCTCGCTTCTTAATCTTCTAAATACCCTGCTGTTTCTTCTTTGTTACTATGCCAAGGATCTTCACATTACCCTCCGTTACTTATTTTACCAGAGTGCATCCAGCAGATTCTGCCAATGTGGCAGTAAATTAGAAGCCATTTTTAATATTAAAACAATATGCTGCCTTTTGAACAATAATTACTGTCTGTCTGGGCTGGCCATAATGGGCCATGTAGTGAGCTAGGAAAGCATATAGCATTGGGAGAATAGCTTCCAGTCTGGCTGGGTACATTCCCCTCACCCCCGCCTAACTTGCCTTCCTGCTTGTCTGTAAATTATCTGAACAAATCACAGCAGCCCATTTGACCTCATTGGTGCTTTTTATCTCCTTGCTGATTCTGCTCTCTAAACATAGCCAAGGAGCGTGTCTGAAAGGGAAGGAGGGGACACCAGCCAAGCAGGGTTGTGCTTAATGCAGATGCCATTAATAAATCACTGATAGTTAAGATATAGATTGGGTGATGGGCAGCAGATGGGAAGGAGGAATGTCAAATTGCTTTTCTCATATAGATTATTGTATTAACAAGGAAGCAGTGGGTGTGGGGCATACCCATGTAACAAATTACCATCATAAAAAAAAATGGAGCACATTGCAAGCTGGTAATAATGCCATGTTGGCAATTAGCTCTCTAGAGAGGTACTCAGAGTGCAAACATCCATCTTCTGGAAAAGAGATGGCCACTCGCACATTAGGATATACACGATGCAGGGATGGCTCTAGTTCCACCCTTCCCCCTCCCAAGGTCTTCATGTAATGTCGAAAGAGGGTGAGGGGAGCATAGCATATAAGTATCTAATTGCCTTAGAAAATGGCCTGTAGCTAAGAAAACAAGGAAGTAAACTCAGCTTATTTACTGCATTTCTGTTTGTATATTTTATTTCCAGAAATTATTAGGTGAAAGATATGTTTGTAAAGAAGAACTAGCAATAATATTACCATGAAAACTTCTAAGTATTGTATTTGTTTATTACATGTTTGTTTGTTTGTTTTTGCCTTTCTTCCATCCTAGAGCTAAAGTTCTGCTCTCGTGTCCCAGGATCTATCTTATAAACTGCTGAAAGAGAGACAACACAATGCATTTTGAAGCACCAAATGCCCCCTGTCATGGCCCACAGTATCCAAGGCCAATTATTTTGACACCTGAGGCAGGAAACCCCACACGTATGCCTGTTGTCTATCTGGCAACAGAAATACAATCAAGGTAACCCAATTCACTAATAATTTGGTTTTCCTTTCATGACACCTTAAGTCATCTGGCTGGTATAGCACCCTTACTTCGCCTAATGGGTAGGTGCAGCAATTCATCTATTCATACCAGAATCACAAAATAGCAGTGTGTTTTAAAACTCCCTGCTGCTTCACAGAAGGCAGGTTTAAATAACAGCCCTGAATTAAGGCCTGTGCAAACTTTGCAATTTGGTGCAAACCAGTTAGTACTTAAAAGAATTTTTGGTGCAATCTATTTTATCTCATTGTATTCATCTGCAAAAGGAGAAAAAAGAGCTATATTGCACCTCAAGGAGTCATTCCAAAAAAGATTGCATGCCCTAGCCCTGTGCCAGTTCTTAAAAGAGAAGAATAGTTTATTTAAAGCAGGAACACAAGCAGGTGAAGTCTTTTATCCTACCCTCAACAGCGCTATCAGGGAACCACATGCCACAACTATAGGACAGTGTGGACAGGCTCTACAAAGTAGTATGCCTGATGAAGTTTACAGCTGCTCCACAGCATTTCTTGCAATCCATCTAATATCTAACGTCATTTATAGGATGGATAAGGAATTATATAATCAATAAATATGTGCTGCCAAGTCAGTTCTGGCTTATGGAGACCCTTTCCAGGATTTTCCAAGTAGAGACTGTTCAAAAGTGGTTTGCCATTCCCTTCTTCTGAAGATGCCCTGGGACTGTGAAGCTTGCCCAAGGCAACACAGGCTGGTTCTATTTGCAGGAGGCACAGTGAAGAATTGAACTCGCTACCCCTGACTCTGCAGCTAGATACTCAAAACATTGAGTTGTCCAGCTAGTTTGTTCCAACTAGAGTAGACAAATGAATTGTGGACTAACCAAAGTTCTGTTGATTCAATACATCTGTTCTCATTATAACAGTTGGCTTTAACCCTAATGTGAGAATGGATAAGAAGAGTCCAAACCACTCTGTTTCCAGTGGCAAAGGATAAGATAGCCCCAGACTTTGTTACAGTAGTCCCCCACCACAACGCGGTTCCTATATTACGGTCTCAGTACATCACGTTTTTTTTTCCTTGAGAGAAGCAGGCTTCCAAAGAGAGGTTTTTAACCACCTCCTGGCACCTCAGCAAACAGACCTGGGGCTGCTCCTGCTGCTGCACTTGCAAAGAGAGATTTTTAACTCCCTCTTGACACCTCAGCAAACAGACCTTGAGCTCCTGACAGCAAGGTTTGCTGAGGTGTCAGAAGGGGGTTAAAAACCTCTCTTTGCAAGCAGAGGCGGCAGAAGCACCCCAAAGTCAGTTTACTGAGGCGTCTGCATTTTGCGGATTTTCTTTTATCGCAGGTGGATCAGGCATCAAACTCCCCGCAACAAACGGCAGAATACTGTAATGACTGATGCTTGCATAATGGAAATAACATCTCCCTTTTCTTTTTAATAAGGGTCCACCAAGAATCCCATGATTTCTCTTATGGAAGCATAAATCAGCATTAGGATAGCCAGTATCCCATTCCTTATTCCCATTACAAAGCTATCTTGACTGGAAACTGAACCCCACTTTACCATTAGTGATGGGATAGTATCCTTCTTTGCACCCTAAACAGAAGCCTGATGTATGGACACCTGGTATGTTTTGTGCCATTCACAGTTGTGTTATCCAAAACAGCAAAAACAACCAGAGAATTCAAGAAGCAACAACTAGGGCACTGTCACAGTGATAGTTAGCATAATAGAAAACAATTAACTATTCTCATAAAATGAACATGAAATGAAATTAACACTTCTCAGGAAATGAAATGTTTCTAAATGAAAACCATTAGTAAATTCTTATTGATACATGTTTCATTCTGGATTGTCTCATTGGGTTTTCATGGTAAGCTCAGCACAATACAAACAACACAGAGACCCTTTAAAAAGTGCAGAGAAGAACAACTAAGATGATAAAGAGACTGGAGGCTAAATCATATGAATAACAACTAAAAGAACTAGATATGTTTAGCCTGATGAAAAGACTGAGGGGAGACAAGATAGCAGTCTTCCAGTAGCTGAAGGGAAGAGGGCATTGATTTATTCTCAGTTGCACTTGAGGGTAGAAATGGGCATGACTTGGCGAAATTGTCGTTTCCGTTTTCGGTTATCGTTTCTGTTTTGTAACGGAAACGGTAACGATAATTAAGCCATCAGAACTCGAACTCGAACCGAAAAAAGAAAAAGTTGGTCGGGTTTTTCGTTTTCGTTTGTGGCATCACGGTGATCGCGCAATGCGAAGCACAGAAAAAGTTTTTTAAAGTTTTTTTTTTAAAAAACCTGACTCCCGGCCAAAAAAGCAGGCGAAAATATGCCTGCCTGAGGCTTTGCCAGAGGGGTGGTTTCTGGGGGGTCCCCGGCCTTTCCCCCCCCTCTTCTCCTGTCCTGGGCTGCTTGCACCAGGCTGGGGGGGGTCATCCTTGTTGTCTCGCCATGCCATGAGGTGGGGGGGATGCAAAATGGCAACCGCAATTTTTCTTTTGAAATCGTGGTCAAAAAACACACCAAATCACCAGAGAAACATGTGAAATTTATTTATTTTAAATGCCTGAATTTTAATAGTAGCAGCAGTGGTTTTTTTATAGCAATAAAACGTTGTATTGATTTTATTTGATTTGATTTTATTTATTTATTTTAGACCTGCCCATTTGGGCTGGGCATGGGATGGGACCATGCAAATTGTTTGAACCATTCCACCAATGGCATCGCCAGGTTTTTGACTGACACTTCTGGATGTCTCGGAGGGCATAAAAAGCCGAGGCACCTTCCAGAAATCGCAGTCGGGTATATGGATGTGGTTGAGGGAGGAGGGTTGGCTGCTGGTGCTGGTGTGATCCGATCGAGATTGAGGAGGGAGGCTGGAGGCTTTAGGATTTAAGTTAGGCAGGCAGGGAGGGAAATGAATTTAGAAAATAATTTCTTTGATTCCCTGCAGCTTTGTCTGCTGAAGGGAATAGCAGTTTATTCTTTATTTCTTCTCTGGCAGTTTGTGAGGATTTTTTTCTGATATTGGATAAAGGGGGAGGTTCGACTGGGAGTGGGAGGTGTGGATTTATTTTAAATATATATTATATGCTACCATTTATTTTCTATTTTCCCAACTTCAATTTGCTTGCACACACACACATTTGGGGTGCAAGCCAAGAACAGAACCTCTATCCTAAGTGATATCCTAACTGCCCACTCGCCCGTCTGCCCGCGCCGCCACCTGCCTGCGGCCCGCGCCGCCACCCGCCCACTCACCCACCCACGCCTCCCCCCTGCTGCTGTTGCCGCCCGCCCATGGCCCCGGCCACCCCCCCCCCCCCGCACCTCCCCCCACTGCCTGCCCCCCTGCCCCCCCCGCCACCTAGGGCGCAAAAACACCTAGCGCCAGCCCTGATTGCGGGACACCCCTATGCTCTGGAAAGTCAAATCGCGCTAAATCGCGGTGGAAACGACAAATGACAAACAAAACGACAAATTTTTGAAAAATTTTGTGACAAACGGAAACGACCCGAAAGGGACCCGTTCCGACAAACGAAAACTCGAAACGTCATTTTTTCTGGTCGTGCCCATGTCTACTTGAGGGTATGACAAGAACCAATGGGTGGAAACTCATCAGAGGGAGAGCCAGCCTAGAAATAAGGAGAAATTTCCTGACAGTAAGAGCAATTAAACAGTGGAACAGCTTGCATCCTGATGCTGTGGGAGCCCCATTTCTGGAGGTTTTCAAGAAGAGATTGGATAGCCATCTGTCTGGGATGGTATTATGTATTTATTTGCTTTTATCTGTACTTGTGCTTATCTATTATATTGTATTTTACTGTTTATGGTTTGATTTCTGTTCAGTTTGTAAACCACCCAGAGTAGCCATGTAGCTAGATGGAGCAGTATATACTACTACTACTACTACTACTACTACTACTACTACTACTACTAATAATAATAATAATAATAATAATAATAATAATAATAATAATAATAATAATAATAATAATAATAATATGAGGTCTCCTACCTTGGGCAGGTTAGACTAGAAGACCTCCAAAGTCCCTTCCAACTCTACGGTGATTCTATGATTTTATGAGAGTTCAGCATGTTTACCATTGCCACCTTCTGTGGATTACTAAAAAGGTTAGCTTGAGTGTCACCAAGGAAAAGGAATGTGTGGCTCTTAATAAAAACCTTCCCAAGAGGATTTTTGTGTCCATGTAAAAATAAGGAACTCTTGATAGTATACGAAAGCACCCATGCACATCTCTCCATTCACACTTTCACTTTCAGCCCCACTTACCTTTTCTACCTCTCTTTTCTATGCAAATCCCTCATGGAAAAAAGAAGGAAATAACTCAACATCTTTCTTTGCTTCTTTTTTTTAATTGCAAGGCATATGTTAATCTGCAGGTTTGAGCACTGTTGGCGTGATTACTTTTTCATTCTGTGTCTTCTAGCAAAATCTACAAAGCAGAATCAATTGGGGGAAAGAGAGCAAAAATAAATGCTGAACATTGGCAATGGACTGAATCAGATTATTATTGTTTAATTATTTCCCTTGTGCGTAGGTGGTGATTAAGAAATTTCCTGGAGCTAGAGTTTCTATCAGCCCTTCACACAAAGGCAAAGACTTTTTAGAAAAAAATTAATCTAAGTGATCCAATACATCAATAATAGTTTGGCAGATACATAATTTTTAACAAGTTCATCTCTCCTACCACGCTGCAGAGGAGTGTTCAATATGCCAATTTTCTGAGATGGCTTGTTTATTAAGCCATTTCATTATACCAGGGATTTAAACCAGAAGGAATCTTGGCAACTTCAACAGCTGCAAGGCTTGATTTTAATCATTTCCCCATAACTTCATTCTCTGGAAATGAATTACAATGGAGCACACCAATCCTTACCAAAAGCAGTAAATGTCCCCGACAGGGACTAAAAAGATTCAGGTTTGGGTGCCCTGAGGGAAAATTGGGAAAATTATCCACTCATCCTGTGGATACTGGGGGGAGGGGGGAGAGAACCAACCTAACTTGGCAATGTGCCAAACAGCAGGACACATGCCTATATGAATGAGTTCTGTATCTAATTTAGCATTTTGTATGATATGTTATATGTTCAGATTGAACAGATAAATGGATAAAATGCACCTTGTCTGACATCATTGCTTGTAGAAAATTTTTCTGTCTCTGTATATTCTGTCCTAATTGTAGTTTCTGGTCCATAATCCAAGTTTTGCTTTAGGACAATCAAGTGCTGAGGCATACCAGTTTCTTTTTTTAAAAAAAACCATACTTTCTCTGCATGGGGCCAGACAGAGAGGTGGTTGCCATGGCAGTGGAGAGACCAGGGCAAGAGTTCCTTAAGGAGAGTTCCCTGAGGGGAGCCCCCCAACCAACTAGGAGCCAGACAGATCAGACTTCTACCTATATGGGAAAGTTTCTGGGCTTCCATAGGCCCAAGAAACTTATATGTAAACATGTGATGTTTGTAATTCTAATGCAGGCTTTCTGCCAAACTTCAGATCACTTGACGTAAGTTATTGCATTCTTCTAGTAATTATACATCATATTTCTAAATGAATTACAGACCTTTTAAAAATGAATTGTACTGTATGCATGTGTATTTACCTTCCTTTCCACTGTTTTACTATCACAACTATGTGATCCAATATGCTGAAGTATTTGTAAACAAGGGGGAGATGACTTTTAAGAGGCAGTAATTAGAGATGGGCATGAAACGAGCGATTTTTCATTTTCGTTTTCGTTTTTTCGTTTCGTGACGCAACGAAAACGAAATGAAATTTTTTTAAAAACAAAATGAAAATGAAAACGAAATGACCAAATTTGCCGTGTTTTTCGTTTTCGTTGCAGCAGATGCATTGAACTAAAAAGAATGCTAACGAAACAGCAATTTTTCATTTTCGTTTTCTCGTTTTGTTACCTAACGAAACGAAAATGAAATTTTTTGCAAAAAAGTCACGAAAACGAAAACGAACCGAAACGGACCCCTAAACAACCAAACAACAAACGAAACACCATTTTTTTTAGTCGTGCCCATCTCTAGCGGTAATTATAGTCTGGGACAATTCAAAACACCAAGGACTACCAATGAAAGAGCAGGAAGTTGCAATGTGTCTAAAATGGGTACAGCATTTACAAAGGAGCTCAAATGTATTATGTCTTCAGTTTTCATGATTCATCAAATGTTAGCATAGTTATGAGGTTGATGCATTGAGCTTAAGGGTTCTTAAGTCTGCACTGGACTGTGCCTATTGCAGGGCCTGTGTCAGAAGTATCTGGGCTCTTGGATAACCCAGATGGCTTAAAGCAGAGTGCATTTTAAAGTCAAAAACATCCAAAATCTTTAGCCTCCAGTCTCTTTATCATCTTAGTTGCTATTCTCTGCACTTTTTAAAGGCCTCTGTGTCTTGTTTGTATTGTGGTGAGCTTAGCATGAAAACCCTATGAGACAGTCCAGAATGAAACCTGTATCAATAAGAACTTACTAAGGTTTTCATTTAGAAACATTTCATTTCCTGAGAAGTGTTAATTTCATTTCATGTTCATTTTATGAGAATAGCTAATTGTTTTCTATTATGTTAACTATCACTGTGACAGTGTCCTAGTTGTTCCAGTTGGTCTATGATAGCATTTTCTCTTAGTTAAAATAACAATCTGGCTTGCACACAATTCACTAGTTCTTCCTGTGTCACCTGAGGATACTGAACAAGAGATACAGCTGGTGCTGAATGAAACCGAAACTGCTAGGAAATTGTTGACAGTAAACATGCATATAATTACTACTGCTGGAGTCCAGCCGAGGTTTGGCCAGACTAAAGCATGTTTACATAGGCAATATGGTCTAAGCTATCTTCTCCATTTGGCAGTGTATGCATTTGCAAGAAAACATTTTAGTGGACCATTATGCTGGACCATAAAGAGGAAATCCAGATCTTTGCTGATGATCATCTCCAAATATTAGGAGCTGTCTATTCTAGTCTAGTCTCAGTCTGGAAATTGTGCACAAGACACAGCTGAAGAAATATAAAGGGTCCACAATCCAAATCCTAGTAGTTCTTTGTAGTCCATAATATGATTGGGGATCAATTGATCGCTAGATATTACAGACTACACCTCTCACGAATGGTTGTCATGGGTTATGATGGGTGTGACAGACAAAGGTCCCCACCTTTGCATCGTATCACAGTTGAATCAACAAAAAATCTTTAATACACCAGAAGCAGGAAGGCAGCCAGAGAGGCAGTTGTGCCACTGAGTGACAATGAAATTGATGGCATTCTCAAGGAGATGGCAGAGAATTTGTATAAATTGTTTATATTTTTCTTTACCATGACCAGGATTAGGTTGCAACAAGTATGGCTTTTGCTTTGGGTACATAATTGAAGGAAATGACAATATTCTCTCCCCCACCCCCAAACTCCTTCCCTGTCCTCCCTCCTACACACATTTTCATTTACCTTTTTACCCACTCTAATAATCTGGAGCAATTCTGCAAGTGTTCTGCCTGAAACAATGAAAAGAAGAATATGTGCAACATTTCTGCACTTCTTCCTCTTCCTGTGATGTCATCATTATCATACTGCATTTCTCAATGTTCCATCAAAAATCAGGGTGTTGAAGGTATCTATAATACCTATCATCTCTGTATGTTAGTCTATGAAAATACACAATCAAGTAGATTCCTTATATGCCATAAAGACACATTCAATTTTCCTATTTATAGAGAAGCACCCAAAGAAAGATGCTCAGAGATTTTGAAGGGTGACTGGATTGCACCCCTTGTGATTTTGAAAGTGAGTTTGAACAACTGACCTTTCCTCTGTTTCTTGTGCTTTTGCAAAATAAATAAATAAATAATTGATGTAATTATATTTGCAAAACAAAATATTCTTGAAATTGAACTTTATATATATTATAAATACATACATTCTATTTAAATAGTATTCAAACAACTTGGTCATTTTCAAACTTTTTAATAATGAAATCAGTGCTATTTTTACTCACCCTTATCATTTTTGTAGCCGCCTTGGGTTCTTTTCCAAGGAGAAAGGTGGGGTCAAAATACTCTAAAATAAATAAATAAATAAATAAATAAATAAATAAATAAATAAATAATGTTACAGTACTCTTTCTCCAAAATATTTAGTGCTTTCAAATTCCTAAACAGTCAAACTCCTTGTCATTTACTCAAGAATGATCTAAACTTCATTTTTATTATTTTATGAGTATTTTTAACAGTTAATACCACATCATTAGGTGATTTTCATGATTTATTTTCTCCAATTTGTAAGCTCTGACAAATTGCTTCAGTGTCTTTATCTTTCAGTTATCAGCCCTAATACTGAAACAGATGAATCTCTTTCCAAATGATATATTATTTTGCAGTTTTGATCAACCTTAACACTTTTAAGTTTAGATGCTTAGGGAAATACATTGCCATGTTATACAGAATAATTCTCTCTTTCATGTCATGTTAGAAATCTAGTAAGGAGCAACCAGAATACAATTAGGCTCCAATGGCTTCTTAGGTAATTATCATTAATGCTATACCCTCTAGTGGTTGTAGTCTGTCTTACTGAATTTGTATACAGTACCTGTTTTCAGTTTTTAGTCATCTCTTGCAACTACAGTATGATAATTGCACTGACTGTTAAATTGGTGTATGATACCCAAACTCTAACATTGTGGGAGATAAACTCAGGTTGCAAGGAATTATGTTGGTATGAGAAAAGTCATAGGAGACATGAAAGGTCCAATTCACAGTCATACCTTTGAAGTGGACTTCATTTAGCACAGTCTCCTCTTACATAGGTTCCTTCTATCCATCTAGCATTCTTCTTTATACTGGGTCTATATTGGAAGAAGCAAAGAGTTTTTGCTTTCTGGGTCAGAAGTAGTATGAGAGTCCAATCAATAGTTTGAATATGTTTGCTGAGCTTAGATCCAGCCATGGAACAGACAGTGCATTGGACACCTAGTGTTTGTGGCATCCCATTCCTATGGTCAAATTTTCATGACCATCCAGAAGAATAACTGCAAGCATGGACAACATTTGAGAAATTTTGTCTGCCGAAGAGGTCCTGTTATATGACAATTACATGTTAAGATGCAATGTTGCGTTATACTCTAATGTGCCATTTCCTCTCCAGAGCAGCCCTGTAATTTGTATAGTATTACCAAGTTGTACAACTTCTGCAGGATCACAAAACATAGCAGTCCAATAGGTACTGTCACAATCCCCAGCAATTGTTATGAAATGCACATAGAATGAGCTATCATTTATTTACTACTCTGTTTTCTAGGAAAACCTGCTCCAGTCTGATCATCCTAGGGAAATCTCTTAACATGTTGTATGCACGGCTATCAGATTCTCACAGAGTTGCAGGTCTGTATTCCTTGTTGTGTTCAGCATACTCAAAATGACTCCCACCACAAGTGCTCCTCCCTGAGATACAACATTGTCTCTTAAGCTACTTGAAGTAGGTCCATCTTTAGTGGCAGCACAAGCTCTCCTACCAATTGGGGTAGGATGAGAACTGCAGCTTCCCTGCTGCCACCCAGACAGATACCGCCAAAATGTTACACTCATCACAATGAGGAAGGAAGGAAGAAATGGACAGCCAGCTGCTGATTTCTCCTAGCCACCTCCCCATTTCTACAACATGGCGGCTCTTGTCTGGCTATATGCCTCATGGTTCTGATGAGAGGCAATGCATACAAGTATTTTGCTTTTTTTTGCTTTTTTTTGGTCTTTTAATGTTTTGATCCTGAGAAACAGGCAGAGAGTGAGGAGGCTGTGATCAGCTCTGACAGTGGACAGGTGGATCCAGAGGCAGCTCCACTGCTGCCACCCCTAGCTCTGTCACCATACTAAACTTAATTAATGACTAGACTAGCTCTGTCCACTGCAGTGGTATTAACTAGTCTTAAAGGTCCAGTATCCCCATATACTATCATCTCCCAGGCTGTATTTCCCTCCATCTTCTTCCTTTTTTGCATCTTCCATAACCTCTATGTATCCTTGTCTTCCTCTTTTTTCTCCCGCATGTCCTGTTTTGTATTCACGATCTATCTACTTACTTATCTATTGGATCAAACAGGTGGCCCATTAATTTTTACCTCTCACACAATACATCATAATGAAAACTGAAGAAGAAATAGATTTTAAAGATATACCATGGACAATCATTTTTATTGATAGTACCCAAACAGTCTGAAAAGGGTTGTAGATCGAGGGTGGGGTTTGGCCACTTTAGCCTCGTTTAGACTAGATAGGATATGAAAAATGAAAAAGAAGCAGCAGCTCAGCCTGGCATCTGCCTTAGCTAAACCTGACATACATGCCTTCAGCTCAGCTTGGCACCCAGCGTTTCCACCCCAGCTCTCAAACCCATTGTGGCTACCCCTGAGTAGGCTAGGTTTCCTGATTAGCATGATCATGAAGCAATTTAAAAGGAACAACGGTACAGGGATTCATTTAATGCAGGCATGTTTCTGAAACTAGTGGGGAGGATAAAAGGGTAAAACAAAACAAGGTAGTTTGCTTCTGAGTCAAAGGAGACTAGCAAGAAAACATGTGAAAATCTAAGGCTGTTTGCTGTTTTCCGAGATCACTGAGAAAGGTCTCTCTCTCTCTCTCTCTCTCTCTCTCTCTCTCTCTCTCTCTCTCTCTCTCTCTCTCTCTCTCTGTGTGTGTGTGTGTGTGTGTGTGTGTGTGTGTGTGAGTGAGTGAGTGAGTGAGTGAGAGAGAGAGAGAGAGAGAGAGAGAGAGAGAGAGAGAGAGAGAGAGAGAGAGAGAGAGAGAGAGTCTCTCTGACCAATTAGACCCTAAGGAAACTTTGTTTCCATGGTAATGTTGTTTCTAAATTAAATACAAAATTGTACTTCCATCTATCATAAGAATTGCCCTGATCAACTCAGCACTAGACCTCTGAAATACAGGTATATGATGTATAAAGCAGTACATGTAAGAGAAGTGGCAATTGGGTTTTATGTTGGATCCAAGATATAATAATTAATGAAACTGGTCCCAGAAGTACTGGTGTTCAACTTCTTTAAGATCAGTTATGCAAAACCTATCTGAGAGTGGTGATCTGTAGGTATAAAGGCTTTTTTCCTATCATTCTTAGAGATGGCTATTCAGAAGCCTATTCAAAAATATGTTTATAAAACACTGAAATCACTGTGCTGGACTCTTATCTATAACTTCTCTGAGTAGCTACTTAGAAATATAAATAAGCAATGTCGGATAACATCCACCCAGTTTAAACAGTGGCGTGGGTTCTCCTTTTCCTTAAGCAAACAATGTGCCTTGAGTTATGTTGGCAAAGATCTTCCGTTTCCTGACCTCTGTCCTTAAATATACATTATTGCTTTTTGACAACAATATGTGGATGGCCAACATCCACATGAAGAGAAGTGGTTATCAGGGCTTCACTCCCAGGCCTGGTCTTGTGAGCAGCCAACTTATTATTTGCACAATCTGCAGAAGTCTGGGCACATTATGGGCAGCACAGATAACAAGTACAATTGCCCTTATGGGATTATGCAGTAGAGATGGGCATGAACTTCACTTTGAAGGTTCGTGCTGCCTCATCAGCACAGCACCAGAGGTGTCACCCATTCCTTTACACCACGCCAGCCCAACAGGTAGACCGCAGGCTACTGGTAGCCCACCAAGGGTTCAAAAGTAGCCCGCCAGCCATCAATAAAAAAGTGAGGGGATAAGTTCTCCACTCCTCCCTCTCCCATCCCAAGGACCACCACTGCCCCAGCAAAGTTCTGGGTCTGCCAGCCCACTGTCTCAGCCGAGCGGGGCAGTTCAAGGGCCATGGCGCATTGAAATCTGTTCCCTCCAGAACATATTAATTGGTTTTCAATGCATTCCTATGGGAAACCGCTGCTTTACTTACAAAAGTATTTACTTATGAGCATGTGCTCGGAATGGATAAAATTCGGTTTTAGTGTAGTAGCCCTCAGGCATTTGGGGCCGGAAAAAGTAGACCTTAGCCTGTTCAAAGTTGAACAGCCCTGCTTTACACTATCCCCCAGCTGGATTCTCCATTCACCATCTAGCGTGCATTTCTCTTTCCCTTTTCTTTGTGTGTTCCTCTTGTCCCATCAGGAACATCTGCTTGCCTTCTCTGCCTCCACCAGCAGCCACCCATTCAGCAAGGAGGCAGAGCAGGGATTCTGCTAGGGATGGGCATTTTGTTTCGGAACCAGTAGGTTATGAAACGAACCATGCGAGCCTAGGTGGTGCTCGGAACCGGCTGATACACGCAGATCCAATTGCTTTAACTTTCTCTCTACCGTCACGCTGCGACATCATCTTTCCTGCTCCGTGCTGCTGGCTAATCAGAGAGGGAGGAAGGATGATGCCTGTTCCTGCACAGCTCCTGATTGGCCAGCATCACAGATCAAGCACAGATGACATCACAGCATGCTTGCTTGTTGGATTTTAACCCTCAGTGAGACAGAGAAATGTAATGCAATTGGATCTGTGTGTATCAGCCAGTTCCAAGGACCACCTGGGCTCACGTGATTCGTTTTGTAACCTACTGGTTCTGAAACAAAATGCCCATCCCTAATTCCTGTCTTACAGCTGAATCAAGCCTAAATTCAATACTTTTTCACCAAATGTTTCTTTTTTTTTTTTCAGGTGCCATGTCCTCATAGAACGTTGGCAATCAGTAGCACGATCTGTTTTTTTTAATTGAAAGCTATTTTAAATAGATAAGCTGTGCCCACAGTGAACAATTGGCTTAAACTCTTGTGCCAAAAAACAAATGTTTTATATCTCTTAATAACTGAAATTAGTGAGATATCACAAAGCTGTTTCTGATATCTTTATTTTTCTGTTCAATGAAAGTGCTTTCTTATGTTGGATTACTAATTGAATCTCATTCATCCAAATTATAAATTAATAAAATACCATTCTGCCAGATGAGTTCTTGTTGTTTATAGAGGAGAATGCAGAATACAGAATGATGCCATTGTACTTACTCCACCCACGTCTATTTCCAATGCTTTTCATAGCATCACAAAAAGAGGTTCCCTTAGTGCAATTGGAGACATGACTCTTCAACAACCTGCTTTTGCATGGGTGATATTCCCACTTCCCTGGTGCCACAGCGAACATAACTTTTTAGATGTAGCGTTGACAAGATGTTGCTTTCCTTGGGATTTACTCTTATTAATGATTTCCATTTATCATCAATTGTTGTGGAAAGGGAATATCACTCACTACCTGTCTGGACATACAAAATTAGGTGTTTCTGAAACAGGCTACTACACACACCCCAGGGTGTTGCAGGAACCCAAAAAAATAGCTATGTGTATCAATCAATGACCTTCCCGCTTATCTGTTTTTCAGATTTTATTTTATACTTTATGTAATTAAAGTATGTTATACTTTATTTTATACTTTAACTTAATTAACGGTGGGGTGTGTATTTGGGTTCTGTCTAACTCATATGCAATACCTGTCAGGCAATCTGCTCACCATGGTAACCAAGGCTCATGTAAATAGTGTCACCGTGATAGATAACCATTGTCTTTGTTTTGAACCAGAAAACCATATATAACCATTGACATTAATCATAAAGAAAAAATATGCTAAAAATTACTTTGCATGGGCCGATATCACCCAGTAGCTATGACATTTCACTCTGCTTAGACTAGAATATTTTAAGAGATATACCCTCTTGCTCCTCCTACTACAGTTGTGGAGGGGATCTCAAACCAGTGTTCTCCAACTTTGTGCTCTCCAGATGTGCTGAATGATAACTCCCACTATCAAAGCTTTTGTCTACCACAATGGTGGCTAACTTTCCGCACTCCAGTTGCTTTGGACCACAATTTCCAGAATTCCAAGCCTGTATTGCCAATGAAAAAGGACTGTGGGAGTTGGGGGGTCCAAAACATCTGGAGTGCTGAAGGTTTGCCACCACTGTGCTAGACTAAAGCTTTGATAGCCCTCAACAATTTATTTAAGAAGAATATCAACAAGCTGAGACATGGACAGAGCAGGGTGGACCAGGATGGTCTATGAACCAAGCTTTATATGAGTATCTGATTGAGGTTGAGATGTTTGTCACTGCAGCTAGCTCAAATTTCTTTTTGGCAAATGGCAGGTAGTGGATAATATTCTCTCATACACGCATTCAGTTCAGATGGTGGTGATTTCTGGGACATTGTTGCAGAACACAGAATGGAGTGGAGTGCTGTATTAAAGCATTGTTTATTATGAAGGACTTTTGCCACCTATTACCTAAGATGGTGAATCCACACCAAATATGTTCTCCGATTCACTGTTCTGGAAGTAGCAGCAGCAGCAATATTCTGACACTTCTTCTGCACTTTTACAGAAATTTCAGAAATGTGGGCCTTCAGTCAGATAACAGCTTGTTCAGCGACTTGCTAGGATTCAAATGCAACTTAACGTGTCCTTTAGGAAAAAAATAAGCTAAAACCACATTCTGCACTGTACTCATCAATGTCCCTGACACTTTGCTCTACTCCAGGTTGGCTGTATGATGTTTGGGGCAACAGAATCAGCATCTGTCCTTTTGTCAGACAATGGGTTCAAGCGGTTGCAGAAAAGGGCACAGCAACCATCCAACAGCTGTCATATGTTTGAAGGCTTAGTTATCGATATGTACCATTCAGCGCAAAAGGTCCTTATTAGTACTAACCTGTTGTGGACAGCAATGATACACAGCTGCAAAGGTTGGTCTTAACAAGCTATACTTGAAAGACTGGTGATACTAGGAAGGCAACTTTCATGTTCCTTGTGATACCAACTTCAGTACAGGATATAACAACAGTTTCTCCTGGAATGCTATGTCATGTTAAGGGTTTCATAACACTCTACAGAAGTAACCTTCCACTTGTCACCAAGCATAAAAGGTTGTTTTTGCGTGTTCCTGATGTGGTACAGCTAGTGTCCTTTCACTCCGATTAAAGATTTGCAGAGAGAGATGCAAAGAGAGGGGTGGGGTGGAGTGGGGGCTTTCAAAGATGCCTACCTGCATTCTGGACTTAGAAAAGCCTTATTCCTGTAATTACTTGCCCAATTCTAGCATATTTAAACCTTTTTCTCTGATTTTTCATGGGTTTCATTCACACAGTATCTGCATGTCCAAGAGACTACAGACGTAGAGTCTTTACATGGAGAAAGCAACTCTGTGGCAAGTCAAAGGACCAGGTGCTCCTGAATAAATAATCACAGAATAGTGCATTGATCATAAACGTAGTGGGTGCTCAGAACCCTTTTCATTGCCAAGGTGAATTTCTTCTCACTACTTTGTTTCTTGCTGGTGAAATTTATGTGCTGTTCCATAGCAATGGTATCTCAGATGACCACACTAAAAGGTTCGCTCCTACCTCAACTTGAAACAGGATCAAATCTTGCCATAATTAATGTACTTTGCCTTTGTATTCCTTAACTCCAGCCATTTTCAAGCATCTGCCTTAACTCCAAGAGAGCTCAATTTGTGGTGAGAACCCTGACTCTCTTTGCATTGACTGAGATAATCTGAAGAGAACTTTGTGTAGCAGTAGAAACCAGATGCAGAGGCCCTGTGTCTGAAGTCAGGCTTGGAGAGTTCCTTGTAAGAAGAATGAATAACTCAATGGATATATGATGACACTGAAGTAATGTGAACAATGACAACCTGATAGGTTGCATCCCAAAGAGCCATACTATGTCTGCTCAGTTATGCATGGCTTCAGAATATAATTATATTCATTTTGCAGTTTTCCAAGTTTTGCCTTGCCTTATATTGTACCTGTGTGATGTGGAAAGAAAACAGAATGATAAAATGGTCGTTGAGTCGTCCGCGGAAGAATCTCAAGAACAAAGTCAAGTAAAGAAGGAAGAAAAGAAAAGAATAGAAGTGGATGAGCAGCCAGGGAAATTGTTCTTTGGGGAAGGAAATAAAAGGGATATACAATGTAACAAGGAAGAAGTCAAACAAGGAGAGACAGGGAATTTTATAGAAGGTTATTTGGCTGTGGTAAAAGAAGTGGAAATTTGGGAAATGATTAAACCGAATTGGAGGAAACTACAATAGAAGTTAAGAATATGGGAATACAGACTGAGAATGGGATGGGTGATGTAAAGGAAGGTAAAGAAATGGGAATCCAAACTGAAGAGGGGAAAAACCCAGGGAGATCTGTTAGCATACAAACTAATATTATAATTAAGAAAGATACTAAGACACAAGCTGTTCAAGTAGGAAAAGTAAAAGATAAATATATTGTGGGCCAATAATGGCACATCGGGGTACAAGTGAAATTGGATGAGGAGAAAAAGATGACAAGTGTAGGAATACAAGCTGAAGAACAAATTAGAAAGGCGATATTTAAAGACATGGAGATTCAGACGGAAGAATGGGAGATAAGAAAGCCAAGAGGGAGGGGGGAGGAGGAGGCAGTGCACGAGAAGGGGACAGTTAGAGGAATAACGGCTTATCGGGAGAGGGGTAGTCAGATGGGAGAGATATAATCGGAAAGGGAGGATGTGGGTCTTCCATTGCCTTTTCCTACGGGACCAAGCATAACTCATAGGAGAAATATTAACTTATTTATGACAATTTGGGTATTACCAGACCGAGTAACCCACCAGGATGGATTCCTGGGTGGGGTTGGGAACACCCTCTGAGAGCTCCACCTCCCTCCCTCGAGAAGCCATTTGGTGGACTCGAGAAGAATCGGAATCAGAAAATGTGAGAGTAAGGAATAATCCGTTTGTTGAAAGAAAAAATTGTCAATCTCCTGTTGATTCACCTTATAAAAGTTTACAGATGTTAACTCCGCATGTTACAAGTTGTAAAGACAAGCCAAAAAATAACCCATTGTGTGATTTGTTCAATAAAAGTTTATTAGATTTTTCTGCAAACAAACATATCAATGTTCACTCTTCATTTGATCCTCTGATAACCTTGGAAGAACCCTCACAACCTTACATTTAAGTCTATGCATGCTTTCATAGAGAAGAGGGTTCTTGCACCTTTAATACAAGAAGCTGTAACCTTTATGAAAAAAAGATGCTGGACTATCCTCCCTCTTACATTAATCAATAAAGTTGCAGAAGCCTTTCCCTCTTGCATTTGCCTATCCTACGAGGAAGCAAACTCAAATGATTCCACTAGCACAGGCATGTCCAAACTTTGGCCCTCCTGATGTTTTGGACCACAACTCCCAGGATTCTAAGCTTAGCTTGCCAATCACAAAGGACTGTGGGAGTCGTGGTCCAAAACATCTGGAGGGCCAAAGTTTGGACATGCCTGCACTAGCAGATAATCCCCAGTAAGGCTACAACCATAATGCCACACACATTAGATAGCAAAGACAACTAAGTCCTTTGGCATGCTTAAAATATTTGGTGGCCACTTTACCACATGTATTTAAATGTATGGAGAACAGCTGGAGTAGACTGATATTTAAACACAAGAGGGAAAAGGAATGTGAAACACAGTAGATGCTGGTGATACTATTAATAGTGATGACAGACGATTGCTAATGGTCTCTCGGGACAGATGAAAGTCTGTCCGCTAAGGCTGTATTCTATGCATATGAAGTACCCCAAAAGCCTATACCAAATAAAACCTAATAATCTTTAAGGCGTCAGAAGATGCTTTGATGCAACAGTCTCCCGATAAACAGGCACATGACTAGGTTGTGTGGCAGGTTACCTAAAACCAACAAAGAATGTCCAGGCACTTTCCAGAAAAAGCTCCACTGACACAACCTGTTGTATAAAGAGCTTCATTCTTGGTCTGTGCATGGCAGTGAACTGTGATTGTCTTGTGACAGCTTGTCTCGAAGAGATCAGATCTGTCTTGAATGACAAATAACAAAATGAATGAAGGGGGGAAAGAACTTAATAAACCACCTCATGGATCTAGTATGCTTCAGAGACATCCGACACAAGTGAGGCAGCTCAGATTTTGTCACAGATTTTACAGTTTGACAAGTGTGTATGTGGGGGGAGGGTTCCCCTCCCTTTTAACACACCTATAGGAATGAAATGCTTCTACCACATTGGTAGTCTTCTTCTCACAAATCACACCAATCAAAGACAGTCTCTGGGGATTCCAGCGGTTTTTCTTTGTGTGTCCACCACAGAAACCAGAAGTGTATTTTCCACATGAATGAACAGCGCGTTTCCTCTTGTATGCAGAGAAAGGGAAGGCTGAGGGGAGTAGCATTTCAAAACTGCAGTTTAGTGTGTCTGAATTAAATTCTGCTGCTATATGTCTGAAGAAGTGGACATGTCCACAAAACGTTACATTAAAATATGAATGTTAGTCTTTAAGGTGCCACATATTTGTGTCTTTTATTTTGCTTGATTTTTGCCTGCAATTCTTGGAAAGACTAACATGACTACCCTCTCTGAATTAGAACAAAAATAATCTAATCCCAATTTTACTGCATTTCTTCTATGATCTAATGCAGGTGACTTCGTGACTTGCACACTTAACTGTGAGTTCAATTTATGCATTCTGATTTTCAGATTGTTTGCTTTCCTTCAAGACTGTGGCATGTCCTATGGTATTTGTTTAGTACCTGTTCTTTTTCTTCTGTCCTAAATGTTTCTAATATCATGTGGTTAAAAACTAAGAGTCAATGGATCCAACATTAATAATATGTATATACATGTTGTTGAGGCCCTAGATGTGACCAAACTGCCCTACAGTGAGCGTTCTCATTCTGTCTGTCATCTGTGTTGTCCTAGAAAGTGGTAAGAGGATTGTAATACACATAATCTACACTTATACTCAAAGCATGCAGAGTTAAGAAGTAGATAATTATAGTTCCAGTTCAAAGGATCCCAGTGGTGATTGGGTTACTATTATAGCTCCTTTTTAAAAGTAAAGTGCTTAATCTTCCCATTAAAAAAATCATAAGGATTCTTTGTTGCTTAAAAAAGCACACATCTGAACGCCACACCTTTCTGGCCTACCTGTACAAACAAAATATATCCTTCCCCCATCCACTTCAACAGTGACAAAAGAGCACAAGACAGCAAAATGAGACAGCTCTTGAATGGAGTCGCATTGCCCCTCCCCATAATTATAAAAGGAATTAAAACATTAGTCATATCAAATAGCTATATCCTTTGGTATGTTACAGGATATTAGTATGTTGAAACTTTCTTGGATTAATCTCTCCACAACCTGAGTCAAATATGCAGAAAGTGGATGGCAACCAAACAGAGTAGTACACCAAGAGAGGGGGACACAGATGGAGATGTTGAGGCTGTTGAACTAGAAGAGGCAGTGATATCACAACTTGCTCTAAAACCACCCATCAGACACTCATCACGGCCCATCAAATGTTACCACCTCCCCACTTTGCAAGATTGTCACTGATGAATAAGCCAGTGACTTGGGGGGGAAATGAACAGATGCCACAGCTGAAGCTGCCAGATGGGGAGAAACGCAAAGGGAGGGATAGAAGCACTACACAAAAATGAGACAGGGGCTAGCTACTGCGCAAACTACCATTAGGCAAGAAAGCCATTGGGTGTAAGTGGGTCTTCAAAGAGAAGCAGGGTTCAGAAGGAGGATAATGCTATCAGGTAAGACTGATTGCAAAGGAGTTCCTATAAAAGTGTGGAGAAGATTTTGGTTCCTCTTGTCAAGCACAGCATGATAATGTCCTGAATGTGCCAGCCTCCAAACAGATGCGAGTCAAGAACCTAGATGTCAACACACCATTTCTACATGGAGTGATTGCAAACAAGCTTTTCGTGGAAGAGCAACCCAGCTTCACTAATTAGAGAGACTCTAATATTGTTTGCTAACTAATGAAAGGCCTTCATGGACTGAACATCTACCAAATAATGACATGTACAGAAGAGCTGTAGGAACTTTTTTTGTACCTAACAACAACTACAAGATGTGACATGGCTACTGCTGTAGGAATACTGAGCAGGAAAGTTAGTGCATTCACACAGGGTGACTGCACAGCTGACAAAGGTATAGCAAGATACTTGAAATGAGATTTATTTATTTTATTTATTTATTGTTATATTTGTATCCCGCTTATCTCCAACAAAGGACTCTAAGCGGCTAACAACATGTATCACGAAACAACAGAACACAAATCACTAGTATAATAAGTTAAAACATATATCCTCCCAGGATCCTAAAATCTAAACTCCTAATACCTCCAAGTGTATCCCAGCTCGTCAAAGACGCAAGTCCTGACAAATAAAATTGGAGGCACCGATGGTCATACTACTACTACCAATAATAATAGCGATGGCGGAAAGGGGAAAAAAAATTAAAATTCGCCAAAGGCCTCTCGAAATAGAAAGGTCTTTAAGGATTTTCGAAAGGCCTGCAGGGACTCTGCAGAGCGCACTTCGCTAGGGATGGCATTCCATATGGATGGGGCTGCCACAGAGAAGGCCCGGTTCCGGGTGACCGACTTCCGGGCCTCTCGGGGGGTGGCAACCCGAAGCGAGTGCGCTCGCACCTGCCGAACTGGGCGGGCCGAGATGGATCGCTGGACGATACGCTCTGACAGGTATTCCGGTCCCAAGCCATGGAGGGTTTTATAGACTAAAACCAAGACCTTGAATCTAATCCGGGCTGCAACGGGCAACCAATGCAGGCGAGCCAGGACTGGGGTGATATGGTCATAACGACGCACACCAGCCACCAGCCTGGCTGCCGCATTCTGTACCCGCTGCAGACGCCGGAGAAGAGTCAAGGGCAGCCCCATGTAGAGCGCGTTACAGGAGTCCAGTCTCAAGATCACCAGTGCTTGGACCACTGTTCTCAGAGAGTCAACATCCAGGTACGGGCGGATCTGGGCGATCTGGCGAAGATGGAAATAAGCGGCCCTGGTCACCGACGCCACCTGGGCCTCCATGGTCAGCGCCGGGTCCAGGACCACGCCCAGATTCCACACCCTCTCCACAGGCTGGAGGGAAACCCCCCCCAGCTGCGGACGAGGGTCACCATACCCAGACGGTGAGCTCCCAAAGAACATAACCTCCGTCTTCTCGGGGTTGAGCTTAAGCCTGTTCGCCCCGGTCCAAGCCAGGACCGCGTCCAGGCACTCATCAAGGATCCTCACAGCTTCCACTGCAGAGGTGGAAAAGGAGAGATAGAGCTGCGTGTCATCAGCGTACTGATGACAGCAGACTCCAAATCTCCTAACGACCCCAGCCAGCGGCCTTACGTAGATGTTGAACAGCATAGGGGACAGCGACGACCCCTGTGGAACCCCGCAAGGGAGTATCCAAGGAGCCGACAACTCCCCCCCATGCAGAACGTACTGTGGATGGTCCTCCAGGAAGGATCGGAGCCAGCTGCAAGCAGTGCCCCCGATACCAACCTCGGAGAGCCGATCCAACAGGATACCGTGGTCGACGGTATCAAAGGCCGCTGACAAATCCAGGAGAACCAACAGGGTAGAACAACCCCTGTCGGCCGCCCGGATTAGGTCATCTTGCAGCGCGACCAAAGCTGTTTCAGTTCCCCGACGAGGCCTGAACCCGGACTGGCAAGGATCGAGGCACTGCCGATCCTCCAGGTATGACTGCAACCGAACCGCCGCCACCCTCTCAATCACCTTGCCCATAAACGGGACGTTGGCAATTGGACGATAGTTGTTTAGATCGTCCGAAGGGAGGCCAGATTTTTTAAGAATGGGCTTTACCACCGTCTCCTTCAGACGGGAGGGAAAAACCCCCTCGCTGAAGGAGGCGGTAGCAATAGCCGAGGCCCATTCGGCCATAGTCCCGCTGGCAGATTTAATAAGCCAGGCTGGGCAGGGATCGAAAGGGGTGGACGCCGGTCGGCAGTGAGCCATAGCCTTGGAGGCCTCGACAGCAGAAACAGGCCCAAGCACATCCAACCGAGGCGACGAAGGCGGCCCAGCAACCGGAGATGCCGGGGCAGTGCTACTGCAACCGGAGTCGAAGCCGGCCCGGATGGCCTCTATTTTAGAACAAAAAAAGGCTGCGAAATTCTCACTACTGAACTCAGTAGGAGGAGGCCTAGCCAGACTAGGATTGGTGAGGTCCCGAACCACACGGAAGAGCTCCGCTTGGCAGTTCGAGGCCTCACCAATTCTCAGGGAGACAAAAGATCTTTGGGCCTCCCTGATCACGTTGGAATAGCGCCTAGTGTGGGATACAACAGCAGCCTTACTGATAACCGTCCGGGTTCTTCTCCAGCTGCGCTCTAGTCTTCTCCGCACCTGCTTCATCGCTCGGAGCTCGGTCGTAAACCACGGCGAGGGCCGAGCTCGACACCGGAGAAGACGCTTAGGGGCGATCCGGTCGATGGTCTGGGCAGCTGTATCAAACCAATGGTTGGCCACAACCTCGGCTGGCGCGCCAGTCAGTTCTCCAGGAAATGTCCCAAAGACTTCCTGGAACCGATGAGGATCCATGAGCCTTCGGGGACGGGCCAGAACAGGAGGCCGATGGTCCCCGCGAGGAGGGGCCGGAATCGCCAAAGGGAAAGTAAGCAGGTGATGGTCTGACCATGACACAGGAAGGGGGACAATGCCCCCAACCTCCAGACTCGAAGTCCCCGACATGGAGGAAAAGACCAGATCCAGGGTGTGGCCAGACCTGTGAGTGGGGCATACAACATGCTGGGACAGACCCATGGAAGCCATGGATTCCATGAACTCAAGAGCTGCCCCAGAAAGCTCACCGCCGGCATGCACATTGAAGTCACCCGCAACCAGAAGGCGCGGGGACTTCAATAGTGCAGCCCCGATGAACTCGGAGAGCTCCGGGAGGGATTGTGCTGGGTTGCGGGGAGCACAGTAACCCAGCACAATGCCAAATCTGTCCCGCTGTCCCACCAGCGGGTGAAGGCACTCTAACCCCTGGCTAACCAATGTCGAGGCCCTGCAGACATAAAAAGAATCCCGATGGACGATGGCGACCCCACCTCCCTTCTGACCCTCCAGCCTTCCCACACCCTGAACCAGATACCCGGGCGGGCACAACAGGGAGAGGGAAGCCCCCCCCTCTGCACCCACCCAGGTCTCGGTAATGAGAGCCAGGTCAGCCCGCCCATCTTGGATGGTATCGTGTATGATAGGGACTTTAAGCTAAGACTTCCATATAGCAGAACATGAATGCTTGTAGGGGTCACTATAGCAGACTGGGCAGCAGATAACCTAGGACAAAATCCACCAGTGGGTTTTTGGATTGTAATGGTCCTATTTCATGGGCTTGTCATAAACAAGATGTAGCTTTGTCTTCTATGGAGTCAGAGTTCATTGCCACAACCAAAGCATTCAGAGAACTACTAGGGCTACAGAAACTGCTAAAGGAATTTGGGATAGATGAAAAGATGCCAAGGTGGATGATGGAAGACAACAAGAGCTGCATCAAACTGTCACAGAGTACAAAGACAAATGCACACACCAAACACATTTATGTGAGGCAACACCTGGTGCATGACCTCACCCAGAAAGGGGACCATCCAGATGATTTACTGTTGCACAGCAGAAATGACAAAAGAGCTTACTAAAGAGATTTTGAGAACCTGTGGAGCAAGATGTGACTTAAGGGGTGTTGCAGAAAGCATGAGAAGGGGAGTTCTCAATCTTGCAGGCACTAACACTGGGTATCAGTGAGAGGAGCTCCTAAGTTGATCATCCTCTGCCACTTCTTGTTTGTGTGCTTTACTTCCTTGGTTAGTCTTTCCATTCCCAACCTCAAAGCATGTAGCAAGCATGGAAGATGTCTTTTCCACTTCATACTCTGCTAATCATAAAAGAAATTAACCAAATACTCCAACAGCTGTTATGCCCCATCAAATCACAACTGCCTTATGGTAACTCTAACAGCTTTTCAAGGTGTGTGAGATATTTAAGGAGTGGTTTTACCACTGTCATCACACACACCTAAGTGGCTGAATGGGGATTGGAACCCAAGGACCCTGAATACTACAGTACCAAAGCAAAAACAAAGAAAAGTGGTCTGCTTATATACCGCCCCATAGCACTTCAAGTACTCTCTAGGTGGTTACAGGCTACACATTCCTCCCACCCCTGAAAACTGGGTATTCATTTTACCAACATTGGAAGGATATAAGGCTGAGTCAACCATGAGCCTGCTACCTGGAATTGAACGTCAGGTTGCGAGCACAGTTTTAGCTGAAGTACAGGCATTTAATCACTGTGCCACAAGGCTCCTCTAGCATTCTATCTGCTATACAGTCACCCCCCCCCCCGCCATTTCACGGTTCAGCTACTGCGGTCCCACTACATCACAGGATCGCAGTACCTCCACCTCGGGGCCACGGCAGGGGGTGGGGGGGCGATTGGGTCGCTCTGCACCGCCCCTGCGCTCCTCTGAGAAGCCGCAGGGCGGCGGGGGGGCATCGGGTCACTCCACACCGCCCCCCCATGCTCCTCCGAGAAGCCTTGGATGGCGCGGGCAGGCAGTGGCGGGAGGTAAGATCCCGCAACACCACCTGCACATGCCGCCCCAAGACTTCTCGGACTGGCGCGCGATCGCCCCCCGCCCCCAGGCCCCACCCCACCCACTTCCGCATATCGCGGATTTTCATGCATCGCGGGTGGGGTGGGTCCCTAACCCCCGCGATCGGAGAGGGGGTTACTGTACTACAGACAGACATCCAGAAAATCAATCAATACATCACCAGATAGCAATTTTCCATACAATGCTTCTATGAAAACAACAGAGATTAAAAGTCAAATGAATGCAAGTAGAAACAATGGTCTGAGGATCCTTCAAAAAATCATATTTGTTGTGAACCTTATGTAGCCCTTTGACTACCCAGTAAATCCCAGAGCAGCAGCAGTACTAAATTTGGAGTATATGAGCTCATAATGACAGTCCACACAATTGCACCCCAAGGGTATTTATACTGAGGGGGGGAAACAAGAATGAGAGAGAAAATGAGAGCATGAGATGTTCTTCCTTTGACATAAATTCATATGAGCCGAGACTTTTAAAATAGACTAATTAGCATACTGATAGAATTAATACACTAAATTTAATGCAATTAATGTATTAGCAAAATCTCAGAGTTCACTTTATTGGGAATGATTGCAATTATGAGCATAATTACCTGGGAGTAAACTCTGGTTAATTTATTGATTAATTTAACCTAACTGCATAGGATTAACTGGTGAAACACACCAACCTTTAGCAAATGGTCTTCAGTCAGCAGAAAAGCAACATTAGTTTTTTTTTTATTAGAAGCACAAACAATGGCCCAAGAAGTGATGCTAAGTTGCTCAAGTTAAGTAGCAGCACCATCAAAAGAAAGAAAGAAAGAAAGAAAGAAAGAAAGAAAGAAAGAAAGAAAGAAAGAAAGAAAGAAAGAAAGAAAGAAAGAAAGAAAGAAAGAAAGGGAACCCACCCTTCTTGATTCTTCTTCTTATTCTCTGATTTACTTTATGTTAATTTGTCAGAAACAAAACTTAAAACCTTTTCTGGAAGTTGAATCATGGCAACTGGACATGTTTTCTTGACAGACTGAAACGTTTTGCTGCTCACCCAAACAGCTTTGTCAGTCTGATGAAAGCAATTTGTGGGTGAACAATGGCCTAAGGTGCTGAAACCCATAAATTATGGGTCGTTAGCTATGGCCTTTGTGGTGGAAGTGTGAAGTATTTTTTATTTGTCTGGGCATTGTTGAAATCACTGCCTTATAACTAGCAGATAGACTGTGCCTGAGCCCCCCACCTCTGTTGTGAGAGGGGTTTTCAGTACCCATATGAATGGCTTTCCTGACCCCTCTCTCAAGCCATCTACCTTCTGTCTAATATGTGTACAGCTTGATCTTTGAATGAGTCCCATTTATCTTTCAAGTGGAGGTATACTGCTGATTCTGGTCCTGAGCTGGGCAATCCTACTAGTAGCATCCATGCTAACTTATAAGGCAGTGATTTCAACAATACCCAGACAAATAAAAAAATACTTCACGCCTCTACCATCAAGGGTCTATGGCTTTCAGTTCCTTAGGCAACTAGACTTCTTTTCAGTTCACCTAATGGCTGACTGAGAATATTGTCTAGTCCACCTAACAAGCTTAGTCAGGTCATTGTTCATCTTATGAGCCTATTTCGGACCAGGGTGACATGAGGTCAAAGTGAACTATAAAATGGAGGACTTGCAACAAGCTTTCCTCAGACTGACGAAGCTGTTTGGATGAGCAGCGAAACGTTTCAAGCTCAAGAAAAGAAGTCTAGTTGCCATGACTCAACTTCCAGATCAACTCACCTGGATGACTAAGAATCTTCACAGACAACTTAAAATGTTATCACATGAGAGTAATAAATGGAAAAGAGAGATACCTCCACCCAAATATGGCTGTATATCATCTCACAGGCTGCATCAGCTTTGTTATCCACCTCCCCAATGAATTACTTGTTCTCGACTTCCCCAATGGATTATTGCACTTCTACTACAACTGGAAGTGTGATGACAACACAGACACAATTTTGCTTTCTCCCCAATGCACTCTATCTAGTGCCATTTCAGGACACTAAAGTAACTGCAAACAGCTATAACAATGATCAAGACATTTTGGAAGTACTGTAATGCTCCAAAATCATCTATTTCCAGGACTAAGGGGGAGGGGAACATACTGTTTCTTGACTGGGAATCTCTTGTGACATATTCTAGTTCAACAGTCATCATTCTTCAGGCACCAGGATCTTCTTCAGGAGCCAGGAAACTCTCCATTTCACGGACATCATTGCAGATTGTTTTGTTTTATGATAATCTTCCCTGTAAGCCTTGTAGTCAATAGAGGGAAGATAGTATTATAGCCAGCTACAGGAAAATATTGGAATGCTATGCTGCTCAGAGAAGGGCAACAAGGATGTTCAGAGACTGGAAGCCAGGCCTGTGAGGATTGATGGAGAGAACTGTGCGTATTTAACTCTGAGAGACTAAGGCTATGGAGAAATGTGAGATAACACTTTTCAAATACTTGAAAGGTAGTCATACAGGGGAAGGGAAAGATCTATTCTGAATCATTCCAAAGTGCAGGCGTGGTAATAACGAGCCTTCGGGGAGCTTTCTGGTGGCCTGGTAGACGATCCGGTTGATGCCCTGGTGGATAGGTGGTATGAGGGGACCACCGGGACTGTGGACCGGATCGCCCCCAAGCGCCTCCTGCGCTGTGGAGACCGCTCCTCTCCGTGGTATATGGCTGAGCTGCGGTCGATGAAACAAGAACGCAGGAGACTAGAGGTCATTTGGAGGGCAAGCCAGACAGAAGAGAATAGGGCTGCTCTTAAGCAGCTGACTGGCCGCTATCTTTGCGTGATCAGGGACGCTAGAACATCCTATGTCTCCCTGAGAATTGGCGAGGCCTCAAACCACCAGTCAGAGTTGTTCCGGGTGGTTCGAGACCTCTCCAATCCCAGTCAGCTGAGGCCTCCTCCTAGTGATTTCACTAGTGAGCAATTCGCAGCCCACTTTAGATCAAAAATAGAGGCCATCCGTTCTGACTTGCCCCCCAGTTGCCCTAGTCCACCCTCTGAAATACCTGGGGCCTCACCCCTCCGTTCCCCCCTCCTGGATGAGTTTGGGCCAGTGTCTCCGGCGGCGGCCTCCAGAGCTATGGCTTGTTGCCGGCCGGCAGCCACTCCCTTTGACCCTTGCCCGGCCTGGCTTATTAAATCTGCCGAAAGGAACATGCCTGAGTGGGTTTCTGCTATGGCCACAGCCTCTTTCGGGGAGGGACGTTTCCCTGCCCGTTTAAAGGAGACCGTGGTGAAACCCACTCTGAAAAAACCTGGCATGGCGTCGGACAATTTATCCAGCTATCGTCCGATTGCCATTGTTCCCTTCCTGGGCAAGGTTGTCGAAAGGGTGGCTGCTGTCAGGCTTCAGTCATACCTGGAGGTAAATCGTATCCTGGATCCCTTCCAGTCTGGTTTCAGACCTCTTCGTGGGACCGAGACTGCCCTGGTCGCTCTGCAGGATGACCTCCTCAAGGAGGCTGACAGGGGGTGCTCCTCCCTGTTGGTTCTCCTTGATCTGTCAGCTGCCTTTGATACCGTCGACCATGGTAACCTGCTGGTCCAGCTGGCTGAAGCGGGAATTGGGGGTCTTGCCTTGGCCTGGCTCCGTTCCATCCTCAGCGGGTTCAGCTGGGTGATTACTTGTCAGCTCCTTGGACTCTCCCTTGTGGGGTGCCCCAGGGGTCGGCAATCTCACCCATGCTGTTCAACGTTTACATGAGGCCGCTGGTGGAGTTCATCAGGAGATTTGGAGTTCGCTGTCATCAGTACGCTGATGACGCGCAGCTCTACCTCTCCTTTTCGTCGTCTGCAGTGGACACAGTTCGCTCCCTTGATCTGTGCCTGGAGGCAGTTCTGGAATGGACCAGAGATAACCGGCTCAAGCTTAATCCGGAGAAGACAGAGGTGCTGTTCTTCGGGGCGCCCTCGTCTGGGTACAATGGTCCCCTCCCTAAGCTGGGGGGGGGTGTTTCCCTCCAGCCTACGGACAGGGCCAGGAATCTGGGTGTGGTCCTGGACTCAGCCCTCTCCCTGGAAGCCCAGGTGATGGCTGCTTCCAGGGCTGATTTTATCCATCTCCGCAGGATCACCCAGATCCGCCAGTACCTGGAGGAGTCCTCATTGCGGACAATAGTGCAGGCCCTGGTGATCTTGAGGATCGACTACTGCAATGCCCTCTATGTTGGGCTGCCCTTGACCCTGGTCCGGAGGCTACAGCGGGTGCAGAATGCGGCGGCCAGGCTGGTAGTGGGTGCCCGGAGATTCGAGCACATCACCCCAGTCCTGGCTCGCTTGCATTGGCTCCCCGTTGTCCTCTGGATTAGGTTCAAGGTCTTGGTTTTGACTTTCAAAGCCCTCCACGGCTTGGGACCAGAGTACCTGGCGGAGCATATCTCTCAAAGGTCATCTGGGACCAGACCCACGAGATTGGCGCAGGCGCGCTCACTAAGGGTGGCCACACCCAGAGAGGCACGGAAATTGCGTGCGCGTAACCGCGCCTTCTCTGTGGTGGGGCCTGTGCGTTGGAACCATCTACCTAGTGATCTGCACCTGATTGAGCCCCTGCCTGCCTTTTAAAAAGCCCTGAAGACTCACCTCTTCAGGGAGGCATTTGGCAACCTTTCCAGTTAGTTTTTTTCCTTTTTGCCTGCCATCCTGCTCCCTCCCTTATGTTTTGTCTTTGCTTGCTCTCTGTTTTTTGTATTATTATTTTAATTGTAAGCCGCCCAGAGTTCCCACTGGGAAGATGGACGGGGTATAAGACTAACGAATAAATAAATAAATAAATAAATAAGTTACAGGAAGGCAGATTTAGGCTAAATATCAGGAAAAACGTCCTGTTAGAGCAATATGACAATGGAACATTAGGCAGTCGGACTCAATTCTATGTTTCTATGAGTCTACCTTAGATTGCCTTCCATATTGTCTAATGTTTTATTTCCCAATGAAACACACTTCCCTTTTCCCCCTATCCTATTTCCAGAACCCTTTAAAATTTGTTTTGTTTATATTTTAAAGCTTAATATTAATAGTGCAGATTCCAACTATGTTCTTTCTATTAAAATTACACTTCCCTAGCTTCACTGGAGACAAGTTGAGCCATGCACATGAGAATTTCTCCAAAATTTCTTTTCCACTGTAATTCTTCTTGAATGGACTTTCTTCCCTTGATTGGGAATGGTTAAAATTCTCATGGGAAATTTTTTCCAAACGTAGTAGTTTGGCATACCTTGCACATATACAAAAGTTTTCAGGAAGCTGGTTTTCCATCACTTTCTCAAGAAAAAGCTTTTCTTAATTTATTTTGAAGGGGAGATCTCATGTTGTCCGTAATGATCATAGCCATCTTTACCTGTCAAGTTTGCCTAGTGCACTCTAGGCAGAAGAAGGGAGAAAAGATGTGGAAATACAAGTGAAACAAGACAGAGAAACCATGGCCATCTTTCACAGGCATAAATATCAGTTTGGCTGAACACTCCAGCTGTTTTAAATGGGCTACAAATAAATGCTATTATTTAATTTACTGCATCTACTTCATGGGTCAATATTATCTATCATTCTCATTCTTCCTTTCTTTTCAGCCAAGGCTTCAAAGGGCAAAGGTTTAAATCATAGATAAGCAAACAAGGCATGTTTCATTTGATAGCACAATAGGATAACTACTAGGGATGTTGTGCTTCTGATGAGATGTTTAATCTAGATAAGCACTAATCCTATGGACATCCCTATTTAGAAAAGAAATCCAGCTAGGGGACTTGACAAAGAAGGTTTCTTTGTCAAAGAAGAAACTGTAAAATAATGCCCACAAAGTCTGGAAAGTTATTCCCTAAAATGAGTTAATTGCAATACAGTTCCTAGTCTTCTTCAACCCTCATACAGTAGTTTGTATCCATTACCATTTGCAAATTAAAAGTAACTGTATAGTTAACATTGAACTACTGTTTAACATCAGAATATTGCAAGCTGCTGGTCCACTGTAGGAAACAAAGCTAAATAGTGAGGAGAGATATACTAACCAACTGTAAAAGTAACTGAAACAGTGTTGAGTTACAGTACAAAAGTAATTATAACTAGCAATAACTAGTAATTTGTACTGTACATTTGCAATACAAATGAACTTAATTACACCTTCATTATTGCAAAGATGTCTTTGTTCTTGCAAAAAAGAAATATTTTTCATTAATTATTCCAAACTATGTACATTTGCAGAAGAGAAAGAAGGGCGACCCAAAATATAATAGCTGCACATGACATTAATCAATTTTGATTGGATGTAAAATAAACAAATGTTTGGCGCCAAAGGAACAACCTCTAACCAATTTTTATGTTCTTATATTATATTAAGTACCATCCCTCCTCCCCAAAGAAGAAGAAGAAGAAGAAGAAGAAGAAGAAGAAGAAGAAGAATATCTGTGGCCTTTCTTGCTTGTGTTGTTGTTCTTGTTGTGATGATACTGCACCACAACGACCCCCCCCCAGATCTGCCAAAGTCTTTATCACATTTCTGAACAAAGTATTACTTTTGATCTTTTGTGCAGCTAGTTAAAAGGTGCAATTTTTACAGGCAAATTGCCATAAGTTAAGAAATCTCCATAGGCACAATATGTTATGTGCTGAATCCTGATCCTCAGTCAAAGTATGCACTGGCTGTTTTGGAGCAGGCTGATGCTATCTAAATAGGATCATGTGGAGCTGAAGGGAGGTGCAATATGTCATTTATTGTTACTTTTTGCATCCAAATGGCATATTGGAGCTGAAGTGACCGTATTTGGTCTGGCTCATTCTGATATTGTGAAGCGGTTTAATAAATGAGCCATTTCAGGATATCAGAGGAGGGACAGGGGAAGTAAAAAAAAAAGGACTGTGATAGACTATCACTGAAGCACTGCATTGCTTAAAATAAGAATTAAACCATCCCTGCAATGGACCAATACCAGGACAAACGCTGTATGTAATAGATAATGCCTACAGAGATTTTTAAACTTACAATGAACCCTTGTATAACAAAGGGTTTGTATAACATAAAATCTGTACAACATAAAAAATTCCAGAGATAGGGGAAATTTGCTTAACAGAATCACCTATGGGGCGAATCTGTACAACATAAAAATGGGATTACTCCGTTTTCAATGCATTCCTATGGGAAATTTGTATGAAGGAAAATTTGCTTAACATAATTTCATTTGGAACAAATTAATTCCTTTATACCAGGAACCACTGTATAGCCATTTGCCACTCGACATGATGCTTTTTTGCATAATAGCACAAAAAAGTTCGTAAGCTATACAGTACTCCCCTGTTTATTGTGGGAATCAGGTTTCCAACCCACCTGTGATAAAGGAAAATCCCTGATGCCTTTATCTGTGGAGGCTGGGACTGGCAGGCCTATGTGGGGCCTCCTGTACCCACCCCAGGCCTGGCCCTGCCCTGAACGGGCCTCCAGCGGTCTTCCTGGGCCTGTACAGGGCCCAGAAGTGACTTTCAGCAGACCAAAAGTCACTTCCAGGGGATGCACTGGGTCTCTGGAGCCTGTACAGGACCCAGAAGTGGCTTCCAGTGAACCGGAAGTGACTTCCAGCAGATCAGAAGTGACTTCTAGGCCATGTAGTGGCCTGCACTTGGCCTCTGGAGCTTGCCCCAGGTCCAGCACCACCCATCAGCTGCCCTGATGCTCGTCAGTGCCTGTGGTAGATCCGCTATATACCAGGAATAGAGATGGGCACGACTAGGGAAAATGATGTTTTCGAGTTGTCGTGTGTCGGAGGCAGTCCGTTTCGGCTCGTTTCCGTTTTTCACGAAATTTCGCAAAAATTAGTCGGTTCGTTTTTTCGTTTTTTCATTGTCGTTAGTACTGGTTTGGGGGGGTAGCGGGCTCCTGGAGGGAGCTGCAGGAGTCAGCCAGAGCCACAAGTGACGGACTGGCAGACTCTTTGCACCCGCTGTGTCTCACGTACTTGCATGTAGTGCAATGCAAGTAGATCTGGCTTAGGGTTAAGACGGCTTAGCGCAACGGCTAGGGTTAGGCTAGTTACGGGTGAGGTTAGGGTGAGTATTGGGGTGCACCTCTGGGTGCCTCTCTGACCCACTTAGAAGGACAGTGTACTGGCGTATGGGTTAGGCTTAGGGTTCGGGTTTGGGCTACGATTAGTGGGCTGTTTATGCCCGATTGGCACATCCCAGAAGTCTCTGTGGTCAACCTGGCCAAGTGGCCATGCGATTGGTGGAAAATTTGCATGGTCTACTCCCATGGGCGAGCCCATCATTGCAAATGTGCAGGTGTAAAAAAATAAAATAAAATAAAATAAAATAAAATAAAATCAACGGAGAATTTTTTTTGCAAGAAAAACCCACTGCTGCTACTGTAAAAATTCAAGCATTTAAAATAGCTAATTTTCGCATGTTTCTGTGGTGTTTTGGTGGGGTTTTGGGCAACAATTTCAAAAAAAATATTGCGGTTGCCATTTTGGATCCCCCCCCCCACCGCATGGCAAATGGATGCGCCCTCCCAGCCTGGTACAGTCAGCAAAACCTGGCCATGCGATTGGTGGAATGGCTCCAAAACTTTGCATGGTCCACTCCCATGGGCGAGCCCATCATTGCGAATGCGCAGGTGTAAAAAAATAAAATAAAATAAAATAAAATAAAATAAAATCAACGGAGACTTTTTTTTTTTGCAAGAAAAACCCACTGCTGCTACTGTAAAAATTCAAGCATTTAAAATAGCTAATTTTTGCATGTTTCTGTGGTGCTTTGGTGGGGTTTTGGGCAACAATTTCAAAAAAATATTGCGGTCGCCATTTTGGATCCCCCGCACTGCATGGCAAATGGATGCGCCCTCCCAGCCTGGTACCAGCAGCGCAGCAGTAGCAATAGCCAAGGAGAGGGGGGCGGGGACCCCCCCCCAAATAAAACACCCTTCTGGCCTGGTAGGTGCCCTCAGACAGTTTTCGCCTACTTTTGGGGCCGGGAATCGGTTTTTTTTAACTTTTAAAAACTTTTTTCTGTGCCGCTTGGCATTGCGCGATCGCCGCGATGCAAGTAACGAGCACGACAAATCAGACCAAATTGTTCATTCGTCGGTTCGAGCTCGAATTCTGGCGGAGTAATTCCCGTTACCGTTTCCGTAGAGTAACGGATACGAGTAACGGAAACGGAAACGGGAATACCGCTAAGTCGTGCCCATCTCTAACCATGAACACAAAATATGAAGTGTGATGTAGCAAGGGATTACTGTACTCCCACACCAAAAAGTTTTTTTCCCCTCAGTCTTGTGCTGTTGCTACCAAGGCTTATGCAACAAGCTAACTCCTGACTTGCAACGCTGATAAGTTGCTCCCTGCATTACTACCAATTGCATGGTGGTCCAAGTTATTTGCCCACTGTTCTTTCTTCAGTACCTGTATGTCACTTCATACACCCCCACCCCTGCTTAGGGCAGAAACGAGTGCCTCTATGAACTCTAGGCTCTCATTACTGCTAAATACGTTTTTTTATTAAGGTTGGGAAAAGGTACAAGGATTAGTTGGTTGCCTGGTGTACCCCATCCTGATAATCCACAGAGGGAACTGAACCCTAGCCTTCTGCTAATCCCAGTTCTCAACTAAGTCTGAATTCAGATTAGATGTCATCATTTTGTGTGAGGCCAGAGGTCCATTGTACCATCTTTGTCTCCATGATACTAAGATGGGAACAGTCAAATGGCTCAAGGAAACAACAATAATTCTTAAAGATTGGTTGTCTTCTGTTTGATTTATCCTCACATAGTAGATATTGCTTCAATTCAGTATAACACCATTGAAGATATTATGGGCATTGCAAGATGATTTAGTTGTTGGAGTTTGCTGGTGTAGTTGAATTAATGAACATTGTGAAAGGTAAAGAACCAAATCGCCATGAGCCTTCACCGAAGGATTTATTACAATTATCCGCCTGAGGATGTGATTATTCCATGATTATTTGAAAAAGATACAGATGAAGAGGATTTGATTTATTTGGAGATCCATAGTTTAATTTAGAATTTAAATTAGTTTTAACAGCGTTTACCCATTGTAAAAGTCACACAAGGCAGTCTGCCACAAGTGAGTACACCTGTGCATTTATAAAGAGAGATGGGCAGAAAATGAACCATGAACCAAAACCCTGACGAAATGGGATGATCTGTGGTTCTTTTCATGACTCAGGTCAGGGATCCCATTTTGAAACAAAGTGAAATGAACTTTTCCTCATTTCTTTTGCTGTGGCAAAGCAAGATGCCCAAGGGCCTCCTTCCCACTGTCCCCATGGCGTCCACCTACCTGCTTATACTGCTACCACTTCTTCCACCACCATGGATGTTATCCTCATAGGTAGTGGGCCTGGCTTCCCTACCCAGAGCCAGCACCTGTCAGCTGCATGGCGGTCAGATACTTAGGGGCAGCGCAGGAGCCTGCTTCTAAGCATGCGCCCACACCCACAGTAGAGGCAGCATGAGAAGGTAGGACTCCCCAGGCATGAACTAGAAAAATGAACTGCAAACTGGTTCATTTTTCTATGGGTTCATGGTGGTTTGTGGTTCATGGTATTGTGGTTCATGCCCATATGTATTTGTGGCCGTATATATTAACTATGCATTAAGAAATTAGTAGTTATACCCTTTTCAATCTTAAATTGGGAAATGCTTCTTGAAACTAAGTATTTGCGCCTTTCTTAACCATAAATTGAGGGATGTTTTATGCTTCAGGGAGAATAAGAGAGATTAGGATAGAAATTACATCACAAGCAGGAAGCTTACAAGTTCAATAAAAGCTTAGCATCAATATTCTTGTTAGTTTTCCAGATGGATCTGGAAGTTGAGTCATAGCAACTCGACTTCTTTTTCTTGAGAGACTGAAACGTTTCGCTGCTCATCCAAACAGCTTCATCAGCTCTTTGGATGATCAGCAAAACATTTCAATCTCTCAAGAAAAAGAAGTCTAGTTGCCATGACTCAACTTCCAGATAAACTCTGAGTATCTTCACAGACATTTTCCAGATGGAGTTTATTAATGGTTCATTTGTGATATATAGTGACCCCTTGCCTATTTCAGGGGTTAGGGGCCCGACCCGACCTGTGATAATTGAAAATCTGTGATATGCGGATGCAGGTCAGGCCAGCCCTGGGATGCCTAGCTGGGGGCTCTTGTACTTACCAGAGGCCTCAGAAATGATTTTCGGCGATCCGGAAGTCACTTCTGGTTCACAGGGAGGCCCTTTTGGGGGCCTCCAGAAGGCCTGGGAAGGCCCTCACAGGCCCATTCAGGACAGTGCCAGGTTGGGGGTAAGTATGGGAGGCCTGAAACAGGCCTTTTCCCCCTCAACCCAGGGGGCCTTTTTTCATATACTGTGGTCCTGTGATATAGTGGGACCGCAGTATATGAACCATGAAAGGGCGGGGGACCACTGTACAGTGAACATGAGGGAGCATGAGAATATAAATTTAATAATCATCACCTGAGAAGTGCAATGGTACAAGGGACTTATGGATCATCAAGTCCAGCCCCTGTCAAGGAGGCACTCTGGGAAATCGAACTCTGGTTCTGTAGCCAGACCAAAACCACTGAGCTAGTTCACAGTATTAATCATTTTAATTAATAAAAGAATACCAATGTTTTGTATTTTTTAATTCTTATAGAAAATTTATTTAAAAACACAGTTGACAAACATTTTACATAACAATCTGATAATGTTTTGTAGACTAAAATCACTTTTTTACTGGCTGAATTCGCTTTGTTGACAAATGTCATTGTTTGGTCGGCTGGCCAAGAGTGCTGATCAAACAGCAGCCGTTCCCTCTTTGGACAGCGATTGAAAGCTGTTGCCTCAGGAACATTGGTGCTGTTTCATCTTGAGAAATAGTGGCAATCCTACGACCTATTTCCTGTACTAGGCTCAAGGCCAATTCTCCCCAAACTCCAGATGTTTTAATAGCTACAGGGACAATGTTTTAATATTAAAGAACAAAGGTCTCAGATTGTGACCAGAGCTTGAACCTTTGCTGTAGGAGCGAAAAATGAGGAACCATAACAGAGGTTAGGAACTGTGAAGTTAACCGCATGCCACAAATGTATAGCAATTTAGGCCTGAATACCTCAGTTTGATGAATTTAAGTTGGTAATGCACATGTGAAAAGCTAATAGGGTTTGTGACTAACACATGTTGTGGCAAAGGTATAAAAATCTGTGATTTGGAAGACAAAATGCCTTTGGCATTTGCCATCTACATGGCATTGTACCATTTCCTGATAATGGTCTTAAATAAACTGCCTGCTTTGACAAACACCTCTTTTTGAAGTTTATTTTCATTATTTCAAATTGATTTTTTTTCTATTAATATTGCACTGAAGAGAAAGAAAGGTACTGCTCACTTGGAAATATATTTGAATGTACACTCAAAAAGATGAAATACTGTGGAAAATGAGGAAAATTTCCAGGAAGTCCAGAATGCAGAATGAAGCCATAGACATCATAAGAACATGAGAGCCATGCTGGATCAGGCCAAAGACCCATCTAGTCCAGCTTCCTGTATCTCACAGTAGCTCCACCAAATGCGTCTGGGAGTGCACGAGACTAGATATTTATCCCCTGATACCACTCCCCTCTATCTGGCCCTTGAAGTAGCCTGGAGATTACACATCTCCATCATTGTTTGTAACCTGTGATGGACTTCTCCTCCAGGAATATGTCCAATCCCCTTTTGAAGGTATCCAGGCCAGATGCCATCACCACATCCTGTGGCAGGGAGTTCCACAGACTAACAATCCGCTATCTTTTCTCACTCTAGTGGATATCCCCTAGTTCTAGCATTTTGTGAGAGGGAGAAGAGCATCCCTAATTTTCTATGTCTCAATCATATCCCCACTGAGGCACCTTTTTTTCCAGACTAAAGAGCCCCAAATGTTTTAGCCTTTCCTCATAAGGGAGGTGCCCCAACCCTGTAATCATTTTAGTCGCTCTCTTTTGCACTTTTTCCAGTTCCACTGTCTTTTTTGAGATGTGGTGACCAGAATTGTACACAATATTCCAGGTGCAGCCTTACTATTGTTTTGTACAATGGCATTGTAATGTTGGCTGTTTTTTTATAATCCCTAGCATGGAATTGGCCTTCCTCACCACTGCCATACATTGGGTAGACACCTTCATTGAGCTGTCCACCAACATACCAAGATCTCTTTCCTGATCCGTCACGGATAACTCAGAGCCCATGAGTTGATAGATAAAGTTTTGATTTTTTGCCCCAATATGCATTACTTTACATTTTGCTACATTGAAACACATTTGCCATTTGGCAGCCCATTGCTCCAGTTTGGAGAGATCCTTCTGGAGCTCTTCACAATCTTCTCTGGTTTTTGCCACTTATTGGAAAGTAAAATGGCAGATGAGGTGGTGAAAGATTCTATGGCAAAGTGGGCACAGATATACATTCATATAGCTCATTGGGCACAAATTTGGAGAAACAATATAAAAACTACAAAATCCACAGATTATATCCTCATATATTAAAGAACATATATACAAGATGTTTTACAGAAGGTATTTATTTTCCGAAAAACTTTCTAAAAAGTACAAAAATGTATCAGATAAGTGTTGAAAATGTAAGACACAAGTAGGGAGCTTTTACCATCTTTGGTGGACATGCAGAGAAGTTAAAAGTTGTAATCCATATAGTAACAGCAGCTAGGATTTTATGGGCTAGATACTGGAATAACAAAGAAATGCCTATATTAGAAGAACTGATTGGGAAGATGTTAGAAGTAGCAGAAATGCACTGTCCGACTGAAGTCCTGAAAGAAAGAACCATTCTAAATGCAAAGGAAAGTTGGAAACCAGTATACAGTCAGATTCATGATAGAAATTAAAAAATACAGTAGCTTGTTATTTCAATACTAAGACAAAGAATGTGATATAATGAAAATATGTGAACAAATTACATAGAAAATAAAATGTTAACATATAGAATGGTTTGAAAGATGTGAGAAAAAATAACGACTATGATGTCTCCACTCTCTATGTAACCTTTTATCTATCCTTCACCCATCCCTATTACCCCTTCCTTTTCACCTATAACTGGAAAACCTTTAAAAAGGTAAAATATATAAATACAAAAATTTAGGGGTTCAGCAATGGAAAAGAAACTTAAAAATATAAGTGTAACCCTAGAAGAGTATGTTTTAGCAGGAAAAATGTTGAAAGAAGAGCTATCTGTGAAGATTCTAAGCCTTCCTGGTAAGATTATCCAGAGGTTGAGTCATGGCAACTAGGCTTCTTGTTAGATCAAAATATTTTGCTACTCATTCAAGTGGGTTCTTCAATCTGAAGAAGGTTGGTAGGAGACTCCCAATTTTTCTTCCATCTTGGTTTCACCTCACCCAGGTCTAAATAGGCTCCTTAGAAGAACTATGGAAAGGGTTTATGAAAGCCACACCTCTGCAGACCCTCCCAACACCTATTAAACATAGGTGTCCTCCCTGGTGAATGTGTGAAGAGGTCCTGATTTTGGGGGGAAAGATGAAAGGGCAGATGACAAAAAGGAGACAGATTTTGCCAAGTCCTCCTCCACCCCTGTCTATTGAAATATCTTCAATGGCTTTAATTATCATACACTCTGAATTAGTTGAGTGAGGGTACCCTTTGCTGCTCTCCCTCAAGAAGCAAAATGTCTAGAATCATCGCTGGAGGAAGGCCTTCTAGTATGTTGAAGCCCTGTCAGTTTCCCTGAGGATGTCAGATGTTACTACCAGCTCTGAATATTCATGCAAAGCCACTCTCTTCTATCTATTTTAATGCTAGCTACTTATACATGTTATTTTCCACATTTATTGCAAAAAGAAATTTCACCTCCCAATTTGTGTGCAGAGAAACACACACTTTTCCATATATGCTCGTAGCTCCGTCAGAACTTAACTTCTCATATATTATGTTTATCCACTGAAATACTGTAGAGTTCGCTCAAACCTATAACATAGAGAGAGATAATTGCCATTTTAGGCTGTATTAAATTCCTTGGTGTGTAGTATGGGTAGCTGGCAGCAGGCTTGTTGATTATAATCCTTAAGGTTTCTCATATGCTCACAGGAAGTGACTGTGGTGATGAGAGGGAAAAGCCAAAACTGTTTGCTTTCTATAACGGAGTCTCTCTCTCTCTCTCTCTCTCTCTCTCTCTCTCTCTCTCTCTCTCTCTCTCTCTCTCTCTCTCTCTCTCTCTCTCTCTCTCTCTCTCTCTCTCTCTCTCTGTGTGTGTGTGTGTGTGTGTATGGGAGGGGAGGTGGGGTGGGGTGGGGTGGGGTGGGGTGGGGTGAACAGAGGAGACTAGAGGTACACGATTCTGAAGACAATACACCTGTGGTAAGTCTGATATACAGGGGAGACATTTATACTGCCAACTAACGATTCTGTTTCTTCCATGTGGGATCAAAAAAGGACTCTCTCCCTTAGTCTGTGAATAATGAAAGAGCCTTGAAAGCTTAGTCACAGCAGTGCAGCAAGTGGCAAACCAGATGGGGCTTCAGAGCCTTTTTTTCTGCTGATAGAAAAAGAAGAAGCCTGTACCACCTCCCAGGAGCTATGGATGCAGTTGCCATGACAACCTCACATCTAAGTCAGAACTATTAAGGATCACCATGGCAACAAGTGTCTCACTTGCCATTTCCAGAAAACTGACAGTGTTTGGACTAGAATCATCACACCGGTATATAAGGGCAGGGTTGGGGTTGCATCAGGAACCACTGCACAGATTCAATTGTTATTGAGTGATGATGTGTGTGGGGGGGGGTGTAGAAGAAAATGCAGCATATATCTTATGACAGACATAGCAATAAAAAAAATAAGTACACCTAGTGCAACTATGTTACATAGGTAGTAGAGGTAGTAGAGGTGGGCATGAAACAGAAAACCCATGGTTTGGGTTTGTCTGTTTCAGGCCCACCCTTGGTTCAATTTGGGTTCGGGTTTGTACAAATTTTTTAAAAAAATTGTATGAAACCAAACCGATGCGAACTGGTTCGGTCCTTACCAGGTGGCGGCGGTGGCAGCGGTGGCAGCAGCGGATCCTGGCCCCTGCAGCAGGGGCTTTTTGAGGCGCTGGCTTGGGGCCAGTGCCTCGGGTTTTTTCCCCAAGCACCCACTGGGCAGCCCCTGTAGCCAGGTCAGCGCTGGTTTTATTTTTTATTTTTTATTTATTTTAGGGTCCCAACCTGGCCACCCCTGGAGCCGGGTCAGTGCTCCTTTATTTTATTTTATTTTATTTTATTTTACTTTATAGTGCCAGCTGCGCGGCCCCTGGGGCCAGGTTAGCACTGTTTTTTTTTTTTTTTTTTAATTTTCTTTTAGGGTGCTGATCCAGCCACCCCTGGGGCTGGGTCAGCACTCCTTTTTATTTTATTTATATTTTTTTATTTTTATTTTTTTACTGCCAACCACGTGGTCCACCTACCAGCTGTAGTGCGGGCCGGTTGGCTTTTTATTTTTTTATTTTTTTTCTGGACTCGGAGCCCAGCAAGGAGGACCGGACCATGACTCCACCACCAAGTAGGAGACACCGGTGGTACCAAAAAGAAAACGGAACAGAACGGAAATTTCTGTTTTGTTTCATTTCATTTTTCTAAGAGGGGGCAGTTTGTTATTTGTTTCGTTAGGTAACAAAATGAATAACGAATAACAAAATGAACCAAAAGTTCTATTCCTGCCCATCTCTAATAGGTAGTGTTACATTATGGAAATTGTATATACTCTATAACATGCACACACCCACAACAGATATATATCTATCTTGCTATATTTAATGTAATCTCTCCTCTTGAGATCTAACCTCATTGTTGCCCTTTGGATTGTGAGTAGGTGGGAGATAGGATTCAGCAGTGTGAAAAGCTGATACTACATATCAAATAATCAACCGCAGAACAAAAATAAGATAAAAGGAGTCATAAACTCTTAAGGTTCTCTTCCATATATACACCTGCATTACTTTTTATGCTCATAACCCCATGGTAGCAGGCTGGATTTTCATTTCAAGCTTTTATGTGGATAAAGAAGAAAGAAAATTGAGAAAAATTGTAAACAAAATATACAGCAGCACTTGGAACATCCGCAGGCTGTTTGGCCTATATCAAAGTTAAACGGCCGTGATCTATTACTTCAGAGTGAGAAAGTGGTAGCTGCAGTTGCCATTTATGCCAATTCAGCCTTAAGGCATTCTTTTTGTTGCATCAAAAGTCAAAACAATTGAGTTGATAGGAAAGGAACAAAAAGAAAGAGAAAGAGAACAAAAAGAAGAATATGTGGGAGGCTGAAATGGACAGAATCATTCATCTAGGCCAGTGATGGAGAACCTTTTAGAGACCGAGTGCCCAAACTGTGATTCAAAACCCAGTATTTTTTCACAAAGTGCCAATACAGCAACTGAACCTGAATACAGGTGGCTGTGAAGGAGCGTTGTTGGGTGCCCACAGAAAGGGGTTCGAATGCCACCTTTGGCACCCATGCCATAGGTTCGCTAACACTGATCTAGGCCAATGGTTCTCAACCTTCGGTTCCCAGATGTTCTTGAACTAAATTTCTGGATACCTTCAGCACTACCTTTGCTGGCCAGGATTTCTGGGAATTGTAAGAAGCCTTGTGGTGCAGTGTTTTGTACTGTAGGTAAAACTGTGCTCACAAGCTGGGGTTCAATCCCAGGTAGCAGACTCATGGTTGACTCAGCCTTCCATCCTTCCGAGATAGGTAAACTGAGTACCCAGCTCGATGGGGGGGGGCAATGTGTAGCCTGCATACTGTAATTAAAAACTGTAAACCTCCCAGAGAATACTTGAAGTGGTATGGGATGGTATATAAACAGAACACGTTTTTTGCTTTTACAGTGGTCCCCCACCCTTTCGCCGTTCATATACTGCAGTCTCACTTTATCAGAGGACCACAGTATATGATAAAAGGCCCCCTAGGGTATGGAGGAATGGCCTGTTTCAGGCCTCCCGTACTTACCCCAGGACTGGTGCTGCCTCGAATGGCCTGCGAGGGCCTTCCCTGGCCTTCTGGAGGCCCCAAAATGGCTTCCCTGTGAACTGGAAGTAACTTCCGGTTCACCAAAAATCATTTTTGAGGCCTCCAAGGCCAATTCAATTGCCAGTCCAGTTTGCATCTGCACATGGAAGGTAGGACACTGTCTTGTCCCTAGCCTCAGAAAAAAAGAAAATCATCTTGGAGAGCAAGGAACCACAATGTTTTGCAAGACAGAAATAAGATTGGGTTACTAGTGCCAACTATTCCCAGTACCTGCTGAATCAGTAAAACCTAAGGGACCTCAGTCTCTTTGTTCCAAGCCCTCAATGCCTGGCAACAATGACTCTAAGCCATGATAAGATGCTAGGAAGCTATAATAGTGCTGTTCTTATCTCTGCCGTCATCTACCCTATTGAAAATTCACCACAGTCAGTCAGTCACGTGGCATCTCATCTACTATGGAGCCTCAGAGCCCCGAAGCAGAAAGATGAAGCTCTGACTTCTGCTCTAGTTCTGCTTCTATCCAGCCTCTGTCACATGAACTCCCTCAGGAAGATACAACAGCACAGCAGAGGACACTATTCAAATCTGCTCACTGACACCATGCACCCTCACTCCCACATTCAAAAGATGTGCTTTCAATAAAAGGAACTTCAATACGAGCCACAAAATTCGGATGTGAAAGCCACTGTCATGTTGGAACTAGGAAGCTGCCTTACACCCTCTCATATTACGTGTCCCTCTGGTTGTAAGGTGTCTATTCTGAATGATATCAGCTGCCCTGAGTTTCATATCTAGAGGTGTCTCTATAATTACTGGCTACTTGATCATTTTACTGTAGCTACAGGTGTGAAGTACTGAGCCTGATATTTCCTTTATGCCAAGCATGTGATCTGTCGCTGAATATTTGAAAGGGTGTCATATTGAAGAGGGAACAGGTTTGTTTTCCATGGCTTCAGAGACTAGGACTCGGGGCAATGGTTTCAAACCACAGGAAAAGAGATTCCATTTGAACATTAGGGAGAACTTCATGACAGTTAGAGCTGTTCTGCAGTGGAATATGCTGCCACAAAGGGTGGTGGAGTCTCCTTCTTTGGAGGTTTTTAAGCAGAGGCTGGATGGCCATCTGTCGGAAATATTGTGATGGGGTTCCTGCATGGCAGGGGGTTGGACTGGATGGCCCTTGAGGTCTCTTCTAACTCTATGATTCTATGAGTCTATGAGTCTATGATTCTACGAACCTTTCCACACACCGCATGCCTCCAACCCTCCATACAGGATGTCACAACTTCACAACAAATGTATATCTGAGTACATTTTTTGTAAAATACAAATCATTATGATAAATAAACCCAATCTTCTTGGCCAGAGTTCACAAAAACTACTTTTGTGGACAACAAAACCCAGTATGGCCACTATTTGTATTGGATATAGGGTTAGTTAACATTCCAAATACAAGTTTTCCAAGTCCTTTGTTTGGCTACACACATTATACAATGAGAAGACACAGCCTATGAAATGCATAGAATAATAACTAAGGCAGTAATCAAACAAACATAAACATATGCCTAAACAAGGAAGCACTCTGAATAAACATGTAAGCCAGGATTAGACCTCCATTTTTTGTCCCACTGGCCTTTTGTTACAGTGGACCCTCCTGCTCAGGAATGTGAATTAAAAAGAAACAGGAGAACAAAGTACAGAATTAACAAGAAATAGGAGACCCAAGACACTTTATATGAAACAAATAAAGGAAGATACACATACCTTATTTCTCTTTCAGAAGACAAATTCAAGTAGCATATAAGGTGCCTTAAGTGCCACATTAGATCACTGTGAAGGCTGTGCATTGAGATTCCAAGCACAATTAATGTGACAATATGTGGAACATAAAAAGTTGTCTATTTGTCCATCTAGTCAAGACTGGTTTTCAGAGACAGAGGATAAAACAGCATACAGAAGTCAACCTTGAGAGCTGCCTTGAGTCTGCACTGAAATGATATAAACAAGCAGGAATTATATTACTTCAAAACTGCAAAAGGAGTAATATTTTCTACTGCATTTGAGAGCACCAAGATAGCTTGCGGGGAGGAAAAGAATCACTGACAGTTTTAGCTTCACTTGCCCTCTTTTATCTGCTACCTGAGGCAGCCAGATCACTCTGCCTAATGATAGAGATAGCCCAGTACTGTCTATTCCAGTATTTATCAACTATGGGCATCTTACACACTAGTGTAACTAGGGAGGGGTGGAAGGGAGTAATTGCCCCGGGGGTGGACAAAATCTGGGGGCACCTGGAGGGGTAGCAGGAGGACGAGGGAGCCGTGCACCCTTCTGCCAGCAGAGGCTTCCCTGGTGGCACCTCAAGCTGCAGCGCTCCTGCCCCAACAAAGCAGCTCCCAGGCTGCTTCGCAGGGGGCGTGGCGGTTGCGCCCTGTTGGGAGGGAGGGGTTGGAGTTACTAAAAGAATGTCACGTGAAGCCAAGTCAAAATAATCCATGGTATGTGTAAAAGAGACAGTGAAGAAAGAGAGGAACAAAAGTAAACTCAACTGAAATGTTTACGAAAGACACCCGGAAAAGCAGAAAATTGAGTACTCAGTCAAGCCTGAACTCCCACTAGAGTTAAAATGAGTAACCTGAGCCTATTCTACCATGCACATTATAGAGGAAAGATAACAGTGACCAGAAGAGATTATTTTGCTTGGCAATGTGGGGTGGAGCAGTAGGAAAAGAGGAAGACTGGACGTGAGATGGGCTGACTAAATACAGAAATCACTGCTGCTAGTTTGCAAAAACTGAGAAGAAGTCTATTGCTAGGAAGGCAGAGCAGTAGGAAGAGAAAATATGACACAAAGTGTTGTTGGTTTGCAAGATCCCAGCAGAGCTGTTAATGCTAGGACATTCTGGAAAGCAGTAACTCCTATAGTCACCACATGTCAGAAGTTATTTGATGGCACATAGCATCTTTGGAGTTTTTACTTAATTGCTGAACAATGGTGTAGTGACAAGATGGGTGGAGTACTATCCTTGACTCCCTCCTGCCCTTTTTAAGGACTTCCTTGAGGTGGGACTTGTTCCTTGCCCCCCACTATCCGTGTGCTCTGTGGTTTGCACAGGAGAGCCTTGTCTGGAAGAGAGATACCTAAAGAGTGCATGAGAAAGAGAGACCCTTCTCCCCCTCCCCAACTGTTTCCCCAGAATCTGCCCCCCTTGCTGGGTGGGTGAGGATGTGGTTGGGGGGCAGGTGAGGGTGTGAAAACTGACTTTGTCCCTGGGTGTTCCAAACCCTAGCTATGCCTCTGGTCTTACAATCACTATGTCAGAGAACCTGAGTCCCACCATTATGTTAAGAAGGTTCTCTCCTCCACCCCACCCTATACAAATAATACCTATACTGTATATTCTGTATATTCTGTTTTGACACAAAGAAGTGCTATGGGGCAGTATACTGTATAAGAAGGACACGTTTCTTTTCTTTTCTTGCTAAACGTTCTTGTGAGCTTCCAGGAATAAAACCTGGAATCTTGTGTGTACAACCATTTTTTCTCATAGCCAAAGTCTCTTCCCCGAACTGAACTTAGATCTAAGAGCTTTGAATACTATCATTACTGAGTGTTTGATTGTAAACCTTCTTTATCCATCAAGTTTCACTAGCAAATTCTTGACCCATTATGTACCATCTGGTATTTTTTAAAGCAAAACAAAAGCAAAGTGTTCTGCTTATATACCACCCCATACCACAACACATACTGGGTGGTTTACAGTTCAATTACAATATGCAGGCTACACATTGCCCCCCCCAGCAAGCTGGGTACTCATTTTACTGACCTCGGAAGGATGGAAAGCTGAGTCAACCATGAGCCTGCTACCTAGGATTGAACCCCAGGTCATAAGCACAGTTTTAGCTGTAGTACGGGCATTTAACCACTGTACCATGAGGCTCCTCAATACCTGTTTGCTTTGAGAAATTAAAATATACCTGTTATGAGGGAAAGTTAAGCTCTTCATAATAATCTATTACAGGAACACCAGCTGTAACTAGGGAAAAACATTACCATAAACAGCAAAGTTCTCAAACTCATTGCAGTGATATAGACATTCTACATGACCCAAAATGATTGGGAAAATTTGGGTAGAGAGCCAAACACAGTATGCTCTGGGCATACCTGTCAAGTGTCCCATTTTGGTTGGGACGCTACCATTTTTCAGCCCCTTTCCCGTCGTCTTCCTGGAACACTTATTTTCCCGGATATGTCGCAGGCAGCAGCGGTGGACAGGAAGGCTTTTTGGTGACATAGCAGTGAGCCATTGAGCAGGGAAAGTGGTGTCTGTGAAGCTGTCCTGGGTTTGGCTGGGGACTGGGTAGAGGGAGGATGAGCTGGTGCAGCTGTGGCTTGGTGGGGTGGGTGGGGCAAAGCGAGTGGTGTGTGTGTGTATCCGTGCGTGCATGTGTATGCATGAGTGTGAGCGAGTGTGCGCCTGGGCTAGCACACTTGCACACATTTCACTTCTTTCCTCCCGTCCCAGCCAGTGCTGGGGAAAACTTGACAGCTATGGCTCTGGGTCACTGAGGATGGACCTCTGACCTCAGTACTCTACCAGGTGATGTAACTCCCTCTTGGTTGCTGGTGTGAAGTCAATGGAGTGTGTGGGAAAGGATTTCTGGGGTGAGTCCCCAGAAAATCCAGCTGATCTGCTAGTCAACTGCTCTGGCTGGCCCTGGCTCTTACATTGCCACTGGCATCATTTTGCCTGCCTATCACCTTATTTATAACTTTTGTTATTTAAAATATTTCTATCATGTTTTTCTCCCCCAAAAGGACCCAAGATGCCACTGGGGAGAATGGATCTCACTTTGAATTGGCCCTCCACAGCCTGGCAACCTCTTCTGGGGAAATGTGAAGGTTGACCCACTTGTTGGTCCACAGGTCATGCCTTCATACTCTCTCCCATCTCTTGATTGACTGGGGTGATATTGGGATCATTTATTCAGCCTGGCAGGCATCCGAATCAACAGTACTCCCCCCAACACCCTGAGCCACCTTGATTCCATCACTTCACCATTGAGTCTCCCTCGGTGTCTGCCGCTGAGTTGTCCTGGGGAAGCTGTGTCAAGGCAACCAAGGTAGGGCATCCAGAGCACAAGCATTCCTGCTGGTTCCACACTAGCACATACAATTTTAGGTAAACCTGTGTCCTGATTGTCCTCCTTTTGATGACTCATGTCCTACTTTATGTTGATGAGAACATGCTAATTTCATGTGTCTTTCATTCTTAGAATCTTAATTTTGGTTCTTAATTCATCTTTGTCCTTCATTCTTCAGGACAGAGTGCAAATAGACATGCTGTGTGTAATATGCAGAATGCAGAATCCACTTCCACCCCCACTCCCAGATCTAAAGTGGAAAGTGTTGTAATTTGGACTGGGACAGCAACATGCAAATGCAGGAGAAAGCAGAAAAAACAAATGTACAATTTCTGGCAGTGGGGATGAATTCAATGGAAGAATGTCTACCAAAGGAAGGTTTAGACCCCAACACAATGGTTCCTGTCAAGATCAAGCTCCTGTACTTACTTTAGAGCAAGAAAGTCATTTGAGTTACACTTGTACATTTCATATGCAACGCTAAATTTAGCCCAGAGACCAGCTTCAATTAGATGAGTTCAAAATGTTCATATGCTAAATGTACTCCTAATTGTCCTCATGCATTGTGCAGCTTACATGTAAGAATTCAGTCCATTTGGCCTTCACAGCAGCATTGTCAGGTACCTGCAAAACACTTAGCTGTATCCTGGGCAATCTAGTTGTATAATTTTGAGTACATCCCTTGGTTAAAAATAACATACACTCACTGGCTTTTATTGATAGCATTTTTACAGGTGCTTATCATTCTATAAAAGGATAACCTGCTTTGTTTTGGAGGCCATTGCAATAGGTAATGTGCTTTTATTTTTGAAAATAATACACAGTACATGTAACATGTTTCCAGTTTTAGGATCCCTTTTGTTTCCTTGATGTAAGGATTACATATGAGTTACACTGACACAATGTTCTACAGTATATCTACTTACACTGGTAAAGGGGTAAAGATAGCAATGGAGAGTAATAAGTAAAGGTAAAATCATCAGGCAGAAAAAATTAAGTGGACATTTTTTTTTTGCAGTTAGATGCTAAAATGCTTTAAGTAGTAAAGAATATGTCATTAACCTTGTTTCAAAGTTTCAAAATGTGCACATTAAGTTACTTTTGTTTAGGATTCAATTACTGGAATCAAACAATGAGCTCTCTTTGTTATATTGACTGTGCAAACATGGCAGCTTTGAAAAATGTGCCTTGGAAAGATTATCACTTTATCACTGTTTAAATACAAAGCTGCCCATCTCACCTGTTTCTGCTTCAACTTCACTCATATTTAAGTTCCACATTGTTATATGGTGTGTAACACTGAGCTGGCAAAAGAGGTGATCTACGTCTAAAGTTTCAAGATTTAACTTAAACGTTAGCATTGGCATTAGCAGAGGCTCTTAAATCACTGCCTCCTCACCTTGCAATCCATCTACAGAGATGAGATAAATTGGATCTGGACTATATTATGCTGAAATTATGACAGTGGGCTAACAGTGCAGAAGGTCATTTGATTGTTTTGCCCAGTTTTCCCCCCATAAGTAAATTAACAAAATTAAAAGAATGGAATGTGTCAAGGTAATTTTCAAATCTGTCCATGCAATGGATGCAAAAATAAACACTGTAAGTTTAGTAGTTCATTCACTGTTGGTCTGAGAGTAGAATGACATTTACCAGATATATTCATGTTTATTTAACTCAATGTTTCAGCAATGTGTTGATGACTGGACATTTTCTTTGATGCATCAGAGACTTCACAATATGGTACCTTACAGATGTTTTAGACACTAATCCCCATCATCACTGTCCATCAGTGATGCATGTTCGGGTAACCACAACTTGTGGTACAAAAATGTTTGAAGAACATGGAACGGGGAACAGCTTATGTAACAGATAAGTAGCATTCAAACTGTCAAGCAGTCTGGAGCCTGTGCTGATTCCAAGGGAGATCTGAACTGATTAACAATTTTTTCCTCATATCTGTTACTCAAGTTCTTACCATCCACTGATGAACACTTGGCACTTAATTTTGTTTCCATTTTTGTGAAAGAACAAATATAGCTGCAGTCAATAAGTGCATTATGAATTATTTGTCCCTTTTGTCCGGCTCAATTTCCAGCACCGCATGCGGCCAGAGATTGCTCGACTTCTCACCCCACACATCTACCAGGACCTAGAGAACCACCCGTCTGTCCTCCAGTACGAGAACATCAAGGGCGTCTCCTCCAACCTGTTCTTTGTGGAGCACAGCTGTTTGGAGCAAGAGATCCAGGAAGGGAGGAGCCACCAGAACCTCCACGAGGCCCAGTTTCTGGTGGGGCTGTGCCGTTACCTGCTGTGCCAGGGCTACCGGCCCTCCCAGATCACCATCCTCACCACCTACACCGGGCAGCTGTACTGCTTGCGCAAGCTCCTGCCAGCCCAGACCTTCCAGGGGGTGAAGGTCCACGTGGTGGACAAGTACCAGGGGGAGGAGAATGACATCGTCCTCCTGTCCCTGGTGCGGAGCAATGTGGAGGAGTGGGTGGGCTTCCTGCAGATCCCCAACCGCGTCTGTGTGGCCCTCTCCAGGGCCAGGAAGGGCCTCTACGCCATCGGCAACCTGGCCATGCTGAGCAAGGTCCCCCTCTGGAGCAAGGTCCTGCACAGCCTCCGGGAGAGGGGCCAGGTGGGCCGGGCGCTGCGGCTCTCCTGCCAGAACCACCCGGAGACCCAGACAGAGGTGGCTCAATCCCAGGATTTCCAGAAGGTGCCCGAAGGCGGCTGCAGCCGCCCTTGCGAAGCCCGGCTGGACTGTGGCCACGTCTGCCCACGGGCGTGCCACCCCTATGACCCCGCGCACAAGGAGATCCAGTGCCTGAAGCCCTGCCAGAAGGTGTTGTGCCCAGAAGGGCACCAATGCCCCCGGTCCTGCTACAAGCCGTGCGGTGACTGCCAGGTGAAGGTCCCCAGGACCCTGCCCCGGTGTGGCCACCAGCAGGAGGTGCCCTGCGCCCTCCCCGTAGAGGACTTCTGCTGCCTGGAGCCCTGTATGAAAGTCCTGCCGTGTGGGCACATCTGCAGCCAGACCTGTGGCCAGGAATGTACCCGGCGCTGCCAAGAGACCGTCCAGGCGGCCCTGCCCTGCGGCCACCTCCAGGAGGTCCCCTGCTGCACCGCGACAGACATCCAGGATGGGAGGCCCATCCCCTGCAAGACCAAATGCCCCAGCGTCCTGGAATGTGGCCACCAGTGCCCGGGCCAGTGCCACGCGTGCTTTGGCGGCCGCTTCCACCGGCCGTGCCAACGCCCATGTCAGCGCCTCCTGATCTGCTCCCACAAGTGCCAGCAGCCCTGCACCAGTGACTGCCCTCCGTGCCAGCGGCCCTGCCAGAACCGCTGCATCCACAGCCGTTGCCTGAAGGCATGCGGAGAGCCCTGTGCCCCCTGCATGGAGCCGTGCGAATGGCGCTGCCAGCACTACCAGTGCAGCCGGCTGTGCTCGGAGGCGTGCGACAGACCGCGCTGTGATGTGCCGTGCCCAGAGTGCCTTCCGTGCGGGCACCCTTGCGCTGGGATGTGTGGGGAGCCGTGTCCCCAAAAGTGCCTCGTCTGCCACCAGGAAGAGCTGACACAGATCTTCTTTGGCTTTGAAGATGAGCCCGGGGCGCGCTTCGTGCAGCTGGAGGACTGTGGCCACATCTTTGAGGCCCAAGGCCTGGACTGCTACATGGACGACGAGGGCGAGGAGGAGGAGGCAGACCGGACCGCCATCAATCTGAAGGTCTGCCCCAGCTGCCAGACGTCCATCCGGAGGAACCTGCGCTACGGCACCCTGGTGAAGAGGAGCCTCTCGGAGGTGGAGGCGGTGAAGGAGAAGATCCGAGGCCAGCCGGCCGAAACTGCAGCCCAAGCACAGCGCCTGAGAGCCGAGCTGAAGGGGAAGGTGACCCTGCGGGCACTCCAGCCCGAGCGGTACCAGCAGCTGCTGAAGAGGCTGGGCGAGCCGTCCCTCTCTGTCCAGATCCTGGGCTTCCTGGAGCACCTGGCAGGCTTCTATGGGTGGCTGGCCAAGCTGGAGGAGGGTCTGCAGCGGGTGGCACCTGACAAGCGTCGCGGGGCAAGGCTGCGCCTGGCAGAGGTGGCGGGCTGGCTAGAGAGGCCCCGCTCCAGCTTCACCCGCCAGGAGCTGTCCGACCTTCAGAGTGAGCTCCAGCGCCTGGCATACCTGGTGGATCTCCTGGCCAGGGCCCAGGCCGCTGGAAGGAGCCCAGACGCCTCCGTGGCAGAGCTCCTGGGCACAGCCTGGCAGCTGTTGGAGGGGGGTGGCAGGTTCACCCCAGAAGACGAAAGGTTGGTGAAAGCCAAGATGGAGGCCCTGAAGGCTGCCCTGCCAGCCTCTGGGCTGGGCCTCTCGGAGGAAGAGAGGAAGCAGATCCTGGACTCCTTCAGGGAGAACACCCGCGGGCACTGGTTCAAGTGCCCCAATGGGCACATCTACATGATTGGCGATTGCGGAGGAGCCATGCAGAGAAGCTGCTGCCCTGACTGCCAGGAAACCATTGGTGGTGAAAACCACACCCTGGACCCCAGCAACCAGCTGGCCCCCGAGATGGACGGCGCCACGCACGCCGCCTGGTCTGATGCAGCCAACGACCGGCTCCTCGCGGCTCAGTTGCAGGAGCTGCTTTGAAAAGGCTCTCCTGCCCGGCTCCCCGGGGGGGGGGTCCGTGCCTCCCCTGCTCCTGCACCTTCTCTTCTCTGCCCGTTGGCTCTCTTCTCTGAAGGAGCCAGAGGACAGGCAGCACAGGAGACCGCCCGGCCTCCCCTCCCCCCGGTCTTGCCGAGACTAGCTTCATGCAGGTTAGGGCCTAGGAAGCCTTCTTGCCTTCTGCACCCAAGAGGAGCAGCATCCTGCAGGTGCCCTGGAACGAGAGGTCCTGGGGGGGAGCCCCCACTTGGATTCCCCTGCTGGCTTTGGTTGCTTCACAAAGCCGCTGCAGAGACCAAGGCTGCCTCGGGAACCTGCTGGGGCAGCGACTGAACTGAAGTACAGGAAGGAGGACCACGGTAGCCGATCAGATCCGTGTGGGTGCTGAAGATTGTGGAAGCCTGAAGTGTGATCCACTGCATGGTTTCAAGCTCCCTCTGGGGATCCAGCAGAGAGGGGGTGTTGTGGTTGCGTAAAGCCGCTCACTAGTTTGTGTGTATCGTAGGGCTATGTTGTTAGTTAGTCGCTTGGCATGATAACTATTTTACTGCTGGTCTTTGGACGCACCGGGTTTTAACTGTTTTAATCTTTCTTTTTCTTTGTTGTATATTATATAATTATTGCTTTGTGTTTATTGGCGCTTGTTCGCCCTGTGTGAGCCGCTTAGAGTTCCGTATGGAAGATAAGCGGGGTACAAATACAATAATAAATAAATAAATAAATAAATACAATTGTCTAGTGTCTACATTCAATAAAACATCCACAAGAGTAAATGATATGCTTTTTAATGTTAAAAAAACAGAGCAGGAAATTTTCATCATAATGGAGAACCTGCTAGTTGTTTAATATTTATTTATATGTTAGATTTTTCCCATAAATGTGCATATTATACAGCAAAAGATGAGACTTTGGAATGGGAGAGACCAAATTGCTGACTTCAGGATCCTGGGAGTTGTAGTCTAATTTCCAAATGTTCAAAAACAGCTGATTAAATCTGATCAGTTGTATTTATTTATTTGTTTGTTTGTTTTGTTTGTTTGTTTGTTTTCGCTCATTTGTCTTCCTACAAAAATACATGGGCTAGCTGGACAGCTCAGTGTAGGTATCTGGCTGTGGAGGCAGACCTTGGAAGTTCGATTCCCCACTGTGTCTCCAGGGAGAGGTGTGTGTGTGGCCTTGGACAAGCTGCACAGTCCAAGGGCACCCCAAGAAAAACAGAATGGAAAACCACTTCTGAGTGTTCTTGACTTGACAGCACAAGCTTAGAAAAACATTGCTCAAATTAAAAAAAATCAGATTTAATGTTCAGTATTGTGTACTAGAGATGGGCACGACTTAGCGGTATTCCCGTTTCCGTTTCCGTTACTCGTATCCGTTACTCTACAGAAACGGAAACGGGAATTACTCCGCCAGACTTCGAGCTCGAACCGACGAACGAACAATTTGGTCTGATTTGTCGTGCTCGTTACTTGCATCGCGCAATGCCAAGCGGCACAGAAAAAAAGTTTTTAAAAGTTAAAAAAAAACCCGATTCCCGGCCCTAAAAGTAGGCGAAAACTGTCTGAGGGCACCTACCAGGCCAGAAGGGTGTCTTATTTGGGGGGGGTTCCCTGCCCCCCTCTCCTTGGCTATTGCTACTGCTGCGCTGCTGGTACCAGGCTGGGAGGGCGCATCCATTTGCCATGCAGTGCGGGGGGATCCAAAATGGCGACCGCAATATTTTTTTTGAAATCATTGCCCAAAACCCCACCAAAGCACCACAGAAACATGCGGAAATTAGCTATTTTAAATGCTTGAATTTTTACAGTAGCAGCAGTGGGTTTTTCTTGCAAAAAAGGTCTCCGTTGATTTTATTTTATTTTATTTTATTTTATTTTTTTACACCTGCACATTCGCGATGATGGGCTCGCCCATGGGAGTGGACCATGCAAAGTTTTGGAGCCATTCCACCAATCGCATGGCCAGGTTTTGCTGACTGTACCAGGCTGGGAGGGCGCATCCATTTGCCATGCGGTGGGGGGGATCCAAAATGGCGACCGCAATATTTTTTTTGAAATTGTTGCCCAAAACCCCACCAAAGCACCACAGAAACATGCGAAAATTAGCTATTTTAAATGCTTGAATTTTTACAGTAGCAGCAGTGGGTTTTTCTTGCAAAAAAAGTCTCCGTTGATTTTATTTTATTTTATTTTATTTTATTTTTTTACACCTGCGCATTCGCAATGATGGGCTCGCCCATGGGAGTGGACCATGCAAAGTTTTGGAGCCATTCCACCAATCGCATGGCCAGGTTTTGCTGACTGTACCAGGCTGGGAGGGCGCATCCATTTGCCATGCGGTGGGGGGGATCCAAAATGGCGACCGCAATATTTTTTTTGAAATCGTTGCCCAAAACCCCACCAAAGCACCACAGAAACATGCGAAAATTAGCTATTTTAAATGCTTGAATTTTTACAGTAGCAGCAGTGGGTTTTTCTTGCAAAAAAAAGTCTCCGTTGATTTTATTTTATTTTATTTTATTTTATTTTATTACACCTGCACATTTGCAATGATGGGCTCGCCCATGGGAGTAGACCATGCAAATTTTCCACCAATCGGATGGCCACTTGGCCAGGTTGACCACAGAGACTTCTGGCATGTGCCAATTGGGCATAAACAGCCCACTAATCGTAGCCCAAACCCGAACCCTAAGCCTAACCCATACGCCAGTACACTGTCCTTCTAAGTGGGTCAGAGAGGCACCCAGAGGTGCACCCCAATACTCACCCTAACCTCACCCGTAACTAGCCTAACCCTAGCCGTTGCGCTAATCCATCTTAACCCTAAGCCAGATCTACTTGCATTGCACTACATGCAAGTACGTGAGACACAGCGGGTGCAAAGAGTCTGCCAGTCCGTCACTTCTGGCTCTGGCTGACTCCTGCAGCTCCCTCCAGGAGCCCGCTACCCCCTCCCCAAACCAGTACTAACGACAACGAAAAAACGAAAAAACAAAAAAACGAACCGACTAATTTTTGCAAATTTTCGCGAAAAACGGAAACGAGCCGAAACGGAACCGGCCCGACTAACGACAACTCGAAAAAAATTTTTTTCAAGTCGTGCCCATCTCTATTGTGTACTCACTTTGGATAACATGGTGGGTGACTCAAACCGCTTTATAGTTATGACTGATGGCAGGTGTCTGTCACCAATCACATAGAAATTATTGGTGAGAACTGTCCCCTGGCTTTTGGCAACTTCTGACATGTACCATCTTCTGAAAAGTGAGAGGCTTTTACATCTTTTTGGCCAAGTGGACACTGTGTGAGCAATTAAGGGGTGAAGATCTGTTTTAATTACTCCTCCCTGATCTGGACATGAGTCATGGCTACTGGAGTTCTTTTTGAGAGATAGAAATGTCTCACTGTTCATCCAAACAGCTTCATCTCTTTGGATGAACAGCGAAACATTTCTATCTCTCAAAAAGAACTCCAGTAGCCATGACTCAACTTCCAGATAAACTCACCTGGATGACTGAGAATCTTCACAGACGTACTCCTCCCTGAGTTGGACTCATTTTGGCATACCATAGCCAGGGTCATTAGCATGGGGCACCTGGGGTTCTTCTCCAGGGTGCCAAATTTACAGGATGTGTCCTTCCTCCATAGGACAAGACAGCAGTAGACCTGGACTCCAGGGGGAAACAGTGGGGGGGGGGAGGTTGGCATACCAGTCACCACGGAGGCAACAGAAGGCTTTGTCATCCAGGCCTGGGCTTTGAAGAAACAGCAACATCTAGACAGAAATCTGGGAGGGAGAGCTGGCAAGGTGCTCTGTGTTGTAGTTGCTAGGGATGCACCATTTATGGGTTTAAAATAAAAACACCCCAAAATCCCATAATTCTCTATTCAGGGAGTTCTGTCAGACAGCTAAATGAGTTCCCGAGTCCACGTCCATGACCACACCACACTGGGTAATGTTATTTTTTCATCTCTTACCTTAAATTACTCAGCAAGGGCAGATTTTCTTTCCCAGCACTGACGTCGATGTTTTCCTGTGTTTCAAAATTCCTAAAGGGGTAAAAAACATGTTTAAAGAAAACAGTTATGATTGAAGCTATTCCCCCAAAAGCAAAGAAATTAGACCACAGACCAACCCTAACTTTTTGACTCAAAGCATAGGCACAGTAAACGCCTTTCATACCTTAATCTCTAACACAAATAAACATACATAGGCTTACTCTAATTAGGTTCCCTAATGAGTAAAAAAAAAACCAAAAAAGTAAAAAGTAAACACAAAATCCTCTGCTCTGCTAGGATTAAGTCTATTAAATATAATCCCCTAAATATTGATCAGTCGGACTGGACTAGTTATGCTGAATTTGGCATAATGTAAAATTGTTAGCCTATGGCTAAGCTGCCAAGCCTACAAAAATCAACACACAACAACAGTGTTTGGAATAGAAAAAGTCACAACTTTATCGGTTACATCAGCAGCTTCCTTGGTGGGGATGGATACAGTTCATCAGGAGACCGAATATTGTCTAGTGCTAATTGTCATCTCCTGATGCCCACTGAAAGGCAACCCAATACTTCTGCCTTCTAGTTGAACCCCATCATGAGTGCCATGTGGGTGTGCACTACTCCTTGGTTCACTGCCACTCAAAGGGTATGGCAGGCTTCTGGCTCTTGAGCGATGCCAGGCTATGGCCTTACCCACTGGCTCCGCTAAGGGTATTCCACTGCAGGACACACAGGTCGCCTGCCTGACATCTTTCCACTACCTGGCTCTATCCTAGTGCTCCCAACTGCCTGCCAACAAAGTTATGAAGACAGAGCCAACAAGAACTCTTTGCCAAATTAATACCAGACAAAGTTCATGTTATAAAGGATCCCAAGAACCCAACAACTGAATTAATACCAGACACTGTTCCTGTTATAAAAGATCCCAGGAATCCAATACGTGAATGCCCACAAATTGTCACTGTCACTATTCCCCTACATACACGGTATAGCATAACACTGTCCCTCATAACTTCATTGTAAAAAAAGATAGGACAGGAGGGAGGGAAAGGGTACCAAACAGCAAGAGGGAGAGTGGCAGCATTCTCCTGCTTTTAACTCAAGTTCTAGTGCACCATGATGACTCCACAAACCAGCCTGCCTACCCTCTCTGCCCCCTCCTGCCATTCCATCCAATAATTCAGTCACCTCAGTCACACACTGTTGGCCTCCCAATATCCCCTGACACCCAACCACATGGACACACCATGATAGAAAGCCAACCACACCACTAACATCTGGCTGGACCCTCACACTGACATTAGTTTAGATCCCAGATGAACCTGGGACCCAGCTTTACACCTGCAGCAGTGTGCCAGGCCTTCTGCCCAGGCAGCCAGCATTGTGTAATGTGGTTCATATCATGGTTGTGCAGTTCTCATTGCAGTGGTACAATCAATTACTCAATTTACATCAGGACCAATGTGTGACAAGCAGGCATCAATGCTTTATTGTATAGCCTCATCTATAGTTTTCCTTTTCACTTATTTTTCTTCCCCCTCACTCTTTAGCAATCATAGTTTCCCTTTGGGACTCCAGCATTATTGCTATGGCTTTGCACCAAAGAACCTGAAAGTCAAACAGCAAGAATTGTTTCTTTCTTTCTAAAACGATTACAGTATGTCAAAAAGTAGATAAATCGGAGGGAATCCTAATAGTCAGGGAATGCTTATGGAAGATATTAAACAATATGAATACAGCTAAACATTTGAACACCTACTATGTCTACTGAAGAGAACATAAGGAACAATCTAAAGCACTTGTAGGGCCACTGAGACCTTTCCTCCTTTTCTGGAATATTTTTCAGATCTTTTTAAACTAGAAGACAACACACTACCAATTATGTAATATATTATCTGCTTTTAGGAAAAGGCCACAGATTCACAATGATCATCTTTCTTTGACACCAGACTCTTAAGTCATAGATATTTCAAAGAAAAATGCTAGATTATCTTAGAAACTTGTTCACCTCATTTCAGACTGGCATCTTTGCAAAAATTCAGACTTAATAACTAGCTTCTCAAAGACTAAAAAATATGCAAGCCTGTCTCATTAATATGAGTTATCTTATATATAATGGAATTTATATTTTATAAGGCTCATTTAACATATAATTAATAGGACTTATATTGAATAAGAGTTATATTTGTCTACCATAAAATTACATGCAGTTCAGTCTTTAGAAAACTCCAGGGAGGCAGGATTGGTAAAAAAAATGAAGGGGTGAAATCTGATGCGGTTTTTGCCAATGTAGATAATACATGGGGGATAAACTTTAAATGCTATTAGTCATTATCACTACTCAAATATTTAGGTAGTTAGAGGAAATATACCTCTATATTTCCCTCCAAATAGTGGATTATATTATTCTAATAAAAACCATTTTAAACATGAGAGCTCTCTTTCATAATCTGAGGCCACATATTTTACTATAAATGAAGCTATTTAAATCAGGAATCTGAGGGGGGGGAGGCAAGACTGAGCTATTCATTCTGTGAAAACAGAATGCATTCCACAGGGGCCTTGAAAGCAGGTTGTAGGACTGCTCCCCTGGGCATTACCTTGGAAATGAGGGAGATTCTGGCACTGCAAATCAGTGGACTGAAACAGATACTAAGTGGCAACATAATGGGGTTTATGTTACGACAACTTCGTTAAGAGGAAAACCCCACAATATTTAAAATGGACCTGAACTCCAGCTTATTTTATGAATTCCTACATATACATTATTTGATCGAAAATCCTTACTATGTGCAGTTTCCATTACTCTTAAGAACATAAGAACATAAGAACAGCCTTGCTGGAACTGTCCACAGTCCATCCGGTCCAGCATTCTGTCTCACACAGTGGTTCACCATTTGCTTCGGGGTATTCCCAAGCAGATGTCTTCACTTGCTTATGATTCCCTGCAAATGGTATTGAGAGGTTGTCCTTAGGCATCCATAATGATATCCATTGATACCCTTGTTCTCCATGAACTTGTCCAATCCTTTCTTAAAGCTATCAAGGCTGACAGCTGTCACCACTTCTTCTGGCAGGGAGTTCCACAGACCAGTGATCCTCTGGATGAAAAAGTGCTTTCTCTTATTAGTTTGAGATCCAGCACCCAAAGGTTTCATGGAGTGCCCCCTATTTCTGGTGTTGTGTGATAGGGAAAACAGCTTTTCCTTATCTACTTTGTCCACACAGTGTATGATTTTATAAATTTCAATCAGGCCACCTCTTAGGCGCTTCGTTCAAGAGTAAAGAGGCTCAGCTGTTGCAGCGTCAGGTGGTAAGGAAGGTGTTCCAGTCCCCTTATCATTCTTGTTGTCCTCATCTGCACTTTTTCTATTTCCATAATATCCTTCTGGAAGTATGGTGAGCAGAACTGTACACAATACTCCGGTTGAGGCCTCACCATAGATTTATAAAGAGGCAAAATGACACTTTGCTGACTTATTTTCTATACCCTTCCTAATGAACCCTAGCACTGACTTTGCTTTTTTCACTGCTGCGTCACACTGGGTTGACACCTTCATTGAGCTGGTCCACCCGGACACTAAGGTCCCTTTCCTGGTGTGTTGCAGGGTCCAGACCCCATCAGTTTATAAATGTAATTGGTGTTTTTTGCCCCAACATGCACCACACTGCATTTACTAATGTTGAAGCTCATTTGTCAGTGGTTTTCCAACTCCCCCCTGTGTGTAGAGATCCCTCTGGATCATCTCACAATCCCCGTTTTTACTATTCTGTATAATTTAGTGTCATCAGCAAATTTAGCTATCTTGCTATTTAGTCCTACTTCTAGATCATTTGTGAAGAGATTTAAATGCAGGGGTCCCAGTACTGAACCTTGGGGGATCCCACTCTTTATGTCCCTCCACTTGGAGAATCGTCCGTTTAGTGCTACCATCTGTTTCCTGTCCCTTAGCCAGTTGCTGATCTAGGACAAGACATGTCCCTTTATTCCATGACTAGAAATTTGTTCAAGAGCCTTCCAGATAAACAATGTCAACTGGATCTCCCTTATCCACGTGCTTGTTGACAGTCTCAAAAATTCCAACAGATTAATGAGGCATGATTTGCCTTTGCAGAATCCATGTTGGCAGAGTCCATGTTGCAGAATCCATGTTCAGCAGAGCCTTCTCTTCTATGTGCCTATCAATTTTATCTTTTAGGATGATTTCCATCACTTTACCTGGGACACATGTCATACTGACTCAAATGCCCATGCCCAGCAGCTGTGAGATCCAGCCATGTACCATTCAAATTGATTTTGAAAGTCTTCATTAAGATCAACAATCAAGTAGCTAGGAAATCCTCTTTTCTGGACCAATGTGGTTTTGTACTTGGGGGCTTCCCCATATCGCATACCTATCACAGAAGATGAGCTATGAGTGGGGATGATGTGAGGCAAAATTGCCAGCAGTTGTTGCAGGAAGCACTGAAAAGGAAAGTGATGGGGAGTGCTGGATGGAGAAGGCTAGCAAAGGCAGCTGGTGTAGCTTAAATGGAGGGCTCTGGGGAACATACAGATACCGGAAGGCTTGAGAAAGACAGGCAGTTGAAGGATGTAAGCAAGAAAGATGCTGAGAGAGCAGGGCTGGAAAAGCTAATAAACCTTGCCTGTCAGGGGAACTACCTGACCAGCAGAAAGCCAGAACAGAACAAAACCTTCTCTCTTGTACCCATGAAATTGCAACCAGGTTATATAGCTTTATAATCCACGTTCTGGCCTTACCAGAGCATGAAAATGTTACATGTTAGATTACATGTTGTGGTGAGAGAGTGAATGTGGGCAAGGAACCTGCTCTTTGCAGGAGCTATCCAAGGTGCTGAAGCATATTCAGGAAGGGGGGGTAAGTGTAAAGGATAATGTTCCCCCCACACATGCATGGTAGTTGTGTCTGACTCTATGGGTGGTGGTAATTTCCATTTTCAAGCCATTGAGCCAGTGTTGTGCAAGTCCATAGCCATGGGGCCGACATGGCTGAATGCATTTCTATGCACAGAACACTGTCTACCTTCCCACTTTTTACGGTGGTACCTATTTATCTACTTGCATTTACATGCTTTTGAACTGTTAGGTTGGCAGGAGCTTGGATTAACAGCGGGAGCTCTCTCCATTACCTGGCACCCAGGATTCGAACCACTGAGCTGTCGACTTTGCAGCTGTCAGTTTCAGCGTTCTGAAACTGAACAGCAAAGTTCATACTAAATCTGACAGTAGATTCACTGCTTCATGAAACTGGAGGCCCCAAGTTCCACTGAACCACATAATTCCACCAACACTCTATGTTGGCCAAACAAATTATGTTGAAAATAAAATGTGATAATGCATTTGGATGTCCAATGCCTATTCAGGATATCTTGTGAATAATTCATTTTTCTTCTATTCAAATAGTATGTGCTTCTTCAATTTGATAGATGTCTTCCAAAGAATTTTTTTAAAAAGCACACAAATAAAGGGCACATTGACATACTGTACTAGTTGTAAGATGTGGATTATAGAACATAAAACCAACAATATGAAATATATAAATGTTTCAGTTTAATAAGGTACAATATTCTTTCCTCTAAAGCATAAGTCATATAGCATTAACAAGAATGGTTTTCCATGAAGAGTGTCTTCATAGATCAAGGCATGCCATGAAAAAAATAAATCAACAGTAGTGAGAGTTTTCTATTCTATATGCAAAGTAAAAATACCAGCTTGTTTCATTAGTAACATCAGCAAGTAAATGTATTCCCCCCAAAAAGGAAAAGTTGAAAAAAATGTTGTGCAAAATCTTTATATTTTGGGTATTGATACAATACACAAAGCTCTTTCAATCTCACTCAATAAAGAGTATGGTTTAAAAAATATTATTCTCCTCTGTGAGGACATCCCTTTTGGTGAAGACTGATTATGTGTCCTTCCAGTTTTGTTTGCTTGTTCATTTTTGTTTTGTTTTGCAGGTGACAATGTTTTTAAAGTAACTTTTAATTTTAATTACTTTTAACTTTTAATTTTAATTACTTTAATTTTAAAATAACTTTTAATTTGTAAAGTTTTAATTACATATTAATTAAACTGATAGCATCGGGTTATATTGACCTGTGTGCTCGCTGGGTCCATTGTCTGAATGTTCACTGTGGATGGGCAGCTTCAAGGTATGTGATCTTTCTCTTTATGCATTTTTATCTTTAAATCAGACTTGAACTGGACAGTCCTTTAAATGAGAAACAGCTTCAAAAGGTCTAACTAATTTATCACACCATAAACATTAATATATTAGAGGCCAGTTCAGATCTTTGAATTTTCTCACCATGCAGACATGCATATAGAAATAAAACAACAAAAAACAGTGAGATGAGAGGGAAATGAAATCCAAAAAAAACCCCCACAACAATAACATGTTATCACTTTAATAAATACACTTTAATAAATATATCTTGAAAGTACTATAATATTTTTTTTTGCTACAGAATACTTGACATAGCTATGCATCTGAAAATTGGTTAAAAACTAGAATAATTCTCAATAGCTCTATTGGAACAACTATTGGATTATTGTTAAGATGCTACAAAGCAGCTGGCAATGTGTGACAGAAGTCTTTGGGGCATTGACAGAAATATGGGCTATACATCATGCATCTGTCCAGGAAAAGGGTTCTCATTGACTTGTGGGCTTAATTCCCAATACAGCAAGTCTAAATAAAATGTCTTTGGAATGCGGTCTCCTGAGCCCATTTGTTCTTGCTGCCTCTTGCTGACTCAGTGCCAGACTGGTAAGTTGCACAGTGCAGCTATCTCTGTCATCATACCTGTGTCCCAGGGTTAGCCACAATTTTCTTTCATTGGTTTTTAATAGAAAGCAGTTTGTCATGTGTAACAGTGTTTTTGTTTTGTTTTGTTTTTAAAAAAAATCCCAATCTATCTTGTGTTCTGCTGTATGCCAGACCATTAATTCAGGGCACTATCTATTCCAGTTTCTCCCTTGTCATGCAGACATGACAAGACTAATCCATCTTCTGGTTTTGACACTAGGTGTTTGTTTTTGTTTTGTTTTTTGAACTTTGCTCTGGGTCAGTCACAGGGAGAGCTGAATGGATTTGGCAGCGACATATGTCACACTGCTGTCGACACTTGAGAAGCACTGCAACACAGGAAAGGGTTAATCTGTCTCAGTTGATGCCTTGCACGCTGGAAACACGATCACACACCAAAGTGACATCTCCACAGGCCAGACCCCAAGATCCAATAGGTACACGCGTGTATAGATTTCCATTTTGAAGACTAAGACACCTTTTGTAATGGGTTTTCATTGAGTAGTCCAGTGTAACCAGAAGTGTTCTGCTCTTGCAAGGTTTCATTTTTACTCTTCATGGGCAAAACGGTGGCTTGCTGTGTTATTTGGGATTATGGCAGAAAGACAACCCAACAGGCTCTTCTTGGTCAGATGCATGATCTGTATACAGACTCCATGAGGAGTAAAGCACGTTCTGGTATTCAGAATTTTCCTGTAACACCACCACTTAAGACACTGTTTGCCAAGAACAATCAAGGCAGTTCAATTTCTCTGATAAGGCTCAGCAATGTTCCCCTTTCCAAAATTATCTCAGTCAAAAGCTTAGGAAGTTATTTTTAAGAAGTACTTAGGGACCAGTAAGAGAATGAGAAAGGTGCACATATGAGTGTTCCAACACTGGTGGCATTCAAGACAAATTTGGACAACCACCTGGCATATATTCTTTGATTTGTATTCTTGCATGGAGCAGGGGGTTGGACTTGATTGAACTGTGGGCATCTTCCAAATCACTATTCCATGATTCTCTAATAGCACCAGAATGAGCCAAGAGCATTCTCTCTTAAAGGAACCCTTCCATCCATTACAGAATTGTTCCATCCCGACCCAAAAATAATAGGTCTATTGCTGGACGAAAAAAAAGTGTTGGGCTGAAGCTCTATTGCCTGTATGTTGTGGGATCACTGGGAAATATTTTGCACAAGACAAGGCCACAAGCAGTCCAGAAATGAAAGCTATATACCTGTGTGATATTTAGTTATATTTAAGTTGCAAGAGATCCCACGAAAAGTTAATCATATATATAATTATTATTTGTTCCTCAATATTTATCAACAATATTAAAATAATATAATAAACAGAATGTACAAAATTGAAATATAATGATTAAAATTCTTTATTTAGTTTAGTACAACACACTAGAGTAGGCCCATTTAATTAATGAGAATTTGTCAGCTCCTCTATATTTTCCATTGATTCAAATGGAGTTACTCTCGTGTGATTGCATTGACACTATATCATCAATTGTTAGTTTTAATGTTGGCTTTTAACGCTCTAAGGTACCCCTCAATTCCCTGTTTCTCAAACTGAATATGTCTTAAGTGTAACAGACTGTATATTGTCTCTCCCCACTGTAAGCTGTCTTGGGTCCTTTTCCAAGGAGAAAAGTGAGATAGAAATACTCAAAATAAATAAATAAATAAATAAATAAATAAATAAATAAATAAATAAATAAATAAATAAATAAATAAATAAATAAATAAAAGCAACTTATTTTTGCATAGTAAGCCACAACTCAATTTAGATCTATTTGAGTTGATGGCACTTACGATGGAGCTGACTTGCTATATCTTAATTGATTCAATGAATCCACTCTAGTGCAAGTTTCTATGATATTGGCAAATATCTGCATTATACATGGAATGAATAGGGGTACAAACATGGAAAGAATGTGTGCATGAACTGGTATGAAGTCCTAATCAACATATTTAAAAAGTAAGTAATTACTTTCCTGTTATTCAAAGGTAATCATAATACATAGTTTTTGTTTACCATTAAATATACTGTACGTATATATTTCTACAATCAGCAGGCATTTAAGTTGAGTGATATTATATAGTAGGTGCCTGTGTCTGTCTTTGGGAATTTGTTTGCATAAAAGAGTCATGAAATTGCTGTTCATTAACATTCACAGACATGAAACCAGCACCTTCTTCATCAGCAGTGATTCATTGCCAAGACCAACATGGCTTTTCTTATGCAAGAATACAGTACAACTGGTGGTGGGGGTGGGCAAGGGAGACTCAGTCAATTTCATTGTGCACATGTTGTACATTGACAATAAAGGTATTATTATTATTATTATTATTATTATTATTATTATTATTATTATTATTATTATTATTATTATTATTATTATTATTATTATTATAGGGTTTTGGTCACTGTCATTTTATAAACCCTGATGCATTAGTCAGTGCAGTTCTCCCAAAGCCAGTTCCTAGAACTTGTTTTTTGTCTGGTTATGGCAATCAGCTGTCGCTCCTTGTTGTCTCCCTCAGGCACAGGGCCCTCCTGCTGCAGTTGCACCACAGCCACATCCCGAGTCTCATTCTCCACCTGTTTGGCATCTGGGTTATCAATAGAAACACTGACTACATTAATAGAGATAAGAGAGTTCATTTGACAGCTTCTAAAATAATGAAGCAGCATGAATTAATAATCATAAGGGTCATAAGGGGGTATAGGGTTTGTGTCACCAATATGTGGATGACAGCCATCTCTATATCTCCTTTTCCATCTTCTGAAGTGGATGCCGTTCTGTCATTTGAGAGTTGCTTGTTGGCCATCTTGGATTGGATGGGGGCTAATAGGTTGAGGTTGAACCCGGGCAAGATGGAGATCCTACATGTGGGGGGCCCTGGGGTCTGTGGGTTGGGGAACTCCCTTACTATTTAGGGGTGACTCTCTCCGCAAAGGATGGGGTCCACAATTTAGGTGTCCTGCTGGACCTGTCGCTTACCATGGAAACCCAGGTGGCATTGGTGGTCGATTCCACTCATTATCAACTGTGGAGGATTGCCCAGCTGTAGGCCCTCCTTGATGGCAGGGTGTTAACTGCGTTGGTTTATGCGCTTGTAATCTCGAGAATAGACTACTGTAGTGCTCTCTACCTGGGGCTACCCTTGAGGTTAATGCGGAGATTGCAGCTGGTGCAGAATACAGCTGCCAGACTTTTAATGGGGCAAAAAAGGCACCAACATATTACTCCCATTCTGGCAGCGCTGCACTAGTTGCTGGTACACACCACATTGACTTCAAGGTTTTGAACGTTAACATACAAGACCCTAAACAGTTTGGGACCTCAGTATCTAACAGAGCTGCTCCTCCCAAGAAGAACTGCCCAGATCACTCATGCTAGCCAGGCAGGATACCTGGGAGTTTCTACCCCGAGGGAAGCCCAGAAAAATTGTAATGAGGAGTACGGCCTTCTCGGTGGTTGTTCCCCAGTTATGGAATCATCTATCTCCAGAAATTCACCTGGCACCCTCACTTCAAACCTTTTAAAAAACTATTGAAAACTTGGTTGTATAGAATGGCGTTTCCTGATTTCCCAAACATCTAGTAAGACACTATTCTTTTTGAAGCAAAACAAGTTGAGGGTCCTTATAGCCCTTACAAAAACCAAATGCAAAAGTAGAACAGGTGATACCTGTTTACTGCTTATCTTCTCCCCCCCCTTGTTTTTATTCAGCAATCTCCTAGCTATTTTTACTTTCATTTCAGTTTTATTTTAGTTTATTGTTGTTTATTTATGTATATTTTGTTTATATTATGTTGTTTATGTTTCTTTGTGATTTTCTTATGCTATTCAATGTTGTAAAATACCCAGAGTAGCCCTAGGGCTAGATGGGCAATATAAAAGTCAAATATATAAACAAACAAACAAACAAACAAACAAACAAACAAACAAATAAATAAATAAATAAATAAATAAATAAATAAATAAATAAATAAATAAATAAATAAATAATACAAATATTCCCATAGCCACTTTAATTCAAGAAACTACCTGATTGTTAACTGATGGCAAAATACGGATGATTTCTCTAATGGATTGGCATTCTGCACAACTACTGAGTAGTTTCCATTATTTACATCTTGATGTGTTGTATTTAAGCTCAGTTTAAGTTCGGTCTCTAAAAACTTTGCAGAGGTGTGCAGAAAAAAGGGATGGGACATTTAAAGGGCCTAAATGATTCTTTACTGGATCATAACAAAGGGGCTGGAAATAAGTTTACTGGAAATGGAGACTGCTATCTTATATCACGTTACTTGGGAGTATGACACAGAAAAGTCAATGGGACTTTCAGTTGGCTTTCAAAAATGGAAAAAAGTATAGATGGGGTATATGTTTTACATAGAAATCACTGCTCTTTGCTCCAGCTTTTACCTTCTTTTTTCTTCTTTTTTATTTCTTCATTTCTTTTCTTTTGCTTTTCTTTTTGAGACTGAGAGAGTCAATTGCAGTTTAAAATGACTATAACTTTCATTCAGAAGAGAAGAACAGAACAACAGCAAGGCAGCTCCCTAATACCAGCAATCGCCCTGTTGCTTGACCTTTGGAACTGACTTGTGTCCCAAAAGGGCAAAGATGTGCAGAAGGGAGAAATGGAGACTGAAACACACACAATTCATCTCTCAAACAGCCCAACCTTTTGCTCCATCCACTTCATAAGTTGCTCCTCCCATCTTCTTTCATCTTCTCCCCCAACCTAAAAAAAAGAAAGAGAGAGAGAGAATAATGCCACTCTGATTTTTGCTGTAAATGAAAATACTGCACAGGCAGGGCCGACGCGTCCATTAAGGCGAACTATGCAGTTGCCTAGGGTGCCAAAATGGAGAGAGGGCGCTGGCCAGCCTGCTGCCCCCTCGCCGCCGCCCCTCTGGCCACTGCCGTCCGTCCTTCCCCCCACTGCCCACCAGCCGCCCATCGCCATCCGCCCGCCGCCCCCATCGCCGCCCCTGCCATCCGCCGCCCCCCAAGCCGCCGCTGCACCAGCCACACATGCCCCTCGCCTAGGGCGCAAAAAAACCTAGCGCCGGCCCTGTGCACAGGGTATTCACTGACAAAAAGGACAGGGCTCCTTTGTCTTTAGTGGTTGACATGGTTTTGTGGGACGGGAATTTTTGCAGGTGTAGACTATATTATAAGCTACACTTGCTAAAATTCCCTCTTCTACACAGGTATTAACTGTACAGAGGTCTGTCCAATTTCACACATTGCCTCCTTATGAAACATGCACTGATGTTTTTACAAGCCCTGGGGCAAGAGCATATTTTTTAAATAAATAAATGGCTCAACTATGTTAGGATCTGCCTTGTGTGATTCAGCAGCATCTGGGGAAAACAACAGTTAAAAATAAGAAAGCAAAGATCTAGCAACATTTGATGTTTTGTATGTTATGTGCTTATGAAAACAGCAGTAACGGTTTTTTTAAAAAAAAAATGAACTGCACATACCAAAACAATCCATTAAATAGATGTTTCTGCATTTATTGTGTGCACAGAACAAGAGCTGCCTACAATTATTATCCTAAATAACAACTGTAAAATTTGTTATGTGGAATTGGCTTTTCAGCCCTTTGGCTTTAATTAACTATCCATAACAGTGTAATGCTATTTAGGTCTCTTCTCAAGTACATCATATTAATTTCAGTGGAATTTTCTCTCAGTTCAGTTTTTCTCTCGAAACAGAGGATCCTGTCTGCCTACTTAGTAATGAGAGTGAAACATAGGCATTATTAGAGGCCTCTTGCCTCAGATCTCTTGCCAAGTGCTGAGAGAATCAGAACCACCTCATTTTCCCACTCTACAGCGTGCATGTGCCAAAACGACACCTAACGATTTTGGTTCCTTCTCTCTTCTCCTCCTGGACCATTTCTCTCCTAGACTCACTTTTCTGTTTTCTGATTTCTTCACAAATTCTTCCAACACTCACAGGATCAAGTGTAAAGTTTCCTCTTGGTTCTTCATGGATCCATTTCATTGTTTACCTCAACACCAGTAGAACACAAGGCAGCAAGAAACATGTGACATTCCTATTCCATCATGATTCAAAGATGCCACGATGGAACAGGAAAAAAAATATCTCATTGCATAAGAAGGGCACTTCATCTATAGAGGACTAGGATTAGACATTTTAGTGACCAGCTGAATAGGGAAATAGTTGCACCAAAGTTACATTTGACTTATATTATTTGTGAAGTTTATATTTCAAGGTATGCCCTCAGGCTTAGTCCCTATTGCACTGGTCACTTTATTTCTGAAAGGGGATTATTTTGAATGATTACCAATCACATTCCTGTTCATCTCTCTGTAAAAATGCACAGTGGTTTGAGGTAAATACACATATGTGTGAGATTAGCGGTCATCTGCCACTGCCCTTCTGAATTTAAAGCCATGACTCACAATTTCACATCACAGCATACAACCATAATTATGTCTGCTATATTGCTTGGGTGGAGGGTACAGGAACCAAAGGAATGGAATGCATAATGTGGTGAGTAATGCACAATAGCTACCCGAGTGCATAAAATTAGGAAACTATTCACACAGTGCTTTGAGATCATACCAGACGTGTTCTCTTTTTTTTTTCATCAGTCTATTATAATTTCCATCCAATCCTTCTCCACACAGTGAATCAATACATGTAGCTTAGATCAGTATATACTGATCTCAGTACTACTCATTTGCAACACAGAGAACAGCTTCTGATATTGCACTACACTGGAAAATCGAGTTCTCAGTATTGCCTTGTGCTAGTAAGGATAAACTGGCATTGACATTCCAATAAAATACAACATTGTGGGAGACTGCCTGCTCTGGAATTCCCCCCCATCTCTATTTGGAGGTATTCTTCATATTTTAAGATCTAATGCCTTTAGGGATATCCAATATATCTGCCCTTGTCAATCATTATACCGGCTTTGGGCAGTCCATACTGCCTGGACTAGGTGAACCAAACACACCAAACACACTATGGTGCATGACCGATGATCATAAAAGATGTGTGCAGAAACTGTTAAGGATTGTATCAAATGGAATTGTCCTATTGCATGTTATGATGCAATTTGGGAGTGATGCAAGGCAGAGTGGGCTATACACCGGTGTAATTATATTCTGGCAACTAGTCAAGTCAGGTGACAGTTTGATCATGCTCAGTTGTCAATTTGCTGAGTAATGATTGCATCAGACATATATAAAAGCAAGAGAGTTGTTCAGTATGGTGTGGGACGTGGTTGGAAGAAGCAGCTCGTTACTCTGTCAGTTTGGATCCCGGAAAGTTTGGACTACTGGACTGACTATCTAGCTAACGAGGTATATGCCTGCCAATTCTGTTTTTGCTGGACTTGTATATATTTTGTAAATACAGTCCTTGGTGATGGGAGTCACTGCTGTGTTGCGTCTTTATTTTAGCACTGCTATCTGGCTGTTAAAGCCCACATTCTTTACACAGCTCTCACAGTCTTCTGCAGAGAAATAACCACTCTGTGACAGAAACATACAGTATATGCATTTCAAATGTTCACAAAAACACCACACACACATCTCCAGACAAAGTAGCAAATGCATGCAAATGTGGCATATTTGCAACATGCACCCAAACATGCGAATTGATAGTGGTGAATGTTTTTTAAAAAGAACCAATTTAATATTGTGAAATACGATGAGCACGACTCGGCGAAATCCTCGTTTCCGTTCCTCGTTTCCGTTACGTAACGGAAATGGTAACGACAATTACACCGCCAGCACTCAAACTCGAACTGACTAAAGAAAAATTGGATCTGGTTTGTCGTGGTTGTTCCTGGAGGCATCGCAGCAATCGCGCGATGCCAAGCGGCACAGGAAAAAAGTTTTAAAAATAAAAAAAACCCGATTCCCGGCCAAAAAAGCAGGCGAAAATAGGCCTGCCTGAGTGAGGGCACCTACCAGAGGGGTGGTTTCGGGGGGGGTCCCCGGCCTCCGCCCCTCTCCTGGGCTGCGCAAAGTGCGCATCCTCATCGTCTCGCCAACTCGCTAAGCGGCGCGGCACAGAAAAAAAGTTTTTTAAAAAAAACTCCAATTCCCGGCCAAAAAAGGAGGCAAAAATATGCCTGCCTGAGGGCACCTACCAGAGGGGTGGTTTCTGGGGGGGGGGTCCCGGGCCTCCCCCCCTCTCCTGTCCTGGGCTGCTCTGGTGGGGGGGCATCCTCGTCATCTCGCCAACTCGCCATGCCATGCGGTGCGGGCGGGGGATCCAAAATGGGGCGACCGCAATATTTATTTTGAAATCGTGGTCCAAAAACACACCAAAGCACCACAGAAACATGCGAAAATAGCTATTTTAAAACTGCCTGAATTTTTTCAGTAGCAGCAGTGGGTTTTTCTTGCAACAAAACGTCTCCATTGATTTTATTTTATTTTATTTTTATTTTTTTACACCTGCGCATTAATGATGGGCTGGCCATGGGAGTGGACCATGCAAATTTTTGGAGCCATTCCACCAATTGCATGGCCACTTGGCCAGGTTTTGACCGAGACTTCTGGGATGTGCCAGTCGGGCATAAAAAGCCCACTAACCCTAGCCCGAACCCTAACCCGAACCCATACGCCAGTACACTGTCCTTCTTAGTGGGTCAGAGAGGCACCCAGAGGTGCACCCCACTAACTCACCCTAACCTTACCCGTAACCCTAAGCCTAGCCCTTGTGCTAACCCCAACCAGTAAGCCAGATGTGTACTCGCATTGCACTACAGCAAGTACACTTCTTAGTGAGTCACAGGGCGCCTGTAGGGGTCCTCTCTCACTTTGTTCCCCAGCCCAAGTGCACCGTATGCCGGCAGGCAGTGAGTCACAGAGGCACCCGAAAGAGAGGTGCCTCTGCCTGCTACTGCAACTTGGTATGCATATCCAATTGGCTATGCATGCCATTTTGTAGTGGGCCAGAGGAGGCACCCACCCCAGAGAGGTGCCTCCAGGAGCCCGCTCCCCCCCGCTTTCCCTTCATGGCGGGCTAACACAGACGAAAAACCCAAACCCAAATTTTTGGAAAGGTTCCTCGGAAACGAGCCGAAACGGGCCGTCTCCGACACACGGCAACTCGAAACATAATTTTTCCTGGCCGTGCCCATCTCTATACGTAACATAAAAACTGATAGAGGCATAGATCAGACTTGAAAGCAGAAAAGGAAGAAGTCTTCAAACATACAGTAGATCTGGTAGATGTATGCACTATGCAGCTTTAACTTCTATAGAAGGCAACAACTAGTCTATGTACCAGCTTTTAAATACTACATTACTCTGCACCTGAGCTCTAAAAGTAAGGGGAAAGGTGCTATCAGCAAATGAAAGAAAGAAAGAAAGAAAGAAAGAAAGAAAGAAAGAAAGAAAGAAAGAAAGAAAGAAAGAAAGAAAGAAAGAAAAAAAGAGAGGCACAGAAGAAGAAACCCCAATTCAGAGTAGGGCTCTAGTTCAAGCAGTTCCTTTGAAGAGTGGAAAGACACCTTTTGGTGTCTTTCCACTCACCTAGCAATGGGAATCACATGTTGTTTCACTCTCAGAAAGAAACTAAGTGGAAAACTGTCTTCTTTATTAGCAGAGAAATGACTCTATGCAATGTTTTGTATAGTCATGAAAAAAAAGTGCCAAAGTGCACAGGATTTATTTAGAAAGGGAAGAAGAACCAGCAAGATGAACATGACTGTTACAATTCCTGCACTAAATGGAATCTTTCCTGCACCACGGCATTGGAAAGGATGTTATATTGTGCAGAATTTGACAGCTTCCTACACAGAACAGCAGTTGGGGGAAAAGGAATTTCCCTGGGAAATTTCATTGACATAAGAGGAAACTGGTGAAACGTCTCAGCATGCTAAGATTTGAAAAATCACAGAGAGTGAGAAGTTTTGCAAGTCATCATCACATCCCTACACTTGTTTCCATTGCCCCCTCTTCCTTCCCATTTCCTCTGGTCAGAAGAAGCCTTCTCACTCATCAATTCAGATGGAATGGGGGAGGGGAGTTCAAGCAGTTCCTGTTGGGGGAAGGGTACAGTGAGGGAAAGATCACTCCGCCCAATAGGTGTGTCTTAAGGACTCACCTAGCAATGGGCCCCCCCCCCTTTCACATGTTTTTTAACGCGACACTTAAAAAGAGTTTAATAGAAAAAAACAGAAAACTGCCTTCTTTTCACCTGGGGTTGGAGCAAAAGACTCTGACTCTATGCTCAGAGGCTGCAGTATTTTTAGTCATGAAAAAAAAGAGATGCCAAGAGGAGCTGCAGGATTTATGCCCCGTGTTTCGAAAGGGAAGAAGAACCTTTACCTTTAATGAAGAAGATGAACATGACTGTCAGCGGACTACAAAGTTGGCATCCGCAGCAATAAGCTGCAAGCTGCTGTTAACCCCTTTCCCTGCCAACGGCATTGGAAAGCATGTTAATATTGTGCAGGTAATTTTCCAGCTTCCTACACATGAACAGCAATAAGGAGATGAGCACCGCCCCTGGCAAAAGGATCTGCTGGGGGAACCATTACCTGGGAAATTTCATTGACATAAGAGGAAACCACCTCGCGTTGGGGCGCCGGCGGCGGCCACTGAAACGTCGAGCAAGCGAGCATCCCTTTCCGTCCCAGCCCGGGAGTTTCCAAAATCAACAGAGTTACTCAGACGGAGTTTTGCAGAGTCATCATCACATCCCTACCCTCCCACCCATTTCCCCTCCTCCTCCTTCCCATTTCTGGCCTGGTCTTCTCTATTGGGCTTCTCACGCCCTCATCCCCCACCAGCTTATCCCGGAGCGGGTGGAGGGCGAGCCAGGCAGGCAGGCAGGCAGTGTGAGTTTTGGGGTTTGGGGGTTGAGGCGTACAGTGGTTCATTGAACCACAAAGGTCTATCCGCCCCTGGTGTGGCATTCTTCATCCTGTCACAGGGAGCAGATGAGTTTGAAGAACTGTCTTGGAAATTGCTCCTTGTAAGCAATGGGACAGACCATTTCTAAGGATTTCCCTTGCGCACTGCAAGTCTCTTGCCCTCTGACTAGATTCTCCATGACAAAAACACTTATTTACTGAGCCCTGTTATGAAAACCCTCACTTGTGGTACACGTGCCAGTGGTTGGGAATAAATGACCTGTAGGACAAGTGCAAGTGACTCATTAATAATGCCAGCATTAATAGAAGAGAAAGTGGGTTTCTGAGGAACACGGCATAAGAAATGAGAGCTTTCAGAAGAGAGACGAACAATTTTTAAGTCCTCTGTAGTATATTCTCTCCTGCTGCTTGACTTAGTCATCTGTCACTCCTCTCATCAAAGGAAATCTTAATACAAGCCTTAGTATATGCATGTGCCTCTACATCCCTGCAATTTGCTAATCCCTTACTGAGCCTTTGAATTTATGTTCTGCCTTCTTGTCTCCTTGATACCCATCTTTCTGTGCTTATAGATCTAACTAATCTATTGCCTATCTGCCTCTTTGGCTCTCTTTTCCCTGTAACGTCATGTTGATTCACCAATTTATACATCAGCTGTCACTATCATTGATCAGGCTGGAATTTTTAAATCTCTATTAAACCTGTCAATTCAGCTTTACAAAGAAATGGTTCTTCACTCTTGGATCTACAATGTCAAAGTCCAAGCAGACATAAAAGAATGGTTATCGGATATCCATCGCAAATCTAGAAAACCTGAGGCACAAGTGGAAGGGGTAGAGAAAGCTTGCTTATCTTCACAGGGAAAATTAGCTGCAGGTTCAATACAGACCTCTTTCAAGATTCTCATTCAGTCTATATAAAGATGGGCTCTGTGGAGGTGCCTACGAATGGCAGAGTCTCGGTGCAAATTAACATGAGACCAGGCTTGAAGCTTGAGAGCTCTGAAGACAGGGGAGGGGCATGGGGAGGGGCACGGGGAGAACCTGAGCCTCTTTCGCCGCTATTGTCCTTGCAAGGGGTTGTGCTTGTGCATGGCTGCAGTACTGCACGTGGTGCCCAACATTTTGAGCAGCGGTACCATTTTAGCTGCAGCCGATGTAGCGTGCACCCCATCTTTCACTGCCAGGAGAGGAGGGTCAGCAGGGACAGGCCCTGCAAAGTTGACTGGCGGAACACTCCCTGGGGAGGCAGTGGGGGGAAAGTGGAGTGGTGGTGGCCGCACGGTTGTGGCAAATTCTGCCTCAGTAGAGTGCTGCGGATTATGAAGTTACAGCATTGGAGGAAGGATGCACTTGTAGGCCTCCCTGGGCCATGGGACACAAATAATGGGGCTTGTGGACCTGGGGAGGGTTAATTGAATTTACTGGTGGGCTAACAGGGCAACCAGGGGGTTGCGACGCGACCAAAATCTGGATAGTCGGAGCGGTCCCAGGAGACCTCAGTGTTCCGACTTGGAATCCCCACTACTGCAGGCCCCTGTCTGAATTATCGTTGAAATGACTGATCTAAGCAAATTAATAAAGTGTGGGCCATGTTATACCCAACAATCTTGTCTCACCTATTTATTTCGGTGTGGGAGGGCAATGTCTTTGTTAGTCAAGGCTAACAGTGACAAATTTATAAGATTACACCTTTATAGTGTGAAATATGCCATTTTAAAATTCACAATATCACATATGAAAAATGTGGTTCATAGTTTAAATCAAGTATGTGTGATGTCTTATGACTATCGTTCTATCTAAGCAATAAGGTGTAAATGGAAGCCCTACTCTTAAATGCACAGTACTCTTGGACGATTTGTGTCAAGTACGGTATCTTCCCCCGCTTCTGGCTACAAGACCTTTTACTATCTAATTATCATAACTAAAGCATTCAAAGCTCTGGCCTGGAAGCAATCATTTTACATCCTACTTGACCTGATAAATCATGGCTTTAGTATTAAATGAATTCTATTTTATTCCTTTGTACTACCTATATAGAACATTTCCCAACCATTTGTGCTTCACTTACGATTTTAAATTTTTAATAAAACATGATTGATTGACATTTAAATGCAAACACAAAAGCCTCTATCGACCAACACTTTCACTGATCAATATTTCCAAGAAACCAAAAGTTCCAGCCAATTAGGATGGATTGCTCACACCGAACAACAACACATGTTTATGATCTGACTTTTGTTACTCCAAGCCTTTCAATGTTGAATCTTTACAAACAAATGTATAATTAAAACAATCAGAATCAGCTTCATATTTGCCTTTACCCTCAGCAGAGGCCCCTCAAAGCTCCAGAGCTTCAACATGATGCCTTTCCAGAATGATAATATATTGCTTTGTTGGCATTATGTGGCTGTGGTGCAGGTAATGAAATCTTTCTTGGTTTTACTTCAGGCTGAATATACATTATCCAAGGTATTGGACCCTATTACCAAAAAAGCTTTCACTGTGCAACAGAGCAAATAAATATTCTACAAAGCAATTTTAAAAATCGAAACAGCCCCTGCTAAAATCATAATTTTGAAAGTGAACTTAATATCGGCACTAAATTGGGCATAGGTATAGCACCTGTACTCTTCCTCTGTGCCATATTTGGGGACATTTAGGCAAAGGGTTTTTAAGTGATGCTCTTTTAAAAGCGAGAAAGCTTTGCATCCCCCATGCATAAACAAGCAACCCTAAATGTCCCCAGATTTAAAATAGTCCACATACAGTAAATGAAAAAGGCCAGTCTTGCTTATGTTCAAATATAAAGGTTGTGCCCACCACCTTTCTAAAATCTGGAGTGAATCTAGGCTGCAAGGGCTGAAATATTGATCCTCATAAAAAGCCTTTCAAAAGGGAAAATGGTGACTATGTTATAAAGGAAGCATGCAGGGAAATAGCCTTACTAGCAGTAAAGTTGAAAAAGCAGGTACAATGTTGAAGCATTGTTGGGGGTGGGGGAGGCTATACAGCAGTGCTTCCCAACCTTGGATAACCCAGGTGATCTTAGACTGCAATTCTTCACATCAGCTGTGCTGGCTGTGGTTTCTGGGAGTTTCAGTCCAAGGACACCCAGGTTACCCAAGGTTGGGTACCACTGCTGTAAGGCAGTGAATGGTCGTGGAAACAAAGTCAAAAGATATGTTTTCTTTAAAGAGTAAAATGAAACAAACAAAAAATAAAACAAAGGAGGATTGCTTTAAATAAAGTAATGTAGTGACAGTCTTCCAGAGAGGGGGACATTTTGCCATTTTCTCCAAGGAATTAGCATACTATTTTGTAAGATATATTCAAAGTATTTCTGCATTACCAAAGCACAGAGCAGTTGTGTTTGTCCGAGCCCTCGGTATATTCAGTAAACATTCAGTATTTCTGAAACCAGGTTTCTGACACAAGTCAAAGGGAAAATCAGTTGAAATTCTCAAATCTGAACTTTTCACCCTGTCAGACAGGAACTAATTCAGCCTGTCAGTCAGGCCAAAAAGGAATTTGTGCTATTTTAAAGATACACTTTACATGCACACATACACACACACACTTACAGAACCACACTTTCTTTGGTTCTTTAAGGCTCTTCTCCAGCAGCGCATTTCAAATGAGATAATTCTCCCCCTCTATGTTTCTTCACTGTTGCAGTCTAAGAACAACTGGGTTATTCAATATTGGGAACCATTGCTGTAGACCAACCTGACTGCTTCCATTGGTATCCTCGACTTTCAGGCTGCTCCTTTCCATATAAAGCTTGGCATCCGTTTTCCTGCTTGCAACATACGCACAATATTGTGCACCAATATCTACTAGCATTTGGCATTAGGCAGCAGTCTAATTTGCTTCCCTTGAACCATCACCACCACCATCATCTTTGATCATTGAGTTCAGTTCCTGTCAGGAAGGCACAGAGGGGGAATCAAACTCCCAACCTCTACCTCTGCAACCTAAACCACTGAGCTATGGAGGAGATACCCATGCTCTTCTTATTCACCAGTAACACTATTTGAGAACATCATTATTACATGAAAGTATCACTAAATCATCATCATCATCATCATCATCATCATTTTAAAAATCAACATCCCAGTCTAACACCCCTCAAACACCTATTTGTCCATCTCTGTTCCAACCTATCTACATTTCTAAAAATCAACATACTAGTCTGAACAGTGCTAAATTCGCTCAATACCTCTGATAGAAAAACTAGTGGCCTCTATGAAGTCAAACATCACAAACACAAAATGGAGCATAACTAATATATTTACTGTCCTATTCTGCCTTATTATTCCTCCGAAACATATGACTTTAACGGGTTTATTTATGGTACTTGACAAGATAAATATTCTTTTGTCCTTGCCATTCAAATAAACTGGAGCAGGGTGAAATTCATCAAGCACATGTCAGACAGTCTTATCACTGGCTTTGTAACTTAAAAGCAAGATGTGTATATTACACTATAAAGTTCTACTCATATCAAAATGCTCTCACTGACACATTACTTTGTATATTTCTGGGTTTCATTTCAGAACAATGAAGGGATGGAAAACTATTCCAGATTATCCATCTCAAATCAACTGAACCCAATAAATATCTGAGAAGGGTATGGCAACTTCAGTGCACTATCCTACAGTAAACATCTAGGAATGATCACATCAAAGCATACAAATCCTAACTTTAATTTAGAACAAAAACAAAGTCGATATCAAACCTGATTTCACAAGGTGATTTCTAGAGGTAGGAAAATGCAACACAAAATATACATTGTATTTATGGTTCTGGCTTGGGCATCAACTAGTTCCCTTCCCCTTTCTCCATTCTTATCTTAAGTAAATGGTGATCTGCTGATTTATAGAGAAGGGAGGATGTTATAAATCCACATGCTGTACAAGGACTAGAGAACAGTAGGTCCTCCAGACTTTGTTGAATAGCAGTGCCCATCAGCTAAACCCATGGTAGCCAACAATGAGCTAGGATGACATTAGAAGTTCATTTCATTGATACTTGATGGAGCAAATGTTTACCACCACTTGCCATAAATGTTAATTTTTCTGTGGTCTCGATCCTGCAGGGTGTCTTGCCTCTTTGATCATCAGCTTGTATAATACCTTTCGTTTATGAAGTTAAACCCCATCTTGTTTGGATGGGGGGAATCAATGGTTAATATTTGTAGAAGTAATTTATATCCCTCTTTGTTATGAGCTGTGATGAGCTCAAAACATAAGATAAAATTAATAACAAAGTACATTGCACACACTGAAAACAATAATCAAATTCCACTCTACTCTTTTGTTTATTGTGGGGAATTAGGACAGGTCATTGGAGAACAGCCAAAAAAGCTTCCGATGAGGGTTCGTTAAAACATGAGCTCCAGTGAAAACAGATACCTAGATCTTCAGTCAATGAATATCTTATTCAATTCTCTCATAGGCACACATACACACATCTGTGATAGCATCCACATACTCTGAGGATGCTATCACAGGTGACACTCAGAATTTATGTTTTGCCAGATGCATATAAAATATAGAAGAGACCGGAGATGAATCAAACGATAGAAGTGGTGGCTGGGAGGGCACGCTGCTAAACCCTTCTTCCCCATATGTTTTCCACCTTGAAACTATTTCTTCCATCTGCTTGTCCTGTCTGCTTGCACTCAGAATTGCAATACTGCATGGCATCACATTTAGTATCTTCTGGCATTAAATATTCCTCTATGTTAAGCAACATGGCATACTGCAGAATTGACTCAGGAAGTCTGATTCAAATGCCCGTTTTGCCATGAAATACAGTCAGTAGCCTCGTATAAGCTAGAAATTGTTTTTCGTTTTCATTATTGTTCATCTGAGGGACTGTTGTGAAGATAAAATGGGACAATTGAATGGTGCTGCCCTGAGCTCCCTGGGGACAGGATGAGGTACATAAGAGTATCTCATAAGTATCTATTCTAATAACTCTTGGAATCAGCCATATTTTCAGGAGATTAACTAGTACCTTATAGAACAAGATGTCAAATAGCAGTACAACACTGTTTTCCTCCACATTTCCCCTTCCAGAATATTAGTCAGTCACACCTCAGTAGCAGGGTGAGTTGCACAAGTCGTCAAAAACAGTGATGGACAAACTCTCCTCAACTCATTTGGGAAGGTGATGTATAGTTTCACTTAATGATAAATAAATTTATAAATAAATAATTTTTAAAACCCACATATGTTTCTGAGGGTGTTTCCCCAGCTTCTGAGGTTCCTGCTTTGTATGCAAACAAGGTTCCTTCTCATATTGACCTCTGAAATTACTGTTCCCAGAACTTGCTATGGCGAACATCTATCTGGGAAATGATAGCCAGAAACAAAAGATAATTTTAAGATTGTCTTGGAGGACAGCAAATGCTTGCAACCACCCATTTAGATTGGAACCTAAATAGGAAAAAGACAATGGTTGAAATCCCGGTGCTTAATTGAACATGTAAAAAGGTAAGTGAGTCACTGCTAAAATCCTTGGGGGCTTGGTCCATGTTCAACAATATCAGTGGAAATGTGTTCATTTCCATGTGCATGTGCAATTATGCAACAGGATTTCAGACAGTAACTCAACAAAAGGTTCTTTATTGGTGATCTGGTGACCATAAAGCTCACATTTATCATGAGCATATTAAAAAGAGTAAAGGAGTTACAGTTAAATTACATTTTAAAAAGACTTCACATTTGCCAATGCAGATGCCTTAATTGTAATTTCATCAGTCAAGAAGAGTTCATTTTAACTCCAGTTTTACTCAGTCCAAGAGGCCAATATTAGAGAAAATTTGAGCATGTGCCTACAAAGCAGTCCAGTTAGTAAGAAGGCTGACATGTAGAACTTCATTTCCCAATCTGAACCAAAGAAGAGCTTCAGGAAGACATGGCATTTGAGTGATAAAAAAGCAAGAGTTTTGAGCAGGGCAAATTCATATTCCAAAGTAGGTAAAAATGTCCTTTCATCATAGTAAAAAAAAGCATTGGCAATATACTGCCAGGGTAATTTTCCCAAAGAGGCAAAGATTTCCATATCATGCCATTCACCTGAGCTGTAAGTCCATCTGACATATGCAGTCATGCCATCATTAGTATCTCAGTGCCAAAAAACAAATGGCTGATACTAGGCAACTGGGATTCTATTTACTGTATGGCCCCTAATGGCTCCTAAAAGATTTCTTAATTTTTAATAAGTTGCATTTTATTTTAAAGTACGAAAATGAGTGGGCCTTCCTGAATTTCAATAAACACTTTTCAGTTTCAAGTTTTAAATTGCAGAGTACACTACCGGTTTTAAACTGAAGTGTATCTCTATTCATTATTTATAACCACTTATAAATTTAAGTAACCCATTGAGTGATTACCTAACACTTGCTCCTCATAGTGTGAAATACATTTGTGGCACACATGCATGCACATGCATGCACACACACACACACACAGAGAGAGAGACATGCACACACACATACACAAAGATGCATTGCCTCAGTAGAGCTTCGTAAGGAAACTTGTATCAAGCTGCTGCCAAACCAAAGATTGTATTTCATCCACATTGCTTCACAGTTCTTTTGGTAAACCACCAGATGGCCCACCTTAAGGATTTAGGCACCAGTTTATAGCTTCTTCCTGAAAGGTAGCAGTGACGTAATTAAACTGTTCTGTTTACAGATGCAAATCTAAAAGGTTTCCTGAGGAACATACGAATAGCCTTGCTGGAACAGGCCGCAGCCCATCCAGTCCAGTATTCTGTCTCGCATGGTGGCTCACCATTTGCTTCGGGGTATTCCCAAGCAGATGTCTTCAACTGTTTTAAGATTCCCTGCAAATGGCATTGAGAGATATCCTGCCTATCTCTCAAACCCAGAGGTTGGCCTTAGGCAGCTATGTTAGCCATTGATACCTCTTGTTCTCCATGAACTTGTCCAATCCTTTCTTAAAGCTGTCAAGGCTGACAACTGTCATCCCACTTCTTCTGGCAGGCAGTTCCATAGACCAGTGATCCTCTGGATGAAAAAGTACTTTCTTTTATTTGTTTGAGAACTAGCACCCAAGAATTTCATGGAATGCCCACTAGTTCTAATGTTCTGCAATAGGGAAAACAGTTTTTCCTTATCTGCTTTGTCCACACCATGTATGATTTTACAAACTTCAATCAGGTCACCTCTTAGGCGCCGTCGTTCAAGAGTGAAGAGGCTCAGCTGTTGCAGCCTCAGATGGTAAGGAAGGTGTTCCAGTCCCCTCATCATTCTGGTTGCCCTCCTCTGCACTTTTTCCATTTCCATAACATCCTTCTGGAGGGACGGTGACCAGAACTGTACACAATATACCAGGTGGGACCTCACCAAAGATTTATAAAGAGGCAAAATGACACTTCCTGACTTATTTGCTATACCCTTCCTAATAATCCCTAGCATTGAGTTTGCTTTTTTTTTACTGCTGTATCCCACTGGGTCGACACCTTCATTGAGCTATCCACCAGAACACCAAGGTCCCTTTCCTGGTTTGATGTGGAGAGCTCAGACCCAATCAATTTATCAATGTAATTGGTATTTTTTGCCACAACATACCAAATATCCAATGTACCATCACATTTCAATGGGATAGAGGCAGCTCTGTATGCCCACTGTTGCTGCCCAGCACTCTGTGCCATACAGTGTAACATGGTGGACAATTTTCTTGTAAATCCTGGATTTGAGATGGACTGTCATTTGTCTTTCACAAAGCACAACAGTAAGTTCTTGCCATTGCGAACAGGTTGCATTCACCCTTGCTTGCATGCCACCACTGATGCCACCGTTGCCTTGGAGATTGGTGGTAACAGTCACTAGGTACTCAATTTCTTGATGTTTAGGTGCCATTCAGAGAGCTTGAGGGTGTCATTCCATGTCTGCACTTGCCACTGCAGACTGCTCCTAGTGGTAGTAGCAAGCATGACAATGTCTGCATAGAGCATGATCCAGGGAGCATTGTGCTGCAGGTCTTGTGGGATGGTATCCATAACTAGTATAAAGAATGAATGAAATTTTATTTACGGTCAACGACCAAAAACCAAAAATAAAATCATAAAAATAAGGATGTTCAAATATGCATTCCAATAGACAGCACATGAATCAAGCCTTATTACAAGATATATCATAAATACAATTTTAAATACAATTTAAAATACAGTTTAAAATTTATTTAAATTAAAAAAAAACTAGTATAAACATTATACAAAACATTAATGCACTTCAACCATCACCGTAAAACTGCTAGATGGGTCAACTGAGCTTTGCATAAGGTTGCTGGAGTTCTCGTATAGCATTCTGACCTAGTTGATGAGTGGTTCTGGCCTGCTGGGATTACAGAAGGCACACCAGATCAATCAATGTGGGACACAGTCAAATGCCTTCTCTATTGCATTATGTGTTCTGTTTTTTAAAAAATTTGGCACCATCTTGCAGTGTGTGTTTATTTTCATGATAGTTTAATGTTTAGAGCAAATACAATTCATGTTTCTTTCTTTGTTGTACACCACCCAGAGTAGTGATTTGCTAGATGGGCAGTATATAGATCAAATAACAATGAACACAAAAGAACACATAGATGTGGTTTACCGTTCTTCTTCTGGGGGTACCCATGGCCACACAGGCTGAGGAATCACAGTGGGAAATCAAATGCCCAGCTTCTGGTTCTGCAACTAGATACCAAAAACCCGAGCTATTCAGCCAGCCCTATACTCAATTGACGACCCACCCACCCCAAAAAGCTCCTATTTACTGAGCTAGGTAGAACATACATTTTTCCAGGAACTTCAGTAGACTGATGTCCATTGAACCAGGGGCACAACTGGGCAAGCCTAGAGCCTCTTCTACACTACTTATGGCAATTCCATTCTGAATCAGAGCTCATCACTATCATCACCATCACTACTACAGTCAAGAGATTTTATTATTTCAAAAGACAGAAGACTTGATTATATATCTTGATGATCTTACCTAGTTTCTGCTTGATCATAATAAGAGGGAATTGAAGATATTTTCAATGAATAGTCACAATGTGTACCAGCCAGGACTAAAGACTGATATAGCTAGCTAGGGAGGGAAAAGGATTTTGCTGGACTCATAGTTCTTCATGCAAGTATCCATTTAATACCTCCTGAGACTTGTTGTAGGACAATGTACATCTTGCCTCAGTAATTCACACATTAGCAAGGTTCCGGATGTGCTTCAAATAAATAAAATATGCACAATCCCTGCATAAATTTTAAAAATGTTAATGGCAAGAAATGTGTGCACTGGGGAAATATGCATAAATTACTGAATGGCAAGATACACAGAAAAGCCCATACATTAGGGAACAACATATGGACATTTAGAAAAATGCACTGGAAAAATACATTAAAAAGTTCACAAAAGAACATGAGAACAAAGTATTGCTACCTGAACAAAGGATGAAAAGAGAATACAGGATAGGACTGGAAATTCAGTCTGAGATTTTTTTCCTGGAGTTTTCTATGCCTGCCAGGGATAAATTAATGCTGCATTTCTTTTGATGAAAACATATGACAAGAAATCCTGAAAAACCATATAGTGCAACCCCCCTAGGACAAAGACTTTTCCATTTTATACTCCATTGAGGTCATCATCTTGTCATTTCAGAGGCACCTTCCACAGGACTCAGGGTGTTTGAATGAATGACTCTTTCCATATAACCCTGGCCAATGACAATGTTCAACATTGGCTGTGCTATGGGCCCTACCATCTTCGGAGCTATACTGTAAGTGAGAAATGTGATAAACCTTATGGCCCCCAAATCATGGTATTTCCTCCCTGGAATGTTCAACAATCTCCCTCCCTTTGATGTTTGAAGTGCTCTTTGCAAGTCTAACTTTCACCACATTTAGTATTACCTGATGTAACGTCTGCTCTATTAATTATACTTTCTGCTTTATTTGCTCCGGAGTTTCATTGTATTTTAATCATTGTTGTACTTAGTTATGAAAATATGTGTTGAAATATGCATACACATTTTCAGAGGAAGAAAGGGGGAATGAGTTTTAGTGTCCCACTACATTTCACATTTTGAAGTACGCACTACGCAGGGAACATATTTTACATGAATTGCCCATAACTGTGTCCACTTGCTATTAATTTGTCTGCTGATTCCACTTTGTACTATCTTGCTCTTGTATGTCAACTGCCCAGAGCAAACATGTTGCCAGATGGGTGATATATAAATCTAATAAATAAATACAGTATTTTAAGAATTGATCAGAAATGCACTCTCATTTATTTATTTATTACAGATTTAACCTCTGTGGGTGCATTCCAGAGCCCAAATTGTACCCTTCTGGATTTTCAATACATTCAAAGAAAGGAAGGAAATTCAGACATAGAACACATAGCAACAGATGTGTTTCATAGTACCTAAGGTCTACATGCTCATATAATTAGAGCTCTCTTGAGAAACTGCAGCTGGCAAGTGTCAGTTGCATGAGAATCACATTTTTACTTGCTTCTTGGTCAACATTTTAAAAATAATGTGGAAAATGCATAGGACTGTAGGGCATTTTCCCAGAGGAAACATGCAATAATTCACATGTAACAACAACTAAGAAATCCTAGAAAGCTTGAAGAACTTCATCAGTAGGGCTTCATACTCAATTGGTAGCAGGAGGGAGACCCCCTACTCTACAGACAGAGCTGCATGCTCTGTTCCAATAAAAGGAAAAGAGCAAGCAGCTCTAATGAGACCCAATAACAGTCTTTATAAACAGGAAAGAAATCAAGCAACAAACCACACAACCTCAGCTCTCTCTATATATATGCAAGGGTCGGGCAAAGGCACCATGACCTAGTGCAGGGCCAGGTTGCAGAACCAGGTTACTGTATATAACAGTCCAACCACCAAGGGCCCAGTCTATCAGACTAGTAGAGTGATGGCAAACCTTTTAGAGACCGAGTGCCCAAATTGCAATTCAAAACCCATTAATTTTTTTGCAAACTGCCAATACAGTAATTTAACCTGTATACAATTGGTTATGAAGAGGCGATGTTGGGTGCTCACAGAAAGGGCTCTGAGTGCCACCTTTGGCACCCATGCCATAAGTTCGCCATCACTGGACTAGTAGTTCAAGTCCACATGAGCAAGACAAACCAGAGACAGGTAGACCAAGAGTCAGATGCCCGGTGGAGCAAACCAGGGTAGCAGGTATCAGCAGGGTCCAGGAGCACACAAGAAGGCAATGCAGGAGCAGACAAAGAATGGAACAGGAATAGGCTTATTACCTGCATAGCAAGAACTCAGGCCAAGCAGGAACACCTGAGCAGAAGCCACAAATTTTATTGCTGAGGCAAAGGTTTCCAGGGAGAAGCCAATTCTTATATAGCCTAGTCCTCAGGCTCCACAGGTGACATGCCCAAGGAGATGAGTAACTGTTGCAGTGAGAGGGCCCAATCCTGTAAACTCTAATGCAGCTTTCTCCCACAGAAGCGGACCTGATCCTGTGTGCACTAAAGTTAGAAACTTCAGGAACAGCCCCAATCCTGACAATATATAAACACCAGGAGTATGGGAAACAATAAGGTGAACTGGAGATCTTAGTACAGAAGAATAAATACGACTTGATAAATATAGTTGAAACTTGGTAGGATGACATGACACCCCTGACTGGAATTGAAGGATATAATTTGTTCAAAAAGAACAGAAAAGGAAGTGGATTCACAGTATGTGTCAAAAATATATATTTCGGTGGTAGAAATACAAGAGGGCCAGCACAGTATTCCCATCAAGAGATTAAAATAATTAGAGTAAAAAGTAAAAGGAACATGATTGTTTGAGTCTACTACTGACTGCCCAGCCAAGGAGAAGATGAGGATGAAATCTTTGAAAAACAAATGGCAAGAATCTCAGAGATTGAGATTCTGAGAACTCTAATTGAATTCTAAAAGACTTCAGTCATCCTGATATAGTATTTGTTGGGAGCAAATTCTGCCAAACAGGATCCTTCCAAGAAATTCCTGGCTTGTGTTGCTAATAAATATTCTCTTATTAAAAGTTTGTCTAATTCACACAGGGGAATTAAAGGATGTCTGATTTAAGTGACCACACAGGAAACAGGAGGAAGCCTTTTTCTTTCTACGCTTGTTTCTTTTTAAAGTGGTCTTGCTGCCAGATGGGAGGTCTAAGTCTAATAAATAAATAAATAAATAAATAAATAATATTTATAGGCCTGCAGGGAGCTGCCTAGATGCCCTAAGCACATCCGATCTCGCCCGATTTCGGAAGCTAAGCAGGGTCGGCCCTGGTTAGTACTTGGATGGGAGACCACCAGGGAATACCAGCGGCTGTAGACGCCTGGAGTGGGAACTGGCAAACCACTCCAGTATTCCTGCCAAGAAAACTCCATGTACATGAAGTCACGAAGAGTCGGTCACGACTGTAACGACACAACACACACACAGGCCTGCAGGTGGTGCCATTACAAAGAACTGCCATAATCAAGCAGTATAAGGGCTTCCTTTTTCAATTTCCTCATCCAGTAATCTATTTTTTTTTAAAAAACCTAGAAAAGATATATTCTTAAGCTGTTTTTTTAAAAAAACAGCAACACCTCAGAAATATTTTGCAGGAAGTAGTAGCTGTAATAGAGAAGAGGGGGGACAAAAAGAATCAGAAGAGAGGCTTTGCAAGAGAGTGAGTGCCTTGTGTGTGCATGCACAGCTTGTCCTCCTTTATGAGATAAGAGGCAAGATATGAGGAAGAAGGTGCTTTGTGTGTGTGTGTACGCACACACACAGGGCTCATTCTCCCTTTCTGCATCAGTTCATGCAATCACACACCTGAACCAATCCAAATGATTCATTTAAAAATACGCTCAACAGGGACAAAACAGAACCAGCCCTTCCCAAACCCATTGTATTTTCTCCATATTTTGCAGTGCAGTTGCAGCTGTAGTGGATATAGTGGTAATAAGGAAAACTCTAGGGAAAAGTGACCATGCTATATTTAATTTTTAGATTACAAAGGAAGCAAAAGCTAAGTGCAGCCACATAAGTAGGCTGAATTTTAGGACAGCTGATTTCAGTAAAGTCAGAAAAGGAGTCCAAGATGCATAGGAGTTTCTTTAAAAAGGAAATTGTAAAGCTACAATTATAGTCATGTGAAAAAGAATGTACACCCTCTTTGAATACTGTGGTTTCATGTATCAAGACATAATAAAAAGCATCTAGTCCTTAGCAGGTCTGAAAATTAGGTACATTACAACCTCATATTACACTGTGCCGCAATTTATTTTACAAAAATAGAGAAGAGTTATTTTACAAAAACAGAGAAGGCATATGTGAAAAACTAAGCATACCCTAACTGCTTCCATGGGAACCAAATGCCCTTGACGGAATTGATCACTAGTAGCAAGTATGACCACCTTTAGAAAAGCTAGTTTTAGCACATTGCTGGTCTGGAGCATTCAGGTATGTGTTGATACAATCTCAAGAAGGAAACAGATCAGCAACTATCATAGAGAAATCATTGTTGTTGCTCATGAGTGCAGGAAGGGTTACAACACAATTTCCAAACAATTTCAGGTACACCTTAGTGTTGAAGATTAGTCACAAGTGGAAAACATTCAAGACAGTTCCTGAGAGTGGATGTCCAAGCAAATTTGTCTGGAGGTCATACTGTACAATATTCAAAGAAATTGCAAAGAGAGAGAGAGAGAGAGAGAGAGAGAGAGAGAGAGAGAGAGAGAGAGAGAGAGAGAGAGAGAGAGAGAGATCTGAGGCTCTACAGGTTTCAATTAGAATGTTAAAGCTCATGACAGTACAATTAGAAAACAACTGAACAAGTATGGTTTATTTGGAAGATTTACTGGAAAAATCCTCTTCTCACTAAAAAGAACATGGCAGCATGGCTTATGTTTGCAAAGTTGTATCTGGATAAAGCACAAGACTCTGGAACAATACCCTTTGGGCAGATGAGACCAAAGTGGAGCTGTTTGGCTATAATGCATAGTGCCACCTTTGACAGAAACCAAACATAACATATCAGCGCAAACACCCCATACCTACTGTCAAGCACTATGGTTTTGCAGTCAGAAGTCCTAGCTAGGCACCTTACAGTCATTGAGTCCACCATGAACTCCTCTGTATACTAAAGTATTATAGAGCCAAACATAAGGCCATCTGTCTGATAGCTAAAGTTTGGCTGAAATTGGTCATGAAACAGAACAGCTCCTAAGCACACCAGCAAATCTTCAGCATGATGGCTAAAAAAGAGAAAAGAATCTAGGAGTTGCAATGGCCCAGTCAAAATCCAGACCTCAACCTAACTGAAATGTTATGTCAAAATTTTAAGAGAGCTGTGCATATACAAATTCCCACAAACCTCAATGAACTGAGGTAATGTAAAAAAAAGGAGTGGGCTAAAATTCCTCGACAATGATGTGAGAGACTGGTAAAGTCATAGAAAAAATGATTACAGTACTTCAAGATATTACTAATGAAGGTGGTTCTGCAAGTGAATTAATCATAAGGTGTACTTTGTTTTTCCACACATGGCTTCTCTACTTTGGCCTTATTTTTGTAAAAATTAAAAAAATGACAGTGCAATATATCATGTATTGGTTTTTTCATCCGATATTGTATTTACCTAATTTCCAACAGATTACAAAGCAGTTCCCTCTGTAAACATCTTGAAAACAATGCAGAACAAATCTACCAAAGTAATTTTATCTCATTGTTTAACTAACCTTCTTAGTAGATGGTGAGAATACTACAGATGTAATGTATCTTGTGTCTTCAACAAAGCTTTTTGAGAAAGTGGGTAGCAGGTCCATGATTTCTGTTTAGCAAACTAAGCATAGACTCGATTGAACACCTGTCAGATTGGTTGCAGAATCCTAGTTAAGTCATGCTTCTAATGAAGTTTCAGAGAGGATAGCCATGTTAGTCTTTTCAAGAATTTCAGGCAAAAATAAAAGAAAAACAAAACAAAACAAAACAAAAGACACAAACATGTGGCACCTTAAAAGACTAACTTTCATATTTTAATGTGACGTTTCATGAACATGTGCACTTCTTCAAGACATAGCAGCAGAATGAAAGGGCTGAAATCCACGCCCTATGGAGCAAGGTTGAAATAAATAGGTATGTTTAGCCTTGAGAAACAAAGACTGAGGTGAGATATGATAGCACTCCTTAATATATACTTGAAAGTTTGTCATACAGAGGAGGAGCGGGATCTGTTCTCTATCATTCCAGATGTCAGGACATTTACAAATGGGCTCAAATTATAGGAAGCCATATTTCAGCTAAATATCAGGAAAAGTCTTCTAACTGTTAGAGCAGTACAACCTTGCTGGAACACCACGAATGTCATGTAATAATAGCATAATAATATGTTACCATGGTGTTATGTCAGCATTTTCTCTGACTGATGACTCATCAAACAATTATTTCAACACTAGTGCTTTTGTTTTGATTATGATACACACATACAGTCCAATTTTCAAATGGATTCATTATCTCTGAATGTCTACTTTGAGACAAATTTAAATTAAGGCTTCAGAGTTTCCGGAGATTATCAGCTAGCATTATATCTAACATCTGAGACATTTGGATGATGAACCTTTGATTTCAGAGCACTAGCTTGTTAAGGCACACTAATTAGGTCTTTACAAATTATACTAGTAGAGTATTATTAAGGAAGGTCTTATAGGCAGTTGATTATTAGGGACAGTTTCCCCTCAATTGAGCATTATAAATCTCCTAGCTTTCCAAAAGAGCAAAAGATCTTCTCATTAATGAGATACTTATTTCTGGCTATTGCTTGTACTTTGTTATGAATGAGAGAATGTGTCAAAGAATTAGTGTATGCTTCCCTTATACACTCTATTTTTAAGGTGGCGGAGAAGCCCTTTCCCATTCTTTCTCTTATTATGTTTTTCTAGAAATTATTTAGGTACACATACTTCATTGTCTAAGTACTGGGGCAGAAATAGAAATGATAGCAAGTCTGGAGAGGAGAAAGCAAATAGGGAATACTGTTTCATTTGGGCGCTTATTCATAGGGAGCAAGCCCAGATTGCAGCTAGTGTTATGGTTGTATGTATTCTTACGTCTTGTCCAAGTAGCCTTGCAGTTACATCCACCTACCAGGTCTGCATCTCCACACAGACTCTTGTGAAGGAAAGGAATATGTGATCCCAGCATAGGCGAGTTACAGGGCCGGCACTAGGTTTTTTTGCGCCCTAGGCGGGGGTGGCGGGGGCGGCGGGGGGCAGGGCAGGGGGTGGCAGTGGTGGGGTGGGGCGGCAGGTGGGTGGGGGTCAGCGGGGGCGTGGCGGCAGGGGGCAGCAGATGACAGGGGATGGTGACGGGCACGGGGGGCAGACGGCAACGGGCACGGGGGCGGCGATGGGTAAGGGGGCAGCGGGGAGCAGGGGCGGTGGCCAGCAGTGGGGGGGCAGGGGCAGCAGGCTGGCCAGCACCCCCTCTCCATTTTGGCGCCCTAGGCAACTGCCTAGTTCACCTTAATGGACGTGCTAGCCCTGGTGAGTTAGACTACATCCAGTAGGCTTTTCAGGGCCATGTGTTCTGGGAGTTGTAGTCCAAATATCCTTCCTCATCTATGCATAAAATGGAGATGGAGAAGATACAAGAAATATTTTTGTTTCTACCCTGCAGAAAACCACATGTCACTTGACTTGGTTTTGGAAGTCACTGCATGTAGTTTATAACTGATTGTGCCATCTTCATTCTCTATCATATCCATTCCCAGCCCACATAGCTAATAAGTATTTGGGGGCAAATGATGACTTTCTTCAGAACTGAAGACACCTTCTCTTTTCCATCTTGTGTTATTTCTTATCCAAAGGTCTCAGGACTGGACAATTTTTATAGCCCAGGAAAGCCTACGGCTCAAAGGCAGAGCTCAAGTCTTGCATGTGATGTCCACCCTTGTTATTCCCAGGCAAGAGTGGGAGATACTCCTCTCTGAAACCTTGGAGAGTGACTGCCAACCAGTACAGATAATAACATGGTGTTGGATGGATGAATGTCATTTGACCTGGTAAGCCCTCTTCCTATATTCTCCCTTTGAAGCAATACCTTCAGGTCTCCCAGTGCATATGAGTCAGCCACTGTTGTAGATCGTCACACTCTCTAGCATCAGGCTGTGGATCAATGCTACTCCATGTTCTGCCCAAGAGTCCATATGGGCAATACTTACAGTATGCCCATATTTAGATAAGATTCTCCATCAAGTAGTGAAAATACCTGTTTGTCATATCATGTGCCTTTTCTCACTTCTGTATCTTGCATTTAGCATCCTGTGTTTTATGACTGGGCATTGGAAAGTATTGTTGGCTTGATTTGCAAGTCTAATTACTGAAGCATATATGGGGAAACCACACTGTACAAAGCTATTCATTGGCTAATTACAAGATTCCTTTGAAAGTTGAGCTAGATGCTGAGTTTCCAAAATGTAGTCTGAAATAATTAGTTAGAATATAATTAATGAATAGAGTAAATTATACACCATTTTCTCCTGTTTTTCTTAAGTGATTGATTTCTCCCTGCAGCCTGTAAATTTAATGTTCATGCATGTGTAGTAATAACAATAATAAAAAGAACATCAATTCACGAAATCTTTTTTCACTATATCAATTTACCCCACCCATGTTTTTTTATATCCCCCACTGCATGAAAATGTGCTGCACTTAATAAAACAAATCTGGTGCATTAGCTTTTATTTCTCAGAACAATTGTCTTATGCTGCCTGCTGCTTTCTAAAGGGAAGATCGCCACACCCATGAGCTGGTGGAAAAAGCAGGATTGGGAAGCATGAGTTGGCACTGAGAGAAAGGACTTTAGCTGCATTTATAGGTAAATGTGATAAATTGTTCTCAGGAAATCAATGGTGTAAATCACCTCTCTATCGCTATAAACAGACACATTTTTAAAAGGTTTTATAATGAATGCCTCTTCCAAAATGTCACCTGATAGTGTGTGGCTTTTCCTAGAAAGAAGCAGACTGTGCAGAGATCACGTTTGTATCTTAGCTGAGGGAAAATGTTGCCCCCTCTTGACTGGAAACAGAAATATCATCAGCAGGAAAGGTTTATGAAAAATAAATCATATAAGGACCATTCTGCATAAAGTATACTGTTACTATAAAGCTCAACCTAATCATAAAATCAGTATTCTGATGTTAAAGATGTATCAGAGGGGGAAAAAATCCACATAAAGGATACCAAAGACAATATCTATTTTCATTTTTTAAAAACCTTCTCTGCAGTAATTCCTCTAAACATTCTTTTTGTGTGTATCAAGCAGAACAGAAGAAGGAAAAGTTGACAAAACTGAAGCAATGAAGATGGGGTAAATAAACATCATTAAAATTCAATTCTTAAAAAAATCTCTGATTTATTAATGTGGGATACTGTGCTTTTGAATCCAGACTTCAGGACACCAGAAATAGTCCAATATTGCTCCACAATATATTGCCTCAATTACCAGCAGGGGGGAAATGATGTCAATACTTATATAGCAAAAGACAGCCTGAATATAGACAGCACCAATGGCAACACTTAAGATGGTCTACATACAAGATGGTCTTACTTATGCCCACAACAACTCACAGTGTGGCACTAAGCAAGGGGAAATCCTAGAAGCTGCCTCCTGTTTTTCATCAATTAAATACTCCACGCCCAAACACGAAACAATTGTCAGGATCATTATTTGACAAATGTAGTCCTGTGATACCATAATACTCTGAAGGGTTGTTTTGGATTTAATGGTGAAACCAAGCTGAAAGTAAGTGCATCAATGTAAGGAAACCAGCAAGGAGATGGTTAATTTATTTCCAGAAACCTGTAAAAATCTGAGCTTGGTAGCTGCAATGAGCTATATGGGAGGAGGGAAGTATCTCCTAACTAGGTAAACTAGCTGTGCCTGTGTATGGCCTTATCTATACCTTTGAAGGCCAGAAGAATGTGATGGGAATCCGTTGTCTTCAACTCTTATGGTACTGAAATCAGGGATACCTGTGATATTATTTGATTAAGTGTTCTTGCATAAGTTCCTTATTAGGGTTTTGAAAACAGCACATTTGATTAGCACAAAGGTTTGAATCATCCAGAGGAGGAATGATGGGACATATTGAGAGGTAAATGAATGGCACACTTAAGCAGCTTATGCTCCCCTACTTTGATTGTTCCAACTTTCAACATGTAATCTGTGCCAATTATTCTGCCAAACTGTGTGTGCACCGAAACCAACTTTCCCTGTAAGGCAGGGGTGTCCAAACCTTTTGCAAGGAGGGCCAGATTTGGTGAGGTGAAAATGTGTGTGTGGGGGGGGGCGACCATTCAGCTGCATTTGGCCCCCAAGCCAGACATTGGACAAGCCTCTATAACATGCAAGGAGGTAGGGAGGATGCTGCAGCAATGGGAGCAGGTAGGCTGGGAAGGTGGCTGGGTGGCAGTGGACGGAGGCAGGGAGGGCAGGCAAAACATAAAACTGTAAGCTGATGCCTCCATCTTGTATGGGGAAGGGCCAGCTGGTGGGGATGCATGACAGACTAAGCTGGCAGGGAGAAGAGACCACTCAAAATTTGTAAACGGGTCGCATTTGGGCCCGGGCCTGACTTTGGACATGCCTGCTGTAAGGTGTGCATGGGTGTAGGCACATAAGAGTTCCACTGGTGCCACACAGTGATAGCCAGGGTCATTGTCTGTTTATTTCCAGGTTTTGGCTGAAACTCCATCCCCTGTGTGCAGACAAAATAGGCACCCATGCAGCAGAGATAAAAATTAGAGGTAATGTTGACTGGAACTATACTATTTTTCCATGGAGCGATTACACAACGTTATTATTCTTTTCGAATCCCTAAACATGCTGTTGAATATGTAAATCTTTTTAAAATTCCCTCAATAAAATAATAAAATGTTACATCTGTGTTGTCACCCAGACAGACCAAGGGGTTGGTGAGACTAAAGAAAATGCCTGGTGCTCAGAATTTTTGAGTACTTGATGGGTTTTTGGAGTTTTCCACCTAACAAAGTTGGCTTGCAGCCACAAGCAACAACCTGAACATTTTTGTTTCTCCCAGAACATAAGAGAAGCAAGTAAGATCCCGTGTGTTGGGAAAAGTCTCACAGGAAACTTTTCACAATCACCAGTGCAATAGACCCACCTGATAAGTACTCTCATCAGGTGAAGCAAGGGAAGAATAGCTAAGTGGTAAATGAATCCTGTTTTAGCCAGTAATCCTTCACAGATACATAAAATGGAGAAATATACACACACTTTAACCTCTCAGATAAACTGAGAGGCACAGTCCTTAACCTTTTGTACTGTAGCTCACTGGAAGAGGGGCAATGTGTAGCCTGAATAATTGACTGGTAAACTGCCCAGAGAGTGCTTTAAGCGCCATGAGGTGGTATATATGCAGCACACTTTGCTTTTCGCTTTAAATTAAGATTGTCATGCCTGCTCCAACAAAAGCAGACTAAAAAGATACTTTTCAATCTCCAGGCCCTTTCCTTAGGGCAGGTAACCTGATGAAGAAAGCTGTATCAGACCAGAAGCTCTACAAATATGTTGTATGAATGCTTCCAAAAATGCTCCCTCCCCTTTGGAAATAAAAATAGTGAGGGCTTGAAGTTAGCAAATATTGTCCTTGGGGACCAATATCAAAATCATCCCTATTATGTAAAAAAAAAAAAGACAGTGAAGAAAGATGGGGTGGGAGTAAAATCAACTCATTTGAAATCTAATATTGGGAAAGATACCACAGCCACAGATACCACAGCCAGCCAGAAAAGCAGCAACATAGGTGCTCAATCAAATCAATCCTAAACTCATTCTAAAGCAAAAATGAGTAATCTGAGGCCATCCTACCATGCACATATAATGAAAATTTTCAGAATTGACTAGAAAAGGGAAAAATGCTGAAATTGGGGTGGGGCGGGGGAGAGAAAGATAGGAAGACCTATCATGAGATATTCTCCCAATAAAGGGAGTTTGCAAGACCTGAACAGAATCTAATGGAAAATTAGTCTGTTTATTTATTTATTATTTTTATTTATTATTGAATTTATACCCCGCCCATCTTCCCAAGGGAACTCTGGGCGGCTTACAAGGCTGAGGAATACAGCAGAAATCAATAATGCAAACACATAAAAACACACAGACAAACTGTTTGTCTGTATGGATGTTGTTTGTAACTTATCCTTTTAATTGATTTATTTTCTTTGCAGTGTTTTTTTTGGGGGGGTTTGTTGTTGTGTTTTATAATTTGTTGTACACCGTCCAGAGTTCCTGAGGGAAGTTGGGCAGTTATAAATAAATAAAAATAAATAAATAAATAAATAAATAAATAAAAGACAATGTTGCTAGGGAGTGGGTAGCAGTAGAAAGAATGAACAACCTAACATGAAATGATGTTGGTTTTGCTGGAAGGGACCTCGTGGATCATTGAGTCCAATCCATATCAATGAGGCACAGTGGGGAACTGAATTTCCAACCTCTGGCTCTGCAGCCAGAGTCCTAAATCACTGAACTAGTATATTCTGATTTTTTATTAATTGCCAAACAATTGTATACCAACATGAAAGGTGGAATAGTTGAGACTACAACAGGATATTGTCATCAAACTCTGCTAACACTGAATAAACCATCCCCAACCGAAACGAACAGTAATTTCGCAGCTTAGACGAGTGAGATTTGGAACATTTGTTCTCTATTCTTTTTAAAATACATTTTAAAATATTTTTACAACCAGACACAGAATCCCTTTGCTTGTTTGGTCTAGAAGGAGTTCTCATGTGGGCCATGTGAGAGACCCTGGCACATCCACAGACTGGATACAATTCTTCACACACTGGCTTATAGGGTTCATTTTGTGACTTATACAATCTTGATTCACCCTATCTTTTCCATTGTCATACTGCCCTCACAAGACTTTTTTTTCAGATATTCAACCAAAATCTGACTTCCTGTAACTTAGGTCCATCCTGGTAATTTGGCTCCAAATTTTTATTTCTAGAAGTCCTGCTAAAAGAACAAAATCATATTCATAAACATCAGTGGCAGAAAAAGGAAGTGAGAGAGAAATGGATGGAAAGAAAACATCCATTTTCATTCTTCTATTCTTAATTCTTTCTTGATTCTTTTGTTGATGTTGCATTGTGTTTTATTTGTTAACTGCCCGGAGTTCCCTGGGAAGATGGCAGTATAAAAATAAATATAATTAATTAATTAATAAAATAGAGTCTTAAGGGTGCCTTAAATTATTACATATCTGGTAATATTACTAATACTACATAAACCATGTTGTAATACTATTAAATATATAGTTTTATAGTATAAGTTAATATTAGTGTATATTAGTATTATTATTTTGCAATTTAATGGCTAAAATTCTGTTGCTTAGCATACTTTGTTGCATGGAAGTTGGTACATTAAATCAGTGGGGATTTGGCAAGTCCATAATTTCTATTGATTCAAATGAACCAACTCTGATTGCAAGTTACTACACCAAAGAAAGAAAGAAGGAGTTTGGGAAGGGTGGGGGATATGAAAAACCTCTATTTCATTGTGACTACACAAGGAACGCATTGTAAAGATACTGTGAAATGTACTCTGCTTTTCCTTCCTGGTTTGATGTGGAACAATAGACTGCAAGACAACTCTGGCACAGATTGCTAACCCCGGAGGTGCTAGGTGATGCACTGAAGCAGCGCACAGAGTGAAATGTGCATTCATGACTTCATATTTGTTCTTCAGTATTGCCTGCCCACCATTTCTGTAATGTGTGTATGATAATGAAGTAGATCTTTTTATCCCTTCCCAAAGATTGTTTTAAGCATGATATAATGATCTAATTCTCAGAGGAGAAGCAGAAGGGATTTTAAAGTGTGCATGATGAAAGTGGGCAATTATCAGAGTAACAGTCAAGTGCAATGTAATGGTAGGCACTCTGTATATGATGATACATAAAACATCCCAATGGCATAGGAGAACTAGATTTTAAAAGAAAATGGGTCACATTAGGATACAGAATCTTTACTAACAAAAGTATTCTGAATAAAAGGCTGGTTGGGGAAAGAATCCATGGATGTGTGATCCATGAACATAGATATTTTTCATTGTTTGACAAGTGGGGCACCACAAGATTCTATCCTGGGTTTTGTATTGTTTGGCATGTTTATGAACAATTTGAATAAAGGAGTATAACAGACAATCATCAAATGTAGGGTCAACATCTAGTGGGAAAGGGTAGCTAGCACATCATAAAACAGAATCAGGAAGAAACAGGATTATTTTCATGAGGACAGGATTATTTTCTTTCAGTCCAGAGGGTAAAAAATCCAAACCAATGGATTGAAATAGAAAGAAAGGGCCTAGTAACTAAACAAAGGAAAGAACGTTCTGAAAGAACAACACATGACGTTGGAATTGACTACTTTCCTTGGAGATGGTTCAGCAGAGGTTGGATGGCCGTCTGTCAGATTCCAGCATTGACTGGGAATTGGATTAGATGATCCATGAGTCCCTTCCACCTCTACAGTTTCAATTCTAGGACTTAATATTTCCTTGGCCTTTTTATCTTAAATATCAGATATCAACGTCTATCTGCCTGAGTGTCTTGCATAATCCCAGGTCTAAACACACAGAGCTGCCATTATCACAATCCATATCTCCGTTGATGACTCTGTACAATCATACCCACCTAATATGAAGTTGGCCAAAGCATTCATCTTTGGTGGTTGAGCAGGAACCTCCCCATGCCTCAACCTCGGCTACTTGAGAAGCAGCTGCTACAGAAAACTTTCCAAAGCTAGCGATTTCCTTTAACACGTCCCTCACCAAAATGGAGGTTTCATCACCTTCTCATGCCACATAACGGGGAACAGGAAAATTAGAAGGTAACAAAGTGGCCGAGACTGTAATAAAATGGCAGAAATAGCTGCAACCCTTTTGGGGGAAAAGAAAGAAGAGGACACATACTGCCAGTCTCCATTCGAGTTTCATATATCTGGCCTCTAGATGAGCACGTTGTGGTATGTCAAGTGAACATGACAAATAGTAGCAATGCCAGATACAATTAGCATCAGCTTATCTTCCTCTTCCTTCATGCTTCTTATCCTATGGCCTACATTCATCCTAGGGCAGGGATGGCAAACCTTTAAGAGTCCAAGAGCCCAAATTACAATTAAAAACCCACTAATTTTTCGCAAAGTGCCAATACAGCAATTTACCTAAATACAGGTGGCTGTGAAGGGGTGATATTGGGTGCCTACAGAAAGGGCTCCAAGCGCCACCTTTGGCACCTGTGCCATAGGTTCGCCAACACTGCCCTAGGGTGTGGACAGGGTATAGCTGTAACTGTTGCCTTCTTCTGTGCCATGGGGGCAGGGGCATGCATCTTGCTTCCCAGTGCAGAAAAGTGTGAGACAATGTGGTATAAGGGAGCAAGGCCACTGCCTGGCTGTGCCTCTACCACTGCACAATCATCATGTATATGGATGTTTTCCCCCACCTGGAGCATGTTGCTAAATCATCACTGCATAGATAAATTAGGTAATCATATTCCCCAACACTGCAGTTATCATTGCCTTGTGCAAGACATCTTCAAGAAGATTAGACAAATTCCTTCGCAGATAATTTTTATCCTGTGAAAAACCCAACTCTCAATCACATGCCAATGCAACATTTTCAATTCTACAATCTCTGTTGAGTCCTTATGTGATGTGACAGTATGAATTTTGAATTTGTATGCTAATGACCCAAATGCTTTTACTTAGCATAGTAAACTATATTAGAATATAATAATCATAAGCAAACAATATTTTCAGGAAATGCTCTCTCTCTCTCTCTCTCTCTCTCTCTCTCTCTCTCTCTCTCTCTCTCTCTCTCTCTCTCTCTCTCTCTCTCTCTCTCTCTCTCTCTCTCTCTCTCTCTCTCTCTCTATCTATCTATCTATCTATCTATCTATCTATCTATCTATCTAATGTACTCAGTCCAGTAAGTTTACATATGCTCAACATTAAGTCACTCAGTTCAAGACTGGAGTTTTTCAGGTTTGTAAATATCAGGTTTCAGATTCCTGTACTCAAGTGACATATTCTATGAAAATATATTTCACTTTTCTTTGCTAGCATCAAAGATATTTTGCAAGAAGAAAATGTATTTAGTTGAAGTATAGACACACTTTAAACAGGTAAAATATCTGTATTTTTAAAAACTGAAAGAAATACTTCAATTGCTAACATATGTTTACATATTTATATCATAAAGAGGGCCTGAAACCTGCAATTGTACCAATCTTTGTGAGTTCACTAATTGGTTCAAAAGAAAGAGTGCCATCTAGTGTATTCCCAGTGCAATATAATGTGTATATTTTCCCATTTAATGTGCTTTCAGAAGTTTCATTTCACCATGACAGAGGATAAACATAGGTTAACATTCAAATTCAAATTATTTTCATTTGTAGAGCAAATAAACTAAGGAGATCTAAAAACAAAAAGTAAATTCTATTACAAAACTGTACTCAAAAGTCCTTTTGAATTCAGTGGTACTAGCGCCCAATCTTCAAAATGGAACTAATGCAAAACAGATAGCACATTATCCAAGAAAAACATCTTTGTATATATTTAGACATCTTTCTTGGAAATGTGCTACCTGTTCTGTATTAGTTCACTGTATTTGCTTCTAAGTGAAGTCAAGAGGCTTAGGCATGTGTACTGGATCTATGTCAGTAGCTTTAGCATCTTCACTTTCCTTATAGCTTACAATACTGTTCCATGAAAACTGCAATATGCACAAAAATTGTCTATACAAAAACATGGAGATGGGTATTCAAGTGTAACTTGTGATGGTAGTGCTGGAGACTCCAACTGTATACTCAAGCCCTGGGAATATGGACGTCGTTATTGGGATTTTAGTTAAGACTAGTTGTGTCGCCTCTGTGAGACAACACAATGAAATTGTCTGTGAAGATTCTCAGACATCCAGGTGAGGCTATCTGGAACCTGAATCACAGCAACTGGATTTCTCTTCTTGTTAGATCAGAACTTTTCACTACTGATTTAAATAGCTTCTTCAGTCTGAAGAAGGTTGGTAGGAGAGCTCCAATTTATACACATTGGTTTCACTCCAACCTGGCCTGAATAGGCTCATTAGATGGACAATGGCTAGGGATGTGTGAAAGTAACACCCGTTAAGCATGGGGACTTCTTGGTGGAGTTATGAATTGGTCCTGATTTTTCTGGGGAAAGATGAAAGGGTAGCATCATAAATAGGAGACAGATTGTGCCTAAGTCCTCCACCCCTATTGAGAGACGATTTTCTATACTCATATGAATGGCCACCCTGACCCCTCTCTTGAACTACCTATCCTTCTCTCTGTATGATGTGTACACCTTCATCATTAAATGGGTGTCCTTCTTCCTACAAATGAACATACACAGGTGATTCTGGTCCTGAGCTGTTGCCCCTCCTGTGCTGGACCATCTTCCTGTTTAATGGCTGTTTAGTTGTCCAATGTAGAGCTCTCACTTTATTGGGCCACATATACTTTATAGCTCCTCTTGTGTTTTGGTGTCTGGTCTTTTGGGTGGACGAATCTCTGCTTTCACGTGTTTGTGGGTCAGAAATGAACAGGTATATTTTCAACTTCTCAGACACACCAGCCGTGTAAGGAATAACCAGGTTCTTTCATTGGTTTTAGGTCTTAGGCTGTTTCACTGTACGGCTGGATCGGGACAGTGTCTTGTTAAAGGCCCACTCTGGATATCCACAAACCCTAAAAGCTGTTTTCAGATGCCTGTCTTCCTTCTTCTTGGCTTCTGTGGTAATGACCATGTTTTCTGCTCTATGGTTTTAAATCCTGATGATTCCTAGTTCGTGTTGTAATGAGTGGTGGGAGGCATGCAGCAGGTACTGATCAATTTGTGTGCGTTTCCTGTACATTTCTGTTCCTAGGCTACCAACGGGTCCTGTGGTATATTAGTGCTATAGAATTGGACATCTGCAACAGTCTACCAGTGGCAGAAGCTGAACAACTCAGGCTTCTGCAATTAAAGAAAGTGCAGCTTTGTAAAAACCCTATTTGCCAAAGGCATTGCCTTTTTGAACCTAAGCACAGAAAGAAAGCACAAGAAGACATACTCATGGATCACAAGACAAAATACAGTGGTACCGCCAATTACAAAATTAATTTGTTCCAAATGCATTTTCTTAACTTTAAATGTTCATAACTCAAAACAGGGTTTCCCTTAGAAATGCATTGGAAACAGATTAATTTGTTCCAAGTGGGAAATCACCCCCACCCAGAATGCAAAAAGCACATATAATAGGCAAGCAAACAACAGAAGATGAGCAACCTACCTTATAACCACTTGAGGAATCCACCAAAGAAGTCCCCAAAAGTCCCAAAAGTGGTGCCAAATATTTCCAAAATGAGCAGTTTGACCAGGTCAAGAAGAAGAAGAAGAAGAAGAAGAAGAAGAAGAAACAGCAGCAGCAGCAGCAGCAGCCCTAGTTCTCAGCTTCTCTTTTCAAAATGGCTCCTTCTTCCTAATTGCAGCACTTTAGCCAGGTGGCAACAAGAAATTCACCAAAGAAGTCCCCCAAATGGTTCCGAATATTTCCAAAATGCGCACTTTGTGCAGGTCATTAAAAAACAGAAGCTCCGGTTCTCAATGTCCCTTTTCAAAATGGTTCCTTCTTCTTCCATACTGAGACTTCACCTGTACCAGTGAGATTTCCCAGATTACCATGAAACCAACTCCTCAGCCTCATTCTTCCCTCTCCTAACTGTTTTTTTTTTTTTTTGCACAGGAAATTGCCAAATTCTGTATGACTCAATACTTTTTTTCCAGTGAGCCATGTGCAAGCAAGATGACACTATCTCCAGAAATTATAACAGTTCTGCACAAATTAGTGTTTCTGCCAAAAACTATCCAACATCCAAGAAATCCCATGAGATTTTGCAGCAAGGTCCCTCCCCCTTGGCTTGTCATCAGGAATGAGAATCTCTGAGAATCATATCTATAAGTAGTAGCTACTCCATTCATTAGGCAGTAAAAGGCAGAATAACTATGCAGTTTCATAGCATAAGAGACATGCACCTGAAGGTTTTTTTTCTGTGTGATAATGGATGCCCAAAGTTTTCATAGGGCAGTGACTATTTAGGGACATCCTCTGTTACGACAAGGTATGTGTAGCCATCCACATGTTGTTAGATTGTAGTTTCACCAGCCCTAGCCATTATCACCAGTGGAGAAGTATTATAGAAGCTGCAGTCCAAAAACATTTGAAAGGCTAACCTTCTCACATTCCTCCTCTGTCTCTCAAGGACTTCTTCCCTCTCTCCTTCCCTCCCTCTCTCCTTCTATTCATCTACCTATACACTAATAAACTGTTTCCAATATGATTAAAAGAATTAGCTCTTCTCTCTCTCAATTTAAGTAGACTGTCCTTCTGTGCCAGCTCTGCATGTGTGTGTGTGTGGGGGGGGTAGGTGGGTGGGTGGGGTAACTTTACAAGTAGAAAAAAAATTTTGTGCAAATTGCTCAGCCACAACAGGATGGAGGTGTCCTGCACCAAGTCCAGAACTTTGGTGAAATTTCTTCACATTCCTCATCAGAACAAGGCATCTTGTCTGATTTAAGTTGGGAAAATATTGGCATCTAATTTATCTAAACATTTAGTCTGGCTAATGTCTAATGTAAGGTATTTTAGATGTCTTTAATTATTAGATGTCTCAAAGAGCAGCTCGGGATGTTAGTTGGGCCAGCCAGGCTTATAAAAATGATTGGATTGCAGTATGGACTGTAAAGCTTTGTGCATCCAGCATATGATCTGGCCAGTAGATGGAGCTCTATGGTTTACTTTGTGCTCACAGTTGAGAATAAAACCACTTCTGAAGGCTTTTATGGGCATTCAAGAAGATACGTTTCACCTTTACTTGATATGATCTTTTCCAGAAAAATAATGACAAAGTAAAAAAAAAGGAATTGAGAGGAATTAGGATATATGATATCAATCCAGTCAGCATTACATCACTTGCTTAGAGAATAGGGTGGTAATACAGTATATGAAAATATTTACTTTGGGGCTTTAAAAATATATGTTCTTTAAATTTTAATTCACTGTTTTACATATAAATATTTAAGAGGGGGAAAAGAATATGAAGAACAAGAAAGCAAAAATTAAAATATTGCAAGTCAGGCTCCAATGCCAGGGTACCTGAAAAAGTCTTCCTGGACCATAGAACACTGCTACACAGGAAGAGAGGCATTATGCCTACTGGTGGACTTGCCTTACTACTACTACTACTACTACTACTACTACTACTACTACTACTACTACTACTACTACTACTACTACTACTACACTACTACACACCAGAGTAAAAGAAATATATACTAGTTGTGGAACCAGATTAATAGTATCCTCTGCTGAGAGACCTATCCGGTGATAAAAGAAAGAACAAAACCCCAATCTTCTTCATATCAAGTACCATTTGAGAAAAACTGAATAATGTCTTCCAGATGAACTATTTTAAAACTCCGAGCAAGTTTTCTAAGCTAACATAAAGGTTATGAAATAACCTGGAGCCATACAAGAATTTTTAACTGAAATGGCAAGCTCCATTGAATACACTGTTAATTGTCCTAGGGCCAGGCTTTCTCTTTTTTGTTTTGTTTTTAGACAATTCCATCAGCTATGCACATGGACAGTACATTTGCACTTTGGGCACAAAATGTTTTATTTTTAAAGGCAATGTTTCCAATCTGGAAATATTCTGAGATTATGATTCTCATAATAATGATTTACAAAGAATCCAACATATCTTAGCAAATATGAAGAAAATGGGGCTTTGAATTTTTGCTGGTTTAGTACTGCAAGTAAAATTGTGTTATGTACTTCTCCATAAAAATATTTGAAGGAAACATTAGTAATCAAAGGAGTAACTGGGACTGTTGCATTACTCAATCTGGTTAGAGATAATTTGTGAAATGATACTAGACAGAAAGACAAACAGAAACAGAGTCTGTTGCATAAGAGTACTGAACAGGCAAGTAATCGTAGATACTATAAGGCAGGCCTGTCCGACAGGTAGACCGGGGGCTACCAGTAGCCTGCAAAGGGTTCAAAAGTAGCCCGCTGGCCATCAATAAAAAAGTGAGGGGATAAATTCTCCAGCCCTCCCTCCCCCATCCCAGGGGCCACCACTGCCCCAGCAAAGTTCTCAGTCTGCCAGCCCACTGTCTTAGCTGAGTGGGGCAGTTCAAGGGCCATGGCGCAGTCCCCTGCTCGAGCTAGGTGCAAGGGAGCCATGTGCATGGTCATGTGGGTTGCCCCTTGGAAGTGGTTATCTGTGCAAGCATGCATGAGCCCCCCTTGCACTCACCCACACCAGTTGGAGCGGGTGCAAGAGAAGTGTGTGCATGGTCAGCCTTCCCATAGGAATGCATTGAAATATGTTCCCTCCAGAATGGATTAATTGATTTTCAATGCATTCCTATGAGAAACCGCTGCTCTACTTACATTTTTTTTTTTTACGTATGAGCACGTGCTTGGAACGGATAAAATTCATAAGTAGAGGTTTTAGTGTAGTAGCCCTCAGGCACTTTGCGCCAGAAAAAGTAGACCTCGGCCTGTTCAAAGTTGGACAGCCCTGCTATAAGGCACAATCACATGTGGTTTGAAAATTGGAGAACTATCTTTTCCTTTCTGCCTTTCCGTCAATTAGATTCCAGATTATTATATTTATGGAAAAGGGGAGACTTTTCAAATTGGTTTGGCTGACCTATTTTGCCTTCCTCCTCAATGTCTCGCTGCAGAAACCCCCTACTTATGTTGATGAGCCGGTTTCCTTCAACATACATTCTTTGTTCTGGGATGATTGTCCTCACACACATCACTGCTTCAGTATTTTATAGATTCGTTTTGTTGGAAACTGGTGGGATTTATTTATTACACAGGATATTTCATTCTGAGTATTCAGAGGAAATTACGGTGTGGCCTCAGTGTTACTCTAATAACTCTACTGTGTATAGGGGGAGTACAGTATTTCCCCCCTTAGAACACAGGGTGGCATAGCAATTAACATGTGAACCCATGAAGAAGTATATTCAAGCTTCATAGTGTGAAGTGATGGCATATTTGCAAACCGGCTTCTGGGCATGGAAAATTTCTTTTACACTTGGCTTCTTGGCTGAAACTGACAGCACACAGTGTAATAAAATTAGAGATGAGTTCATAGCCTTAGTTTCATAGGGTCATGCTGCCCTGCTTAAAGAAGGAAACAATTATGTGTCCTTCCTGCTCACAGAGTTACTGGAATCTTGATGGTCACTTTGTGAGCAAATCAGGAACCAGCTTGGCCTATGGCTGGCAGGTGCTCTCGAGTCCTGGCTTGGCTTCTTGTGGGCTTTGGCATTAAATGAAGCATCATTTTTTCCTCTCATTTCTAGCTCAAAATGTTAAGTTTGCCTTTCACTTTACAAAGACTCCAGCAGTTTTGCCTCCGTATATCTTAAGAAACTATTCCTCTTTAATGTTTTGTACCATCTGCACCAAAGTGAACAGTTTTCTGAATATGGCACTAAGGTAGGATGACTACATGTTTTCTGTGTCTGCAATATCATATAAACCAATTTGCAGCATTTTTAAATCAAAAGTGGAGGCCATCTGCTGGGACCTAGATCTCCAGTTAACAACAGTAGATCGAGGAAAGACATCTGGTGCATTGCCTTCCCCAACTACCTTGATCACCTTTAACCTGTGATGTTGTCTGAAGTGGACAAGGGCCTTGATCGCTGTCATGCCACCACCTCCTCCCGTGTCCCTTGCTCAGCCTGACTTATAAAAGCAATTAGGCTGGTGACCTGATTGGGCAATTGTCAAAATAATCCTCTGCAATGGATGTCATTTCATCCCTGGATCACTGTCTGGACGCTGTTTCAGGATGGAAGAGGGTGAATAGACTAAGGTTGAACCCGGGCAAGATAGTACAACTGGGGACGGTCCTCCAAGAAAGAGCAGATCCACTGCAAAGCCATGCCTCCAATCTCCAACTCGGAGAGCCTCCCCAGAAGGATACCATGGTTGATGGTATCAAATGCTGCTGAGAGATTAAGATGGAAGTCCTCCATGTGAGGGTGCCAGGTGTCCGTGGATTGGGAAACTCCCTCAGTTTTTTTTTTTGGGGGGGGGGCTCTCTCCACACAGGATGAGGTGAGCAGTCTTGGCATAATATTGGACCCGGCACTTAGTACGGAAGTCCAGATGATGTCTTGTAGGGATTCACCTCTATTGTATTAGTATAGTTCTATATACCTAGGGACTCTGACATCACACTAAGGGCGATGCATCATGGGTGATGGGCTGACCAATCAGAGCTGAGAATAGCTCTATTCTAAGATGGCCCCTGGAGTACGGGGGGGGGGGAGGCCAGTTTGAAGGAATGTCAGGAATTCAGAGTCTCTACTGAGCATGCTCAGAAAGGGGAGCTGTCTGTCTGATTGGGTAGTGTCGGATGACGTGCAAGAACAGGAATAAAAGTGTTGTGCTGAGGGGAGAAAGAGAGCTTTACCATCGGAGCTCTTTAACATCAAGACTGCCTGTTCCCAGCCCTCCGGCTGAGCTGAGAGGAGAAGCCTGTCTGCTGGGTTTGTTTGCATATGCTTGCCTTGTTTTGCTTCTACATTCCTTCAGAGCCTCAATAAAGAGTACCAAGATCCCAACTGATGTGAAAGAGATCTCATCATTCCTGCACTTAATTCATATCTGAGATATCCCAGTGCAGGGGTCCCTATCATTCCTTCTCTATCAGAGAAGAAATCTCCACAATGCCTGTAATCTGCTTCACACATTTTCATCTATTGCAGATCGCACAACTGTGCACATTCCTGGACCCTGCGGCTCTCACTACATTGGTCCATGCACTGGTAGTCTCGAGATTAGACAACTATAGTGTTCTCTGTGTGGGGCTGCCTTGGAAGTTAATGCGGAGGTTCCAGCTAGTGCAGAATACTGAAGCCAGATAGGTAATGGGTACAAAAATATACCATCATATTACCCCTACCCTGGCTGTTCTGTACTGGCTGCCGATCCATTACTGCATTGACTTCAAGGTTTTAATGTTGACATACAAAACCCTAACTGTTTGGGACCTTTTTACTGTATCTATCAGAACGGCTTCTACCACAGAATTCTGTCTGTGCCACTCGTTCCTTGCGAGCAGATCATTTGAGGGTGGCTCCGAAGGAAGCCCATAAGTCAGTAATGAAGAATTGGGCTTTCTCAGTGGTGGCTCAATTATAGGGAATCCGCTTCCCCCAGAAATCTGTCTGGCTGTCACACTGTTGATATTTTTAAAATGTCTGAAGACCTGTTTATTTAGAATTGCTTTCCCCAGCTATTAATTCCCTTTCACTGATCTGCTGATATTTCAATCTCTTTCCGTCTATCTTCCGCTTATTTTGTCTACTGTTTTACGATCAATGTTGTTTTAATTTCTATGTAATCATGTTATGCTATTTATCCTATTGTATATTTAATTTTGTTTATTGTAAGTTGAATTTTTTGTAAACCGCCCAGAGTGGCGGTTTTGCCAGTTGTGACAAAACCCTGGAAACAGGAGTAATGAATATACAAATCATCAGCCAATCCCAGCAGGAGGGCGGGGAATGGTATGATATAAAAGGGGTGGAGCCTAGTCAGTTGAGGCAGTTCAGTGAAGTTAAGTTAAGTTGAAGGTTTTGAGAGTGAGTGCTGGGAGAGAGCACTGCTGTCAGGCAGTGAGGGCTATACTGTTTACTAGTTATTAAAGACAGGGGGGCTGGAAGAGTTGATGAAATCTATTATATGTTAAAGGCAACGCATACCATCCTCAGACATTGTTATATTTATTATTTTCTCAATGAACTTCATCATTATTTTTATATTATACATCTGAGTCTGTCCCAATTCATGAGGCGACGATTTTAAAAGGTGGCAGCATTACCAAGTGAATAAAAGGTGGCAGTATTACCATTTCCAACACAATTACACGTGTAAAAGGGAGGTGTCGTCACAATTTGGTGGCACAGCAGTGGGATGTTGAAATAAACCCAGTTGTGTCTTGAAAACTCAGTCTGTGAAAGGGGTGACGTCACAGTGATTTATACAGATATGTCTAATAAATAAATAAATTCTCACCACTCCAAAAGTCCATAAAGGTAATGAACAGTATGGAGAAGGATCAGGGACTTGGATGTTGCTCTTCTCCTTTGGTAACAGATATAGCAGCAGGCACACAGATCACTTGGCTATTACCCACCCAGGTGAAATGTATTTTAAATGTGTAGTGCAAATATGTTTATAAGAATCATTTCTAATTTTATTTCCAAATATAAACAATGGCATGTAGTTTTATACAAATTGGTATCCTCTTTTGTCCTCTTTTTTGGTAATGTGTAAGTGAGCTGTAAGTAAAGCAAATTAGAGTAAGCAGGGGTGGACCCACTGTATATAGCTGTGCTTCTCTTAGTTTGAGGAGCTTTCTCTAGACATTCCAAAGTTTGTGGATATTTTCAAAGTGCTGCCAGATCTTCTATCCAGACAAGCATTCACGGTTAGTTTTGAGCAAGGGATATTTTAGTAGTACTTTTGAATTTGCACACATTTAACTTACTCTTCTGCAATTATTATTCATTCTTTAATATTGATAACACCTTCAAAGATTAGGGGAAAGGTGGGTTATGAACCTAAATACAGTAAATAATTTTCAGTACTTCCAAGACAAATAGATTAATTGACAAACACATGCAACCGATGAATGCATGCAAAGCTCCAGTATGGATGTGGAAATGTAAAATTTTACGGAAGTATAAACTGAAGTGATAGCATAAGCCTCAAAAACCTCTGCTGCTGCATCCTGAACTGAAACATAGTTGTCACTGAGGTGCTATATGAGGGATCTTTAGCCTGTTTTAGAGGAGGGTGCAATATAAAAGCCTTATTGTTTTCATAATCATTCTTTCTCTCATAGTGTGGAAACCTTACTTTAAAAAAAACACCTAACTACACCATAGACTCATAGAATTGAAGACCTGGAGGATATTACAAAGGTCATCAAGTCCATCCCTCTGCTAGTGCAGAAAATCCACAATTAAAACATCCCTGACTGACAGCCATTCAAATTCTGCTTAAAACAAGAGACACTCCACCACCCCATGGAGGCAGTTGACTCCACGATCAAATGACTCAGTGTTAGGGAGTTATTCCAAATGTTTCTTCAAAATTTCCTTTCTTGTAACCTGAAACCATTACTTCTGGTCCTATTGAGTCACCATATAAACCAAATGAAAGAAAACAAAAACCTTGTTCCACCTTCCATGTGACGGCCCTTCAAATAACTGAAGATGGCTACTGTATTGCCTCTTAGCCTTGAACACCAGGCTAAAAATGTCAGGTTCCCTCATCCTGTTCTCATAGGGCCTGATTTCTAAACATTTTAACAATCCAGATGGATTCCCAAGAGCATTTGTGACTTGTAGTCAAAAAATAACAATTCCAAGCTCTCTTCTCTCTCTTATATTAAGTATTTGTACACTACTCATTAGAAATACTAATCATTATGGGTTGTATTACTTCCAGCATAAGAGGAATCATGTCTCCGAATCAAGTTGCTGAGGAACATTAGAGGAAAGCAGCTGCCTATGGCACCTCTGCAAAGCAAGATCCTGGACTAGAAGGTCCTTTGTTCTGATCTGGCAGGGCTCTTTTCTGTTCATGGCCACAAACCCGTTACATAAGGTAGTAAATAACACTTAGAGGAGGCCCACGGAAACAATGGAAATTTTTAAGTCAACTTATTCATAAGTTCATTTGATTCAAAAACAGCCTCCTCTAACTGCAACTTAGTTTAGCAAAGTAAGGGTGCTTTTACATGACCCCTAAAATCTGAGGCAAAGGGCTCCCAGATCCGGAGCTTTAAAATGTTTTCCCACCAGCTCCGGACTTTAAAAAAATTAAGTACGACGACGCCTACCTAAGCGCATCCCAGCGCACTTTTCAAGTACCTGGCCTCCAGGAGGTAAAAAATCTTCTGATGCACATTGTAAAGCTGTGAATCCTGGGTTCCCTCGCCTTCTGTTTGTTTGTTTTTTGTCCCCGCCACCCCTTTAAGAGACAGGAATCACTACAGGGCGGCTCGGGGAGGCTTCGATCTGCAGACGGAGGTGAGCCTGCATTTTTTTCTCCCTTTTTTTCTCCCTCCGCTCACGCAGACAGTAACAGTGGAGTGCGGAGTGGTGGGAACACAGGAAGAGCGACAAACCCCCCACGATCTCTGGTACGAATTTAAGTTGCAGGCGGATTTTAGAGGTCGTGTAAAAGCGCCCTAAGTTGCAGTAAGTACACTGATGATACGCTGCTCTCTCTCTCCTTTTCCACCTCTGCAACAGAGGCTGTGCAGACCCTTGATTGCTGCCTGGATGCGGTTTTGGACTGGACCAGGACTAACAGGCTCAAACTCAACCCTGAGAAGACCATGGTACTGTTCCTTGGGATTGGGGGACTGGACAGATATTGGTCCTCTTCCCAGTCTGGAAGGGTTCTCCCTCCAGCTGGCTGATAGAGTGAAGAGTTTGGGCATGATCCTGGATCTGGCTTTGTCCCTAGAAGACCAGGTGTCAGCCATCTCCAGGGCAGCTTTTTACCATCTTAGGCTCCTCACCGAGATTCACCCATATCTTGATGGTGACCTCCTAAGGATGGTTGTGCAAGCCCTGGTTACCTCGAGGATAGACTACTGTAACGTGCTCTACATGGGGCTTCATTTAACCCTTGTTCGGCGACTGCCACGGGTGCAGAATGCGGTGGCTAGGTTGGTGGTAGGTGTGGGAATATATGACCGCATCACCCCCATTCTGGCTTGCCTGCATTGGTTATCCATTGCCTTCCGAATGAGGTTCAAGATTCTAATTTTGATTTACAAAACCCTCCATGGCTTGGGCCCAGACTATCTGACGGAGCGTATCATCCCAAGATCAACTTCGGCCTGGCCCACCAGAACAACCCAGGTCCTATTATTGAGAACTGCTACTCCTAGAGAAGCACGTAAGACCACCACCCGGAACTGTGCTTTCTCAGTTGCTGGTCATATACGGTGGAATCAGCTCCCTAGTGATATTAGGACTGTAGAGCCTCTCTTTGCCTTCAGGAAACAGTTAAAAACTTGGCTTGTCCAGGCTGCTTTCAGTGATTAAGGAAGGTTGAATGTCTGTTTGTGTTGTCTTTTTTTCTTTTGCCTACCCATCTGATTTACTCACTGCCATCTTATATTTTTATTGACTTCTTATTGGGTTTTAATGGTTGGGTTTTTATGTTTTACAGTATATGTTTGCATTATGGACTTATTGTTTGTTTGTGTTCCATGTTGTGAACCGCCCAGAGTTCCTCTGGAAAATTGGCTGGTCAATAAATAAATAAATAAATAAATAAATAAATAAATAAATAAATAAATAAATAAATAAATAAGAGTGGGGCCCTTTGAACCAATGGAATGTACCGAGGAGTTGACCCACTACATCCTGTTGATTCACTGGGCCTACTACATTATAGTTCAATTTTCTACCCTAAGCAGCAGGATTTCGGCCATTATGTATCTTGTATGCAGTGTTTCTATTCTCAAGCTCTTCTTTTTTAAGGGACAGTACCAAAATTGATAATAACTTAATTGTAACTACTGCATATTCTTCCTCCTAAAAATATAGTTAGGAACACAGGAGTCAAGACCCTGTCATAGACTCTTTTAAAACTCCATACATAGCAGAGACTGACCTCCAAACTCTACTTCTAACTTTGATGTTAAATCAGAATACTGTACATTCCTATCCTCCCTCAGTTACTACCATCACTCTTTACAAGTAAATAATGTTAATCAATTACCATTTCATGCAAGCATACAAAGCACAAATCTTTAGCTCAAAGTACAGGATGTATTCTTCTTTCATACAAAGTGTAAAGCCTATAATGAACTGAAATGGCCTTTAACCAAAAAAAGAAAAAAAGAAAAAGAAGCTATAGAGTCGGTAGTATTTATGGTCAAATAAATAAACCAGAATATTTGGTTTCAAATATTATTTGTTTGGATTTTCTCATTCCTAAACCAAACATGCATACACACAAAACACAATTAGTTAAAAGTAGGTTATGTATACATAACAAGCCCTTTTCGGGCCTCATTCAAAAGTGACTATTTCTGGCAACGCTAGTGCTATTTCCATTTTGAGAAGAGGCCAATGCAGCCAATGTTGGTGAAACATTAAAGAAGACTGTATTGGACTTCTAAAGAAATAAGTAGTTTTCTTACTAATTTATTCTTCCTCTCATTTTGTCCCATCATCCCACGTTCTCATTTTGTTACTGAATTAATTGCCTCCCTCCTTCCATTTTCTCGTTAACAAATTTTACTTTATACAACATATACAAAGGTCATGGCCCAATGTTCTATTTGTTCTTTCTGTTATGCACGGCCAAGGTTTTTTTATGTACTATAGAAACTCTATAAAGTCTCCATAATTAAAATAAACCATATGTTTTTTTTATGAAAACTAAAGTCCAGTCTGGGAAAGCAGGATCAAGCTTGACCTTTTCATAAATGGAAAAGTATTCACAGAATACCATTCATAGGATAAAGGTTTGTTTATTATTTATTTATCATTTAAAACATTTTCCCCCTTGAGCCAAAATAGGCTTCTGGAATGCCTTATGTGAAGTCAGTAACAAACAAGACAATGTTTTCAGGCTTACAATTAAAAAAACAAACAAAGGAAAATGAGTGGAGGGACAGAAACACAGGCATCAGTTCTTTAAAAAATCACCCTGTACTTAAAAAAATTACCATGCAGTTAAAGAGTTGAGAGAAGGAGCTTTCTGTAGCAAAGCTAATGGAATAAACTTGCAGTCTAGGATAGAACGGACTTTCCCTCAGAAGACAGCTGGCAGAGAAGCTCTGTATTCCTGTTTCTCCTTCTGTTTCACAAGTGACTGCTGGAAGACTACAGATGAAGGAGACTGCAGCCTCAGAATTTTTTTAAAAAGCCCTGTAATTCCATCTCTCTCACTCTAAAATGGCTGGACATAATCATGCTTGAATATTGTTTCTTTCTCTCATGGGATGGATGAGTTCTGGGGGAGGTTTGTGAGGCGAATAAGCACAAGAGAGACTCTTGTTTTTACTTTCAGTGAAGCTAATTAGAATCACACCCTAGCCTATCCAAATTTAGTCTGGCCCTGTTTATGCTGATGTTGACGCTGGACTAGATTGATTAGTTAAAAAAAAGATGGGGCAGAAGGACTTTGTGCAGATAAGAACAGTCACCATTGAGAGCTATCATCCAAATGCAGAACTAGGCATGTAGAAGTACAAATGTTACTTTCTGAACCAGGACAGGAGTCTCTGTTAAAATGGTCATGAGCTGTGCTCGTGGGGCTTCTAAGATGTATAATATAAAAAATATTTCCCAGTTCTTAAACTGTAATTCATGGTTTCTATGCAGGGCTGAGACTTAGAATTTAACTATTAGAGCTAGCTAATAGGATTTTGGTTCTCAGGAATATCAGAACGTAACAGACCTGGTTTGTATCGCTGCCACCATTAAAATCTAACAATTTTAATAACCTTTCTGACTACAACTAGTCCCTCTTACTAACCAGACCCTATCCAGATCCTATCCAACTGTTACCGGCATGCATGCTTGTTTTATCCTTATGCTAGCCCCACCCATGAGCTTTATGATAGGTTACCCAGTTTGCACATTTAATATGCATGAGGCAACTTTGTGTTCCGTTACACAGGGAATCAGGAATTACAGTGAATTCTAAAACCATGAATTATAAACCTCCCATGGAACAATTGAATAGTAAAAGTACAAAGTCAACTGAATAGTAAACAGTTACAAATTAAAAGCCCAAAATATAATAATGTGTCAGATCATGTGTATCTGTGTGATTCTGGTCCTTGAAATATCTTTATAATCAAGGATTCTATGGACTTTCCAATTTTGCTATAGAAAAGTATTCTTGGCTATGCTGGCTGGGTTTTTCTGGGAGTTGCATGAGAAAAAGAAAAATGAATTTGTTTGCATAGTTTTTGGAGATGAGAGACATACATTTTTGGGTAGAATGTGTAAATGTAGATAAACTAATGCCAACAACATTGTCAAGGTAAGTGATTTATTTGAGAACTCTTTTTTTACCAATTTCAATTCTCATGTGTTTCACTGGCTGTGTAAGGATTCAAACTCCGGGCATATGAGACTTAGACCATCACTCTATCCACTACACCACAGAAGGTGTCTTACATACATTCACAGAAAAGAAAAAAGAAGTGATGTCCAGATGGGGAGTCCAGAAAACAAGTGTGGGTGCACATCACCCAAAGAGCTAGATGATAGCTACACAAAACTAGGCTGAAGACATTTCCAGAGAAAATAAATTTGAGGGGAAATTGTATTCTGCAGGTGTCCAGAGTTAATACAGTATATTAGAAGAAAAGCTTGTTTGCTGCACATTTCTTTAGATTGAATGGAAAATAACTCTGGAAACACTGGGATTTGAGCCAGTTTCTGTTCTTGTAGTACTCATTTTGTAACTTTAAACAAGTTGCTTGTCTTTCAACCTCAGTCCAGTTATTCAGCAGGAAAAAATGGATATGTTTTACTGCTGGATCAGGAGAGATCTTGGTATGCTTGCGGACAGCTTGATGAAAATATCAACCCAGTGTATGGTGGTGATGAAGAAGGCCTGTTCCATACTAGGGATCATTAAAAGAGAGATTGAAAATACAACAGCAAATATTATAATGTCATTATATAAAACAATTGTAATACTCCAGTTGCAGCTGGAGTATTGGGTAGAGTTCTGATCGTGCATCTCAAAAAAGACATGTGAAATTGAAAAAGGTGCAGAAGAGACTAAAATCAATACTGGGCTGGGGCACCTCCTTTATGAGGAAAACCTACAGTGTTTGGGGCTTTTTAGTCAAGAAAAAAGGTCCCTGAAGGGGAACATGATTGAGGTGCATACAATTATACAGGGGTGGGATAAAGTGGATAGAAGGAAGCTCTTTTCCCTCTCACACAATACCAAAACCAGGGGTTATTCACTCAAAATGAGGACTGAGAAAGTGAGAACAGAATATATATAAAAGGGGATTGGAAAGATTTCTGGAGGAAAAGTCCATCACAGGTTATAAGCCACGATGGGGATACATGTTGTCACCAGGCTAAAAGGAGGGTACTTCAAAAAGCTAGATCCAGGGGAGTGGTATCAGGAGACCGGCATCACATTGTCTCATGTGCTCCCAGAGGCATCTGGTGGGGCCACTGTGAGATACAGGAAGCTGGACTAGATGGGCCCTTGGCCTGATGCAGCATGACTCTTCTTATGTTCATATGTTCTTCTTTTAGTGGTGTTTTGGGATGTTTTCAGAAGCATAATAGGACTGTGGTATTTGGTTTTTGTGATGGCTACACGGTTCCTCAACTTGTTTTGCTTCAATCGGAAATAATAGGAATGTGACTAAGATTTGTACATTTTGGGACTCAAATGCTTGGAAACAAAGTATCAATATAGCTGAAATCAATAGGAAGACAGAATTGATTAAATTACAGCTCAAAAAGAGATTTTTTAAAAATCAATATAAAAAGAGTAACAGCTGAGTTTTGCTTGAGTAGCCATTGTTACCATGAACCAGATGTCTGTAATTTATTGAATTTCAAAACACCTGGGTGCATGAAAGTTCAAAGGCTATCTCCTTGTGCCAGTTTTTTTTCAATAGTCCTCTGTTGTCCTCAGTATATTCAAAATACTTGATCACAGCAGCCTAAAGTTAAAAGCAATAAAGATTTTTTCAAATATTATGATCCTTAACCTAAAGAATAATTACTTTCCGGATAGTAAGAGATGAACCACTCTGATTATTTGTTTTCATCAGTCACAGAGGTACAGAAGATAGGCTTGATTGCCCCACTTTTAACGAGCTGAGGACCCTGGCAACCAGTACTGTTTAGTAGTAATGATAAACTTCCCTAAAGATTCCATCAGAATTGAGAGCATCGTACCAGACGATGCCGGGTAATGATGGATTTTATAGCGCAATCAAATGGCGTTTCACTCAGAAGTAAATGCCTCTATTTCTCCCGAGTAAGGCCGCCTAGGATTTAAAATCAGCAACGGATCAGATTTTCAAAATCAAGGAGACTAGTTCAACTTTTTTTTCAGCGCTCCCGTTTCTGTCTGCTCCATGTTTCGTTTGTTTGTTTTTTAACAACACAAGCGCCACCACAACACAGGAAACCTAAGAGCCTCCGCCGCTCTCTCTCTCTCTCTCGCCTCCTCCCCCCCCAATCTGTGAATGGTATAATCCAGTTTCTCGTCAAGGCCAGACAGTGATTAACGATCGTCGCCGCCACCCGCTGGTGCTGGGAGCCGTTCGATCTGATTGGCTGGCACGGCTTAGGCCAGCGCCGGTTGCCATTGGCCGAGGCTGCTGTCGGCTCCTCCTCTGCTCTCTCTGCTATTGGTCATCGGGGCTCGGCGAGACTTCCTTCTCCCATCCCCTCCGAGGTCATTTAAGTTTATGAAGGAAATAAATAAATAAAGGAAGAAATAGAAATGCGTAGAAAAAAGGAGGAGGGCGGAGGCCACGCAACCTAACCTGCTAGGCGCCGTGGAGATCACTTATAGCCAATCCTTGGCAAGAGCGGGTCACTCTGGCTGTTATCCCGGTCAAATAAAACGCGAGTTATTAAGAGGGCCAGCCTCAATCGTACGGTCGTTCTCCAATGACAAACGCCGCTACCCTTTGATTGACTGACACCAAGGCCAATCCACTGGGGACATAGCGGAGATTTATTTATTTTCAAAGGCAGGAGCTGCTCCAATGAAAAGGAGCAAATCCGAGCCGACGAGAGGCGAAGGTTGTAGGGATGCTGAGGGAGGAGGAGGGGGGGTTAGCTCTTGGGAGTGGCACGGCCGTCAGCGAATGGGGATTTCGAGCGGAGCGGGTGGGCGGGCCTAAGAGCCAATGGGAGAGTTGCCTGAGGGGGAAAAGCGTTGATCGCGGGTCTACCTTAAAGTGTTGAATTGGCGCGGGAGGCTGACAGACGATGAAAGAGGTACCGCGCTTCCGGGGTCAGCGGGGGGTGAGGAGGTGTGGTTGGGCCTGGCTCCGCCCTTTCAAGGGGTGGTGAGAGGGAGTAGTAGTAGTATTATTAAGGGCGGGGGGGAGGAAAGAGTGGCAGGTTGTTGTTTTTTGTTCCCGGTCAGGGGAGAGAATTTAAGGATACTGTGAGGGAAGAATTAAATTAAGTTAAAAAAAAAAAGAGAGAGAGAAACCTGGTGGCGCCTTGAAAGGCTTAACGGCGGTGTTTCTTGGCCGGTCGCCCCGGGACTCAGTCCCCGTCGAGTTCACTGGGGTCTGGCTTGCAGGACAAAAAGGGGACCGGGTCGTAGCCTGCTGACAGGGCCCTTGTTCTCTCTTATGTAACCGGGACCCGACACTTTTTTAAGCCTTCACTTCCCAGCCGAGGGCGTCCTCGTGAAAAGCACACGCCTCCTGGACCCGAGTCCTCCTCGCAGCAGCCAGCCCAAGGGTGGCCCCTTTTTCTTTTCTCCGTGTCTTCTCTGGCGGCCAGTTCCCGCCGAGTGCCGTCGTGGGGGTGGGGGGTGTCTCTGCACCCGGAGATCAACGCTTTCTGAGGTGGAACCCTAAAGGGCTTTAGCTGTAAATCTCCGATCCGAAGTGATCTTCCAGGTGATCTTTTGTGCGGACTCCCGAGAAATCATATAATCATAGGATTGTGGCGTCCCGCTTGCTTTCTCTCTCTCTCTCTCTCTCTCTCTCTCTCTCTCTCTCTCTCTCTCTCTCTCTCTCTCTCTCTCTCTCTCTCTCTCTCTCTTTTTGGGCGAGTTACCTCACACACCCCAAAGTTGGACTTTTGAAGTGTTACGATGCCAAGGGACTTGCCGGGGATAAAAAAAGAGAAGGAAATAAGTTTTAACCCGCCAAGGGAATAATTCCTCGGACTTATCAAAAGTCCTGCAAGAAAGACGCCCAATGTGCCATTCTTGCCGCTGTGTTGTTATTACTTAACCGCCCGCACCACCATCCCATCCCCGCCTGGCAGTTCTTTTTCCCCTGGGAAAGGTCACTCGTTGGCAGTTCTTCCTCAGCTTTTCTTTCCTCCCTCTCCCGTCTCCCGTGGCTTTTCGGGGGTTTAATAGATTTCGGCGTGAAAACAACTTTCGGTTTGAGTCGGCGCTGACCGGCTACAAAACGGGCGGGCGAAACTTCTCAATCCGTAGTTCTCCCAACGAGCACCGCCGACCCAAATGCGTGCTTTTACTCAGAAGTAAATCCTGTTGCTCTCCCCCGGGCTTCCTGTCCAGTGAGTTAAACGCGAAACCTAACCCTTGCTTTACAGTGGGAAAAATATCAAAAAGGGAGGGAAATCACGTCACGCTTAAAAAGGAATTTTTTTATTTTATTTTAAGAAGAAACGTTGACATAATCAAATACGCCAGATTTTCATCAACAATACTTTTTTGGTGGCACGCGGGGGAATTTGGGGCCGCGGTAAAGAATCAGGGAAAGAGTACTCGATCCTGTAGCATTTTAGTCAATAATCTGCCGCCACTGCCCGGAAAGAGTTAAGGCTGTAGTAGTGCGACTAGTTCGCCTTAATGTCAAAGGATTGGCTACTTCAGGCTGATAACGCACCGGTGCATTGGTCAACCAGCCTGCCCATCTGACCAGATGGTAGAATTCTGCTTGTGTTCGAAACGCTGATCAGGAGGTTCTACGCGGGGCAATGCAACAAGGAACGCTTTCTGTGCTCTTCTTTTCCCTGCTTTGGCTACCTTTTGCGTCGATCCCTTCGCATTCTGCGTTGTGGATAAAAAGTCCTCTCTTTTATTAGCTCGACCCTATCAATATAATTTCTTTGCAGAGAAAAATGATAAGGCTACTTTGTTTGGAGGAACAGCTGCGGGTTTTTCCAATTAAAATCTGAAAAAGTAATGTTTCCCAAACTCTTGGTTCCCAACTCAAAACACTTTTAAGCTCAGGTCCGATAATCTTGCTCAGAGCCTGAGGGAACTGCAAGACTTTCAGTATAGTAATGTTGAAGGAAGGTTTGCTGTGGTACAGAGTTAGGCAGAATGACAACTGAGTCCTGGGAGGCAACACAGAGGACTGCTTTCCCGACGATTAGGACCCACATTAAAGACTTGGAGATGGAGTGGGCAGTGTTCCATGATGAGTTGCAGGGCAGGTGTCAGTTTCTAATCACATTACTTATTGAAAATGAGCATGCTTGGTTCTGGGGAAAGGGTGTGTATGAATGTAGCATTTAGAATGAATTCAGAATTTGTGTATGAATTTTGAAAAAGTGCAAACTATTTTAGACAAAGAGTTGCTTTGGAAATACATTCTGCAGCCATAAATGCCGTTTAAGAATTATTTGCTGCCATTAAAAGTATGAGAGAGAACAACTCCCAAGTACTTAGAAATGTGGTGCTGTTTGACTATGTCATGCCTGCATTGAAGTACAATAATCCCATTGAGTCAATGGTACTAATTTACAAATTTGCATCATTTTGTAGCCCTGTATATAAGAGAAGATCAAGTAACCTTTTGTTTACAAAAGTGATAAAAATGAGTGCTGCATCTACTCTCCTTGATGTTGAAGGGATTGTCCCCCCAAATATAATCGGTTTCCAATTTACAGTAATTCATTTTGAATGATTAAATTATAATTTAGCTGGATGGATAGCTCAGTGAGCTGGAGCTCCTGACTACAGTTTCGAGGCTCCCCACAATGAGTGTGACTACATGTGACTTGATTTGCAGCCTGTATTCTCTTTGAAATCACAGTCAGTGCTCACACAGGGGCTGCGGATTGGTTCTGAAGTTCACTGATCATACTGGTTGTGATGTGACTCATGCTTTAGCCCCACAACCTCCTTTATTTCCTTTCTATGGTCTCACCTATGCAAGCTTGATAGGGACACAAATGGGGGAAATAATGACTATGAGTTTAAGATACTGTACGGTAATAGAGTGACTTTGTGCTAGTCTCACATATGTAAGATTTTTTAAAAGTAGATAAAATGAGGAGGATGGGGGCAAAGAACGAGTACGTATGTGTGTTTCCTTTGTTATGAATATCATACACTAACTGCTTATGTCACCTCCAAGTGTGCCCCTTATCTTTACAAGAATACAGTATATCACATGGGGGTGTCTGTTCAAATCTTTCTTGGTTGAAAAAGTAGAAACCCCCCCCCACAGAGGGGGAGAAAGCTGTTTTGGGATCATAAAGGATGGCACCAATTTGAATCAGCGTTTGTGTCATGTGGTCAGTAAAAATACTTCAAATTTACCTGTTTTTTACGTGAGGCAAATCCTGTGGTATTTGACCATGTAGTAGTGCAGCAAGAAACAAGTCAACATGTGTTGCAGAGTTTTGATTTTCTAGTAAAATTCTTTTTTGCTGTGCAGTAAAAGTTCAGAGATCCACAGAATAGAATAGCTACAAGTTACCTAGATATTCCACTCCTTTGTCATTTCCTGGCACTTAGTTTCAGTAACTGAGATATTTGTAGGCAGAGGAATAAAATCATTTCCTTACTTTTAGTTCCCTGAGATTACAGTTGTGCATGCTGCTTTCCTTTACTGCGCACACATTAACAACCAATTAAATAGATCAACAGCAAACAAGCAACTGTCTCCAACAATCAAAAGAAGGAAGTAAAACTCTTTAGGGAGGTGGTGCTCTCTTTGAAATCAAAGGCTGAAAGGAACAATTATTTATCCAGGACACTATTACAAGTCCAGAAAATTCCCTCTCAGGCACACAAACTACATTTTACAAATAAAACACCAATAACCTGTGCAGACTTTGGCAAGCCGCATGGTAAAAAATGACCCCTAAGGAATGGAATGGTAAGCTACTTTTGAGTACACTACACCTGGACCAGTGTGATATGGTGCCTTGGACTCCAACATTTTTGTTCTCAGGGACTAATACTGGGTCCTTGCGTGCACAAACACAAAATGCCTATTGCTTATTCATGTGATGGATGTGCGTATGCATAGGAGCCCCCCCCCAGTGCACATGCACGCAGTAGGTGCTCATGGTTCCTTCACAATGAAAACAAATGGTCATTACAGGTGTTCAGGGCGGAATCTACGCAGAGAGGGTGTGTGTGCTTGTCTGCTTGGGGGCAGCCCTTAAAAGAAACCTTTCTGGTTACTGAGGCACTGGAGAGGTTCAGTTTATAACAGGCTGTGGCTGTGGTATAATGGATACAGTGATGACTAAGAAACAGGAGGCTTGAGTTCAAAGTCTCCCTGCCAAGAAAACTCACTGGAGGCGTAGAATTGGTAAAGCCATGTCTCACTTATATTGAATATCTAATGAAGGTCACTTTAAGTTGATTCCAACTTCATAAGCACATAAAACAAAGTATCTTGAAAATCTTGAGCAGGGTCACTGTACATTGGAATCAATTTGACATCACATGGTGGTGGTGGTGATAGCATCATGACTGTCTTAGTTTTAAAGCTTCAGTAAGTACTGTATTCTTTGAAAGAATGGCACAAGTCCATTCCTTTGTTAAAAAGCTACAGTTAGTTCCTGTTTTTTTTTTTTTTTTGAGGAAAAGGAAAGCAGAGAGCATCTAACATTAACACCTACAGAAGAGGAGCAATGAAACAGTGGTTTCAAAGGCTAAAGGGGGCAAACTCTTGTACATTATAAGATTACTTAACCTCTCTGCAGCCGATGTACAGGGGGACAGACCTCCATTGATTTTTCTCAACCTCATATATGGTGAGCTGCTATCCAAGCAGGTCACCATTTATTGCAGGGACACACCATTTATTTTTCTTTTCTCCCACAAATCCCAGAATTCTCCGTTCAGACGGACAGAAACGAAACCATGATTCATCTGGGGAAAAGGCTGAAGCCGGACCTTTTTGTGACCTAGGTCTGGTTAGCTTCCCCCTAAAAAATAAACTTGTCCTGGTGCTTTCTGGGAGCTTCCTTTCTGAATAAGAAGCTAGACAGAACTAGGTCTGTGCCAGGCCACAAAGCCTTCCAAATCAGGTCCTTCTCCCAGATAAACCACATTTAGAGGCTTCCCTATCAGGTGGGACTTCCAGAATGGAGAAATTGGGGATTTGGAAGCAATGAAAAATCATAAATGGTAATCTCTAATTATCATATATTATGGCAGCAAATTCAGTAGTTTAATTTTGCTTTATTTGGGGGAAATGCTGCTTTTTAAATTTTTCCATGAACATTTAGCGTAAGTGAATGACGTTTTCAGTGAACATCCCTCCCCCACTTAGTGGGAAGGTCTGATAATCCATATTTAGCCACTATAAGTGTGGTTATAGCAAATATGCAAATAGGGGAAGAAGACTAGCCCTGACACACTTGGTGCATGTTTCTGTTGCCCTTTATGCATGACTGATAGCTTTCTGAAAGGGGGACTGTTTTCCTAAGTGATGAATTAAGTGTTACTTCTAGTGTATTCTCGAAGGCTTTCATGGCCGGGATCCGATAGTTGTTGTGAGTTTTTCAGGCTGTTTGGCCGTGTTCTGGAAGTTTTTCTTCCTGACATTTCGCCAGACTATGTGGCTGGCATCTTCAGAGGGCAAGGAGCTCAGGGAACTAGGAGGGCTGTCTGTGCTTCTAGGTTTATGTACCACTATGAATTAGATTCTAATAGACTTATAATTAGATTTAACTAATTAATTTATTATATTGAAATAAACTTGCATTTCACATGAACTTCAGTGTAGATGTCCTTAATGCAGACCAATGAAAATAAGGTATTCATTTTAGAAGAGGAAGCCTTTTAAAATTCTTTGTTACTTCTGTCTTATTGCACCTACATTATGGGGCACATCAAAGGTAGAGTAGCCTGGGGGTGGGGGGAAGCAAGGGGGTGCTTATCTTTGAACCTTTCCAATTAAAATATGACTTTGCTTGTTAAAATGTCCCCTGTAAAGTAGTGAAATTGATTTAGAAACAATACATTGATGAATTTAGCAGGACAATTCCTAATTTGTTTACTCAGAAATAAGTTGGCATTGCTAATTGTCAGAAAAAATGTATTTGAAGTGTAGCATAAACTGTAAACTCCTTGGGCAAAAGCTCTTTTATTATTCTGCCAACCTTTCTTCCTTTGAAGGAAAGACTTACCAGGGTGTGGTCTTGTATAATTCAAGTCAGTAGGATCCTCAAAGTAGAACTTTCTGGTGGATTGTTTGATTAATGACAATTCCTACATGATGACATGCAGATGAATTTTTCAGATGACATGAACATTTTAGACCTTCAGCTTTTGATGCTGCAGTCAAAACAAACACAGTTTCTTGGGAGAAACACCTGTTGGACTCAGAGGGACTTTCGGGACAGTAGTAAAAATGATGAGAGATTTAAATTACAGAGCTTCTTTACTGTTGTGTAAAAATAAAATAATGTATGTGTGAATGAGACCCCTCTTGTGAAATTAAACCTTTTTCTTGTGTGGAACACTGAAATAATGTAAGCTTTCTTAATGATCATGGGAGTTGTGAGTTTGTAATGGACCAGGCCTAAAAACCCTGGAAGCTAATATTAAAGATCAAAGGGAGAGCTGTGGAAAGAGCAAACCCTCTTTATTTCAGAAATGTGATTATTTACAGTAGAATCCGCCTGTTTCAGTGGATTGAATTTCCGGGGGCATTTTTATATACAAACAATATCTTAAAATTAAGAGGATAATACTCTGCATTTCAGTAGTGATTTTTGTCCCCGTGTCTGAATTGGCTTTGCAAACATTAATGCATTAAGTTGAAAAAGCTCTTTGTGGTAGGAAATCTTCCTTTTAGTAGCTGAAAAAACAAAAATGTGGGAGCTTTAATGGTGTTATTGTCTATGGTTTTGAAACTTAGGCAGCGTCTAACAGAGAAAATGATAACACTCTGTTGGCTTGTAACACCATTCTGCAAGCAAAGTCTGTAAATAGCTTTAAGCCAGATGTTGTGATTTGAGATACTTCCACATTTCTCAAGCCCAGTCTTCAAAATTCTCAATGCTTTGCAAATTAGTGGGGCATACCATGGTGCCAAGGGTGAAACTGGATGTGAAGTTTCTCAAGAACCTTTGACCGTGTAGCAAATTACTGATGCAGGGAAACAGATGTTGAGCTACATTAGGTCTGTGAGATGGTCAACTTTACTTCTAACTTTGTTACAATCAGAACTCTCTCATTCTTGCTCTTCACAGTGGAAGAAAGGTATCATAGGTGTTTGCTGGTTGTAAGACATCCCATGTTAGTAATATTAATAGAAATGTTATTCATTCAAAGGGAAAATACTATATTATGAAATGCTGCATGAACTGGAGATAGTTTCAGGATTGTAAATACTCATTTACCTTGCTTTCTTTGTGGAGTATGGATTCCAGGGAGGGCATACAGGGAGTAGCAGATTAGACAAACGTAGTAGGAGGTGTTGGCATAGCAAGGCCTACATCCAAACATATGGCAAACTAATCTCAGTATGAGTCAGCAGTTTGTATATCTCTTTAAGACCTCACTATTTAAGTAATGGTGCTAGCCTCAACCCCTCTCTCCTCGGCCACGTCCTGACCTGCCTGACGTTTGTCTCCAGAGGGATAGGGAGAGTTGGAGAATTACTATTATTTTATTGCTATGTAAGCTTGTATTTTACTCTTTTGTATTTTAATAAGCAAGGCAGTATATATGTGTATAGCTCCTTATATTTCCTTTTATGAGCTCTAACACAACTGCTGTTGCCCTATTTTCTATTTTGTATATTTATCTGTACAGATATTCAATGAGTGTTTTATTATTTTCATAGACCATCCCGTTTACCTTTTCCCCTTTAGAACATAGAGATAAAGTATATTTTCATATACGTTTGTGTCTACGACTCCTCCTTAATCAGACCGCAGCACATAATATCAAATAATACACCAATCTCCCACCAATCCATTAATATATCCCAACAGGAGGAACATTACAAACAGAGAGAAACATCTTTTGTTTCTTTCATTATGCGGAGATACCACACATCAGGCATGTCCAAACTTTGGCCCTCCAGATGTTTTGGACGCAGCTCCCACAGTCCTTTGCTATTGGCAATCTAAGCTTAGAATTCTGGAAGTTGTGGTCTTGGACATGCCTGCCGTACATTACTGAGATAGATGTATGTGGATTAGAGATGCTCACAAAGTGCTTCATCCAACTTTGTGCTGATTGCGTATGCGTAGCCCCCCCCAACCCTCCGTTAGACAGCCCACTCACTTTCTTGACATGCTGCTGCAGTCCTTCTCTGGCAACGTGCCAGTCGAGCAGCACCTCAAGCTGCCCTTCTATGCCACCTCAGACAGCCGACCACTCATCAACTGAGAGGGGAGAATCCCTGTCTCACTTCCTAATCAGAGTGGTCAGCTACCCGAGGAGGTGGGGAAGGGCAGTCCAAGCTCTTGTCTTGACATGTATTGCCAGAGAAGAAGGACCCCAGTGACACACATAGAACAATGAGTGGACCAGTTGGTTGGGGGAGGGTAGGAAGGTTACATGCAGCACCTGTGGACTAACGTAAACATGTAGGTTGTTGTATATCCTCATGGAACAGTAACACTAGAGGACTTATTGGCAAGGCTGAACCATCCATATTGGTAAGGATGCATTTATTACAGTTTGCATTCTCCCATGGCTGGGAACATACAGTTGTTTTCATACATTCCTCTGAAATGAATTTCCATACCTAATAAGCTCCAGTGTGTATTCCAGTTTGCTCTTGCCATTCCACCCATTTCAGTAGTTTTTTTTTTTCATTTGCCCAAGCCAGACTGAGTCATTCTGTGCATTAAAATATAATTTCAGAAGCACCCTGTTCATAGAAGAGAGGGGAAACTTTTCCTGATCTGTATATTATTGGGGATTATAGTACACATTGTTTCCTATTCAGTATTCTTGCATTCTTCCCCTTTCACAAAACAAAAATCATGCTTGGGGCTGGGTTGAGAAGCAGTTTAATATGCATGGGTCTCCATTAGAATTTCTGTGGTCTGGTCTTCTAATTCCTCTTTGAGGTCCCCTTTACTTGTTAGTTCTCACCTCACAGGGGAGAGAGGCAACATTTTTCTCCCTTTTTTCTTCCTTCATTAGAAGAACTCTAGCAGGCTGGAAAAAGGCTTTAAATTAGATAGTACTAGCTGGCTTGCTTTTTTAAAATGCCAGTTTTAATGTACACAGTTTTGTGTGTGCATGTAATTATCCAAAGAGGAAACTGTGTGCAAAAAGAACAAATGTACACCAAATGTTTTGGAATGGTATTAAATAAATTGTACACATAGAATCAAAAGATGGCATGTGAAGCAAAATGTGGGGCAAAACTAATCCATGAAAGAATTACAGAGGTGCACGTTGGGAGTCTGTGTGCCTCTATTCAGTAGTGAGAGACTGTATAATAATATGATTAAACTGCAGTGCAGGTAGGTGAATCTAAAGCTCAAGGCATCATTTGTCTGTTGGGACTGTTAAAACACCTTGCTGCTCTTGTTACAACAGAAATTTCATACAAAAGGTTGCTTAGACATATTGGACGTTCTAAGATACTTTAATGAAGCTTCAAGTATGTGGGATGCTCTGATTGTGACTTTTTATTATAAAAAGGAGGGGTGAGGATCCAGTTCTTTTCAAATTTTGGCTGGTCTTACTATAAAAAATGATGCAATTATCATATAGGTGACACTGAGTATATTGGAAGAACGAGAGGCCTAAAAAAAAGCTTTTGTAAAATCTTTTTTCTTTGGCACACAAAAGCACTTGATTGGCACTTCACTGATTTAATAGCCGATTTGTAACGCAGAAAGAACATTGCTGAAAAATTTAACATTATCCTAAATCTAATAACTGAATTTAGAGGTGTGAAAATCCGAGATTTCTAACACAGAAGAAAGTTTTGGAGAGCGCAAATGAGAGTAGTTGTGATTTTAATGTCTAGTTTTTTATCCTTTTGGTTCTTAATGCAATACATTTGTAGAAGACTGGGTTATAATTATTACATTACTGCATGATCTTCTGGTGCCTGTGGCAAATTTGGTTTGCAGTCATGCAGTAGGGAATATATTGCTTTGATATAGTACTTTTTCTGAGTAAATACGTTTAGGATTGCATTGTTTAAAGAACCTAAGCAATAATGGATTTCATTTAAATCTATTACTGTTTTATATTTTATTTATTTTTAAATTGCCTTGAGTTTAGATTGATCAGAGAAAGTACAAGTATAAATGGCAAATAGAATATCTGTATCCCTATCCAGTTCTTAATTGATTTTTAACAGCAGAAACAGGTTCCCTCTAAAAGGCATGTGCATTCACACATGTCTCTGCCCCCATCCGCTTAGGGCTGCTTCTCTCCCATACACCCACAATGATAATTTTTGTTCTTGTTGCAACGGAATTCACAGGGTGGTGGTGGTCAACACATGTTTGAGAGGGAGAGAGCCCTGTCCAGACGTTTGTGGAATGTTTTGTTTCATTTATTGGCCACTTTTCTGTTAATAATTTTTCAAGGTTAAAAAACAGCAGAGTTTCAGCAGACAAAAACCACTGGAGGGACGTGAATAGCATATGTATATTATATATGTACAGAATAAATAGGCAGAGATTTTGACAGTAGAACATGAAATATTGTAGAGAGAGAAAAGATCTGAATTACAGCAGATACAGTCTACTATTTGATGCACACTTTTATGCTTTTATAGAACCAGTCCTAGTTCGGATTACCCCATTACTTCGCAGTACATTGCATCATGCATTACTTCATTTTACCTGACTCATGTTCTGTCTAGGAGATACTGTATTTCCGATACACATCATAGCATGACTCATGATATTTCAACCATTTTGTACCATATTAAATCACAATTTTATAATTCACATTAAATTCATACATATATACATTAAAATGCAACAGTGACGGAACCCAAGACAGTTCACAATCATTAAATGCATTCTGCTAAATTATGCCCTTTAGTGCATATTTGTAAGACCCAAGACACATAACAGGCCTTCCACATTTGCAGCTAAGCTTTTTTAAAGTGTTGATGGGAAATTTCAAAATACTTTAGATGATCCTGTATCCCTGCATTAAAGGCTACATATGTAGCAGGAGTGCTAGAGCATGTGTGGCACTCCCAGAGGTTTGGGGACTACATTTCCTATCAGTGTTACGCAGCCTAGTTAAAGGTGCGAAATGGTGGAAGCTGCTGTCCAAGAATGACTAGAGTACAACATTCTCAGTGCATATGAGTATGCACAGACAGAAAAATACACACACCTATGCACACACTTCCCATAAGTAAGGATGGCACTGGCTTGATGAGCAGTAGCCACATAGAATGTTAACAACCTTCTCATTTAGCCAATTGCACTCAGAATACCTGTTCCATTATGAAATCCCTGCATCTATGTTCAGTGCTTTTCTATTTTGCAGGCAGACAAAGGCATGCTACATGTTTGCTGTTAGAAGTTGTGGCTTTTATATTTGGAAGAACTAACCCTTCCATATGCAGCCTTTCAAGAAACATCGAGATACAGATAATAAAAATAGCCCTGTCTATAATATATATTGTATGTGCAAAAGAGATGGGATGTTTTTGTCTAGCACATTTATGGTAGCTGTTATGGGGAAGTTTTTCTTTAAATGAGTGTTGAATGTTGAGTCACATTCAGTTTTTAATTGGGTCCTAAAATAGGAGTCCTGGTTGAACAAGTGTTTCCTGTAAAACTAATAGTGTGTTGCCAAGGTGCTTGAAAATATAGAACTTTACAAATGCATATAGGCTATAATGATTTATTGTGCTGCTAATGGCATCATTAGCTAGTACAGATACTATGAAATGTCAATATCTGCCTTTGACAATATTCACTTAGTTAACAGGAGGAGAAGTAACCTATTTTTCCTGTTTTGTTCACTGTATTGTGAAGGCCTAATTGAGAGGGATCACTAATGAGCTTTAGTGGTGAATTAACACCAACATTCTGGCTGGATGGCTCAGTGGTTTGGTGAATGGCTTCAGAAGCAAGAGGTTGGGAATTTGATTGCCCTCTGTGTCTCTAGGGAGAAGAGCCAGCCCATGTGGCCTTGTGTAAGTTGCACAGTCCCAGGGTGCCCCCAGAAGAAGGGAATGTAAACCACATCTGTGCTTATCTATCTAGAAAACCCTGGAGAGGGTTGTCACACATCACAGTTGACTTGATGGTGTAACAGCATCAAGATGCACATAGTAGACATACAATATGGCCAGTATATAGGTTCATTTTCTGTTGGGGATGCATTGTCCTTATGTATATGTATCATAATTATGATGCTGGCATCAGCAGTAAATGTTGTATAGTATGTGCTAGGTAGAGATGGGCACAAAACGAAAAATGAAACACTGTTTCATAATTTCATTATAAAACAAATTACTTTATTATGTAACAAAATGGTAGGATGCATTTTGTTTTAAAATGAAACACCATTTTTCCCTCTAGGAATGTAATAATTTGTCCTAGAGGAGCCAAAATGGCAGGGGAGATTTTTTGGACTCTTCCCTGTAAGCCCCCAAAATTTGGAAAGGTTTGTGGGTTAGGACACTTAGTTATTAAACTCCAAAGGGGGTCCCCCTAGGAAAAACTGATTCTAGTTGAATCAGGAAGCCAATAATAGCCCCCTGCCCTGTGGACAAGCAATTAGTAGATTCCCAACTCAATTAGAATGATTTTTTCTAGGTGAGCCCCCTTTGGGGTTTAATAACTCAGTCCCCTGACCCACAAACCTCTCCAAATTTCAGGGGCTTATAGGGCAGTGTCCAGTGAAGCTCCCCTGCCATTTTGGTGCTAATACATGGCTGTGATACATAATTTTGAATACATAATGTTTTGTTATGTTTGTGTACTTGAAAATAGGGTTCACAGCCATGCATCGACACGGAAATCACACTCTTCTCTGTAAGCCCCTGAAGTTAGGATAGGTTTGGGGGTCAGGGATGAGTTATTAAACTCCAAAAGGGGTCTCTCTAAAAAAAATCATTCTAATTGAGTCAGGCAGTCACTAATTGCTCACCTGCAGGGGGCTATTGTGGCTTCCTGATTCAATTAGAATAATTTTTCTTTGGAGTTTAATAACTCAGCCCCCTGACCCACAAACCTCTCTAAATTTCAGAGAAGACTCTAAAAAAAGCTCCCCTGTGATTTTGGTACCTCTTGGACCAGGGGAGCATAGCGTTTAGTTTCATCTCATTTCATTTTGTTACAAAACTACTTTAAAAATTGTTACTTACAAAACAAAGCAAAACTACATTGTTACCTCTACTTACGAATTTAATCCATTCCAAATGCATGGTCTTAAGCTGAATAAGTAGAGGCATCATATCTAAAAAATTGAAAAAAATTGAAAAAATGAATTAAAAAACCAAAACATAAAAAACCATTTGTAAGTAGAGCAGACCACATCTCAAATTTGTAAGGTGGCAGTTAAAAAGCCAATGGGTTTCCGCTCTTAAACTGAATTACTCTTAAGTAGAGTTGCTCTTAAGTAGAGGTACCATTATACTAAGGAAACTTAATGAAACACTATATTTCCATTTCATGCCCATCTCTAGTGCTAGGGGTTAGGGAGAGCCTGCCATCAGTTTTTAACCTCTCCCCTTGCAAGCACTTGAGCTATAATGTTCTAGGCATACAATCAGCAAGTAACCTTTGTGTAATCTGCAGAAATGACAGGCTTTTTGGAAATAGGAGAATTTATACAGATCCTACTGTGCCTGTTCTTAGATTTTGAAGTTGATAAGGTATGCATAAAATAATTTTTGGCTGCTACTGCTCATATGCTATAGCATTCCCACAGCATTCCTTGTATATCCTGTTGTATTTCTATACACTTTTTAGATGGCACAGTGAATGCTATTTTAATCGGGATATGAAATTTTAATTTTAATTAGTTATTTCAGATGAATGACAGAAATACTAATGCTTAGTGTAGCAAAGCACACTAGGGTAGGCCCATTAACTCAGAAGGAATTTGGTGATACATCCTCTCAATATGTTCCATCGATTCAAATAGTTGTGAATTACTTCAGCATATTAAGGTGCAACCATAGTAGGGCCATTTGAACCCATGGAACCTATGGATGAATTTACTCACCAAATCCTTACTAATTCAGTAATCCTATTCTTGTTGCTACTTTCTTCATTGAGCAACAGGATTTTTGCCTAAATTTTAAAATAGTTCAACACTAACAACATTTTGTGTATGTTTTCCTCCCCCCTTTCCTTTGCTTATTTCCCATACTTTGTCCATATCTATAATGTATAGTCCTTCTTGTTGTCAATTCTTAAATTGACCAAGCACAGTCTGCCTACTTCTGTTATAGTGCGGATTGGTCCTTTCCCCACAACAACTGCAATGCCTGTATTGTTGTGACAGGTTGAGATGCAGTGGAATGCAATCTTATACCCTCTTACACTAGAGCAATTTGTACAGAAGCTTTATGAATACGTGTAGATGTACTGCTACTGTAGTACCTTTTAGGAAACAATTCAAAAGTCACGTTACATGTTTTTGCAGAAAATAAATCAGGCATTCTGAAATATGTTGCTTCTTATTTAGAACTCTTAACTTATAATTTATTTATTTATGCATTATTTTATTTTATTCGATTTATATACAGTACCACCCATCTGGTGACTTAGAATTTATTTGGATCCCTTTGTTCTAATTACCCCAGTTTTACTATTTTCAAAGTCTACAAACAAATTGTGTTACTAAAAACTAAAAGGAAAACACAAGCTTACTGGTGCTCACTTTTACTGGTGCTCACTAAACATTTAATTTCCCCCCCTTGTAGCTCTTGTTATTTGTGCCCACTTCTTGTGACAGTATCTTTACTGGCTTCCCACAAGAGCTTACAAATCAAGCAGGTTAATGTCTTCATTAAAACTGAATTGCAGTTTACTTTGGGAAAAAACATATTTAATATTTCAAGATATTGAACACTAAACTACTATTAAGCTTTAACTAATGCATTTACTTTGCTGACACTTACTCTCCGATGGGAAATGTAGCTCAAAGTTAATGTCACTAGAAGTGATGTTTAGGGCTTCAGGAGACTGTTTTAAACCTACTCTTGGATGATTTTACTTTCAAGCCCCACTCTCTGCACTTGAGAAAAAGTTTTAAATAAGTGATCCATTTCCCTCATCATCCAAGCTTTAGGAATGCATGGTGTCCTTATGTATTGAAGGACCCTAGATGTATAAGCGTACTTGTAAGATGGTATTGGAAAAATTCTTCTGGATGTGGAACTATTTATTGTTATTGGCCATGTCAAATTGGATTCTTCAGGTTTGTTTCTGTTAATATTAGATCTCTTCATTGTCTCCACAAAGTACCTTTGTCCCAGCTGAGAAGTTGGAGTGGACTTCAGAAAACCATTCCCCCATTATCCTCTCCTTCCTCCATGTAGCTCCTCCGGGTTTATGTGTTGTTCTGTGTCTTTCAGTGTTTTGTGTTATAAAAGAAATGCCAGTCTGCCATCCCTTCTCTCCCCCCCCCTTAGTCCTATGTATCCCTAGGGGGGCTGGTTTGAATATGCTCAGAAAATGGTAGATTTTGCCAAGGAGGGGACAATAGAGTTGATTGCATTTGGGAAGTGGCATTTGTATGATTTCCAGAGGAATTGACTTGTTAAGTATGGCTGTGGCTATAATCTGGAAATGAACCTCAGACTTAGGGAATTGGGTGTTTTGTGTTGTAATATCAGTAGCTTGGTGGTTCGAATCCCGGGTGACACGCAGCGGAGCGAGCTCCCGCTGATAACCCCAGCTCCTGCCAACCTAGCAGTTCGCAAGCATATAAATGCTAGTAGATAAATAGGTACCGCCGTAAAACGTGGGAAGGTAAAAAGAGTGTTTCCTTGCAACCATGCTGGCCATGTGGCCATCGACTTGCACAACATTGGCTCTTCGGCTTGAATATGGAGCTGAGCACCACCCCTAGAGTCAGACGACCCCCATGCATGTGTGGGGGGAAACTTTACCTTTACCTAAACATCTCACATTTAAATCATATCTACCCTTGGATGGGAGACCATCAGGTAATACCAGGTGCTGTAGGTGCCTGGAGTAGGAACTGACAAACCACTCTAGTATTCCTGCAAAGAAAAATCCATGTACATGGAGTCACAAAGCAACACACACACACATCTGTTCATGTATCCACTAGCTGCCTGCTCTTAACACTGCACCTATATGTTACACATACAGAACACATGGATCCTAATTCCTGGATTTTTATAGGATTCTCCTCCCCTTGATTGTATTTCCTAGAGCATGGTATATCTACTTTATATTATTATCTGGAAAACATATATGATTCTCTCTAGACTACTGATTACTCTGCCATCCATAACTTTCCGTCTTTTTCTGTTTCTGTTTTGCATACTTACAGTGAACTAAGTTCAAATACTTGGCTGTAGAGCCAGGGGTTTTACTTTTAAATCCCTTGTGGGTTTTCCAAGATAGACCTTCTGGAGCTTATATGACTAACAGATGTTATAGCTAGACAACCAAACTATCCTGGTCTGGATTAGTTCAGATCAGTGGTGGCAAACCTTCAGCACTCCAGATGTTTTGGACCAGAACTCCCAGAATTCCAAGCCTGTATTGCCAGTGACAAAGGACTGTAGGAGTTGTGGTCCAAAATGTCTGGAGTGCCGAAGGTTTGCCACCACTGGTCTAGATCATGGGTTTCCAACCTGGGGGTTACAGAGTGTATTCTGGGTGGGTGGGTGGGTACATCATAGTCATTTTAATTACAATTATTTTTATAATTGTTATATTAATTAGAATCATAGAGTTGGAAGAGACCTCAAGGGCCATCTAGTCCAACCCCCTACCATGCAGGAACCCCATCACAATATTTCCGACAGATGGCCATCCAGCCTCTGCTTAAAAACCTCCAAGGAAGAAGACTCCACCCCCCTTTGTGGCAGCATATTCCACTGCCGAACAGCTCTAACTGTCATGAAGTTCTTCCTAATGTTCAAATGGAATTTCTTTTCCTGTAGTTTGAAACCACTGCCGTGCGTCCTAGTTTCTGAAGCCATGGAAAACAAACCTGTTCCCTCTTCAATTATACGATACATGATGCTGTTTTATTTTAATCCTCAAGGCCAGAGATGAATAATTTTAATCTGAACCGGACTTGCAGGTACCTATACCCTAAAGGTCTTAGTTATTTCTGTACTTCTGTGGCTGGGCTTTCCTATTATGCATACACATCACTCCTACACCCCACCCACCCTGAAACAGACTCTCTTCTCTTTTCTGTCTGTTCTTCCACATCCACCTTTGGATGATTGATGTTGACTTTCCAGACCAGAGCACTAGCTCAATGAAGCCTGAACAAGGTGAGCAAGTACCCAAGATGATACCCAAGATGATCGAAAAGTTGCTGATTCTATAGCAGCAGCACTTTATCTCCACTTCAGCCTCCCTCTCTTCTGCGTGCAATGACGGTGGCCTAGTGAAAGGTGAAGGGACCTTGGCAGTGAGATGCCTTCGGCCCCACCCGTGTCATGGAGAAAGGCAAGAGGGGCAAAAAAGGGAGAGAGGAGACCTGAAAAGGGTGTGTGGTTTGCAGCAGGGGCAGTGGGAGATATGTTTATTTGGGCCTGAGGGTGAGGGCTTTTCACCAAGGGCAGTTTTTGGGTGGGGGAGACATGAAGGGAGGATTGTTTCCACTCCCTAAAAAGTAAATTAAATTCATGGGTATTCACTTTTCTTCTTAAATTTTAACTGGTAGAGGTAGATTTACAGCCCCCATAATTATGTATTATTAAATTAACTATTAATATACAGTACTAGGGTAGAATTATGTTCTGAAAAAATATTTTGATGTGTTATTTACTCCATTAAAATGTTTTTATGCCCATGTGGGTACAGGTTACTTGGCTATTTATAAACGGAGTATGTGACCCAAAAAAGCTTGGGAAGTTCTGGTTAGATTGCGCTAAACAGGATCGCTGAGATTTGAAATGTCATTTGAGGCAATCATTGGATCCACCTGTAAGGAGTGATCACTGCACCTTAAGTGACTATATTTAGCACACTGATATTTGTTTCTTTAAAGGAAAAGGAAGCTACCAGTTTCTCAAGATTGTTAAGTGGCTTAGGCGAAGCATGGAGGAACAGACAGGAGAAGGATTTTTCCTTTGTTTTCTTGAGACAGAAAACAAAATATTCAATTTATTTTTAATTGTTGCTTTTCAGCACAGTGCCTTGGCTTTGTGATTGGGGGAAACATTTCAAAGCCTCACTGATGTGTTAGCAACAATGAAAAAGAAATTCAAAACTTTCTTTCCCTTCTTCTCTGCAGGTGAATAGTCAGGAAGCTTCCCATTTGTCATGATTGTTAAGGAGCTTCACCAAGAGGCAACCGGCCAGCTCCTTTAGTTCAATTCCAGCAATTATACATGCTGGAATCAAACCAAAATGGAGTGATCCTTCGTGAATAAAATAAAAAAAGAATATAGGCCCTAACAGGACCAAAAATGTTCTAGACATGTACCAAGCTGGTTTGTGATGGCACATACACCTTGTGGTTGCCAGGAAACTTGAATAAATGTGAGGGTTTACTGGGTCGGTGTCCCAGTTCCGAGAGAAAATGAAGAGTGTCCATTCCAGTTGTATCATTTTCTAATAAAGATTTATTCTTAACTTCACACATTTCCTTCTGTCGCAAAACCGGTGCAATACATTCCGTGTGCTCCATAAATTCAACATTTTTATTAAAGAAAAAAAGGTTGCTACTGGAACCATCGAACATTTCTGTAGGCAGATTTTCATCTGGGGAACTTGTTGAGTACTGAAGGATCCCCGTCCGAAGCACTGGCTCCCACAACAAGGGTACCAAGCCCATTGTGTCACTGGGTTCTCCCTCAAGGGTTGCCGCCATCTCTCCCTCATCCGAACCGTATTCCCTGGCCATCTCACGCATCTTACTTCTATGGACCACGTTATGGGTTCTACTGGATGCCACTCTCATCTCCTCACTCCTCCATCTCTCAACGGTCTGAGTCCCAACCTCCCTCACCAACGGGTTTTTCCTCTCCTCTAACTGACACCTGTCTTGTGCTCACCCCTCCTCTTCGTCTCCACTGTCACTCACCCAGTATGCCTCCTCTAATAATTCTACACCCCCTCTTTCCTCTTCACCTAATTTATTACTCTCACGTTCTTTTTCTATTAATATATATTCATTTTATCATCTTTTCTTTTCACACTTCCTCCTTCAGACGGCACACCACTGGATTCAGCTTCCTTCTCTTGATCCTTCTCACAGTAAACCAGCCCATTCTCAATCCATACCAAACCATGGAACAAATGCGCATCTGACCATACCCGTGGTTATGTGTTCTGTCACCTGTGGGACTTCAGCAAGCTGCATTGTCACAAACCCCAAGAGAAGAAGAGGCTGGTAAACTACGTCAGACTATTTTATACCTTTAAAAAAACCCAGTGTTGCTATAAGCCAAAATTAATTTGATGACACATAATTAATCAGTATCTGCAATGCCAATACAAACGTATGGTCTAAATAGCTATTGTCTGATGTCTCAGTGCCACGTACATAGGGGCTGACATGTGATAAGAGGATTTAAATAATGGATCATGTTAATTTTGACCCACAGCTGTGTGGTACAGTAATGTGTGCAAATCTTTTCAAGAAGCAGCTAAGGAATATATAGATTAATAGCTATATAGTTTGAGGTTTTAAAGTCAGATCTTCAGTTTGCACATTGCAGTGAGCATGATTTTTACAGAAACTGAAGATACTTCCAAGTAAACTGACTGTAACTGATTAAACATTTGTGTTTACTTGTAAATTTATCAGAATTGTGGGGGTATTTCTACATTTATATAGGAATGTATAGGATTGAGGGATCTATAGAACAGGATGCTGGCTGTTATCATGTAGTCAATAATGGCCATTATTCTATTGCAGGGCTGTTCAACTTTGAACAGGCCAAGGTCTACTTTTTCTGGCCCAAAGTACCTGAGGGCTACTACACTAAAAACTCTACTTACGAATTTTATCCGTTCTGAGCACATGCTCATAAGTAAAAACTTTTGTAAGTACAGCAACAGTTTCCCATAGGAATGCATTGAAAAACTAATTAATCTCTTCTGGAGGGAACAGATTTCAGTGTGCCATGGCCCTTGAATTGCCCCGCTCGGCTGAGACAGGGAGGGGTGGAGAACTTATCCCCTCACTTTTTTTATTGATGGCCGGCGGGCTACTTGTGAACCCTTCGCAGGCTACCAGTAGCCAGCGGTCTACCTGTTGGGCAGGCCTGTTCTATTGCATAGTTCTACAATTGCAACATGAGTGATGTCAGTGGCTGTGGCTGATTGCTACTAATTAAATAATTTCTTTTTCAGTTTCTGAGTGTATGTGAGTCATGCACAGCCTAAAATTAAAAAGAGACCTCTTTAATCTACCATGGCTGGTAACATCACTCCTCTTGCACCAGCAGTCTTGTACAACAGGATATTGCCCATGGATACAAAATGAACACTATTATCTAATTTGGTAGAAATAACGAATTATTTAAAAGTTTACGGATAGTGCAAACCATATTGGTAGGCAGTAGAGTATTATTTATATGAAAAATAACTCTTGTCACTTAAAAGGAAATGATCAGTTCATATTTATTGCTTTCTTGATAAAAGTTTGAAAATAGTTATGCTCCTTTGAAGTCTGAAACAGAAATCAGAAATATCTCATGTTCTATATACATTAAAAGTTGAAATCAGTATTTATTTATTTATTTATTTATTTATTTATTTATTTACAGCCAATGGCCAAACTGAAGTTGAAATCAGTGTCATTCAAATCCTTTGAAGTGGGATGCATTGTCTTCTTTATTTTTACCATGTTACGTTTGTTTATAGAAGGTCAATATAAATTAAGGCCATGCTTATGCAGTCCTGCTAGCTTGGGTTTTTTATGAGCTGGATAGATTATAAAATCCTCTGAGACTCCTTTTCCTTTTCTGAGGCTGAGATATGTATTCAAGGTGAAGTGTGATGCATGAATAGGATAGGGATCCAACCCATAATCTTTGCAGGCGCCAAAAGGCAATCTGGTCCCTGTGAAGGGTACAGTGGCCTCAAAGGAACTGCAATATATTGTTGAAAAACAGCAAGTGGTTTCAGATGTTTATGAACTCTCATGTTTCCCTGTGCTGCTAATCCTAAACTGAAGTGCAGCCCATATTTACTGCATGCCTATAACCATAGACAGACAATTGAAGTCTGTCCTGGCCCAGCCACACACACACCCATCCTCTCCAACAAGAAGATTGGCCTGCGTATGCGAAGGTCTCTCACATATACTTAGCCGATTCCAGGGGCACACAGACTTTTACAATGGAACAGCAAAGGGCAAGGGTTTCACCAGGTGTCTCTGGGCCTGTGCATTCCCTACCCTTTCATGGACAAAGCAGTCTTTGGCAGGACACATATAGTTAAGTACTCATGCCTGCATGTTATGTGCATATCTACAATCACTTGCACAAGGGAAAGGGAGGGAAACACGAAGCACATTAGGTTTTCAAAGCAGACACGTTATTGAAGATGCTGGCTCCCATCACCGCATACAACGCATAGGTCCACATCTGTGTTCAGACTGACACAAATAAGAGAAGAACAGTTAGGAAGCAGGCAAACACATGTCACAAGCATGAGATGGTGATATGTGCAATCCAGAGAGGTGGCAAGCAAAGGGTTCCATCTTGTGGAAGTAGGGAGCAATAGGCAAAACAGAATGACGTTAAAATGAATAATTGGGAGGCAGGATCTAGTATACAGGAAGATAACTATTTATACAATCACACTACAGACATACATATCCTTCATAAACCCTTCATACCCATCATAAACCAAGATAGAAAGAACACATGCAGAAACAGCAGACAGAACCCTACAACACCCCAAGCCATGCCTTTGGATCGAGGACTTCCAAGATTCACCATAATGAGATTCTGGCTTAGAGGTTGAGAGAGACTTGAAAAGGACTAGCCCAGAAGACTAAAAGCCCACTTCTGCTAGATGTCTGATGGCACATGGGGATCTTTTTTCTTCAGGTTTACAGATAATGTTGCAGAGAATATAAGTGCTCCCTCACTTTGTTTTATGAACGTTGATTCAACAATGGAGAGGCATTTACAATTACTCCAGTTGCTAGCAGCGGCCTATTCTGGCTTACAGAATAGTCCTTAATACTGTGAGAAAAAGAACCAGGATTTATTTAGTGATGAGCTTCAAATATCCTTGGACAACTCCCTTTAATATGTCTGTGAAGATTCTCAGTCATCCAGGTGAGTTTATCTGGAAGTTGAGTCATGGCAACTGGACTTCTTTTCTTGAGAGATCTAAACATTTCACTCCTCATCCAAGCAGCTGCATCAGTCTTAGTCTGACAAAGCATTTCAATCTCTCAAGAAAAGAAGTCCAGTTGCCATGACTCAACTTCCAAACTCCCTTTAACATATTTTACGACTATCTGTATGCACACTCCTTATTTCGCTTACCTTGAAATCCTTATTAAGGTAGTTATGTCAGTTTTGACTTGGTGTCACAGAAGGCATACATTGGGCTTTTCGTTTTGGAAGTGGTCAGCTTATGAAATGAAATGCGGGAGCCCAGCTGGCATTTGGAACCGGAGGAACACAATCAACCAATCCCTTCCTTGCGCTGGGCTTGCACGGGGCTAAACTCCAACAGGGAAGAAGCTTCCAATGTCATCTTTCCTTCTCCCTGGCGCTGGCCAATCATACAGGG